>JAQQTP010000090.1:12405000-13011500 GCA_029884605.1 Ormosia emarginata
TGATTTATTTTCTTATTTAATTAGGTTATTAGTCTTATAATTAATGAGTTTGAGCTTGTATTAGAGGTATAAATATTTGTCATAGTTATTAGTATATATAGGATAGTAGGTTATGATTCTATATCATATATAATTCTTATCAACAATATTCTTAGTCTAGTATTATTTAGTCATTTTTCTTTCTTTTCCTTCTTCTAATCCTAATTCTATAATTCTTCAACAGTTTTTATAAGTCTAATTATTGATCTTATTCAAACTTCTTCTAATAGGGAAGTTGTCTGCCAAGACTTTTCTCATGACTTTTCAACTTGTTTTCTACTATGGAAAGGCCCAAACCTATTTCCCAAGTTAAGTTCTAGCTCAATCCTGTAAATAGATACTGATTACTAATTAATTAACATATTGATGAAAGGTTCAACTATAAGCATCCTTGATGGTGTGGTTTTTCCATTTTCCTATCCAGAGTTATAAATTAGGCATTTTACTTTAAAAAAGGGGAGTGACTATTTTCACTCTTTTATATCTATTGTCATTCTTATTGCATTAATTTTTTATTAAGTGAGTTATTTTGAGTTATTAATCAAAATAAAATTAAAAGGTTATTGAATAAAAAAATTAATAAAAAAAGAGTAACAATAGACACCAAAGAGTAATAATATATAAACACTTCCTCGAAAAGGACTCAAGATCTTTTATTAACTTTTATTAGATCTGCTATTTCTTTATGAATGAAATGTAACTAAGTAGCTATTAAATATAAATGGTTTCAATTTGGTCTACGATATGCTGAACATTTTAAGCTTGGTAATAAATTTGAATGATTTTGCACTTGATTTAAGGTAACTCTTGTCTGCATCAATAAGCAGTGGATGGACAAACATATGCCTTCATCTTGTCATTCTCTATGTATTAGTAGTGATTACCTTACGGTAAATTCTAAGTAAATTCAATTTTCCACAAATATTTTCCTTTTATAATAATAATTATATTGCGTAAAATATATGTTTTTAACAAATTAAAGAAGAATTGGGTGATGACAATGAGTAGTAAAAGAAGGTGAAAACATGAAAAGAAAACAAAAAGAAAAACAATATAAAATTGAGTAGAATAAATTTATCAATTTATTTAAATTATTTTTACATTACTTTCTTTTTAGGTAATAAAATAAAAAAAACACATATTCTAACATTTCTCTCTCTACTATATATATATATATATATATATATATATATATATATATATATATATATATATATATCTCTCTCTTTTTTATTTCTCAAACAAGCAAAATTATAAATATGATGTATAAAAAATGATGTGCAACTATCATTTCTTTCCAATCTTAATGTGTCTAATTGCTGCATTAATTGAGTAATTCTGACCTATCATATCATTGTTTAGAAATACTATTTAATTATTGTCACATGTAATAGTGATCCACATGTTTAAATTTTTACTAAAGTTATGATTTTTTTTTTGTTTAGACATTACTTATCGCATCATCACTTAAAAAGGCTATTTAATTATTAACATGTACGAAAATAATAACTCATATTTCAATTCTCATTAATACAACACAACTTAAATAGCTTAACTTAAATGTAAAAAAAAAATGTTAACTTATTCTCTCTTCCTTTTTCTCTCTACAAGTTAAAACAATTATTTAAGATATTTCTCAAACTTAAATTGCCTCATGCCATTTTCTCTTATTCTTTCATTTTTTTTTATTGATAATTTTATTCTACTCAATTTTATATTGTTTTCCTTGTTTTTTCTTCTTTTCATGTTTTTTTTTCTCATTTATTGTTAAAACAAAATTTAATACTTAAGATATTTCTCAAACTCAAACCTGGCTCACGTCATTTTCCCTTATTCTTCTATTTTTTTATTGATAAATTTATTCTACTCAAATTTATATTGTTTTCCTTAATTTTTTTTCCTTTCATGTTTTTCTCTCTCCATGTTAAAACAAAACTTAATATTTAAGATATTTCTCAAACTCAAATCTGCCTCACGCCATTTTCCCTTATTCTTCTCTTTTTTTTTATTGATAAATTTACTGCTCAATTTTATAGTGTTTTCCTTATTTTTTTCTTTGTTTTCGTGTTTTCACTTTCTCTATGCATCAATAATATTTTTTTGCCTACAACGTGTATAGGTTACTACTCATTGTCACCACCTAATTCTTCTTTAATTTGTTGAAAATATACATTTTATGCAATATAATTATATTATAGAATGAAAATATTTGAGAAAAATTGAATTTACTTTCTTTGAATTTCCCATAAAGTAATCACTACTAATGCATTGAGAACAAAAAGATGAAGTGCATAAAATATTATAGGTGCAATGCATGAAAAAAAAAATAGTAAAGATCAAAATATTGTCGATCTCAATCAATATCAGTCCTTTGAGTAAAAGGTAAAACGAAAGGATAAGATCACAGGGAACTCATTTCTGAAACCCTATTTCTGAAACACAATTCTGAGACGGAATCATGAAGTTTTGCACTCCCTTCAGTAAAACGAAAGGATAAGATCACAGGGAACTCAATTCTGAAACCCTATTTCTGAAACTCAATTTTGAGACGGAATCATGAAGTTTTGCACTCCCTTCCCTTCTGCTGAATAAGATGTATCCTCTCAACACGTGTCAGTGTGTGATTGGCGTTGCTTCATTTTTATTATAGAACTTGACACTTTTAGCCGCTAATACTGATTTTTGTTTTGTAATAATAAATCTTTTCGTGATCCATGCATGTTGGATGTTTCGTTATATCTATCGTGGAGGACAGCGAAAAGGCTTGTGAAAATGACACAATTTGCAATTGATGCAAAGGCCAAAATTAGTTTCTGAAATTTACTTGTTTGCACTTTGCAATTGTGGTTAAGGACATCTTGGGCCAATTATTTGGTGATATGCTTTGTTTCAATTATGTGGTTGCGATTGTGACCAAATTTTCATCCTCATTATTAACTATTAACTGAAAGTTTGTTTTAGCTAAGTGTATTTAATTAAGCAATTAGTTAGATTGCTAGCTGTAAATGATAGTTAGTTACATAGTTGTTAGTTACATAGTTGTATATATAGCAATAGAATAGTTCATTTGTAATCAAAAACAATAATTTCAGTTCATACAAAAAATGGAATCGATGATTTCCACCAATTCTCTCTTTGTTATCTCTGTTTTCATTATCTACATGGTATCATTCGCTATTTGATTCACTTCTGCACTTCTCATTCGTTCTTGCACATCATTGTTTTTTGTGCATTTCTGTCATTTCACAAATCTTGCGTTTCTGCATTTGCGATCTTGCAATTCTGCGTTTGCAATTCTGCGTTTGCAATTCTGAATTTGCAATTCTGCGTTTCTACATTTCCGATTCTAGGTTCTCTTCTTCAATTACATCCATGGCGATTCCTTCAAATTACTCTGATTATGCTTCAAATGCTACGAATCCATATTATTTGCATCCGAATGAAAATCCTTCAGTGGTACTGGTTACGTCACTTCTTGATAACAAGAATTACCATAATTGGGCACAGTTGATGATGATCGCCCTAATTTCCAAGAACAAGGAGAAGTTTATTGACGGCACTCTTCCTAAGCCGCCGATTACAGATCCTCTGTTCACTCCTTGGACGCGTTGCAACACTATGGTTATTTCCTGGATTCAACGTTCCTGCTCTGAATCCATTGCTAGGTCTATTCTCTCCATTTCTACTATTCTGTTGGAGTTTGGAAAAACCTGCGCACCAGGTTTTCACAAGGTGATATTTTTCGCATCTCTGACATTCAAGAAGAACTGTATCGATTTAGACAGGGAAATCTTGATGTATCTGAATACTTCACACAATTGAAAGTTTTTTGGGATGAACTTGAGGATTATCGTCCCATTGTATACTGTAAATGCTCCATTCCTTGTTCTTGTGGAGGTTATGCTTCCATGAAAACTTTTAGGGAACAAGACTATGTCATTTTGTTCTTGAAAGGTTTAAATGACAAATTCATTCACACTAAATCACAGATCATGGCCATGGACCCATTACCTGATGTTGACAAGGCTTTCTCTCTAGTTATACAGCAGGAAAGAAAATTACTCAGTCATGCTAATCATGAAGCCAATGCTGATAACTCTTTGGCTTTTGCAGTCAATGTTTCACAATCCAATTATATAGGCAAAGGGACTCACAATTCTGGTAATAACAATTCTGGGTCTGGTTATGGGGATAAGGCATCTTACAATGGCAAAGGAAAAGCTTTGAATCCTTATAACAAGAATCACTCTGGCCAGAATCGAGTTTGCACTCACTGTGGTAGGTCAAACCACACAATTGATACTTGTTTCATATTGCATGGATTCCCTCCGGCTACAAATCTAAGGGCAAAAGTTAGGCCAATTACACCTCTATTGATTCTTCAGAACCTGCAAATTCTTCTTCTCAGGCCAACACTACAAACAGTCAGATCAATCAGAGTTCAGTTTCTGGTTTTACACGAGAACAGGTTCAAGGCATTCTTGCCTTATTGCAAAGCAATCAAACTTGGGTTCGACACCAAACCTTCGCTCACTTGTCAATTCAAGTAACCACTAATTCTTTTGCACTCAATTCGCTTCCACACTGCCAAATGGTAAGCATTCTCACACTTGGATCATTGATACAGGTGCAACTGATCACATGTCATTTGATTTTCATTCTTTTGTTAATTTCAAGAGAATAAAACCGATTTTGTTGGTTTCATTTCCAAATGGAAACAAAACACATGCTACCATTTTGGGCACTGTCAAATTGTCTAATTCTATGATTCTTTATGATGTGTGGTATATTCCAGAATTCAGCATCAACCTTATTTCTGTTTCTCAATTAACCAAAACCAATGATTGTTTCCTCTCATTCTCTACTAATCAGTGTCATATTTTGCAAAACCATTCCAGGAAGATGATTGGTACAGCTAGACTATATGGAAGATTGTATGTGATAGAGGGTGTTTCCCACTACCCTTGACAAAATTTGCTTTCGCACTTGATTCTATAACACAGAATTCTATTTGTAATTTGTTTCAAATGATTCTGCCCATGTTTGGCACCTAAGACTAGGTCATGTTTCCAATTCTAGTTTGCAAATCATTTCTAAACAATTTCCTTTCATTTCTTACAATGATACTCTAGCACCATGTGATGCTTGTCATTTTGCTAAACAGAAAAAGTTGCCATTTTCTCATAGTATGACAAAATCTGCTGCTATTTTTGATCTTTTGCATGCTAATTTGTGGGGCCCTTTAGCTACACCATCATTTCTTGGCCAATAATATTTTCTTACCCTTGTAGATGACTTTTCTAGGTTTACTTGGGTTATTTTTCTTAAAACCAAAGATGAAACTAGCACTCATTTACAAAACTTTGTTGCTTATATTGAAAACCAATTTCACACAAATGCTTAAGATCTGATAATGGATCTGAATTTGTTGCCATGACAAAATTCTTTCTCTCTAAAGGCATTCTACATCATAGATCATGTGTTGAAACACCCCAACAAAATGGGGTGGTTGAAAGAAAACACCAACACATTTTAAATGTAGCTAGGGCTTTGTCCTTTCAATCTCATGTTCCATTAACCATGTGGAACTTCAGTGTCCAGCATGTTGTCCACCTCATAAACCGCATTCCAACACCACTTTTGAAGTCCAAAACCCCCTTTGAAGTGCTTCATAAACAGCCTCCTTCCCTAGTGCATCTCAAAGTTTTTGGTTGTTTGGCTTATGCCTCCACTTTACAAGTACATAGAACCAAATTTAATTCTAGAGCAAGAAAAGCTGTTTTTCTTGGTTACAAAGAAGGTACCAAAGGATTCATTCTATATGACCTTAATTCTAATGACTTGTTTGTTTCTAGAAATGTCATTTTTTATGAACAATATTTTCCATTTCAACCATCTAGTTCCAAAACTGATGTTGCAGCAGATCATTCTTCCACAAACCCTTTGTATGATGATCCTCCTATTCCACCAATAGCTACATCTTCTCCATTTGTTTCCACACAACCTGCTGGTACATTAGATTCTTCAATAGCAGAATCTTCTTCATCTCAGCCTATGGCTGATTCTGTTCCTGTAAGGCAATCTACCAGAATCAAACAATCACCTAGCTATCTCAGGGACTATCACTGCTCTCTTTCAACTAGCAATTGTACTAATGCATCTTCAGGTAATTCCATTTATCTCATTTCTTCTTGTCTTTCATATGATAATTGTTCTTCTACATACAAACATTTCTGTTGTAGTATTTCCTCCATCACTGAACCTAAGACTTTTCACCAAGCCTCCAAGTCTGATTGTTGGAATAAGGCCATGAATGCTGAGTTACAAGCTCTTGCCAAAAACAACACTTGATCTATTGTTAATTTGCCTCCTGGTAAAACCCCAATCGATTGCAAGTGGGTGTATAAAATAAAGTATCATGCCAATGGTTCCATTGAGAGGTACAAGGCTAGGTTAGTAGCCAAAGGTTACACCCAAACAGAGGGTATTGACTATTTTGACACATTTTCTCCAGTGGCAAAGCTCACAACAGTTAGAGTTCTTCTTGCTTTGGCAGCAATTAAAGGTTGGCATCTTAAGCAATTGGATGTCAATAACGCTTTCTTGCATGGTGATCTCAATGAAGAGGTGTATATGACTCTTCCTCCTGGTTTTTCTAGCTCCAATCCTGCTCAAGTATGCAAGCTTCACAAATCCCTTTATGGTTTAAAACAAGCCAGTAGACGATGGTACTCAAAACTGTCCACTGCTCTGCTTTCTCTAGGCTATTCTCAGTCTCAGGCTGACCACTCCTTATTTGTGAAGTCTGTTGGTCCAAATTTCACTGCCTTATTAGTCTATGTTGATGACATTGTATTGGCTGGTAATTGCCTTAGTGAAATTCAATCTATCAAGCAGTTTTTAGACATCAAATTATGCATAAAAGACTTAGGCCAGCTGTGGTACTTCGTAGGTCTTGAAATTGCAAGATCTAAATCTGGAATTATGCTTAATCAAAGAAAGTATGCTTTGGAGCTGTTAGAAGATGCTGGATCCTTAGCTTCCAAACCTGTCTGCACACCTTTTAACCCTTCCACAAAGTTATCTGCTCATGAAGGGACTCCTCTGCCCGATGCCTCTTCACATAGAAGGTTAATTGGTAGATTATTATATCTCACCACAACTAGACCTGATCTTTCATTCTCGGTGCAACATCTTAGCCAGTTTGTTTCTAATCCAAAGATTCCTCATTTTCAAGCTACTCAAAGGGTCCTCAAATACATCAAAATTCTCCACCAAGGGCATATTTTTCTGCTTCAAGTGACCTTAAACTTCATGGATTTTGATTCCGATTGGGCATGTTGCCCGATACCAGCGCCCGTCACGAGACTCCTGTATCTTGCTAGGTTCTTCACTTATTTCTTGGAAATCAAAGAAGCAAGGGATAGTTTCAAGGTCTTCTACCGAGGCAGAATATCGCGCATTAGCCTTTTTAACCTGTGAGTTACAATGGCAGCACTACATGTTTGATGATCTTCAGCTGCGATTCTCAAAGCCTGCATCTGTCTACTATGATAATAAGTCAGCAATATACCTTGCTCACAATCCAACCTTTCATGAACGGAGCAAACACATAGAGTTGGATTGTCATGTTTTTAGAGAAAAGATTCACTCCAAGCTGATTCATCTACTGCCTGTGCCTTCTTTTTCTCAGCTTGCAGACATATTTACTAAACCTCTCCATTCTACTTCCTTTAATTCGATTTTGTTCAAGTTGGGCCTTTGTGATATACATAGTCCCACTTGAGGAGGGGTATTAACTATTAACTGAAAGTTTGTTTTAGCTAATTGTATTTAATTAAGCAATTAGTTAGATTGACAGTTGTAAATGATAGTTAGTTACATAGCTGTTAGTTACATAGCTGTATATATAGCAATAGAATAGTTCATTTGTAATCAAAAACAATAATTTCAGTTCATACAAAAAATGGAATCGATGATTTCCACCAATTCTCTCTTTGTTCTCTCTGTTTTCATTATCTACACTCATAAAATGTCAAATGAAAATTTCAAAATTATATTATTGTTTATACCCCAACAAAATCGTGATTTAAGATTCAAACTATAAATATCGCTAGTATAAATTAAACTAACTAGTAGTCTTAACTTGTTCGCTTTGTTAAAGATAGAGAGCTTAAAACATCGAAGAGATTAGTAACAATAAACTTAAAGAAAAATTATAATAATGAGTTAACATCATGTCTTAGTCTAAATCTTTAAAACAATAGGCTTATGAGTTATTTTACTTATAAAATCCTTACTTTATTTATTTACTTTTAATATAAAATTTGTTTTACTCACATATTTACTTTGAGTTTGAAGTTGACAGCAATATAAGAAGGAGAATTGAATTGTGTTGTTTTTCTCCTGAAAGTTTCAGACTTCTCATACATTTTTCAAGCTTATCAAACTTAGAGGTGAGAATGTTACTTTAAAGCACAATGGTTGAGTGAGAGAGTTCGGTAATATATAAGGATAAGATTAGATAATATAGAGTGAGAGAGTTCATAAGAGAATTTACTGATTGAGTTGAGCTGAATTCTTTCACATTTTCAGTATTTAACAGAAAGTGATTTTCAAGTTATTCTTTCAAAACACCAACCTTTTATTTCTGAAAAATCATTTCTTAACAATAAGAATAACTACCAGAACATAGAATCAAATCTTAAAAGATGATGTTCTTGTTGAGTTTACTTTAACTCAAAAACCAGCGTAGTTCTTGTAGTAAAACTCAGATTTTCTTAAGTTCTAAATTAGATTTTCTTAAGCTCAAAATCAAATTTTCTTAAGTTCAAAATCAGATTGAATCAAATGAACTAAAGTAAGGGAAGAGAAGCAAGACACTAGGATTTATATTAGTTCACCCCTAAATCACTTGAGATTATACGTCTAATACCTAATAAATACTAGAATCTTCACTTCCTTTTTGTTTTGGTACATCGTCCATCGCTCCCTTTGTTAGTTTGTATTATGAGAAAGGCTATAACTTTGGTTAATAAGATGAAGCTAACGTGAAAAATTAGACAAATTTGACCAGGACAGCTTTTGATGTTGTAGGTTGGGTTCAATTAATTGATTCAATGAGTGGCTTCAGCACAAATTTGACCAACACTGCAGCACATTGAGAACAAGATCCTAATAGATGGGGCATGAGCAAATTCTCTATGCTCACCTATGAGAAAAGGTTTGCTTATAATTTCTGTGCTTTCCTTTTCTTTCCTTTATGACTCTCCCTGCTTTAGCTTTATATTACCAGAACAAATAAATCACGCTTTAGTTATGTTCAATTCTTTTTCTGCAACCGGACCAGGACAGCTTTTGATGTTGTAGGTTGGGTTCAATTAATTGATTCAATGAGTGGCTTCAGCACAAATTTGACCTGCACTGCAACACATTGAGAACAAGATCCTATTAGTATGCTCACCTATGAGAAAAGGTTTGCTTATAAATTCTGTGCTTTCCTTTATGACTCCCTGCTTTAGCTTTACTACCAGAACAAATAAATCAGGCTTTAGTTATGTTCAATTCTTTTTCTGCAACCGGAAGTCCCTCTATTGAAATTCAAAATGGTTTTAAAAGATGGGTGGTGACTTATGATGTGTTTGTTTACAATGAAAATGAAACAAAGAGAATAATCTCTTCTTTTCATAGAAAATTCACTTTTTTTCATTTATTATGAGAACTTTGTCGGTTTAAACTTTAAATTTTCAGTCTTTGGCCAAGTTTTTTATTATGAGTGCAACCAAAAGCTAGCCTCTCATAGAATTCGAGGTAGACGACTAACGTAATGTAACCAGTCATTGATCTTTATCCTCCACCAACAATGGTTAATTGAACGAGGAGAACGTAAACACTCATTAAAACAAAACAAAACAGCACAAAATGAGCATAAATATAAAGAAATCTCCAAAATGTATCAAGCCAAATGAACCAATAAGACAATTTTCTCTCCCAAAGTATTATTATCATTAAAGATGTGTTTGTTTCAAGGTTTGTAATTACATTTTCAAGAATCATATTTTCAGGAATAACATGACCATGTTTGTTATACTTGGATACTTTTAAAAATACGTTTAGTTAGCATTTAAAATTTTTAAGAATCTTTTTTGGTATTACTTAGAATAACTTAAAAACTTGTTTTATTCACACAATGCATATTTCCATAAATATATGTGACAATTCTCAAAATCACCTAAGAGATAAAATAATATTTAAATATATCTTTTCAGCCAAAATCACAAAACCGTTGATTGCTTTGATTCTTTAAACTAATTGTATAATACAGAATAAATATGAAATATTATAACAATAAAACACAAAAAATATAATTACTTCACCTACTCACATTTTCTTTGATTCTTTTAAAAAATTATCCATATTAGAATAATTGAAATTCATCAAAGCCTTGATAAACACAGGTTCCGAATAAGTTTAGTGCAGCCTTAGTAAATGAGAGTAAGTGGAGTAATTCTTATTTAATATTATTTATCTTAAACACTTAAATTATTATTTAATAAATGTAAAATTATAAAGCTACAATAAAATTATAAAATCTTTAAAAAGAATTTGCTATAGAAAGCGCGAGCCCTTATGTGCTCCAATTCTGCCTTTGTAAGTTTCATTTTCATGTGGGCTCTATATATTGCTTTAAAAGTCTTTATTTATATTATATAAGCTGATGACTAATAAAGAGCTTAAGCGTTTCAACGTTGGAGCTCTATGTAGCATTTTTCTCCTTAAAAATATTTTAAAATATGTTAAATAATAATTTAAGTGTATATAAAATAATATAATAAATTGCCTTGACCAAAAATTTTTCGAGTAGGTGATTGAAATTGAGGCCACCGTGTTGTTACAGAAAGCTGTTCTACCTACTCATCTGATATTATGGTCTATGCTTCTCTTCGTTAGCATTTCCTGGTAGCTATCTTCAA
Organism: Ormosia emarginata; assembly: GCA_029884605.1. Taxonomy (NCBI): domain Eukaryota; kingdom Viridiplantae; phylum Streptophyta; class Magnoliopsida; order Fabales; family Fabaceae; genus Ormosia; species Ormosia emarginata. The sequence goes on from JAQQTP010000090.1 coordinate 12,416,013, forward strand.
TTATGAAGACACATTCAAAATAATATTATGATCTTTTAATTATGACGACACATTCAGAAAAAGAACAGAGGGTTAAACCAAAATCACTAGATTAATGCTATGGCCCTCAGTCAATTAGACAATAAGGAACGGATCAAGTTGGATTCAGTTTATCCAACTTGCTTAAAGTTATGCCTTAATTTCAGAGACATAATAATTCACGCCATTGACGCTGATTTGTTCCACCAGATAAAAGGATTATTCTCAAGTGCACAACTCTAAAATTAAGTTATTTTTGTGTGGATTGTGGAACAGATTATGTTATCTGTGTCGATGGCCATCATCTGCAGTTTTGCATTACGTACTGATTCCCACGTTTTCCATAATCCATATATCTTGGTGTTTTCACAATATTCAGATGGTATAGCCTGGTTTTTTTTTTTTTTTTAAGTGTTTCTGCATAAAGCAAAAGGAGCTTTGATGAACATTCATGCAACTCGTACTCCACATGCCTTAATTGAATATCTTGCCAACCCGCCATTATATTTGTCTCTTTCTCCCTGCTCCAACTGGGAAAATAGAAAGCCCCACATATCGAAAGTGAAGCTGGTTCTTTCTTAATATTTGTGCATTATTAGGGGCTTTGGAGGGATTCCGAGAATCACAATGCAAAATGACTTTTGGATGCAGGTGAAGGCATTAGGCATGCCCATTTTAGATTTTTAGCATTCGGCCACATAACATGCCTGCAAATTAATCGTGTGTTTAGTTCTTAATAGAATTAGGGAGGAGAAATAACTTGAAATTGGGTAATTAAAATAGTTGGCAATTCAAGATTGATAATTGCATGACTAGTTTTGGTGGGTTGAAGGGTATGAACATGGATATGTAGTATTATCTCTGACCCTCTGATAGAAACCAATAGCAGATAGTAGGAAAACAAACTAGAAATCAAGTAAAATACTGGGAGAGGTTATTGTATTATTTAGAGGAAGAAGAAAATACAAAGGAATCAAGGTTCCCTTGCTCAGAGCCAAGCTCCTTCAGAGAACAAGTTCTCTACCCACTAACTAAAATTCTTCATGATGCCCCACCCCCTCCTCTACATGCCTACTATAACCGAATTCCCACATCACACGCCCTGCTCTCCTCTCTTTCTCTCTGCCACCTCAGCATTCATTCCCTGTCCTTTCCTATTTTTCCTTACATAAACTCTCCAAGTTGTGGGCTTGGTCAGCTGCTGTGTTGCTGGGCTATTTGGGCCTACGTTAACATGAGAGGTTCTATCATTGCCCTCCTCTTGAAGAATAGACTTCTCCTCAAGTCTGAGATCTGGGAATTGGCTATGAATATTGAGTTCATCCTCCCATGTAGCCTCTTCGATAGCTCTCCCTTTCCACTTTGCACCGAAGAATCGCCGAACCAAGTCTCCTCCCATGGTGACTATACGAGCCGGCCAAAGACCTTTTGCCGCAGTACAAGGGAAGTTGTTGTATCACTCTCCATGTCCCGAGGAAGATCCTCTTCTACCTTATAGTCACCAATAGCTTTTTTTTAACGGCGAGACATGGAACACGGGGTGAATCCAGGCTAACTCGTAACCGAATCTTGTAGGCTACGACTCCTATTTTTTCCAAAGACACGAAATGGATCGTAGTACCTAGGAGACAGCTTGGGACAGATTCTGGCTCCTACTGTTTGCTGCCCATGAGGGCGTAGCTTTAGAAAAACCCAATCTCCTATCTCAAAGCACCTCTCTTTCCTGTCAAAATCAGCCTGAGCCTTCATTCTTCCCTAAGCTCTTAACAAATGATGTTTTAGTTGGCGTAAGGCCTCATCACGATCTAACAGTTCTCTTTGGACAGCTTCAACCTTGGTTTCCCCTGCTAGGAACCGAGTCACAACTGGAGGTGGCCTCCTATACACGACTTCGAAAGGTATGGTACCCGTAGACACATGGAAAGTAGTATTGTACCAATATTCAGCCCATGGCAGCCACAAAACCTAAGTCTTTGGCTGGTCATCTATGAAACATCAGAGAAAAGTCTCAAGACACCGATTGACAACCTCTGTTTGCCCATCTGTCTGTGGGTGATAGGCGGTGCTCATTTTCAAATAAGTACCTTGCAACTTGAACAATTCTCTCCAGAATCCACTAACAAAAATAGGATCCTTATCACTCAAGATAGAGGCTGGAACACCATGCAACCGCACGATCTCTTTGGTGAAAATTTCAGCCACTAACTTAGCCGTGTAAGGATGCTTCAATGGAATAAAGTGGCTGTACTTAGAGAGGCAGTCCACTTCCACGAGTATTGTTGTAAAGCCCTTGGATTTTGGAAGTCCTGTGATAAAATCCATAGAAATTTCCTCCCAAACCTCATTAGAAATGTTTAGAGGTTGTAACAAACCTCCCGGGGCTACAGCTAAGTATTTCTGCCTTTGACAAACATCACACTCTCTAACAAACTGCTGTATGGAGTGTTTCATGCCAATCCAGTATAAGTTAGTTGCCACGCATCTATATGTACGATAGAACCCGGAATGCCCTCCTTGTGGAGTGGAATGGAACTCTTTGAGCGAGGTCGGGATCCATGATGACTTGGCTGAAATTACTAGCCACCCCTCATAGAATAAGACCCCGTTATGGTAAGAAAAACCCTTCCTAGCCTTTCTGTTCTGCTGTAAATCAGTAATGATGCTCTTTAATTCTTCATCTTGATGCACTTCCTCTACCACATTCTTACCTTCTGACCAATTGGCATAATGAATGAGGGCAAGGAACTCTCCCTCGCCATACATCCGTGATAGAGAATCGGGGCCCTTATTTTCCAAACCTAGCTTGTAAACAATGTCAAATCTATACCCGAGGAGTTTAGCCGCCCAGTTTTAAAGCTTGAAATGTAGATGGTGCATTCATTAACCCGAACAACATTACTAAGTATTCATAATGCCCTTCGTGAGTTCTGAATGTTGTTTTGTGGACATCTTCATTTTTTACCCTCACTTGATGGTAACCTGACTTAAGATCCAACTTCGAAAAGAACTTAGCCCCATACAACTCATCCAATAATTCATCTATCATAGGTATTGAAAATTTATCCGGTACAGTAACCTTATTTAAAGCTCTGTAATCGACACACATTCGCCATGTCTCATCCATCTTTTTCACCAAAATTACTGGACTAGAAAAAGCACTTTGACTTTGGCGTATCATACCTGAATCGAGTAACTCCCTCACTTGTTTTTCAATCTCATTCTTATGATGATGCGGGTAGCGGTAGGGCCTCACATTCACAGGTCCCTGACCCTCTATAAGGTTAATGGCATGTTCCTTACCTCTCTTAGGTGGTAGTCCTTTTGGCTCTTTAAAAACCTCGTGGAATTTGGACAATAAGTTTTCAATTTCAAGCTTCTGTTGAAGCGTAACCTCTGTTGTACTTGTTTCATTTCCCATAACAGACCTGACCTGTAATTCTTTAGCAAAAAACAACCCTTCTATCCACTGTGAAGACTTCTTGAAAAAACTTTGTAGTGCCACTTGACCTGAAACTCCCTTGCTTTCTCCCTTCAGCTCTACCCAATGATCATTCAATTAGAATTTCATGTTCTGTTTCTCCCAATCGATCCACATTTCCCCAAGAGAAACCAACCAGGACATTCCAAGAACGACATTCATTCCCTCCAAATCAAAGAGTAAAGTATCAACTGTCATCTTGCTAGCCCTTAATTCCAGCTCAACGTTCTTACACGCCCCTTGTGCTATGGCCTTATACTCGTCTCCCAACTTGATTCTCATCGGTTTGGTCTCTTTTACGGGCAACCCCATCGCTGTCACTAACTTCTTAGAAATGAAATTATGGGTAGCTCCACTATCGATCAAGATAAGAATGGGCACTCCCTTTACTACACCCCTCAGTTTCATAGTTTGCGGTATTCCTCCTTTTTCAGCAAGTAGACTCCCCAAATTCATCACACTACACTCTCCATCAACATCTACTTCCTCCTCCTCCTCTACGACAAAAACTTGGGCTTCACCGTCCCCCTCCTCCTCATCGTCTATCACCATGATTCTTAATTGACGATTAGGGCACTGATGGCGAGGGTGGAAAGCTCCGCCACATCGATAACACAACCCCTTCTGTTTTTGGTCCATCAATTTGTGATAGGGGAGATGTTTGACGCCCCGATCCCTCTGCTGAGTATGATTCTAGTCCCATATTGGATCTTTAGGAGGCCCTGGTCCATTATGCCCATTCTCCCTCACCTCCTTACTGCCACGCACATACACCCAATCATTCCCAAGTGTGTGACCCGAACCCATTGGGCTAGGCCTAGCGTTCGGGTTGGGCCGATAATTAGAACTCGAACTGAAACCGCCTCGAAACCCAGTAGCCCGTTGTACGTTCCCACCTTTCTTCTCCAACAATTCCTGCTCTACTGCTCTTGTCAAGTTCAGTAGCCGTGAACGTGACAGAGGACCCAATGTCTTCATGCTTCATACTCTTCCTTTTATACCTTCCTTCAACCCATGAATGAAATACCCACAATATTGCTCATCCAGAAGACGCGGAATCCGGGCAATCAGTTTCTCGAACTCTCGTATGTACTCCTCCACACCTCCTACTTGCTGGAGCGTCGCCAGCTGCTCCTAAATATTCCCTTCGTCGATTCCACCGTATCGCTCTAATAGCTCTGCTTTGAGTTGCTCCCAAGTGAGTTCCACTTCGTCATCGAGCAACGATTTAAAGAAGTGGATCATTGGCCCCTCCATACATAGCTGGGCTAAGCTCACTCGTATCTCTGGGCTCATCTCCTGGATCTGAAAATAAATCTCCACCCTCGCAATCCATCCCGTCGGGTCATCACCATTAAACATAGGCAACTCCACCCTCTTCACGGATTGACGAAACTCGTCTAAAGAATCTCCCTGCAATTTCTTCACTCCCGATCCTCCGATACTACTCACCTCCAAACTTTGAGCAAGCATGGCGATAAGCTTCTCCTGATTCTCATCTACTTTGGACTGCATTGTTACGAGAGCATTTCGAAGATTGGCGACTTCATTTTCCAGAGCTGCAACCTTTGCCTCTCCATCTTCTTCGGTGGCATCCGATTCTCCTCCACACTTGGTCCCTTACTAAAAAAAACAAAGTTCGTCTTCCCTACGGATCCGGCAGGTCGGACCAGCTTGATAGAAACCAATAGCAGATAGTAGGAAAACAAACTAGAAATCAAGTAAAATACTGGGAGAAGTTACTGTATTATTTAGAGGAAGAAGAAAATATAAAAGAATCAAGGTTCCCTTGCCCAGAGCCAAGCTCCTTTAGAGAACAAGTTCTTTGCCCACTAACTAAAATTCTTCATGATGCCCCACCCCCTCCTCTATGTGCCTACTATAACCGAATTCCCATATCACATGTCTTGCTCTCCTCTCTCTTTCTCTCTCTGCCACCTCAGCATTCATTCCTTGTCCCTTCCTATTTTTCCTGACATAAACTCTCCAAGTTGTGGGCTTGGTCAGCTACTGTGTTGCTGGACTATTTGGTCCTACGTTAACATGAGACGTTCTATCACCCTCCACCACCTTTTTTTTTTTTGGTACAGACCCTCCACCACCACTATACAATACATCAAATATACTTATTTATAAATGATACAAACCGACATACTAAGCCTCTAAAACATTCTAGTTTGATATTTTCATATTCTGATTATTTTTTTTGCGTCAACTTGCTTGATTTTATTTACTTTTCATTCTAGAATATTCTAGTTAATGTTATTCTAGTTGAAATATTTGCTGGAAGTCTCATGAAACTTCCACAATCGTGCATCAAGTTCTAACAGTTCTCTAACATATGACAGATTAGAAAAAAAAATCGGATGTTCTAAAAATTTAACAAGATACGTGCTTGCTATTAGCTAATAAATCTAGAAATTATTATTATTATTATTATTTTATTTTATTTGTGCAAAAGGAAACTACTTATTTGATTCCCACTTGCTTGCCTCCAGAGCCCCCCACTGGATTGGTAAGACCATTGTCTTTTGAAGCCACATGCTATACTTGATTACATAGTGAAAGAGGAAATCATTTCGTAGGCAGAATAGTCATCTTAATCACAATCGATGATAATTGATTGGCCATTCTCTATATAGTATTGAGTGTCTTAAGCTTATCGAACTTTGGTCATGTTTATGAGTGTCTAAAGGTATTTGAGTGCGAAGAAGAATAATAATGTTTAATTCAAACTTCAGCAGATAAAACTTTTGAAAATGTCTGCAACAACCTGCTGAGTTGTTTCAATGAGGAGAATTAATTCTCTATGTGGCTCTTCATATATGCTCGTGAGACGCTACATGCATGTTCTTTTCTTGGTTAAAAGACAACCCACTACCAAGTTTTTATGTTAGTTTTTTTTGGTTATATACAGATAGATTTTACGAGAAATTTTTATGTGGATATGATTTATCACGTTATTATTTAGATTTAAGTCATTATTTAACATTTATAAAAATATTATTAATAATTAATATAATTTTATAATAATTCCAATTATCTTACACATATTAAATAATAATTTAAATGTTTATAATAGACTATATCCACTTAAAAATTACTCAAAATCCTACCAACTGTAAGAGCTGTGTCCTCAGGATAATACTCTTTTATGCATTATTCTTTTGTAGAGTATCTCACTTCCTTTCTGTTAAATAAGAGCAATTATTACTGTTATTATTATTTTTTGGAGAGAGAGAAATAAACTGTCAGTTTACCTCTTAGCTATATCAACGGATAAGGTGTTATCCGCTCTTATTATTTTGTTAAACATTAAGCAAACAACTGAAGAAGTCAAAATTCCACATGTTCAGTAGGAAAACAAGTAATGTTCAAACAAAGTTGTGGAGCATCTAGATACTTTGGCAATTCAATCATATCCCTAAATCATTTTACTCAAAAAATTGGTGATGAATATATCACATTAATAATGGTTAAAGCGATGGATGCCCTTGTATATGATAGCCTTCTTTATGTCTAAAACAATGCTATTATTCAGGCTATTGAGCTCCCATCTTTTGCAAATGGATTTAATAAAATAATCATGAGCTTTATGCTTCACTTTTGTTTTCCCTTTCCTTTTCAATTCCCCTTTCATTTTCTAAATCTCTCACTTATTGCAGTTTTATCACACTGAGCGGGTCCATTTTCTTTGTATGCATATATATAAATGGTGAGAATTTAAGGCATCAGAAAGAGAAAAGAAAATTCAAATAATCAGATTATCCGATCAAGAGAAACTTAAGCACGATGTTATGGAGGGGAACTGAACCCCCTGTAAGCGGAGCATGTAGTGCAAGCCTGCAAGGAGTTAGTAAGATATAAAATCAAACGTCCCTGTGAATCGAAACTCAATGCTTTGTACTATATGGTAACTAGCCTTTTCTTCTTTTGCAAGTCTTGCGACAACATAATCTTCAAAGTGAAGCTGCAACGTTTATCAGAAAAAAATAAAAGTGAAGCTGCAATTGCACATGGGATTTGATAGATATGGACCACAAAAGGTTCTTTTGTCTTGATCTATCTATAATACTAGCGTAGCTAGGTGTAGAGATTTGAGACCAAATCTCAAGGTACGAGGGTTCTTGATATGATAATGTTTAATATGGATCACTCTTAAAGTAATTTATGGATAAATCAAATATAAATTTATTATTGATTTATTATTAAAATAAATCAATGGTTGAGATTAAAAAATTAAATTTAATTAATAATATTTAGATTCATACAGAAATTTAATAAGATTATTATTTTATGAATAATTATACATACAAAGAACTTATAGATTTTAAATAAATAATTTTTACATACATCTAGATCTACATATAAATTTTGTTTGATAAAAAAATAAGATGATTCATCTATAAACTCAAATAAAATGAGTCCATAATAACTTTCTCCTTGTCAGATAATGAACTAATGAATTAAGAAACTTGCATTATGTTTTGTGGTGGATGCTAATATGTACCTTATGATGTTATGGTATAATATACACCCTAAAAATTACCTATAAATACAAGTTGTCAATGCTCTCCAACCGGTTACCCCCACGCCCCCACCACTACCATCTTCACCCCACCCCCACCGTCATCACTTCGACCACCCTCACCCCACGCCCACCCCCATCGCATCACAGCCACCATTTATGACCAACGTCGCCTCCTAACTCCTCCATTGCCAGAAGGTCGTACCCCCACAGCATCACGTTGTCTTGAGTTGCGCACCCAACACTAGCGCCACCCACGAATAGAGACCCTTCGCCTCGTCGCTGCATCAGTGGTGGATCGAGTCAGACGAGATCTGGATAAGGCTCTGTAGAGTGTGTTGGATACTAGAACGGTTGTAGGTGACGCCAGTGCGCCACTACCGCGCCGCTCATCACCCATCTCGTCTTCAGCTGCCGCGTTGCTCGTCACCTCTTTTGTCTCTAGCTACTCCCCAATAGTCACCGCTCACTAACAAATGCACCCCCACACCACCAAATGGAAACCAGAACCAACACCATTGCCAACCACTGTGCACCCCCAGGGCCATTAGCTACAACCTCGTCGCCTGCAAACCAATTCCGACGAACCACCATCCTCATACCCATTAGATCTGTCTCCATCGCTCACCACCACATCAAACCCATGATGACCACCCAAAAATAACCAGCCACGCAGCCCAGAAACTAGAGATTGCAGTGATTTATGGTGGTGCGATTCCTTTTGGGTTGTTTTGGTTTGCATGGGTGCACAAGGGATGTAACCTGTTGTTCAGGTTGCAAGTGATGAAATCTAACCTGTTGGTTTGCTATATGATGGTTGGGTTCGGCTGACAGAGGAGGTGGTGCTCCTGTGGAGGCAGATTCGATCGGTATGTAATATGTTGTTCAAGTTGTAAGTGATGAAATTTAACCCTTCAAATATTATAATCATAAATCAAATGTTGTTATTGTAAGGTGCATCATACACCCTTTTTATAAGGGTGTATATTAGTGGACACCTATGTTTTGCAACTTTTACAAGATGAGAACAAAAATAATATTAAATGGAGGATTCTATAATGGAATTAATGAAGTGTGGTCGTCCATGGTCTTAAAAATATAGCAACTAAACCAGTTTTTTAACTTTTTATATTACTATTACTTTTTGTAGTTTAGTCTTTTTAAAATATTTACAGTTTAGTCCTTCTATTACCAACTCTGGAGTTCCAGTAACAACTCCAGCAACCCATCCACAACCATTGTTGCCCCCCCCCCCCACTGCGTCATTGCCAATCCTTTACATCCATCAACCAACTTGCCGACGCGTCACCATCATCATCGATTCTGGTGGAGGTTTTGCAGGTAGAGGTGTGATCAGAGGTGCGGTTGCAGGGGGTGGAGAAATCTTTTTTCAAACCCAACGTGATTTGGTTTGGGAAACCTGAAAAATACATAAAGATTCCATCTTTTGATGATTTGGAGTAGAACCCAGATGCTAGGTATTTGCATATTTGTGCAAATGAGACCATTCATGGGGTTTAGTTCAAGAAATATCCAACACCTAAGAATCAAAATGGGGTTCTGGTTGCTTATATGTTTTCAATTTTTTGTTCAAAGTATGTGGATGTGTCCAAATTTTTCCTCTCAATAATCAAAATGAGGTTTTGGCAATGGTGGCAGTTCAATAGTGGTTAGAAAAATTATTCGAAGCATTTGAAATCTTAATAATTCATTTCTTGAGATATTTAAAACTGGAAACCAAAATTGAGCAGATCCATTCCCTCCCAAGAACAGTAGAGACAAACTTGCTTTTTTGATTTTTCAGAAAACGGGATAGACAAATGCAACATATTTAACCTAAGGGCCTTTTTGCAATAGAGTTGCAAATAATTTTTTATATTTTATAGTGACTAAATTTGTAATTTACAAAAGTTATTCATTACCTTTTCAACAAGTTACATGCCACTAATCTTAGCCTTTGATTTTCTTAATTAATATATCAATAGTGTACAAACTTGGCCCATTGATGGTCCAAATATATTTAGGATTAAGCTAATTATTAGAAAGAAATGAGTGGCTTTTGCACTAACAAAGTTAACAAAGGTTCCTTGTACCTAAAAAAAAGTTTACAAAGGTTTCAGCATATGTACTTATGAAGCCGATAATATATAGCTTCCTTTAGTTAGTGTTCAACTAAGGGGGGCAATAAAGTTGATCAATATTCTAAGAAAAAAAAGGCTACTTTTATTGCCATAGGTATGTAAAAAGATAAAGATCCCATCTTATGTACCTTTGACATGGATATTAATTAAAGATTTAATTTTGATCTATACTTACGTAGATTGTTTTATATATTGTTTAATTATGAGTCTTAGCTAGGTGTAGAGATTTGAGACCAAATTTCAAGGTACGAGGGCTCGTCAGAAAATGAACTAATGAAGAGACTTGCCTTATGTTTTGCAACTTCTGCAAGATGAAAACAAAAATAATATAAAGTTAATAATTAGAAAGAAAGGAATGGCTTTTGCACTAATAAAGCTTACAATGGTTCCTTATACCTAAAAAAAGGTTTACAAAGATTCCAGCATATGTACTTATGAAGCCGATAATATATGGCTTCCTTTAGTTGTTAGTGTTCAACTAAGGGTGCAATAAAGTTGATCATTATTCTAAGAAAAAAAAAAAGCTGCTTTTATTGCCATAAGTTTGTAAAAAGATAAAGAGCCCATCATGTATACCATTGACAAGGATATTAAAGATTTAATTTTGATCTATTTTTAGCATATATTTTTACATATTATTTAATTATAAATTATTACATCATTAAAATTTTAACTACGTACTAACAATTACTTAAAAAATCAAATTTTCATGATGATTTTGTAATACAGAATTGTGTGATAATCTAGAAAATTTTATACTATCAGTTTTCAAAAATAAACTCTGGTATTAATATTTTCTTTAGCATAAAATTTTTTGCTATAATATGATTAGTTCACTAAGCCAATATAATGACGCAGAAAGAGTATATAATGACTATATTTTAAGGATGATAACAAAAGAAATTATTAGGTATTTTTGGAGTAAAAAAAGGTTTTTAATATATATCAAGTGTACTACTTTAATTATTTGGGTCATTAATGTTTTACTTTAGTAACGTTTTAATATTATGATAACACATAAATAATATAAAACAACTGAACAAGAACTTTTTTTTTTTTTACCAAAATCAACTAAGAATTACTTTGATAACAAAAGAAAATTTCTTCCGCCACACAAAAAGTACGTGCATTTTTATCCCAGTCCCACCAATTTGCGCACGAGAAGCACAATTGATGTACGATCATTTCGAAAAGAAAAAGTAAAAAAAAAAAGAAAGAAGATAGAGACGAGAGGGAGAGTTTGCCCCTTACTAAATTATCCTGATCAATCTTTTATCCTTTTTAATAGAGTAATAAAATCATTCATACACACTTCTCTCTCTCTCTCTCTCTCTCTCTCTATATATATATATATATATAAAGAATCAAGCAAAATTTTAACTTCTTTCTGTCAAGCAATATCTTTACTTAATCAGGGATCAAATTAATCAAACCTCTAGTTACTAACAGTTAACACCAAGACTTGTAAATGGACAAAACATGAAAAATCTAATTATAAAAACAGTGTGATAAGACTGTACATGAATGTAAATTGTAAAGTGATTTAATAAGTATATAAATCACACTTAAAATATTGAAACAGATAATGTGATATTTTAATACTCCTTTTTAGAGATGCTTGATCGAAACAAACAAGTCTAACAGAATAAATGATGGAGATGTGATCTTGATTCTGATTTTACGTGAAATTTCAAGTTAAAATCAATTAACATAAAGTCGAGTGACTTAACAAGTATATAAACCGCGTTCGAAAAATTGAAACAGACAATGTAAAATTCTAATATTAACGATGCACAGCAGAATGCTAGCAATAGGCAGCCAGAATTCCTCGGGCGACAGTGATAAATTTGACATGATGAATCAATAAATCATATCCTTCTCAAGTACAAGTCACACATTAAATTGTAGTTACACACATCATAATTCAAATGCCATCGAATGCTCTTTGTTACTTAATCAGGGATCAAATTAATCAAACCTCTAGTTACTAACAGTTAACACCAAGACTTGTAAATGGACAAAACATGAAAAATCTAATTATCAAAACAGTGTGATAAGATTGTACATGAATGTAAATTGTAAAGGGATTTAACAAGTATATAAATCACACTTAAAATATCAAAAGATAGACGCAGATGTGAGATTAATACTCCTTTAGAAATGCTTGATCGAACAAACAAACAATCTAACGAGAATAAATGATGGAGATGTGATCTTGATTCGATTTTACGTGAGATTTCAACTTAAAAATCGTAACATAAAAAGTCGATGACTTAACAAGATATAAAAGCGTATTTCGAAAAATTGAAACAGGCAATGTAAAATTCTAATATTAACTATGCACAGCAGAATGCTAGCAATAGGCAGCCAGAATTCCTCGGGCGACAGTGATAAATTTGACATGATGAATCAATAAATCATATCCTTCTCAAGTACAAGTCACACATTAAATTGTAGTTACACACATCATAATTCAAATGCCATCGAATGCTCTTTGTGGGGAAAAATGCAAGGCTCTGCTTTTTGCTTCGGCCAATTGCCAAGCATCAAATGAAAGATACAAAGACTTGAAGTATTACGATAAATTCGTGATGTCAAATTAATGTTGTACTAATCAAGAACTAGCATATGACTTATCTTTCCTGGCTTTTACATGTAAATGAGATAGATCGCCCAAGAAAGTAGCACGCAAAGGGATATTTGCAGCTCATACTTCGAAAGGTTTATCAATTACACTCAATGTTTTCAGCTAAAAATGCACGGTTATGTCTAGAAAGGCATGTTCAATGTTGTGATGACATTCAAACAAGTAGTTAACAAATCACCACATAGATGACTTTGGTAAAAGCAGAATATTTAAGGATGGAGATTGCAATTATGAAGAATACAAGGCCAAAAATGCACAAATAAAGTCTAAACTAAACAAATATTTCAGCAAAACGGCATGTGTTTAGGATTTTGATCATCTTATGTCATTTCTTCTCTTAAGTGAACAAGTAAAAGAGAGAAATAAATATAAATATTATAAAAAAAATTTACATACTATGATTGAATCATACTAATAAATATATTTGTATCTATCTCTCTCTTTCACTTAAGCACATAAAAAAAAAATGATATAAAATGATCCAAATCTATGTGTTTGAAATTTGAGAATAAAACCTAAGTTAAGGAGCCAAATATACAAGTGATTACACAGCATAGTGTCATTTCTCGGTATCCAGTCACGCGAAAGCCCAATTCTTATTTTATGATTTTGTAAAAATAATGTAAGGATTTTAATGTGGAAATATCATTTTTGTTACGTTATTTATCAATCCTAACTGAGTTCTACATCTCAGTCATATAGTTAACCCTAGCTTGTTATTGTTTTATCCTACTGTCTGTATTAATTTGTCGCAAATATTTTAAGCAAAAAAGGCTTCCGTCCAACTTCTCGCCGACATTACCAATTTTGATATATAACTCTCATGACGTTGATCAATCGTAATCTTTGTACCCTGTGTTCACTACCATTTGTCTTTTGTTTTCATCCATTGCTCTTTCTAGTCTTCTTTGTCTTGCCTTTTTAATCATCTTAAGAGCCATGTGAGTGGTCCTTTCACTAGTTAAAAGGGCATGATAATTTACGGAGCATCAATCCCAGTGATACTGGTGGTATACATGAGTAAGGCCTATTCCTATAGCCCACCCTTTTCGCCCACCGCATTCCACTGACATGAGCAGGAACGTGTAATTATGGAGACCAACAACAACTTCCACCGCCACAAGGCCATAATGGAGAAGGCATGCGCTTTGAAATTCCCTTTGTGGTGCGGGCCTCACACTGTTATTGTCATGTGCTGGTTTTGGTTGTTGAAAACTTGAATTTCACCAGGAAGAACGCTCCAAGTCTCATAGTGAATTATTCGTTTGTGGTTGGTGAAAACTTGACTTCCACTAGGACACTACCACAGAGTTTATACACTGTTAATGGAGAAGTATACCCTTCATTCAAGCCTTGTGATTGATGATATGCTATAAAATGTCTGGTGCTTTTAATTTTCATCCGCAATAACTCAGCTAATTCCAAATGAGGATCCATAATAGCAAACTCAAATATTTTTGTTCCATTAACCTATTTCAAACTGGCAACCGAAGGACCAAGGGCCCTATGTCTCAACTTGTACTATAACTTGCCTGATAGCAATCCAAATTAGAACTGTTATAATTGCCCTATCATCAATCAAATAAAAATTATAGCTAAGAAAGAAAACCCTTGATTTTGAATTATTTCTTCCGTTTTGCAATTGCAATTAATTTTTTTGACAATCAATTGATGATTCCATCTAGGATTTTCTCCATACATATCATTTGAGAATTTTTTGGTACAAATTTTGAGAGGTCTGGCATTACTCTATCAATTATGGTGTTACTGGGGTGTCCATTTAGACAATTTTCACTTAAATGAAAAAGCAGGCAAGTAATTATGCAGCATTGTGATAAAGAGTATGTAGCCAAAGAAAAGATTACATAAAGTACGAAGGCTCATCTTCCACATATAATAAGCTGGTACATATGATCTAAGGTAGACGTAGATACACAAAATCCAAAAGTAAATAGATAGCAAGACAAAAGGCAAGATCTGGAAGCCAATTCCCTTCTTCCACATAATGCCATCATCTGTTCAGTGGTTCAACTTACAAGAACCACCCAGTCAGCTGTAAGAAGCAACTTTGGGTACCACTGGCTTCCAAAATCTCTATTCCTAAGTAGACTGTTTCGCTGGATTTGTTTTATTCTCATTATAACATAGCAGAAGTAGCAAGACGTCCCAATAAGTCACTCCACAACATTCACCAGTTCGTATTCAATAAGGGACAAGTTATTATCTTCCTTAACACTGAAACTAGCAGGTTCTGTGACTTCAACACGGCCCCACTTGTCCACAGCTAGTCTCATTGATCCTTTGAACATGTCAATTTTGGCATTACGCAGGATGACAGTAGAGCCCTCTTTCATCAGATCCACTGAACAAGATGAAAATCAGAACCAGAGGAAAATATTTAACATCTGCACATATCTCAGCATTTTCAGCAAAATTACTGAACATGGGATGTTGTGCCAGACAAATTTTCAACTCATTCATGGACAACAGGCCAAAATAAGGTAATAAAGAATATGAAAATAAAAAAAAAAATTTCTCATTTGTAGACCAATATTTTTAACCATACTTGGCTTGAAAATAATAGTTAAAAGTTTACTATTGAAAATTTTCTACTTGCAAATTAGTTAAAAGCTTATTATTAAAAAATTTCTACATAAACATTGAACTTCGTCCAAATTTTTATGCTGCATACAACATTACAAGTACTATCATCTAATATCTATGTCCTATGAGGATAATGAACTTCATTCATAGTTACTCTAATGGTTCAACACTTCTTATCCTTTACATTTAAGTTACAATCCATACACCTTTTGGATATGAAATGACACTCTGACTTCATATAAAAGAAAGAGGTTGTGCCAATAGATCAATTACCAATAAAGGCTACGCATTTAATCAACATTAAGTCAGATTAACATAAACTAAGGACACTATTCAAAGATAACAACAAAATACAGAACTATACCACAAAAATAAAACATAATGCACCCTTGTATGTTATCATAGATCACATTTTAGAACTTGAAAATCACAAGCCCATGAAATTTCAATGAAAGAAGCAGCAAGATTGATACATTGCACATGGAGTGATGCAACTTAAACAACAGTCAGAGTCACTATTGCGCATGCATGGCTCCATCTAATTTTCTGGCCCTTTTTCCTATTAAACTCAGATGAAGTATGGATGCAGTTGTGCCTGCAGTATTGTATAATCAGGATCATTCTTGTGTGTCAATGTATTTTTGTATACATATCTACTACTTTAGCTAAGCTTATAGCCTAACCCACCCTGCAATTTTTCTTAAAAACTAACAAAATGCACATCAGTTTTCTTCTTTTCTAGTTTTCTTCTCATGTCCTTTAATATATATATATATCCTTTCCAACCGATTTTGGTTGCTTATTCAGAGGGTTTTTACAGGCTAGATCCTAGATCCAAGTCCAAAATGGGACCCAGCTGGTTATTGGCTTATTGAAACCAGCACAGTTTCAAAAGTCTTTCCTGATTATTCCAGTTTAAGCAGAACCAGCCTCTTAAGTAGTTCTGTGGTCCAACCCAGACCATTTGTGTTCTATATGATTGGACTGGTAAGACCAACAATCCAGTTCATTTTAAAAAGCAGTGCTCCTAATTCGATTGGGACAAAAACTAACTACAATCTTTATAGGACAACCAAGTAACATAAAGAATTAGTTTTTTTGGATACAGATCATCTCCTTTTTACTCACTAATAAGAGATGATCCAGTTATGAGAAAGAAAGACTCAAGTTTTACTGTGGAGGGATACACCATTACTTGTGTAGGGACCCACCAATTTTATACAAAATCAATTTGTGTTTTTCTCTCTCATAACAGGTGATGCAGGAGCAATATACAACAACAACAACAACCAAGCCTTTTCCCACTAGGTGGAGTCGGCTACATGGATCAAACGACGTCATTGTGCCCTATCATAAACCAAGTCTTCAGAAATATCATTTAAATCTAAATCTTTTTTAATAGTTTTACCTATAATCTTTCTTGGTCTCCCTCTACCTCTAGCTATTGGACTATCCTCCATCTGATCTACTCTTCTTACTGGGGCTTCTAAGGGTCTTCTCCTTACATGTCCAAACCACCTGAGGCAAGATTCTACCATCTTTTCCATAATAGGTGCTACCCCTGCTTTTTCTCTAATGCATTATTCCTAATCCTATCTTGTCTTGTATGGCTACACATCCAGTGCAATATCCTCATTTTTGTCACACTAATCTTATGCTTTTACTGGCTTTTTACCGCCCAACATTCAGTACCATACAACATCGCCAGCCTTATAGTTGTGCGGTAAAATTTACCCTTAAGCTTGAGAGGTACTTTTCTATCACAAATCACTCCTGAAGCACTCCTCTATTTCATCCATCCAACTTGAATCCTATGATTTACATCTCCCCTTATCTCTCCGTCATTTTGTATGATAGATCCAAGATACCTAAACCGTGTGACTTGTGGTATGGTGTGGTCCCTAATTTCCACCGCTAAGCTAGTATTAGCACGCTTCTTACTAAACTTACATTCCATATACTCCGTCTTACTCCTGCTTATACGAAAGCCATGTTCTTCCAAAGCTCGTCTCCATAGCTCTAGCTTCCCATTTGTTTCCTCTCTCGACTCTTCAACTAAGACTATATCATCTGCAAAAAGCATGCAGTGTGGCACCGGCTCTTGGATATGCGCAATAAGCACATCCAAGACCAAGCTAAAAAGATATGGACTCAAAGTTGACCCTTGGTGCAGTCCTATAATTATAGGAAAATCTTTTGTAACCCCTTCTTATGTTCTCACACAAGTTTTAGCCTCATCATACATATCTTAGATTACTCAAATATAAGCGATACAAACTCCTTTCTTATCTAGAGCCTTCCACAAGGCCTCTCTCGGTACCCTATCGTAGGCTTTTTCCATATCAATGAAAACCATGTGTAGGTCTTTTTGCTTCCTCCGATATCTCTCCATCAATCTTCGTAGAAGATAGATTGCTTCCATGGTTGACCTCCTAGGCATAAAACCGAATTGATTCTCTGAAATATGAATCTCTTGTCTTAATCTCCATTCAATTACTCTTTCCCATAACTTCATGGTATGACTTAGGAGCAATATAAAAGAAAATAATTAAAAGTGAAGTTATTTTTATAATTTCAAGATATTTAGTTAATTTTCGTGGCTTCTGTTTATGGGTAGTATTTTGGGTCAGATTTATGTTAATAAGTGTTTTACGTGTCTTATTTGTAAGGCCCAAGGACACCTAATGAGCTCGGGATAGTAGTAAGTGTCAAGGATTATATTTTGAGAGTTGTTTTCTACTAACTTGCTTTCTAGTAAGTTGTGCCTATGAAGTTGTAGTCTAATAATCATAATTTGGAATTCCTAAGAGACTAGGCTGAAAGGTCATGAAGTCGGAAAGGTCTTAGCTAAATTGCAATCCGCATTACGGTTTTAGTTGTTTCCAAAACCGCATCGCAACCGCAATTGCGGTCGCACCAGCCGCATTTTTCTACAATTGTCCGCAATTGTGGTAAACGCAATGTAATCGCAACCGCAACCGTAATTTAAAACCATGGCTAGTACTATAAAAGCTAGACCTCAGCCTTTGAATTGCAGATCCTTTTATTTGAGTATTAAACCCAGAATTATCAAGATGATCTTCTTTCCTGGTTTGTTACACCAGAAGAACCAGCCATTGGCTGTGTTAACTCATTCTTCTCTCAATCCCTCTCTATTCCTTGGTAGAATCCTATCTAGACTCCTTCCCCTATGCCACCAGGACCCTCTCCAGGTAGAGAGTAAACTAATTGGAGGATCCAAATCCAATTTTTTTCTCTCCTAATTCCCTAGGTCTTTGCAGTAAACTGTAAACCCTTAATATTTTCCAAAATCACTAAGATAACCATAAAAGAAAATTTTCAATAAACCCTTGTTTCTCAAAATCATTCAGATAAAAACAACTCTTCTAATCAACATAAATTTAGCATCCTTCACAATCAAGGTTTTGCTTCAATTGCAATCTGATAATCCAGCATCAAACTCAAGCATAGCATGGTAGAAACTAGCAAGCACTATTTCATGGCCTAAAGATGCGACAGAGAGGAAAGACTTTATTATCCCATTAACACCCCGCTTCTTTAAAAACAAAAAATAACAGTTCAAACCTCTTGTCAACTAAGAAACCAAACAAAGTACAAAATCCTTGTCAACCAAGAAATCAAGCACTATACAATAGACTTTAGAATTAGTATATGTTTTTACACACAAAAAAGAGGCTTTTCAGCCAAAATCTATGTCTTGAATATTCTGGCTATAAGCTCTTGTAAAAGCAAAATAAGCTAATCCAAACACGCAATTAGTCTCAATGTTTTAAGGAATTACATTTTGTCCTTTGCTAGTAGCTACCATGTCTTGTTTTCTTTTCTTTTCTTTTCTTTAATCTTTTTTCCAATTACAACATATTTCCATTTCCATGATTTCCTACATCTTCTGTAGTCACTTAAACAAGTTCTTAAAAAAAAAATAATAATAAAGAAAAAATAAATAATGTATTTAAAAAAATATGCATGTCAGTTGTCAACATTAGACTGGTGGACAACACAAGGATCAAGGGATAGCAAGTATTACTTTGCAATTTCTATTTGTTTTTCAAAAATATTGATCAAGTTACTCTATCACTCTCAATCATGGCTATTTAGTACAGAATATTTAAACATTTTATTGCATAGAAAGAGGAAAAACTGCATTCATATCCATGAGGGTGTAGGGTTTTTCACTCTGCACATATTTACACTAGAACTGAGGGACATCAATGCAAAGCTAGCAATTACAAATCCTAAAAATTTGTTAATCATGCAACAACTTTCCTTGGAATAATATGAAACATTTATTTTCTCAATTGCGTTAACGTCATCATTCCATACATTTCACAAATGGAAGTACACGAAAAATATGACATCAGCACCGCAAGGCAATTCAGTCATTAAAATTCCTGACATATCAGTGATTATGCAATGATTCAGCAGAAGTACAGAAAAACAACAAAGGCACAAGCAAAAAAGGTACATCAAGGGCGACACAGGCACTACTTTCAAATCATATAGATTAACTCCAATGTTCACTAAGTCAGCATACTAGTTCACCGAATCTTCACAATGCATGGATAACTGTACTGACATATGGCATGATTCCAATTAAATTACATAGAAGAGGAAAATATTGAAATAGGAAGGGTTGATATTTTTAAAACCAGAAATGGACGTTAACTCCAGTGGTCGGAGGTATATTTACAATCAATCTCTTATATATAGTTGTTGTGCTATTAGAAACAAATCAGACAATACCATTGCTTGGCAATACAAATCACAGTGAATCAGAAAAAGCTCTGAATTACAGCCTGAATCACAGAATCAGTGTGCTTTGATTCATCTGAGCAAAGCACGCAATTCATTACATGTGTCTATGGTTGCTTACTGTCAGAGTGGGACAGCCAGAATTTGGATTTGAGAGAACCAAATAAGAAAATATATCGGTTTTTCAAATTTTTGCACTTTTTTCTTTTGAAAACTAGATGTGGATCTTGTATAGAGATTTTACAATTACCAAATGCTGCTGAACAGGAGATTTAATCATATTTAGCCATGTCACATCAGACCAGTTCAGATCTGCATAACACAAACAGGAAATGACATTTCTTTCAATTTTTTTGTTTTTCTTTAAAAACCTGATTCAAAAGGTCATATGGATGAGATTGATGCTAAAAAATGCTATTGAACATGGAAAATAGGAGCTTTTTTGGGTCAAAAACCAGAAAAATACAACAACACAAACTGCCCAGCTGCATCTCTGATTAGATATATACATATAGTTTAGTTCTTTATTTTCATAATTTTAGGACTTGATTACTTATGAATATAGATATATGTAAGAGTTATGATTAGTTTAGTTTTGAAATCATTTATAGCACTTACATGCCACATGTGATATTAATATAGTTAAATTTGGGTTGAAGCTACTATTATAAGTATTTTCTTTCAATTTATAGGTCTTTATGTCTATTATAGCATGTTTTTAAAGATAATTATTAATATTAATTTGTTACCATCTCATGGACAATACAAGAGCAGAATTAATGAACATCAGAACATAAGCTACAAATGCTGACAAAGTTGACAAATTAAAACAAGCTTGAAGCATGATATGTGAATCGTCTGACAAAATAACTTAAAAACCCCTTAAGCAATAACATCTATACCTTGATCATTTCTGGCGGTGAATATGATCATTCCTGTCTCATCACCCACCAAACATTCAGCAATTCGCATTTGGCGAGGTTGAGGACCATCGGGACGACCCTTCTGCATCACCATCTTAGTACTGACCACCTTCACAGTTAGAGTGTGCCCACTGGTTCCCGGACGAAGCTGCTCAACCTTGGTGAACACTGGCTTCCTCAATCCTGGTTTTGATTCTGCCATATCTAAATTCCTACAGAACCCAAAGTCACAAGAACCTCCAATAAGGCAACAGAAGAACAGGTGTAGCACAAAACCATGCCTATCTTATAAGATATTAATACATAGCCCAAAATAATAAAATGTTTGATTAAGTGATTCCCCTCATCCCCACAAGGATAATGGATACACATCAATGATTTCTTTTGATATTGATTATGGAAAAGGGTAAAGGAACAAAAATAGGTTACAAAATTTGTCACTTTTTATCTTCCTTATTCAAAATTTTGAGGCAAGGAGAAACCCCATTTTGGCCAATCTGAAGTAATCCAAGTAAGCAAGCTCAATTAACATCAATTGCATATATAAATCAAGCTTGAACGGATAAAAAGTCAATATACCTAAGGTACAAAGTGGGAAAACAACGACAGTAATAATAGGATTTTGGAATCTCACCTGTGATTGGGAGTGAAATTGCGAAGGCGAAGAGGCTGTGCTGTGAGGAAACTGGAAAAAGGAGATCTGAAACATGAAACGTAGGCGTCGAGGTCGGTTTTTAAGGATTGATGATGTTCGCTGCTGTCGGGTCCATATTGACCCGCTCCGATCCAACTTTATTATGCGGATAATTAAAAATAAATGTACCTGGTCCAAAAGTCCAAAACCGATTCTAAAAATTAAATTTAGCATTTTTTTTTGTGGGATGGTCTGACCTGACCTAAAACAATGTTACATAGATGTTCTGCACTTGAATTCGCTCGTTAGACTAGTACTTGAATATCATTGTGCGTTATTTTGAAGAGCATATGTGTCTATTTATTAGATATAAATTTTTTAAAAAATCATTGATGAATTTTTACGTCCCACATAAATAGGAGAATTAGTTAAGAGATATTACAATCTCTAACATATTTTAATCTTAAATAATTGTATTCAATACATATTGCATTACAATTCTCAATACTCTAAGATGTTCCTACAAATACTTTGCAAAGTCTTAAAGGTATGCATCTAATTATATATACACATTGTCTTCCTTGCGCTTGAACTAACTTGAGTATCAGAGTATCTTTTACATGTAACCACCCCTCGCACTATTGCTACTATTATCATGCCACAAAAGTTTGCACCATTATTTACATACTCAAGAAACTTTCTGAATCCAGTTCAAAACATTGACGTCGTCTATGAATAGGGGTGAAAACATGTCAGGTCAGGTTATACTTTGCCTTAAATAGACCTGACCTGTATCCTAATTATAAGACCTAAGTCTGGTCTTTGAACTTGTAATAGATCGATTTTAAGCGTGACCGATCTTTTAAAAGTTTGGACGTCTTGAAAGTTTATTTAAAAAACTTATTTTGCAATGGTACTTTAAATGAAGCTAACATCTACCTTTTAACAAAACATGCGTAACACGCCTACTTTTAAAGGTCAATACGTGTCTTTACATCGTAGGACTAACAAATTTACCTTTAAATAGGTCAATATGCCTTTACATAAGTTAACAGGCCTAAGCCTTGAAATAAACCAATGTGCTTATTCAAGGCCAATAAGCCTTTATTATAACTTAACATTCACCTTCTAATTTTATAGATGCTCACTATTTTCTCACTTTAGTGTTTGGTCAATGTGAGACTTGATATTCCAAGTTGCAAAATTTTGTAACTTGGTATATCTTCAAGTCCCACATCGACCAAAGATCAGTAAAAAAAAAGTAAGATCTATAAAAATAAGAGGTTAATATTAATTTATTATTTTCATTCTAATAAATATATTACATTAAATATATTGATAAATATATTATTTCTATTCTAACTTTCTAACTTAAGTTTTAATTACTATTTTTTAATAAAATCTAATTAAAAAATATATTAATATATTATAACAAATTTATAATTATAATTATAATTATTATAATAGTATATATTATATTATATTATATATAGTTAGCAACTGTTAGACATAAACCTGCAGACTTAACTGACCTATTAAATGACCTAAGGTTTGACTTTTTTAGTTAAATAAGCTTTAAAAACACCTTAATCTAACTTGTTTAGTAAACAAGTCAAACCTTAGACAGATAAGATCATAAGCCCCTGTCGAATAAATGACTTATTTTTACCCTTATCTATGAAAAAAGATAAACTTATATTCCTATCATCATCATAATTAACACGAGACGAGACAAGGAGCAACAAAGACGAGCCAAAAACAGCTACTTTTAATATTTAGGATCCAGCAATAGCCTAGCTAAAAACAACTGAGTCATTAAATTTTAATCCAACGATCAATATTAATTTAATATTAAAAAATATTTTTAATATTAAAACATAAAAATAAAATATATTGACTATTAAATAAAAAATTAATAACTCAGATGCTCCAGCTGCACCTCCAGCAGCCGAAGAGAATCCAAATTCTTAATATTTCTAAACAGATAATGGCTTCCCTGATACTGTGCAATATTGAAAATTTCCTTGCTGATTACAACTTGGATCCATCCCCTTTGAGTGCTTCTTTGATCTGGATTTCTCACCTCCTCCCATATTTGAGAACTGATGCCACGACCGTTTCACCGCCTGCCTCAACTCTGCCACAATCAGATCTGCCACGTTTTACTGTCAGTCTTCATTAATCCTGCAGCTTCCCTCCCAACCTCCAGCGCTAGCTCAGCATTAAGGCCTGCCGGAGCTGCAGCAACATTAGGGTCACCCAAATCATTGACGCTTCGTGGTCCAACAACAACTCCCCCTCTGCTGCCCTGTACAGTGCTTCGATGCCAAGTCCGGCGATGGCGTTGTTCACCAAGTCATCCCTACCCTTGAAATGGATCATCTTGCTCTCGAGGCCCGCAAAGATCAACCCCAGCACACCAAGAGTTCCCTACCCTGCACCCGCTCTGAACCCCCAAGTTTAGAACTCGGCTAACTTGGAGCTTAAGCGATTCGCTTGACTCAGCGGCCATGAGGCCTTTGAAGGTCCCTTTAGCGCTACCGATGATGGCGCCAGAGTGGTCACCGTAGCCGGGGTAGTACTGGAGGTTCTCACCGTGATGCTCCATTTGAGTGGCCATTAGAGTGGTTCTCTGCACTTGGAATTCCTCAAATTCCCTGCCCTCCAACCGGAACTTCATATTTAGGTATTGATCTTTGATGCTCACCACCCATCATGCCCATGGCCACCACCTAACACAACCCAGCAACAACAACACCTCAACTTCTCCGTTCTTCGCTTCACATTAGGGATACCTGGGTTGGACGAATCATACTTGCCCAAATGGATTGGTTACGGCTTTGGTTCACTTTTGCTCTTGAATCACTTCCTTGGTTTTGATTCATCCACTGTTACACTAGCACAACTTAGTACAGAGGTTTTGGGTCTTTCTTTGGCTTCATTCTCCATTGTGTTGCCTTAACTTGGTAAATTTATTTATGGTGCTCAACCAGTGGATCAAACAACTCTACCTGATGGCACAGAGCAAATATTTGGCATGTCAACTAGTATACTGGATGGTTTGAAGAAGGACCTGGCTTGGGCATTATACATTCTGCTGTAAAATACAAATGCCATAATTGCACTAATTTTTATTCAAGGATATATATGCGCAAAGGGCTACTGGAATATACTAGATGATTCATCAAAAGAAATTCTTCTTGGTTGGTTTGAGAAAAAAATTGAAAACGATGGCCTGTTTGATATGAAGGACACCTTATATTTTCCTTAAGATGCATATTCAGAATTTCAAGATCTGGTACCTAAAGAGACTCACTCTCTTCTGGTGCAACCAGTGTTACAAGTTTCTATCTGGAGTGCTATTGGCTTGCAAAAACCTATGGGATTTATTCTGCTGGCTTCGACCATTAGGCATGCATTTAACATTAAAGACAGAGTTTGCATTGCAGTTGTGGCCAACAAATTTAGAGTCTTAAGATGAAAAGCCAAGGACAGAAGAAGTCATCCATTCCTCACATGATGGGCATAACATTATGCTCAACCGCAATGTCAACCAAATGGTGAATCTCAAGGAGAAGACCACAGTCAGTACCTCAGAGCAATCCTCCTCCAAAAGAAGACTAAAGTCTCCAAAGATGTCAAAAGAAGCGAACATTTCAAAAGTTTTTGTCTAACTTCGGATCTCATCTAAGCCAGTACCTTGGCCGTGACTTTGCGTATACGAGTACTTCAATTCATTCTTATATAAGTCAGTACCTCGGTCGTAACTTTAAGTCCACGAGTACTTCAGATCATTTGCATATAAGCTAGTACCTCAATTGTGACTTCGAGTCCATGAGTATTTCGACCCGTTCTCATTTAAGCCAATACTTCGACCGTAACTTTGAGTTCACGAGTGCTTCGGCCTGACATCATTTAAGCCAGTACCTCGATCGTGGTTTTAAGTCTGATAACAATATATTTTATTCATTTTATAATCCTCTCACTAGGCTTTTTAAGGTTCAATTTGACTTAATTAAGTTAATTTTGTCATATTTTATGAAATTAAACTTAATTGGATCATTGAAGAAATTATTACTTGAATTATCATTAATTTAGGTGATTGCATTCTTAAGTAAAGTGACCACAATTTGAGTTGTAATTATCTGATTAATGTGATTCTGGTCTTATTGGAAAGTTAAGATAATTCTCTAATAACTATTCACTTGATAGCAAGAGTCACATTATAGCAATATATTTCATTCATTGTATAATCTTCTCACTTGATTTTTTCAGTAAACTAGCTATAATTTGAGTTATAAATATCCGATAAATGTGATTTTGGTCTTGTTTTTAAGTTAAGACAAATTTCTACAACTTTCATGAAGGCCTCAAGACTAGGAACACACGTTTGGATAACTCAAATTGGAGTTAAAGCAAAATCTAGAATTTTGAACCTGACAACTTGACCTCTATGCACTAATTAGGCTATATCTCGGGCTATAGGAGTTCAACAATTCTAAAATTTTAACAGTGGAAGGTTAAGACCCATATCTACAACTTTCATGAAGAACACAAAATTCAGTTCGAATTCCTTGAAGGTGATATTGGGCTTGGAAGTCAGAACAGAGGAGCTAAAGTTGGGCCTGACCCATGAGCAGTAATTGGGCCATATCTCGGGCTGTAGACGGTGGATTTGGCTAAACTTGGTGTCTATGAAAATCTAAGATAATTTCTTAGAACTTTCATGAAGACCACTTGGATAAAAAATGACGCATGCCATGAGTTTAGAAGGGAAACATTTCAAAGACAAGAATCCACTCATTCATCATTATCAAATAACTATTTTGGCATTTTATTCTCATCATCCATCAACTCCTTTGGCATTTTATGTTCCTCTAACTCTATAAAAAGATGCAAGAGCTGATCATTTCATAGTGTTAGCTTAGAAGTTTACTTTCATGTTTGTATGTTAATTGTTTCCTTTGTGTAGTTTTCTATTGTTCTTAATTAAAGTTATGTTCATCATCTTCTTCTTCTTTCTTTCTTTCTTCTTAATTCATGAGTAACTAATTTTCATTTTACTTGGGTGAAAAGGGTGAAACTCTTAGTAATAAATTGATGTTAGATTAATTTCTTTCTTGTGCTTGAATGATATATTTTATGTGATCTTTATATGTGTTGTATGTTGTTTCCGATCAATTTAGAAACTCTTCTTGTATAATGAATATCTTGATTCATTGTAGACAAGACGTTGGCACAGTAGATGCTTGAGATCATTTACAAGTATTGGTAGATAATTAATGGAACCATAATATGATTACATATATAATCTTAATTGAACTTTGAATGTTATATTTTTCGATTGAAACCTTCATTATGTATGATTTCGATTGAGTTATAGAAAGAAATAATATTGTTTCTAATTTATTACTAAGAGTGGATCTCCTAACCCAAGTAAAACCTTTTCATCTTTGAACAACTTATATCATCTTTAGTATTGTGACAAATCTGTTCCTTACCTTAAATAATTTCTCTTCATCAATTTCCTGTGGATCGACCTCGGACTCCCGAGAATTTACTACTTGAAATAACTTACACTTGTGTTTGAAACTTTTAATTATCTCATTAAGTTTTTGGCGTCGTTACCGGGGACTTAATTTGAAGTTCTAATTTATTGAGGTTCTCTTTCTGTAAGTAAACTTCACTATTAGGTATATTCTTCTTCTACTCTTTTAATTTTTTTAATGTACTAATTTACTAACTAACTTATTAATTAACTTACTAACTTACTAACTTATTAACTAACTTTTATATTTATGTTATTTATTTACGTTTTTTAATTTTTTAATTTTTTTTTTTTTTTTTTTATTTATTTACACTTTCTCGCTTTTATTTATTTTTATTTATGCTTTATGCTTACTAACTTTCTAACTTTATATTTATGTCATTTATTTACGCTTATCTAACTTTTTAATTAAGTTATTTATTTACGTTATCTAACTTTTTAATTTCGTCATTTATTATTACTTTCTAACGTAATGAAATAATTTTTCTTCTTCTCTTCTTTTTTGGCATTTCTAGTGGGGCTCTGCCTCTCTCCGGTTTTCATATTTTAAATTTACTTTTCGCACTTTATTTTCTGTATATTATTAACTCTCTAACTATCTAACTTTTTAATTTATCAGTTATCTAACTTTTTACTTGTTAATATTTATTTAGTAGCTGGTTTATACCACATCATTGTTAATATTTAATGGTCAGTTTATATCACTTACTTGTACATTATTTTTATTTTACGTCACTTATTTATGCTTAACTGATATCGTGATTCAAATTCTGGTCGTTTGGTTAAAATTAATCCTGGTACTTTATATATTGATTTGTTTGAATCACAATCATACACAATTAACACAATGGCTGAAATTGAAGGTGCACATGTTGAACATGAAAATCAAACACAACGAGTGAAAATGAAAGTGTACATGATGAACAGGAAAATCAACCATTGCGAACTATGCATGTATATTTGCAACCACATCGAAATTTTAGTCCATCATGTTTTATCTTGCCACTCACTGCTAATAATTTTAGATTTAAGTCGGGTATGATTTCTTTACTTCCTAATTTCCATAGTTTAGAATCTGAAAGCTCATATTTACATTTAAAAGAATTTGAGTAAGTCTGTATTACTTTTAATGATCAAAATAGCACTAAAGATATTGTTAAACTTAAATTGTTTCCTTTTTCTTTGAAAGATAAAACAAAAACTTAGTTTAACGCTTTGAAACCAAGATCAATTGGCACATGGCAAGAAATGCAAAGTAAGTTTTTAAAGAATTTTTTTCCAACACATAAAACCAATGCTTTGAAAAGACAAATCCAATTTTTTTCCCAAAATTCAAATGAAGTGTATTTTCAAAGTTGGGAACGTTTTAAAGATTTGTTAAATTCTTGCCCACATCATGGTTTTGAAAAATGACGGACTATAAGCTTCTTTTATAAAGATTTAATACATGAAACCAAATAATTTGTGAAAACGATGTGTAATGGTGAGTTTCTTGATAAAGAACCCAAATAAGCTTTAGATTATTTAAACCATTTGGCTGAAAATTCTCAATCTTGACATGGTACTAATCCTTCTGAAAATTCAATTAGATATAACCTTACAAATGCTGGTAAAGAAAAATATCATCTTAATAAAGAAGAAGATCTAAATGCAAGGTACACTAGTTTGGCTAGAAAGGTTGAATCCATGGAATTAGGGAAAGTAAAAGAAGTCAAATCTGTGCAAAATAAAAAAATTTGTGACATTTGTGATGAATTAGGACACTCGACAAATGAATGTCATAATATTCCTATTTTTAAAGAAGTTGTGCATGAGCAAGTAAATGCAATAAACAATTTTAAAAAGTCATTCACCTCTTCCTTTTCAAATTCTTACAATCTGGGATGGAGAAATCACCCGAACTTCAGTTTGAGGAATAATAATCAAGCAAAATTTATGCAACCACCATCTCCTCAGGAACAACATGATTCTCAAAATTCTCAATAATATGCACCTTATGTCCCACCATATAGGAAAAACCTTGAAAGGACATTGAATGCATTCATAGAAAAGCAAGATGTCATCAATAAACAAAACACTCAAATCATGATTCACATAAAAGACACTCTTTCCAAACTTACTTCTGCACTCACCATTTATGAGAAAGGAAAATTTCCTTCTCTACCTCAACTAAATCCCAAAGGTCAATAAAGTCTAAATGAGGGTAGTTCAGAAAATCAACAAATAAATCAAGTCAATTCTATGATAACTCTTAGGAGTGGAAAAGTTATTGAAAAAGAAATTTCTAAACCTTGTGAGAAAGATGGTAAATCAATTCCCCAAGATAAGGAAAAGGTTGATAAGCCATCTGCCCAAAATGAGACTAAACTCTCGTCTTCTCCACTAATAAGAGGATTGTCAATTAGGAGTCTTGTATCATTGTGGTTAACCCCAATCCTGGAAGCTTTCTTAAATCTGAAATCTTTTCTCAACAATTTGCTATTTTTATTCTCAATTTTGCGTCTTAACTTTATTTATTTAATTGTTTGGTTTCTACGTTCTTGTTCAACAATTATATTCCCTTTTGTTTAATTTAATTGAATTAATTAGTTAATTGGTATTCATAAACATAGTCCCTGTGGATTCGATATTTTATTACTTGACGACGCAAACCGTACACTTGCGGATTTCACCCCAATCAAGTTTTTGGCGCCGTTTCCGGGGTTGTGTTCTTCTTGAATATCAGTTAAATTTTTAATTTAATTATTTTAAACCTTTTTACTACTTTCTTGTTTTCTCTTTGAGTGTCTACAGGTAATTCTCTTGTTTATGCGAAGAACTAGATGTTTTGGGACTCTTGAAGAAGCGATCACGAAATTGAAAGAACCCTTCGCAGAAGGAGAAGACAACAAAGCCAAAGAGCAAGAGATAGACTTGAGCCAACGCTTGTCATGGTGCACCTGCGATAATAGACCTCTTAAAGAGTATGCAGCCCCTAATGCTCGGGGTTTGCGTTCGGAATTGCTCGGCCGGACATTGAAGCTAGCAGTTCACCATACCACCTGCTTTACTCACCATGATAAGGCGGAGAACCGGTTTGGAGGATTGCCATCGAGAGGACCCAAACGATCATGTGGATATGTTCTTGGAATTCTCGTGAGACCCTCAAGATTGAAGGTGCTCTCGTTGATGCTATTCGCCTTCGCCTATTTCCATTATCATTGAGAGATAGAGCTAGGGCTTGGTTGAGGTCAATTCCCGCTAAGACCATCACTTCTTGGGACCAATTGGAGCAAACTTTCTTGAACAAATTCTTTCCACCATCCAAGACTGCTCATCTGAGGACCCAAATCACAAGCTTTGTTCAGAAAGATGGTGAATCATTGTCGGAAGCTTGGGATAGATACAAGGCGTTGCTGGAAGCCTGCCCACACCATGGGTTAGAAAAATGGTTGATTGTCCACACCTTCTATAATGGGCTAGAATATTCTTCGAAGGTGTCTCTAGACTCGCTTGGTGGTGGAGCTTTGATGAATAGAAACCGACAGAAGCCTATGAGATCATTGAGAGTGTTGCCACAAATCATCACCAATGGGCAAATGAAAGAGGTAATAACCCGAGAAAACTCTCGGGAGGTAAGTTTGAGGTAGACGGAGTTGATTTAATTATGTCAAAATTTGATTCTTTGAATAAACGTTTTGACATGCTTGAAAAGGCTCATGTAAATGCTATAGGTGCCTCTAACAATTTTTGTGAGATTTGTGGAGCACAGGGACACATAGGTGTTGAATGCCAAGTTGGAATTGGCTCCTCACAAGGTGCACCGGTGGAGCAAGTGGAATCATGCCACAATTTCCATGACTTCAACCAAAAGGGGAGGAATGATCCATATTCTCAAACTTACAACCCCAGGTTGGAAGTCACATCCCAACTTCTCCTACCGGAATAGTCAACACCAAGGGGGCAAGGTAGTGCTAAACCCTCTTTCTACGGACTCCAACAGTACAAAACTCTAAACTTGAGTCTCTTCTTGAGAATTTTGTTGAGAGTCAAGCTAAGCAAAATGAGGAGTTTAGGCAACATGGGCAAGTTGTGTCGAGGCCATTAGAGAGTTGTCATCTAAAGTTGAAAATTTGGCCATTCATAATAAATTGTTAGAAACTCAGATTGCCCAACTTGCAGGTGCACTTCACATAGGCAACAAGGTAAATTTCTGGTCAGCCTGAAATGAATCAGGTAATGAACACGCATACGATTAGTTTGAGAAGTGGTAAGACATTAGAGGATCCCAAGGGTAAGGAGGTGAGTGACAAAGATGAGGGAATGAGGAAAAGACACTAAGACACAACCCTTAGAGGAAGAGAAAATTAATGAAAAGGTGTCTAAGTATGTACCCCCGAACCATACCAACCCCCGGTGCCATTCCCTCAAAGATTGGCTAAGGCTAAGCTAGATATGCAATTTGGGAAGTTCCTAGAGGTCTAAGAAATTGTACATTAATGTACCCTTTCGAGGCGTTGAAACAAATGCCTACCTATGCTAAGTTTCTTAAGGACATTTTGTCTAATAAGAGAAAGCTTGATGAATATGAGACCGTAGCTTTAAGCGAGGAGTGTAGTGCTTTAATTCAAAATAAATTGCCTCCTAAGCTAAAAGATCCAGGTAGCTTCTCTATTCCTTGCTTGATTGGTAACACAAATTTTGATAAAGCTCGTGTGACTTAGGGGCTAGTGTCATCTTATGCCCCTTTTCGTGTGCAAGAAGTTGGAGGTGATTGAAACCCACAACTATTTCACTTCAGTTGGCGGATCGGTCCGTCAAGTACCCCGTAGGCATCTTGGAGGATGTTCCTATCAGAGTGGGTAAGTTTTTTTTACCCGTTGATTTTGTTGTGCTTGACATGGAAGCGGATGCTAAAATGCCGCTCATACTTGGGCGACCATTCCTCGCCACTGGAAGGGCAATTATTGATGTCCACGAAGGGAAATTGACTTTGCGATTGAATAATGAGGAAGTAGTTTTTAATGTTTTCAATTCTGAAAAAAATCTTAATTCCTCTAATTCATGTAATCGCATAGATGCTACTGATGATGTGGACAGAGTTGTACTTTCAGATATGCAGGAATCTGTGACTCATGTTATGTTAGAGGAGACCTTGCCCAAGGTTGCTTCCAAGTTCGAGAAGGTCAAGCCCTGCAAGAAAGGACCAAAGAAGTGGGATGACAAATGTGTCAAGAAGCGTGAATTTAAACCAGGGGATAAAGTTCTTGTTGATAACTCGCTTCTACGTTTCGTCGTGTAAGTTGTGGTCGAAATGGTCTGGACCATATGAGATTGTTCGAGTCTTATCCTATGGTGTGCATGAGGTGAAGATAGAAGGCCGAAGACATTCATGATAAATGGCCGAGAGAGTGCAACACTATGAAGAAGGAGTGGGGACCGAGGACCACTCCATTGACATCACCCGAGCATAGAACCACTCATAGTCAAGCTAATGACTATAACTTAGCGCTTCTTGGGAGGCAACCCAACATTCTATTTTTTTTTTTCTTTATTTTCTTATTTTTATTGATTAACATTTTTTTTATTTATTTTGTTTCTTAGTTAGCTATTGTTGAGTCGGCTTTGGTGCCTCCCACGAGTTCGGAGCCTTTGTAGGGGATGTATATATAGCTGTCGGCCAAAAAAAAAAAAGATGGAGTTTTAGATCGGATGTTCGAGTTCATGGCTACACGTCTCCTTTTTCCATCACCGCAGTGAGTTCTTTTCATTTATTCCTTCCATAGTTTTAGATTTTTTACATTGGGGACAATGTAAGGTCTAAGCTTGGGGATATTTATTTTTTATTTTTATTTTTATCTTCATTATCATGCATTCTCATATCTCATTTTGCATTGCATTTTCTTGTTGCATTTTCACACCATCTTATATTTCTGCTTTTTGGTTGAACCTTGTCCCCATCTCTTTTGGGAATTTTGAGATGATAATTGATTTGGAACCCAATTTATTGATTCTTGTGGTGGGCAACAGGCATTGTCTTTAATTGATAGTGGAGGTGATTTCTTGATAGTTGATAATTAGCATATGTTCTCTGAATTTGTGTTTCTCATTGATTTTTGAACCTCTAAAAGTGAGTTTTGAGCTTGTATGGGATTTATTCACTATATGATTTTTCATCCCATTCTTTGTGTTGAGTGGTCATTCCTCATTGATTTTGTGCTCTAGAACTTGATTTGAAACCATTTTGAGGCGAAATCTTGGTTTGCATGCTTGAATGTGATTAAGGCATCTTAGGTATTTTTCTGGCCTTTTGAATTTGTTACACTTTCATCCACTAGTTGCCCATTTTGAGCTTATTGTATAATTGTTTTCTTGATGCCTATGATGATACATTGTCGGTGATCATTTAGAATATTGAATAGAGCAATCTGAGTTTGAATGTTATATTGGGAATCATGTGTTTTGAAAATGAGGTCTCTTCCCTCTAAAAAAAATGAGGAAAAAGGGAAAACAAAATAAAAGAAAAGCTTGAGATGAAAGCTTGAAAAGAAAGGGAGAAAATGTAGAATTATGCCTTGATTGAAAACTATCTTTGCTCCATGTATGTTCTATTGGGTTTCTTGTGCTTGTTGAAAATGTTGTTAGTCCTTTGTGCATACCCTCCTTTCTTTGTCCTTCCTAACATCATTCCCATGGCCCCATTATATCCCTTGAAAGACCTTTTGATTCTTGCATTCATGCTGATTATTAGTGGAAATTTGGTTTCTTATCAAGCTTATGGAAGTGCATTTTCTTTGAGGAATATTGAGCGCATTGTCTTCATCCTTAAACACTTTGAGTGTGTTAGTTGAGTGATCCTAATTTAGTGAGGAGCATGATTTCTGAGAACTTTAGCCTCTAATTGGACTTGATTTTGATTACCTCTCTAATTCTTGGTTTGTCTTTGCCTATTGCTTGGTTGGATGTTTTCTCAGGTTCCCCATTCATTATTGTCTCATAATCCCATTTCTTACTTGGTCCTAGTTATTGCTTGGGGACAAGCAAAATCTTAAGCTTGGGGGTATTTGATGTGTGTGAAACAACATCATATTTTGTTCATGTGTTTACATTCATTTTTATACATTCTAGGCATTTTAGTTTCCCTTTTTGTTTGTTTTTCCCTTTAGTTCGGATAACTGCGGTGTTTTTGGTGTTATTGTGCAGGATTGGTGCTTAATTGGTCTTGAAATGGATGAAAAACTTGCACAATTGAAATTGGAGTTTAAAGGGTAGCATTTTAGGACAAAAAGCTCGCTCCAGAGGGAACCACGGCCTGCCCGTGGCCTGAACCACGGCCATGGATCGAACAGCTGCGTGAAAAAGTAAAAAAGGAGAGTTCGAGTCAACCACACCCGGCCATGGTCTGGACCACGGCCTGGCCGTGGTCTGAACCACACCCCGGCCGTGGTCCGAAACACGACTATAGTTGTCAAACAGAGACACCACGGTCTGGCCGTGGTCCCCACCACGCCGTGGTTCGGTGTGCGTTCGATTTTTAAGTCCGTTTTTCTCTTTTCGATGGGCTTGAACCGCTTTTAACCCATGGGGTATTTATAGATGTTACGAAGACAAAGCATTAGGGTTCGTTTGGTTTGGAAGGGAGGCACATTGGAGGCTCTTGATCTTCATCTTCCTCTCTTCCCTCTTGGATTACGGGTTTGGAGGTTCTTGGAACATGATTTCTCGGTTTCTTCTTCTCCATGTCCGAGTAGTTCCCTTTTGTTTCTAGGATTGGGCAATGCCCTTTGATACATTGATAATGATTAATTGATATTGTTTACCCCTTTTATTAATCTTAAATGTTGTTGATTCAATCCTTATTGCGATTATTCATGTGAATTTTTGGCCACTTATTTGCATCTCATAGATATCTAGGGGACGCATGTAAAGGTGAACCTAGGTGTTGGAACTATAAGAATTGAACTTAAGGTTTAAATCACGAGAGTAAGTTTAGCTTTTGAGGATTAATGAATTACCAAAAAACGTAATGGGTTCAATTTAAATTCAATTACCACGAGAGTAGGAATTGGTTTAATTGGGCACGCACTGCTTTGTATCTTGAAAGGGAACATTAACTAATTTAGGGTAATTCACCTTCAATTGAATTTCAAGTGTTAATAAGAGGATTGTCAATTAGGAGTCTTGTATCATTGTGGTTAACTCCAATCCTGGAAGCTTTCTTAAATCTGAAATCTTTTCTCAACAATTTGCTATTTTTATTCTCAATTTTTGCCTTAACTTTATTTATTTAATTGTTTGGTTTCTACGTTCTTGTTCAACAATTATATTCTCTTTTGTTTAATTTAATTGAATTAATTAGTTAATTGGTATTCATAAACATAGTCCCTGTGGATTCGATATTTTATTACTTGACGACGAAACCGTACACTTGCGGATTTCACCCCAATCATCCACCCCTATTTCCTCAAGCATTAAGCAAACCAAGGAAATTGGACCACCAAACTGAAATTTTCAAAATTTTTAAACAAGTGAAAATCAATATTCCGTTGTTAGATGCTATCAAACAGTTTCCTTCTTATGTCAAATTTTTGAAGGACTTATGCACTATTAAAAAGAAATTAAATATGAAAAAGAATGTCTTTTTGACTGAACAGGTAAGTTCCATTATTCAAAGCAATAATATTTTGAAACATAAAGACCTTGGTTATCCTACGGTTTCATGCATTATTAGAGAACATAAAATTGATCAAGCTTTACTTGACCTTGGTGCTAGTGTTAATTTGCTTTCATATTCAGTTTATTAACAACTCAATCTGAGTGAGTTAAAATCAACTTTTATAACTCTTATACTTGCTGATAGATCAATTAAAATTCTAAAAAAAATAGTGGAAGATGTGTTGGTACAAGTTGATAAATTCATTTATCTTGTGAATTTTATTGTCTTGGAAATTGAATCTATGGTTAATAATTTTAAGTCAATTCCTCTTATTTTAGGTCGCTCATTTTTAGCAACATCGAATGCTTTGATAAATTGCAAAAATGAAGTGATGAAGCTAACATTTGGAAACATGACACTTGAGCTTAATGTTTTCAACATATGCAAGCAACCACATGAAGTTAATGATGAAAATGAGGAAGCTGACGGGATTGAGGCCATTGTAGATGATCATATTCTAAAATTGAGTTCTTCTGACCCATTAAAAGTTTGTTTAATTAATTCATTTGATTCAGGCATACAAGTAGATTGTGATATTTTTGAAATATGTTCTTTGCTTGATTGTACACAAGCAATGGAATACAATGGATGGAAGTCGAGATTTGAAGAGCTACAACCCATGAATGATAATATCCATGATGAAGTACCCACACTGGAACTAAAGTCCTTACCTGTTGGGTTGAAGTACACATTTTTGGGAGAAGAACAAAGCTTTCCAATAGTAATTTCATCAATCCTTACTGAAGAACAAGAAGGTATGTTGATAGAAATACTTAAAAGGCATAAAAGTGCAATTAGATGGACATTAACAAATATAAAAGACATTAATACATTAATTTATACACATAAAATATATTTAGAGGATAATGCTAAAACATCACAACAACCTCAAAGAAGATTAAATCCACACATGAAAGATGTAGTTAGGGCTAAAGTTCTTAAATTACTTAATGTTGGAATTATTTACCCTATTTCTGATAGCCAGTAGATAAGCCCTACACAAGTTGTGCCTAAGAAATCTAGAATAACAGTGTTGAAAATGAAAAAGGTAAGTTAATACCTACGCGAGTTTCATCCAGTTGGCGTATGTGTATTGATTTTAGAAAATTGAATACAGCTACTAGGAAAGATCATTTCCCCTTACCATTTCTCGATCAAATTTTAGAAAGAGTGGCAGGACATTCCTACTATTGTTTTCTTGATGGTTATTCAGGATATAATCAAATATCAATTGCATTAGAGGATCAAGAAAAGATCACTTTTACGTGCCCTTTTGGCACTTTTGCATATAGAAGAATGCCTTTCGGTCTTTGTAATGCTTTGACAATTTTTCAAAGATGCATGCTAAGTATTTTTAGTGACATAATTGAGCATTATTTAGAGGTTTTCATGAATGATTGACAGTTTTTGAAAATTCTTTTGAAAATTATCTTAATAATTTGGATAAAGTTCTTAAAAGATGTGAAGAAAAATGATTTATTTTAAATT
The DNA here is from genome assembly GCA_029884605.1 of Ormosia emarginata. NCBI lineage: Eukaryota > Viridiplantae > Streptophyta > Magnoliopsida > Fabales > Fabaceae > Ormosia > Ormosia emarginata. The sequence goes on from JAQQTP010000090.1 coordinate 12,453,490, forward strand.
GAAAAAATGTCATTACATGGTTACTTCAGGAATCGTGTTAGGTCATGTGATATCTTCTAAAGGAATTGAAGTTGATAAGGATAAAATTGAATTAATTGCTCATTTGTCTTCCCCAAAAACAGTCAGAGAAGTTCGTTCCTTTTTAGGATATGTAGGATTCTATCGAAGATTCATTAAGGACTTTAGTATCATATCTAGACCATTATGTAATCTTCTGATAAAAGAAGCACCATTTGATTGGACTCAAGAATGCCAAATTTTTTTTGAAAAATTAATTGGTCTTTTGACATCGGCTCCTATCATGCAATCCCCTGACTGGTCTTTGCTTTTTGAATTAATGTGTGAAGCAAGTGATTTTGCTGTTGGCGCTGTTTTAGGCCAAAGAAAGGAAGGTAAGCTTCATGTGATTTGTTATGCAAGTAGAACTTTAAATAGTGCATAAATGAATTACACCACTACTGAAAAAGAACTACTTGCTGTAATTTTTGCATTGGACAAATTTTGAGCTCATTTAATTGGTTCTTCTACTATTATTTTTACTATCATGTTATTGTTAGATATTTAATGTCTAAGCAGGATGCCAAACCTAGGTTGATACGGTGGATCTTGTTTCTTTAAGAATTCAATATCACAATAAAAGATAAGAAAAGAGCTCAAAATGTTGTTGCAGATCATTTGTCCAGACTTACGATAGACTCACATTTTGATAGCACACCTATCAATGATTCTTTTCTTGATGAATTTTTATTTTCTATCAGTTCTATGTCGTGGTTTGCTAATATAGTTAATTTTCTTGTGACAAGAAAGATGCCACTTCAGTGGTCACATCAAGATAGAAAAAAGTTTTTGACTGAGGTAAATTTTTTTTATTAGGATGACCCATATTTGTTCAAATATTATCCTGATCAAATCTTTCGAAGATGTGTACCTGATAATAAGGTAGTTAGTATCATTAAATTTTGTCACTCAAAAGCATGTGGAGGTCATTTTTCTTCAAAGAAAACTGCTGCGAAAATCTTACAGTGTGGATTTGATTGACTCACTTTATTTAAGAACAACTATACCTTTTGTAAAAGTTACAAAAATTGTCAGAAATTAGGTTCCATTTCTAAAAGAAATATGATGCCTTTGAACCCTATCCTCACTACTAGAAATTTGGGTTTTAGAGACCGATTTAAAGACCGATTTAGAGACCGATTTATTTCGGTCTCTATAGAGATCGAAATAGAGACCGATTAAAAAATAAAAATTTAATTTGCTACCGAAATAAAATCAATTTCTAATTCGGTCTCTAAAAAATTTAGAACCGAATTAAAGACCGAATTAGAGACCAAAACTATGTTATAGAAGAAATTTAAAAAAAATAAAAATGTGTGTTATTTTTAGAGACCGATATTTCGGTCTCTAAATAAAAAAATAAAAAAAAATTTAGAGACCGAATTAGAGACCGAAATTAAAAATAAAAAATAAAAAATGTGTTATTTTTAGAGACTGATATTTCGGTTTCTAAATAAAAAAAAATTGTAAAAAAAAATTAGAAATCGAATTAGGAATCGAAATTAAAAAAAAATTAAAAAAAATATGTGTTATTTTTAGAGACCGATATTTCGGTCTCTAAATACAAAAATTACAAAAAAAAAAAGAAAAACTTAACAACGATAACTACATCTCCTGGAGTTTTGCTTTCTTTCCTGCTTTTGTTTCTGTCACCAGCGCGCCTTATCTCCAGCCCACCCCACAACTGTGCCTCCAAGCGCTCGGACCAGATCCTTCAATCCACCAACCAGCCATCACCGTCGCCACCCCACAACTGTCCCTCCAAGCCGTGCTTGGACCAGATCCTTCCCCCCAACAACTAGGGGTGTCAAAAATAACGGCCACCCGACTGATTAGCCCAACAAAATGGATAATTGGCGAAATCTTAGTTGAAGAAAACGCTACGAACCTTACATGAATAACGGGCCGAAATTGACCGATCGGGCCATTGTTTTAACACTATTCTAAAATTTAAATAAATTTGGGGTTGGGTTAAAATACCACCGAAATTATGTGGCCGAATGGCCGGCCCTAAATAAATGGCCCGAGCCGAATAATGGCCTGCCTACCATTTTGACACCCCTACCAACAACCAGTCATCACCGTTGTGCTACCCCACGACCGTGCCTCCAAGCTCAAATCAGACTAGATCCTTCCCTCCACGAACCAGTCATCACCGTCGTGCGGAGCAGATCCTTTCCTCTGTAACCATCGTCGCGCGTCGTAGTCGTGCTTGGACCAAATCTGCCCCGCACCATCCACAGTGAACCAGATCTATCCCGTTACGCGTCATGCCTGCCATTGTTGAGTACACAGATCCGCTCAACCACAGTGAACTAGATCTGTCCTCCACCACGAGTCCAGCTCCTACCACCGTGAGTCCAGCTCCTATCGTCGTCCATTACCACCGTGCCTGCCATTGCTGAGTGGTTGGCATCTTCGAAATCCCTCTTTTGCCTCTGCTTCGTTTTTCTAGCATATTGTTATCTGCTAAAAATCAATGCAGTTTCAACCTTTTGCTTATCTACATGATATATGGTTGTATCTTTATTATTCCTGATTTACTTAGTATATGTTTTTCTTGCCTTTTTTCTTTTGGAAGAATCATTATATTATTCTACTCCATATATGGGGTGTTCAAGTACCTATTTGACTGATCATTTCATTGGTGTTAGTTGCTAGTTGATTAATAATAGACTTCTTTCAAGCTAAGCATGTTAGAGTATTCAAAGATATATGGGGACTCTGTCATTATAACAATAAATTTTATTATGTTTTTTGGGTTAGCATGATGGGATGAGTAATTTCAGTAATAGTGATATTTAACATTACAAATTATCCATCAATGAAGTTCACCACCGTACATCAAACTCACCTTTGCGTATACGCTTCCTTAGCTATATCATCTCCACCGTACAATACCCTCGTCATCATCGCTCCTTCGCACACACAGACCCCACTGTGATATTTCTTCACCCACGCAAGGCACCCTCGTCCAGCACGCAAAGAGGGGAGGACCTAGTAGCTGAAATAGGAAGGATCACTATAAAATGTCAGAGCTGGTTTCGATCAAGAAGGCTCTGCAATGGGAAGAAAACGAAGCTTGACAGAGGATAAGGGAGGTTCGAAAGGGTAAAAAGGATTGAATAATAGTATGCTCTGCAATGATTTAATCTTAATGCAGTCGTTTTCTTTGCAGGATTATGCTCCCAAAATCGTTGGATGTTGCATTCTGAAGATTTGGAGACTCTGTTAGCTTTATATTTCATCTGACATCAAATTGTTTGAAAACATGTCTACGATAGGTATGTGTAACTATTTAATCTCGATTTTGTATTCTGATATAGAAGGACGAGATATGGGACGGTACATGAGTTTCTATAGATCCAGAAATGATGAATTTTCTGTTTAGTGCTTGGCTATGGTGATAGGAGTGATGTACGGGTAGAATTTGTAGACTTTAACGCGGAAAAGTAAATGAGAGAAAAGCAAAATCCAAATTTTATCCAAAAGAAGAGGTAGGTGTATTCTTTTTCTTGGTAACATAGGTAGATGTATTCTACTAATGAATCTGATATCCAAAAAAAAAAAAATGATATATCTAATAAAGTGGATTCTTTTATTTCTTTTTTATCTGATTGTATATTCTTATTAGTATACTTTCCAGTTGTAACTTCCTAAAAACTATAGTAGGGTGTATGTAACTGTTGGAATGAATGAAAGAAACAAGTAACAACTCAAGTTTCTTTAGGTTCCTTCCTCTATTTGATTGGCGTATCCTTTCCGCTGTGAAATAGATGCATTGCTCTATAGCCAGATTTTTCATCTTCCACTTTTTCTAGTGTCGTGAGCAATGCGCCAATCAAATCCACAACCCTATACACCTTGACAGTAAAAGTAGATTACATTATGTTAGGTTCTTGTAAATTATTTACATTGTTTGTGTTTAGATGCTTAAAATTTCCAGGTTCTACAGTGAATGCTGTTGCTTTTTCTCTGGCAAATCCTTACCATCTGTTCTGTGTTGGCGCTGCAGCATTGGGACTTGTAGCTTCATGTCTTTATGCATGTCTGCTTGGCTGATGTGAAGGTGCAATAGTATGCTGTCAATGCAAGAATCTCTTTGTGAGGAGCCTCAAAAGTACAGGCACTAAATTTGGCTACGGTATATGCAGGACTATCGTGTGAGCATTTCATTTTTTAGAGCTCTTTATTTGGTAGACGGGGTAGAACTAGAATTTTCTAAACCGGGTGCTAAATCTACCTTCACTCATATGTATGCTAAAAAAATTTGGAAATGGAGGCTGAATTTATATATTAAGGGGGGCTTATTAAAAAAATTTCATACAATACTTCATGAAAATTTTTTAGTCGCACCCTCTATGCTCTAAATAGTTCCGCCCTTGTTGGTAGAGGTTGTTGTGCTCCAAAGGATGAGAATTCTTAGGCTGGAGAGGGTTGGTTGCATTTATACTAGTCTGTTTCGACAAGCTCTGCAGAAAAAAATATCTTCTCAGTCTTAAAAATGTTTGTTGTAACAAGTACATGAACTAGGTGTCTTGGTCAGTCAAGCTAAGACTACTAATTAAATTATTATTACCTATTAACCATTCATTATCAATGTGTAGCGGTAGAACATTGGACTTTTTATTTGAGTTCGAGTCAATATAAAAGCTGGTTAAGTACAATGGTCAGTCATATTTTGTGGATTAGTGTATCGAAGAGGGTAATACAACTGGATGCTTAAGAACTCCTTGACTGAGACTCAGTTGTTTGTCTTCTTATCCCTATTTCATAATCATTGAACCAATGCTGTGAGACTTATGATCCTAACTGAATTTGGGATATGAATTTGTTGTATAAATGCCTGGTACTGGTAGCTTAAGACTGCATTCATGCTTTAAATTTGAGGCTATATTTGAATTGACATTTTTTATAATAAAAGAAATAATTAATGTAAGGATTACAATTGTACTCACAAAACATCACGACAAAACTTTATATAATGAGTATAATCATTAGTTATCCTGCAATATTTAGAGACTAATTATAATTTTTTTGTACTCCTATAATTGTTATACTAATAGACTTCGTAAAAAAAAAAGATAATAACAAAACATTTTAAAGTCTTTTTATTTTGTGATATCATTCACTATAATGTATTAATAACAAGTTGGATTGGACTATATTTATTTTCTATTTTATACATGCATGTCTAGTTTCTTACACAGCTGTAACTGGAAAAAAAGAGAGTAAAGAATTGACTTTTTTTTTACAATAAAGTAAAGAATTGATTATAATTCATAATTTACATATCATTATAAGTTTTTCAAGTGTAGGCTATAATTTCCAGCAAAGGGACTGATTGACAATTCTGCTAATCTATTGCTGGTTCAATACCTTAGACACTCTCAGCATGATAGGAGTTGGCAGATCATAGTAGATCTGTTAAAATTTCTATTTTTGGCTTATGGCTTTTAATGATCTTTATTGCAGGGATGTTCTTAGATGGGGAAAGAACATTGATTTGAGCAAAACTAACACAAGAAAGCGTGCTGGCGCTGCTGTATATAACAGAGCATCTTCACTAGAAACATTAGTTAGTGCCTTCAAACTTTGGATTCTTTTCCGATGATATAAATCTTGCGTGTGTGTGTGTATATATATATATTCTAAATTTTATGGAGTTGCAGTTTTGCTCTTTCAAAAAATGTTTATATTGATTATTTTTATTTGTATAATATATGTAGCACAATTAACTATTAAGGGAGTGTTCAGTGGGCTGGCCCATGGGGTGGGCTAGGGCCAGCCATTAATCTTAATCGAAGTTAGCATGCCAAGTCTTGATTGTTTGAATGAGTGATTTAATCTTAATCAAGTTTAGCTTGGATGTTGCAAGAGTGCTTGTTTGTGATCACACCTTGTACGTTTCTATTTTCATCTGACATCAAATAACTTACTCATGTGCACTCTTGTAGACTTTTTGTGGTAGTTGAGTTTCTCCTCTTAGAAGTTGTAAATAATTGTTTTCTTGTTTATATGATACAAGGCTTCTTGTTTGTAACAGTACAAGGCTCAAATCCCCCCTCCCTAATTCCTCCTCTTTTCTGTCACACCCCTGTTCCTATAACTAAGATTAAATGGAATTGTGTTAGTAGCTGCAGCTGAATTACTGGTAACAATATATTATTAACCCTTTTGGACAGTTAAATATTAAACATTCATGTGCTGGAATTTATTGAGCTGCATGATGAATTTACGATTTTTTTTTTTTAAAATTTGTGTCTTAGTGAGATTACTTACCATTCATCAATAGGAAAACGGGGGCAGTTCAATTAAGATTTTAGACATGGCCCAAAATTAGGAAATTGGTAAGATTTAAAATGAAAGATTTGTAAATGCACTTCTAAAAAAAATGTTATGGTAAGGCTGATTGGTACAAGTCATGCAGTGAAGTATTTACTCATATTATTATGGAAAAAATTAGAGTAGTGTTTTTTATTTATCACTCTACAATAAGTACTCTAAAAATAAGAAATTATGGTTAGTGACTACTTGAAATTTAAAAGCTCCTTTATACTCTCTCTAAATATAGAAGTGAATTACATGTTCGTGTGTTAAGACGTGAGTATCATCAATCTATTTACAATTGTGTGTGTTTTTTATTTATCACTCTACAATAAGTACTCTAAAAATAAGAAATATTATTCGTTAGTGACTACTTGAAATTTAAAAGCTCATTTATACTCTTTCTAAATATAGAAGTGGATTACATGTTAGTGTATTTCAATCTATTTACAATTGTGTTCCCAGTTCTCAATCATTGTTTGTGGTTAAATTAGTCGTGAGAAAAGAAGCCTCTTGTGGGGAATTTGATAAGTGATCTATCTTGGAAGTGCGTATAATTTGTTGTTATTGGTACCCTTTCTCCTTTATATATTTTGCTTCCCTCCTTTAATTCCTATGGTTGCAAGAGTAGCTCAAGTAGGAAAAACCATATTAGTGAGGAGTTTGTTTAAAAAGTATACATTGAACAGAAGTTTGTGAGGAGTTTGCTCAAAAAGCTAAGTTCGTCTGACAAAAAAAAATACACCTAGTTCGTGAATGGAATGTGTGTCTATAAAATTAGGAATACAAAAAGCCACATTCTTTTGTGCAATTAGATTTATATGTGAAATCGTGTCAAGAGATATCAACATTAATTCTTTTACAAATTCACTTGTAATCCAATGATTTGTTTTATCCTTGGTGTCTTTTTTGTCTTTAGCTTTGGCAGGTGGCTTACTTTGAAAATAAGAAGCTATTTAAAATTAGATAAGGTCTAAGTATATATGCCCAATATAGGTCCAAGTGTTTACATTTTGCAAAACTTTTCAGTTCCCTAACTTGATTCCAATTTGAATGTACAATACTAAGGACTGTAGACATAATATCATTACTTTATAATTTATATAGCTTATAGAACTAAACAATATTATTCATTTGAGCTTGCTTCGTATTAGAGCATTTAGCTTCCAACATATGCTAAACAAAATTATTCCTCTTGATTGTCTTTTTGGTGATAAATCATAGGAACTTACTTTGAACATGTGATTGAAACCATGTTTATTTTTATGCTGGCCTATTTTTTGACTTGTTATGATATTTGTTTATTGCATGTTAAAAGTCCCTATTCTATTTTCAAAGAGGATTTTCTCAATAATATTTGGTGCTAATGATATTAGAATATTAAACCATGAAATTTTTCATTTTTTGGTTGAGCGGATAAAAGAAATATCATTATATGGTGATTTAGTTGTTTATTCCGAGACATCTGCAACTATAAAATGTTTATCCAATACTTGTAAGTCGTGGTTGACCTTTGCCATTTGTTTTGGCACACTTCTTGTGTACCTATCATTTGGCCACTTTATTATTTGTTTCTGTTGGTTTGGAATGAGTACAATTAATTTAGAGTTTATTCATAAGAACAAAATTGAAAGAAGCTAATGTTAACATCATTTAAAATTTTTAATTTATATAATAACTTCCTAACAAGTAACTAGAGAATTGGATTTTTGGACTAAATTTTCTCCTTTACTTAATGATAAGTTATACTCATGTATCTAAGTTGTCATTAAAATGGTGACAGAGGATTTTCCTTGACAAGTTGACTTTTGAGAGTTTAATAGTATGTCAAATTGAAATTAAACAAGTTTACAGCTTTTAACATGTGATTGAAATCACGTTTATTCTTATACTTTATGTCATGACTTATATTATGTTATATTTATGTGTTGCTTTAACTTTTTACATTAATTAGTGTCATATTGGTATTGACAGACCAAATTTGCAAACGAAATGCAAGAAATGACCCAAAGAGCATCAGAGCAGGGAATTCCTCTCCTAGATGAGTTGGATGTGTGGCGTAATGTGACTGGAGTGAGAAAAGGTAAAATATATGGTCTTAGAATTTAGTCTACTGTAGTGGCTAGAAGACCACAATATCGTGACTCAAGTTCTTCATCATCTGATTGGGTGCGAAGAGATGAACTTAAAGAATTAAGAAGTGAGAGAAATGAGCTTTGGGCCCAAGTGGTAGATAATAGGAGACAAATTGAGGAGACAAATCGGCTGGTACGAAAGATGATGCAGTCGATTAACTTTTAGTCTTCTCAAACATTTCCCGTGACTGATGGAGCAGACAAGGAGGAGGACGAGGAGGAGGAAGAGTTTTTATGATTAGAGTTTAGTTTGTATTGTGTTTAATTTTCTTATATTTGAAATGTTGTAGTAATGAGATATTGTAGACAATGATTAGTTTAATTTTTTCTAAAATGTCTTGATGTTTAAATAATATATTCTAAAGGCTGAATTAGTCTAGTTTATGTTATTTTTTATTTATGTGTTTGGCTATATATGAGATTGCTGATTGTTGTTTATTAAGTGTTTTAAAAATTTGGATTTTAATAAATCTCAAAATAATTATAAATTCATATCAGTTGAATGTTGTTTATTAGATGTTTTAAAAATTTGGATTTTAATAGATTTAAAAATAATTATAAATTCATATAACAAATTAGAGACCAAATTAGGGATCGAAAATATTTTTAAAAAAATAGCGATTGATTTAGAGATCAATAAATCAATCTCTACATTAGAGACCGATTTAGTTACCGATTTTATAAAATATTTAATATATTCAATATTTTAGAGATTGATTTAGAGATCGATAAAGATTGATTAGAGACCGATAAATCGGTCTAGTGATTGACTTTATAAAATATATAATATATTCATAGTTTTAGAGACGGATTTAGAGACCGATTTTAAAGACTGATATAGAGATTGATAAATCGATCTCTAAACTAGAGACCGATTTAGAGACCGATTTTACAAAATATATAATATATTCAAACTTATTTGTAACGGACTTAGAGACTTATTTAGAGACTGATTTAGAGATTGAAAAATCGATCTCTAAAAAATCGGTCTCTAATGAACTTTTTTGAAAATATAATTGACCAATATTTGATCGAAAAGTAGAGACTGATTTAGAGACCGAAAAAATCGGTCTCTAAATCGGTCTCTAATATTTAGCGACAATGCTTTTAGCGATCGATTTAAATCGGTCTCTAAATCGGTCTTTAATTAATTTAGAGACTGATTTTCTTGATTTAGAGACCGATTTTTCGGTCTCTAAAATCAAGTTTTGTAGTAGTGCCTTGTCATTGAAAATTTTGATTATTGGGGAATTAATTTCATGGGTCCATTTTCATCCTCATTTAGATTTGTGTATATTTTGGTTACAGTTGATTATGTCTCAAAATGGATTGAGGCGATTCCATGTCAACAAAATGATCATAAAACTGTTATCAAATTTTTAAAAGAAAATGTCTTGAGTCGATTTGGAATCCCTCGAGCTATCATCAGTAATGGGAGAACACATTTTTGCAATAAATCATTTGAATCTTTAATGAAGAAGTATGATATTACCCATAAAGTTGCCACCCCTTATCACTCTCAGACAAGTGGACAAGTAGAATTAGCAAATAGGGAAATTAAACAAATTTTGAAAAAAACGGTTAACCCAAATCGTAAAGATTAGTCTTTAAGACTAAACGATGCACTTTGGGCTTGCCGTACTACTTTTAAAACATCTTTAGGCATGTCATCCTATCGGTTAGTTTATGAAAAACCATGTCACTTGCTTGTAGAATTGGAGCATAAAGCATTTTGGGTCATTAAAGCTTTCAATTTAAATCTTGATGATGCTTGCAGGTTACGCAAATTGCAAATAAATGAACTTGAGGAATTGAGAAATGATGCATATGAAAACTCAAAAATTTATAAAGAAATAACAAAAGCTTTTCATGACAAATCAATTTTGAGAAAATCTTTTTAAATTAGTCAAAAAGTTCTACTTTATAATTCTCGTCTTCACCTACTCCCTGGAAAATTGAGATCTAGGTGGACAGGCCCTTTTATTGTCAAACATGTATATCCTTATGGGGCCAAAGACATTGAGAATCCTAGAAATGGTAATGTCTTTAAGGTCAATGGACAAAGACTTAAACCATTTATGGAAAATCAAGCTGCTGAGGTAGAATTCATTTCACTTTCTGATCCTTGTTATGAGAAAAACTTACTCTAATTTTATGGCTTTATTTTGTTTTGCAGTTCTTTGTGTTCCTAGTTAAATGGTGGATGACGGTACTCCATGACTCTCAAGTCAGTTTGTTTTTTTTTTCAGTTTCCCAAAATAACTAATTCCTTCTCCTTTAAAATAGATATCATTTTCTCAAACTTGAGAAAACATTTTCCTTCTCTTCCTCAAAATGCTCTAACAAAAATTTACGAAGCTAGATGTGAAAGACTGAGATTGTTAATGCACAAGGGTATGTCGGAAGATGTACGTTGGATAATTGAAGCAAAGGTCCGATTAGCAAGTCAGTTTTCAATTTCATTTGACTCATACATGTCAGGTCTTGGTAGAAGTTCATATTCTAAAAGGAGAAGAGCAAAAAGATTACAAGTCTATCACAAATGTGCACGATGGAATTGTAACAAGCGATGTCATTCTTTGGGGATGGTTTTCGCAAACAGAGAAGATAAAATTTTCTTCATTAAGAATGGATTGAGTAAGGAGTCATTAGATGATATCTTATTGACTCTTGATACGCATTCTTGTGGTTTTGTGCATCGTGAACTTCTTAACTTATGGAATCTCTTTAAGGAGGAACAAAAGCAATACAGTCTTGGGAATCTGACTCTAAAAGACCTTGTTTGCCAATTTATAAGAAAATTGGATGGGAAGCTTATCCTCAACTCATAGAAGGTGTTTAAGTCGTTTCTGGACGTGAAACTAGAGGCAGATGTGAGCCACATCCACAACAACATGACATATTTTCTTCTTCTTCTTCTTCTTCTTCTTCTTCTTCTTCTTCTTCTTCTTCATCTTCTTAAAAAAAAAAAAAAAAAATAAAAAAGGCAAAACTACGATTGTACTTAGTCTTTAATTAGATTAGGAGCCCCGGGTGGATGCCCGTCCTGTCATAAACTCAGGAGGAGACCTTCACATGCCAGTATGTAAATAAGGTTCGTGTGCCATGCTCTGTAGAGAGCCGCGTGCTACATTCCCAGCTCTTGGAACTAAGGCTCTGTAGCGCTGATGGACAGAAAGAAACGTCCCGTCTTTACAGTGAATGAAAAATGTTAACTGAGTTGTATACTTACTTTAATTAGTAGGCCTCTATGGCGAGTTTTGACTGGCTACGGTCAGGTACCATCTTCTTAGAATACATGCCTTTAATTAGGTTTGTAGAAAGATAGAGGGTTGTTATTCTGTAAGTAGGACGGAAAGGATTCAAAGGTTTTTGTTGTCGGTTCGGCAATCCTTATGGAGTTCTTATATTGCACTGGTGACACTCAATTCAAAGATACGCCACTACTGTACTCATGACGCGTAATATAAAGATACACCATGAAAACTATACATACAGGAGGCAGTTAGGTTTTAGGTGTCATTCCTGAACCTTTAACTCAAAAGAACATCACTGGAAAGACAATTGGGAAGGAACTTAAGGTATCATCTATGCATGGACGAATGAAAACAATGCTTGACAACTCTGATGCATTCATTACCTTACCAGGTGGTTTTAGTACTTTGGAAGAAATTTTTAAATTGTCTCTTGGGCCTAACTGAACATCCACCATAAACCTATTGGTTTGTTAAATGTTAATAATTTCTTTGATCTTTTGTTATTTTTTCTTGACAAAGCTATGGAACAGAAATCTATCACACCTTCAGCAAGACAACTTCTTATCTCTGCCTCCACTATTGATGAGCTAATTGATAAATTAGAAGCTTTTGTTTATGAACCTGATAAAGCAATAGCTCAGATAGATTGGTCTGCAAGAAGCAGTAAAGGAAGAAACATGCAAAGAAAGCCAGATCTGACACTTCATCTATAACTTTTCTTTACTTTTGGTTTTATTTATTGTATTTTGTTTCTGTTTAAATTTGTGTCAGATTTCTCCAAACAGATACTATCTTCTATCCTTTACTCATCTATATTTTAATATTGCGGACAATATTGTGATCTGGTTGGGGGGAAGGATAGTTAAAAAAAAAAAGTAAGGAAGTATGATATGATTGTCATGAACTTACTAAACTAATGAATATTGGCAGAGTAAGGAGTAATTTTACTCTTGAGATGCAATTAGTAGAAAGTATGTTTAGTGAGATGACTTTCAGAAACGTACAACAAAACTAATTAAGGATGGCAGAGTAAGGAGTAAATTTTGCCCTGGAGGTAACTTTACTCTTGAGACGCATCTTAGTTGAGGAAATAATTGTTTTAGAAGTAACAAAAAGCATATATTGGGTCATAGCATAAATTTTCTTCTTTCTTAAAAATCACATGCTTGGATATGAATGTTGAATTGATGGATTGAGAATGATAGAAATATGCCTTGTGAGATTTTGAGCCTATTGATGAATGGATTGAACATTTGTACCATTCTTTTCTTTTTTGTGTGATTTTCACTCATGAAATTGTTACTCTAGAACTTGCTTTGATTCTTTTTTAGGCTACATTTTCACATGCATACATAAACATGATTGAGACATTTTTCTTGAAATAGCTACTTTAACCAAATAGCCAAGAATGATTGGTGCACAAATAGGCAGCCTTGCTCAGCAGCATATTGTCTCAATATGATATCAAGCACTCTTATGACTTCTTAGAAATTCTCTGATTCCTGCTAACGTAAGGCATTGGAAATGACTTATTTCCCTTTGCTTAACCCCTTTAAGCTTATTTGACAATTCCTTATTTCTAGCTCATTATATGCCTTAAATGGAAAACTATGTTCTTACCTGACCTTAGGGAATAAGAGAGAATTAGTTTTGTTAATGGATGAGTTCTTGAACAAGTATGGGGATGTGTGTGCAAAATGATTAGTGAAAAAGGAAAGAGTGGCTAATTAAAAAAAATATGTGTATATTTAAAAAAAAAACAAATGTGTAAATAAGGGTCAGCAAGACAATAAGAGAAGGGAAAAGAATATGTAAAGTTAATTTGTATTAGGTGGAGTTGGGATGAACTTTCATGCTTGTTAATTGAACTCAACTCTCATGCTCTTTTATTCTCTTTAGTATTTATCTTCTCATATCCATATTATCCCTTCGCCTTTACCATGACCCCATTATAACCTTGAATAAAGTCCTCATGATTTGTATGTGCATGTATTCTGAATAGTGAAGAAGTAAAAGATAAGTAAGCTTATGACAGTGTAATTTTTCATGGGTTGAATTGAGTGACATACTTACCTTTTAATGCTTGAAAGATTAAGAATGAATCTTGTGAGGATCTTTCATTCTTAATTTGTTCTTTTTAACTGAAGTTTCCTTGCTTGATGGTTTTAGATGTGAAGAAATATTACCTCATTAATGCTTTGATCCCTTGAATGATTGGTTGCTCTTCTTGTTTCATTAAATCTTTTAGAGTTTTTAGCTTTTGAGTCTGTGTCGTTTTTCTTTGTTCCCTAGTTTTTTCTTATGTGTTTTGCCCGGGAGTGCAAAAGTTTAGTGTGGGAGAATTTGATAACAATGTATTTTATTCATTTTATAATCCTCTCACTAGGTTTTTTAAGGTTCAATTTGACTTAATTAAGTTGATTTTGTCACATTTTATAAAATTAAGCTTAATTGGATCATTAAAGAAATTATTGCTTGAATTATCATTAATTTGGGTTATTGTATTCTTAAGTAAAGTGGTCATAATTTGAGTTACAATTATCTGATTAATGTGATTCGGGTCTTGTTGGAAAGTTAAGATAATTCTCTAATAACTATTCACTTGATAGCAAGAGCCACATTGATAGCAATATATTTCATTCATTGTATAATCTTCTAACTTAGCTTTTTCAATAAACTGGCTATAATTTGAGTTACAAATATCCGATGGATGTGATTTTGGTCTTGTTTTTAAGCTAAGACAAATTTCTACAACTTTCATGAAGGCCTTAAGACTAGGAACATACGTTTGGATAATTCAAATTGGAGTTGAAGCAAAATTTAGATTTTTGAACCTGACAGCTTGACCTTTATGCACTCATTAGGCTATATCTTGGGCTATAGGAGTTCAACAATTCTGAAATTTTTACAGTGGAAGGTTAAGACCCATATCTACAACTTTCATGAGAATACAAAATTCAATTCGGATTCATTGAAGGTGATATTGGGCTTAGAAGTCAAAATAGAGGAGCTGAAGTTGGGCCTGACCCATGAGCAATAATTGGGTCATATCTCGGGCTGTAGGTGGTGGATTTGGCTAAACTCAGTGTCTATGAAAAGTTAAGACAATTTCCTAGAACTTTTATGAAGATCACTTGGCTAAAAATGAGGCATGCCATGAGTTCAGAAGGGAAACATTTCAGAGACAAGAATTCACTCATTCATCATCATCAAACAACTATTTTGGCATTTTGTTCTCATCATCCATCAACTCCTTTGACATTTTATGTTCCTATAACTCTATAAAAGGAGGCAAGGGCTGATCATTTCATGGTGTTAGCTTAGAAGTTTACTTTCATGTTTGTATGTTAATTGTTTCCTTTGTGTAGTTTTCTATTATTCTTAATTAAAGTTATGTTCATCATCTTCTTCTTCTTTCTTTCTTTCTTCTTAATTCATGAGTAACTAATTTTCATTTTGTTTGGGTGAAAAGGTGAAACTCTTGGTAATAAGTTGATGTTAGATTAATTTCCTTCTTGTGCTTGAATGATATATTTTTATGTGATCTTTATATGTATTGTACATTGTTTCCGATCAATTTAGAAACCCTTCTTGTATAATGAATATCTTGATTCATTGTAGACAAGACGTTAGCACAGTGGATGCTTGAGATCATTTACAAGTATTGGTAGATAATTAATGGAACCATAATATGATTACATATATAATCTTAATTAAACTTTGAATGTTATATTTTCTGATTAGAACCTTCATTATGTATGATTTCGATTGAGTTATAAAAAGAAATAATATTATTTCTAATTTATTACTAAGAGTAGATCTCCTAACCCAAGTAAATCCTTTTCATCTTTGAACAACTTATATCATCTTTAGTATTGTAACAAATTTGCTCCTTACCTCAAATAATTTCTCTTCATCAATTCCCTGTGGATTAACTTCGGACTCCCAAGAATTTACTACTTGAAACAACCTGTACTTGGGTTTGAAACTTTTAATTATCCTATCAGAGTCCACGAGTACTTCGGCCTGACATAACCCACAAGGTTACCATTGACGAGCGCCGAACTCAATCAAAATTATAACCGAAGTTATTACCTAAACTTGTAGTATAGTGAACAACACCGGATCGTCTCCTCAAGGATCGTAGATGCAATTTGATCAAATCAAGTGAAAGTTAGAAAAAAGGGGGTTTTGATGGTTCAAGGATCGCGATGGACAGGATTTAAAGAGAAATAACAATTAAAAGAACATCAATTCAGAAATCTATCCGAGATTGGGTGGATTCAATCATAGACCTTTCAACAAACACCGAAATACATTTGAATGGTTAACTTGGATCTAACCGAGATCTCTCGCATCGATCCAGAATTCATACTAGACAATTGTCCGTAATTCAATTGACAAGTGATAAACATAAATCTGCAATCGCACCATTCATATAAATATATGTCAATTTAAGCACCGAATTCAATTAACCTAGGCACAAATCAAGTAACCTAACCTCTTCAATTACGTGATTAGTTTAGATCAATCAGTTCTAAATTTCATCACAATACTTAATCTTAAACCAAGATCAAATCAGATCAAACATAAACAGAATCACCATTCATGCATTCAAGATTAAGAGAACAGAAGAAGAAGAGAAGAGGAATTCAAATATAAATTAAATACATTACATAACCAAGGTCTCAAGAATCCAAGCCACAATCTCTTCAAGAGTCCCGAATTAACTAGAAGTGACTTAGCTCTCCATTACAATGAAGGAAAAATATACAAGAACTATGAAAAGCTATCTCTAACACTAAGTGTGTGTTGTGTTTAGAGCTCTCCACATGCTTCCTTTTATAGAGGATTCAGAGTAGTAGTAGATGGGTAGATGAGATTAGTAGGTGGAATTAGTAGGTGAGCTTGGTAGGTGAGATTGGTAGGTGATTTAGGTGAGCTTGGTGAACTTGGTAGGTGAGCTTCCTTGTCTCCGAAAGTATTCATTGCTGAACTCATTGATTTCGTCATTTTTGAGCCAAGTGGTCTTCATGAAAGTTCTAGGAAATTGTCTAAGCTTTCCAATGGCTCTGGAAGCACCCAAAAATTCGTCGTACAGCCCAAGATATGACCCAATTACTACAGACTGCTCAGGACCAGTTTCAGCACCTCTGTTTTGACTTTCAGACCCAATATCTCCATCAAGGAGCCCGAATCAAGTTTTGTGTTTGTCATGAAAGTTGTACATATGGGTCTTAACTTTCAGATCACCAATTTTCAGCCCATTCTATAAAACCAAACTCGAATTATGTTCTGGTTACTACACACTGTTCGGGTTCCAGTCACAAATCCCGTATTCTGATTTCCATGCCCAATTAGCTCCACTAGATGTCTGAATTTGACTTTGAGCTCTTCATCAAAGTTGTAGAGCTCTCTTTTATCTTTCCTACAAGGTAAAATTCATAATTATCAGACATTTAGAACTCAAGATATGGCCAAAATACAGAAACAGTGTAAGACTTGAATAATGCTGAAAAATCAATTAAGTCCGATTCGAGTTCAAACTTACAAAACATAATCAAATTCAGTCAATTAAGTACATGAAGAGTGTAAATGACTAATAATGAGGGTTTCTTAATGAATAAAATATGTAATTATCAAATTCCCCCACACTTAGCTTTTTGCACTCCTGGGCAAAACATATAAAACTAAAGTTAGAAGACAAAGACAAACGACACAAACTTAAAAGTTAAAAACTCTAAAGGACTCAATGAAGCAAGAAGAGCAACAAGAAATTCAAGGGATCAAAGCATAAATGAGGTAACATTTCTTCACATCTCAAACCGAAATGCAAGGAAACTTCCGTTGAAAAGAATGAATTAAGAATGATGGATCTTCACAAGATTCCCTCTCAATCTCTCAAGTGTTTAAAAGGTAGGTATTTCACTCAATTCAACCCATGAAAATTGCACTACCATAAGCTTGCTTATCTTCTACTTCTCCACTACTCAAAACACATGCACACACAAATCATGAGGACTTTATTCAAGGTTGTAGTAAGGTCAAGGTAATGAAGATGATAAAATGGATATGAGAAGATAAATACCAAAGAGAATAAAAGCAAATGAGAGCTGAGTTCAAATAACGAGCATAAAAGTTCATCTCAACTCTAATGTATATCCCTTTACATATTCATTTCCCAATCCTTTTCTCTCTCTCTCTTTTTTTTTTATATATATGAACATAACTATATACATACATTTTTTTTTCTTTTTTATTTCTAGGCACACTTTCTTTTCTTTTCTTTTTTTTTTTTTTTTCAACAACCATTTTGTACACACACCCCCACACTTGTTCAAAAACTCATCCATTAACCAGGCTAATGTTCTTTTATTCCCTAAGGTACAGTAAGAACACGATTTTTCATTTAAGGCACATAATGAGCTAGAAACAAGGAATGGTCAAATAGGCTCAAAGGGGTTAAGCAAAGGAAAATATACAAGGTTGGCAGGAATTAGAGAATTTTCGAGAGGTCAAAAGAGTGCTTGATATCATATTGAAAACAAGGTTGGCTATTTGGTTAAACTAGCTAAGAAAGAGGGCCTCAATCATGTTCATGCATGCAAGTGAAATGTAGCCTCAAAAAGAATCAAAGCAAGTTCTAGAGTGGTCATTAACATGAGTGAAAATCACACAAGAAAGAAGAGAATGACATAAATGTTGAATCCATCTATTAGGCTCAAAATCTCACTAGGTATGCATTCATCAATTCAATCATCCATCACCAAGCATATCAGTTCAAGAAGGGAGAAAAATTTTTCAATCATGCAATGAACCCCTTTTTTTATTATTTTTTATTTTTATTTTTTGAATTTTTTTTTTTTGAAATTTTTTTTAACAAACGAAAAGAAACAAAAACATGCTAAAATCTCTCCCCCACACTTAATGTAACATTGTCCTCAATGTGAAAGAAAGAGATAGAAAAGAGCAACACAACCTGATAAGAAGTGAATCAACGCTAAGCAGAAAAGAAACACACCGGTTTTCGCAGACTCGAAAAGAAATCAAACAAGAAAACGTTAGTACTTCCACAAGTCAATACTAATTAATTACTACCTAAAAAACTCCTTACTCTGCCACCAATTAAGATGCGTCTCAAGAGTAAAATGACTCCTTACTCTGCCATCACTAATTGGTTTAATAAGTCCATGACAATCATATCATACTAAACAAAACAACAACAATTTTTTTTTTTGTTTAAATCAAACCCTTTAAAGAGAAAGTTTCAGATCGGGCTCTTGTTTCTTGTTACTTCCTTCGCTGCTTCCTGTTGACCAATCTATCTGAGCTAATACCTGATCAGGTACATACTCAAAAGCTTCTAATTTATCAATGAGCTCATTAATAGTGGAGGCAGAGATAAGAAGTTGTCTTCGAAGGAGTGATAAATTTCGTTCCACACTTTGTCAAGAAAAATAAATGAGAAGATCAAAAAAATTATTAACATTCAACAAACCAATGGGTTTATGGTGGATGTTCGGCTTCGCCTACCAAGAGACAATTTGAAAAATTTCTTCCAAAGTACCAAAACCACCTGGTAAGGCAATGAATGCATCGTAGTTTTCAAGCATTATCTTCATGCGTGCATGCATTGATGATACTTTAAGTTCCTCCCCAATTGTCTTTCCATTGATGTTCTGTTGAGCTAAAGTTTCAGAATGACACATAAAACCCGACTGTCTCTTACAAAGGCAAAGACAAGTGATACAGCCCCCATTAACCCACGACAACCTCCCCATATACAAGATGAATATTCCTCGCAGCAAGTGATCGACTAAGAGTGCTAGCTGCGTTTAAACTCTAATCCCTTCCCATAACTCGACCCACAAAAAAGACATTTTTGAGGTTACGAATAGAAGGCCACATTCTATACTCTTCATCCCTTTGAGTGTTTCGAGTTTGAAGGAAAATGGAGAAAATGGAGTGTTTAAATAAGAAAAAGAATGGAAAGGAAATAATTGCACCTATAAGGGTAGGTTGGTTTGTTGTCGAAAAGATTGAAATTAAGAGACACGAGAATCTTTTTTTTTTTTTTTTTTTGACTTCAAGAAAATCATCAAGGTAAAGAAGTCTAGAAACCCCGAAGGATCCCCGCTCAAAGGATCGTCTCGTACAAAAATCAAAATACAACAAAATGATACAAAGATAAAAGAAATAGAAAATGATGACATACCGTATGTACAAGTCTCCATGGCGTATCTTTATACTACGCGTCATGAGTGCGAGAGACATCACGTCCCTTTTTTTTTTTTTTTTTTTTTTTGAAATTGTTAGAAAAACTTGATGAAAGATGAGTGTATACTTACTTAAGATTGGGATGGAGGTAGTCTGCTCTTTCGGCTTTGTGCCAAAGCATTGTTGACCAAGATTCGACCCATTCAAGACCAAACAGAACATAAGGCTCCCAAAAGGGACAAGTGGCCATAATACGACCGGTCGCCTCACATGTGGGATACAATCTACCTTCTTTGTTTTTCAATTAAGAAGGTGGATCAGATGCATGCATTTCCCCATTCACGGTTTGTGTTACCAAAGCCAACCCTAAGAAGTATACATTTTTTTTTTTCATTTTTTTTTTTTTTTTTTTTGTTTTTGTTTTTGTTTTTTTTGTTTTTGTTTTTGAAAAATGACATGAAGAAGAAGAAGATGATGATATGTACAGATTGTTTGTGGATATGGCTCACATCCGCCTCTCGGTTTAACGTCCGAATGGCTTAAACGTCTTCTATGAGTCGATGATAAGCTTCCCATCCAATTTTCTTATAAATTGGCAAACAGGTCTTTTAGAGTCGATTCCCAAGATCGTAGCGTTGTTCTTCATCCTTGAAGAGATTCCACAATTTAAGAATTTCACGATGCACCAATCCACAAGAATGCGTCTCAAGAGTCAATAAGATATCATCTAATGACTCCTTACTCATCCATTCTTAATGAAGAAAATTTTATCTTCTCTATTTGCGGAAACCATCCCCTTAGTACGACATCGCTTGTTACAGTTCCATCGTCCACATTTGTGATGACTTGTAACCTTTTTGCTCTTCTCCTTTTAGAATATGAACTTCTTCCAAGACCAGGGCATATATGAGTCAAATGAAATTGAGGACTCACCGCTAATCGGACCTTTGCTTCAATTATCCGGCAGACATCTTCGCGTAAGCATACCCTTGTGCATTAACATTCTCAATCTCTCACATCGAACTTTGTAGATTTTTCTCAGAACATTTTGAGGAAGAGAAGGAAAATGTTTTCTCGTGTTTGAAAGAATGACATCCATTTTGAAGGAGAAGAAGGGTTCGCTTATTTTGGGAAATCGAAGAATAAACCGACTCAAGAGTCACGGAGTACCATATCCGCCACTTAACCTAAGAACACAAAGAACTCAAGAACTTGGTTTTCCAGGAATGATTGAGTCTTTGTCCATTAACCTTAAGCGCATTACCATTCCTAGGATCCTCAGTATCTGATTCGAGAGGATACGCGTGTCTGACAACAAAAGAACCGCGCCACCTAGATCTCAATTTTCTAAGGAGTAGGTGCAGATGATAATCTCAAAGCAGAACTTTTTGACCAATTTCCGCAGCTTTTGCAAAAGGTGTAACAGACCTTTAATAAAGTAGGCCAATAAAATCCATACTGCAAGATTTTCGCAGTTGTTGTCACTGAAGAAAAAAATGACCCCCACATGCTTCGAGCGACTCTACCTACCTCATTGTCGAGCACACAACCTTTTTTTTTTTTTTTTTTTTTTTCTCTTTTTTTTTATTCATAATGCGGATGGAGAAGGTTCATCACCTCCACTTCGCATTCTCTAGAAGTTCATGATATCTTGTTTGAGGCGGTGTCCATTTACGATGAAAGCTTTGGCGGTGACCTCACTTTTAATCCGAAAAAGCACCAGAAGGAAAAACATTAGTAACAATAAATGGTCCATCCCATCTAGACCTTAATTTGCCAGGCATGAGTCGGAGGCGGGAGTTATGAGGAGAACTTTTTGACCAATCTCAAATGTTTTCCTCGAATCAACTTATCATGGAAGGCTTTGGTCTTCTCCTTATAAAGTTTGGAACTTTCATAAGCCTCCAAGCGGATCTCCTCCAATTGCTTTGCGGTGCAGCCTTCCTCTCCATACCGCTTGATCTAGGTCCAAGTTGCACCTTTTCACCGCCCGAATACTCGATGTTCAATTTCCACCGGTAGGTGATGGCTTTTCCAAAACAATCCGATACGGAGACATCCCAATTGGTGTCTTATAAGCGGTCCCAGTAAGCCCATAAAGCATCCTCAAGCCTCTTGCTCCAAAGGTCCTTTCGTTAGGTTGAAGCGTCTTCCGGAGTATCCGCTTAATTTCTCTCGTTGGAGACCTCGGCTTGCCCATTGGTTTGGGGGTGGTAGGGTGTAGAAACCTTGTGTTGGACTCCATACTTCTTCATCAAAGCCTCCATGCTTCGATTGCAAAAATGTGAACCTTGATCACTAATGATGGATCTCGGGACTCCAAACCTACGAGAAAATCATGTGATCTAATAAAATCCACAACAACTTTAGAATCATCGGTCCGAGTGGCCTTAGCCTCCACCTATTTAAGAATGTAAACAAAACCAAATGATACAGAAAAGGACCCATAAAGTCAATACCCCAAACATAAAAAATCTCACAGAATAATAAGGGTTTCGGGGCATTTCATTCCTACGAGAAGTATTCCCCTGTTCTCTCGGCATTGATCACAAGATTTGCAAAACATATATGCATCATGAAATAGAGTGGGCCAATATAATCCAGAGTCTAAAACTTTCCTAGCAGTCCGTTGAGGACCGAAGTGGCCGCCACATACAAGTTTATGACAAAAGCTAAGAATGGAATGGAATTCATCATCAGGCATACACCTCCTAATTATTTGGTCACTGCAAAATCTCCATAAGTAAGGATCATCCCACACATAATACTTTGACTCACTTTTCAATTTATCAATCTTAGCCTTAGTGAAATGTGCGGTATTGCTTTAGCAACCAAGAAATTAATCAAATCAAGAAACCAAGGGATGTTGCCTTGCGGCTTGAAAAGCTCGCTCATCGTGGAAAACATCATGGATGGGAAAAACATCCGCCTCCCTTTCAATTCGACTCAAGTGATCGGCCACCAAATTCTCCGCTCCACTCTTGTCACGGATCTCAATATCAAACTCCCGGAGGAGCAACATCCACCTAATCAACCGGGGCTTGGCATTGGGCTTTTCGGGAGAAACTTCAATGCCGATGATCCGAAAACACAACCACTGCGGAACCAAGCAAATATGATCGAAATTTATCTAAAGCAAAAACAATTGCTAAAAGTTCCTTTTCAGTTGTGGTGTAGTTGATTTGTGCAGGATCTAAAGTTCTCGAAGCATAGGAAATGACATGAGATACTTTACCGACCCTTTGTGCAAGAACAGCTCCCAATGCATAATTAGAGGCATCACATATCAACTCAAATGGAAGTGTCCAATCCGGTGGTTGGATGATAGGTGTACCGGTGATTAAAGGCATCCTGACACTTCTTGTCAAAGTGGAACTCCACATCTTTTTGCAGTAAGTTGGATAGCGGAAGTGCAATTTTGCTGAAATCCTTTATGAACCGCCGATAGAAACCTGCATGACCAAGGAAAGAACGAATCTCCCGCACGCATGTGGGGTAAGATAGGCATGAAATAACATCTATTTTTGCAGGATCTACCTCAATACCCTCACGACATATCACATGCCCTAAGACTATACCTTGTTCTACCATGAAATGACATTTCTCAAAATTTAGAACGAGGTTAGTCTTAATGCATCTATGCAAGACCTGAGCCAGACTATCTAAACATGCATCAAAGGAAGATCCATAGACAGTAAAATCATCCATGAATACGTCCATGCAATTTTCTAAAAATCGAAAAGATACTTACCATACACCTCGAAAGGTGCCTGGAGCATTGCATAGACCAAAGGGCATCCTCCTCGTATGCAAATGTGCCAAATGGACAAGTGAAAGTAGTCTTCTCTTGGTCTTCTGGGGCTATATGAATCTGAAAATAGCCCGAATATCCATCCAGGAAACAATAATGTGACTTGCCAGCTAACCGCTCCAACATCTGATCAATGAAGGGCAGCGGGAAATGATCCTTTCTCGGTAGCCTGGTTGAGCGCCTATAATCAATGCAAACTCGCTAACCGTTTTGAACTCGTGTGGGCACAAGCTCATTGTTCGATTCGCAACCACCGTGACCCCGCATTTCTTGGGAACCACTTGCACGGGGCTCACCCATTGACCGTATCGGATATGGGATAAATAATGCCGACTTGAAGTAGCTTTGTAACTTCCTTCTTCACCACATCTAGAATCGGGGGATTTAGTCTCCTTTGGGGCCGTCTAACCTGGTTTGATCCCTTCTTCCAATAAAATCTTATGCATGCATGTGGAGGGACTAATACCAGGAATATCTGCAAGAGTCCATCCGATGGCTTGCCTATTTACGCCTCAAAATCTGCAGTAATTTTTCTTCTTGATCAGGTTGTAAGTTTTTAGCAATGATCACCGGAAGTGTCTCACCATCTCCCAAATATGCATATTTAAGATGGTCTCAGTAAAGTCTTCAACTCCAAAGATGGAGGTTTGACAATGGAAGGTAACAAGTGATCTGAAACAACTATCTCAAAGAACATTAATTTCAAGCATGGTCTTGACTCTCATTCTCAATTGTTGCATCATCAATGTATCATTACTCATAATGAGAATAAATCTCAAGATACGCAAAGACATGGTTCAACATCACAAGTGGCACATGTATCACAAGAAACAGAACCAAGATAGTCAACAATATCGGGAATTCAAAGATATAAATCAAGTATAGACATCATCAACCAAAGATCTCAATCATATCAACATGGAAAAGAATGCTCCTCTAGGGGGTGTCTCATAGCATCAAAAATGTTAAATTGTACCAAATCGTCGCCAAACTCCATAGAAAGGGTGCCAACATGCACGTCTATCTTGGTCTTGGCGGTCTTGAGAATGGTGCGCCTAGAATCAATGGAGCATGGTTTGTTGGAGACTCATCCTCCATGTCCGAGAATGTAGAAATCTCTTTGGAAAAATTAACTCATTCATTCCGGGACTAACACATCTTCCAAAGACACACACTGCAGGATGAAGTGGCTCTATTTGCCAACCGAATCACGATTTGGGTTGCAAAGTACCGATGTTTAAACACTTATACACCGACATGGGCATGACATTGATCGAAGCACCCAAATCTAGCATTGCATGCTCAAATCTAGAGTTGCCAATTGTGCAAGAAATTGTGAAAGTTCCAGGATCTTTGCATTTCGTGGCATGTTTGGCGAATCATTGCAGAAACATTTCTACCCATGCTGATCTTCTCATCCCCTTTCAACCTTCTCTTATGAGTGCACAACTCCTTGAGAAATTTAGCATATTTTGGAATTTGCTTGATTGCATCTAGGAGGGGAATATTGATTTCCACTTTCCTGAATGTCTCCATGACTTCTTTTTCCATTTCTGCTTGCATTGTTCTCTTGGATTGTGTGATCCTATTTGGAAAAGGTAATGGAATGGTAACATCTGAATTCTCTGCAATTTTCTTCAGTGGCACAGATTTCTGGACTGAATTATCCATTTCCTGTTTTTGGTCAATTTCTGATTGCTGTAAGGTTGGAACATCAACTTCTTTGCCACTCCTCAAGGTAATTGCACTTACGTTGCCTCTTGGATTGTTGACTGTTTGTGAAGGCAATTGGCTAGAACCTTGACTCTTTAGCTCGCTCACAGGTGGTTGCCACCGCCCGATTTGAGTTTGTAAATGAATGTTGGCACCGATTATTGAACCGAATGTTATTTGTGGCCATTTGTTTCATCAGTCTTCCATGATGATGGCTCACCGGAGTGGATTGGACAGACCTAATTGAACAGTTCTTGTTGTCCGAATGCAGGGGGTATTTGTTGGTATTTGTTGCTTGGACTGTGACTTGGTATCTAAATTGTTGTTCTTCTTTGGTGGGCCGTTGTTCTTCTTTGGTGGAAATTGTTGTTGCTTTGGCTAGGATTCCCATATCTCAAATTGGGATGGTCTCGCCAACCAGGATTATAAGTGCTAGAAAATGGATCATATCTAGATTGTTCTTGTTGTTCGATATTGGGATCTACCAGGAAAAACACCATTTGCGGAAGAACACATTGATCTCGGAAAAGCGGAACCATCTTCCCGAAGTGTAGGGCATGAATCAAGTAGGATGAGATGAATTAGAGCAAATTCCACACACCGATGCGAGTCATCCGCATGGGTGGTTGTTGACCCATCGCTATCTGTCTTACCAAAGAAGTCAATTCATCTATTTGTGTTCCATTCTTTGTTGGTCCATATGAGATGCTTGAATTTCATTAACTCCTCTGGTTGCGGTGATGATCCGCGAGCCAAACTGTTGGGTATTGGCCGCCATGTTTGCTATCGATCTCTTGCGGCGGTAGGAGTTTTGTCTACTAAGGCTCCTCCCGAGGCAAAGATCGATCATGCTTCTATCATTTGGCACAAACCCTCATAAAAGTATTGAATCAAGAGTTGGTCACTAATTTGGTGATGAGGCGCTCGAACACAACTTCTTGAATCTCTCCCAAGTATTCATGCAAAGTCTCACCGGACATCCGTACGATGCCACATATATCCTTCCTAATTGCAGCGGCTCTCGAGGCGGGAAAGAATCTCTCCGGGAACAACCTCTTCATGTCATTCCAACTTCCGATGAACCTGGTGAAAGATAAAACAACCAATCTTTGGCATTTTGCATCGACAAGTGAGAAGGAAATGCCCTTAACTTGATGTGTTCCTCGAGAGATGCCTTGTGGCTTCATGGTTGAACACACAACATGGAACTCTTTCGGTGCTTATGAGGATCTTCACCCGCAAGACCATGAAACTTTGGTAACAAGTGTATCAAACCAGATTTACTCAAAATCTGCATCAAGATCAGGATATTGAATGCACAAAGATTGGTAAGATACAAATGAGCAAAGCAAGTTCCTTAAGGGTTCTATTATGCATGTTATCACCATGATTTCAAGATTACTTAAGTTATCGGGTTCACTCCCAAAATTAGGTTCGAGAATTAACTCTGGAATTTATCACACGAGATCTAATTAATCTATGCAAGGTCCTATCAATCTCGGGATCAAGATCAAGCAAGATATTGGATTGGACCTAGTCATGCATCAACATCCGCAACTAAGCAAAATACACTAAACAACACTCAAAATATGCAAAAATAAATCTAGTTAATATGTCTAAATATTTTTAAAAATTATAGAATCAACACAGAACAAAATCTACATAAAAATGAAACTAGAAAATGCAATAAAAAATAATAAAAAATTGAAAAAGTGGTCTAAATGATAGAATTTCGAAAAACCAGGGTGACCTCACGGTTCTTGAGTCTTGTTTATCAGTTTTCCTTCAACCGACCAAGTTTACTCATTTCGGGGCAAGTTTCGGTTCGAAAATTGCAATAGTTACCCGTAATCACTGTTTTCCGTCTTTCCTAAATCGAGAAAAATTCAAAAGCTAAGATAAAAATGTTAGTATGGTATGAACAATGTTAGTAAATGAAAAATAACTGTTAGAATAGGTAAGAAAGAACAAAAATTAGTAAGGTTACTCAAAATGAAAAGATTACACCTACGAGTTCCCTAAGAAACGGCGCCAAAATTTTGACGAAGCGCCGAACTCAATCAAAATTATAACCGAAGTTATTACCTAAACTTGTAGTATAGTGAACACAGGATCATCTCCTCAAGGATCGTAGATGCAATTTGATCAAATCAAGTGAAAATTAGAAAAAGGGGGTTTTGATGGTTCAAGGATCGCGATGTGATGGATTTAAAGAGAAATAACAATTAAAAAACGATCAATTCAGAAATCTATCCGAGATTGGGTGGATTCAATCATAGACCTTTCAACAAACACCTGAAATACATTTGAATGGTTAACTTGGATCTAACCACGATCTCGCAGATCGATCCGTAATTCATACTGACAATCGTCGTAATTCAATGACAAGTGATAAACACAAATCTGCAATCGCACCATTCATGTAAATATATGTCAATTTAAGCACCGAATTCAATTAACCTAGGCACAAATCAGTAACCTAACCTCTTCAATTACGTGATTAGTTTAGATCAATCAGTTCTAAATTTCATCACAATACTTAATCTTAAACCAAGATCAAATCAGATCAAACATAAACAGAATCACCATTCATGCATTCAAGATTAAGAGACAAGAAGAAGAAGAGAAGAGGAATTCAAATATAAATCAAATACATTACATAACCAAGGTCTCAAGAATCCAAGCCACAATCTCTTCAAGAGTAGAATTAACTAGAAGTGACTTAGCTCTCCATTACAATGAAGGAAAAATATACAAGAACTATGAAAAGCTATCTCTAACACTAAGTGTGTGTTGTGTTTAGAGCTCTCCACATGCTTCCTTTTATAGAGGATTCAGAGTAGTAGTAGATGGGTAGATGAGATTAGTAGGTGGAATTAGTAGGTGAGCTTGGTAGGTGAGATTGGTAGGTGAGCTTGGTAGGTGAACTTGGTAGGTGAGCTTCCTTGTCTCCGAAAGTATTCATTGCTGAACTCATTGATTTCGTCATTTTTGAGCCAAGTGGTCTTCATGAAAGTTCTAGGAAATTGTCTAAGCTTTCCAATGGCTCTGGAAGCACCCAAAAATTCGTCGTACAGCCCAAGATATGACCCAATTACTACAGACTGCTCAGGACCAGTTTCAGCACCTCTGTTTTGACTTTCAGACCCAATATCTCCATCAAGGAGCCCGAATCAAGTTTTGTGTTTGTCATGAAAGTTGTACATATGGGTCTTAACTTTCAGATTACCAATTTTCAGCCCATTCTATAAAACCAAACTCGAATTATGTTCTGGTTACTACACACTGTTCGGGTTCCAGTCACAAATCCCGTATTCTGATTTCCATGCCCAATTAGCTCTACTAGATGTCTGAATTTGACTTTGAGCTCTTCATCAAAGTTGTAGAGCTCTCTTTTATCTTTCCTACAAGGTAAAATTCATAATTATCAGACATTTAGAACTCAAGATATGGCCAAAATACAGAAACAGTGTAAGACTTGAATAATGCTGAAAAATCAATTAAGTCCGATTCGAGTTCAAACTTACAAAACATAATCAAATTCAGTCAATTAAGTACATGAAGAGTGTAAATGACTAATAATGAGGGTTTCTTAATGAATAAAATATGTGATTATCAACCATACCTTGGCAAGGTCTGAGGAATACAAGGTTCGAAGAGAATCAATTATTTCAATAACTATACATGATGGCAAATAGGAGAATCCACTTGATTATTATCCGAGGTCAATGAGCGCATTCAAGAGTTTTCACCCGTACCCTTATGAGCCTGACCTTAACTTATAAACCAACCAGGTTTATAGAGGTTAGCGTGTTCTTATATGATGGCTAGACAGAGGAATCCACTTGACTATTATCCGAGGTCAAGGAGCGCATTCAAGGGTTTCTATCCCGTACCCTTATCATCTGACCTTAACCCATAAACTAACCAGGTTTATAGAGGTTAAGCGTAGTCGACCGTAGCTCGGGATAGTGGACTTCACACCAAGAGGCTTCCATGCCACCTATTCCACAATTTCAAATCAAACTCATAAACCTAAAAGGTTAAACGCAGTTACAACACTATGCTTAACTCATAAACCAAACAAAAGGTTTAACATGGTTATATGCTTTAGACTGTTGCCCGAGATAGTGAACATCACTACAAGAGGATTCCATGTCACATACACCTAAAGTTCGATTGTGTCAACTATTCTTAAACAAACCCGACCACTGAGATCGAGCTTTGGACTTATCTCGGTTAGATAAAATGAGTGTTTGTTAAACTAAAAAATAGCTACCGAGATCGAGAGTTGGACCCATCTCGGTAAATTACATAAGCAAATTGCTAAGTGTAAAATGAATACCGAGATCGAATATTGGACCCATTTCAACATTGCAAAAGTAAAAGCATTGTAAACCCGCTCTGAACACCTAATTTTGTCAGAAGCATTTTGTAAAAAAAAAAAAGAAAAGAAAAAGAAAAAAATGGAATTAATAGGAAAAAGACCTAACTTTCACCCATTGGCCCATTATCCAACCCAATTAATCATTAACCCATTGATCCATTTACCCATAACTCATTAACCCATTATCAAACCCACAACCCATATGCCGTTAAACTTATCCTAAACAGACTCCACCCAACGGTCATCTTCTACACTTCAAACTCATCCTAAACAAACTCATCCTAAACCAATCCTAACACTCATCCAAAACAAACCATAATTTATCATCCTCATCCTAAACAAACCACCATAACTCATCCTAAACAAATTTTAATCATACTTCAACTAAAATACTTCAACCTAACCTCCTCCTATAAAAACTAATGACCCACACACATAAAAGTACTTTAACTTTCAGCTTAATACTTTTCAGCTTACACAATTTCTAGTTCAATACTCTGTGTAGCCCTCCTTACAACCACTTTTGTAACACCCCAAATTTCCTAACTATTTGACAGTAATTTTGACAGTTAATAGAATTTTACTGTTTAGTAATTTCTGTGTACTGTAAAATTTTTTTGAGTATTATGTCAATACATTTGATTGTTTTATGTGATTTACTTCGTGTCAAGAAAATAATAATTTTCGGGCCAGGAAAAATTTTATGTAATTTAATTATTACTGTTAAGTCTTAATTATTTTATGTAATCTAATTTGATTTTCGTAAGTTTTATATTTTTTATGATTTTGTGGATGATTATGAAATTTTTATATTTCTCTGATTATTTTTGGACTGTTTGTGGGCCCAAGGGGGCTATACGTGGGCCCAAGTGGGCCCGAAAAAGTAAAAAATTTTCCGGAGCCATGGTGGAGCTGAAGCGTGGAGGACTAGTCCCAATGAGCGGGGACTAATATATTAGGGAAATCTGACGGTCAACATGAGAAGGGAATTTCATGGAGATCCATTTCTTTCCGTAACTATTTATGTACATGTCGAATTTTCACTGTCCATCTGGCAGCATTGGGATACTAGGTATTATGTCCCAACAGAGATTAGTATAGTATCGTTTGCTTGGACACCTATCTGTAGGACTTCGCGTCAAGCTGGATTCCTTCCTGCTGAGGAATCTAAGGAGGACCCGTCTGAGGGTTCTGTTATCTAGTCATACTTGGGCAAGTATGCTAGTTTTAAATAATGTTAAATACTTTTGAGACTTGGTCTGTATATAAATAATGTCAACAGTACTTTTGTAATGTATAATAATGTAAATTATGTGTGATGATGTATAATATTTTTATTTTCTGCTAAGTTTATTTTATCGACAACAAGAAATTTTACAACTCGTATTTTTATTATAACATCACAATTTATGAACTTGGGGGTAATTCGGTAATAATATCGTTCAAATGTGGTACCTACGGTGGGTGTTACAACTTTCACTTCATATTCAACCGAGTCAACTCACCACTAAGGCCACCATTAAACCAAGCTCTCACCATTTTCCTAAAACCACATTCCCTCCATAACCTTTGTAACAACATAATATCTGCACCTTAGTATATCTAGCATATACTTGGATAAAAAGTAACAGTTTTGTTACTTCTAACTTAATCATCAACTAATCCATAATATTTAAATAAATCATTATGGAGAGCCATATCTAAAGTTATACATATAAACTTTTATACATACAACTTTTACACTTTCCAAGCAAATATAAATTAATATATAAGCTTTGAATTAAAAACATAAACTAAACTCTTCTAATTCTTTTGCTATCTTTATCTTCTTACCCTCTCAAAGGGTCTTGAATTGCTAACCATGAAACATAAATGGGCGAGAATATAAAAATTCTTAGTAAAAACATATATCTCATGGTATTAAAACTAAATATATATAAAGATATATTTTTAAACTAAAACTCGTATAAATAACTTAATTATACTTAGAAATTGTATTCTTTCATTTGACATTAAGCCTACTTATCTTTAGTTTCAATATACTGATCCTTAGCTTAACCTTGGACCTGACATCCTAGGCCTAACTTTGGATAACTAATCCTTAGCTTAGTCTTGAACCTAACATCCTTGACTTAGCTTTGGATAACTAATCCTTAGCTTCGCTTTGGATCTGACATCCTTGGCTTAGCTTTGGATAACTAATCTTTTCATGAGACATTCCGGTGTTACTACTTTACTAGGCTTACTCGACAATGTTCACTACTTAGATAACTAATCTTTTCGTGAAACACTCTCGTGTCACTACTTTACTAGGTTTGCCCGGTAATATTCATTACTTAGATAACTAATCCTTTCATGAAACACTCTGGTGTCACCACTTTACTAGGCTTACCCGACAATGTTCATTATTTAGATAACTAATCCTTTCATGAAACACTTCAGTGTCATCACTTTACTAGGCTTACCCGACAATGTTTATTACTTAGATAACTAAGCCTTTCATGAGACACTCTAGTGTCACCATTTTACTAGGCTTACCCGACAATGTTCATTACTTGGATAACTAATCCTTTTTAAATAAAGGAACTAACTCTTGCCAACTAGGTCCTATGACACTCAACTATTGCCAACAAGACCCTATGGCACTTAACTCTTACCAACTAGGCTCTATAGTGCTCAAATCTTGCCAATTAGGTCCTATGGCGTGCAACTCTTGCCAATTAGACTCTATGGTGCTCAACTTTTGCCAACTAGGCTCTATGGCATCAACTATTGCTAACTAGGCTCTATGACGCTCAACTCTTGCCAACTAGGCCCTATGGCGCTCAATTCTTGCCAACTAGGACTTATGACATTTAACTATTACCAACTAGGCTCTGGCGCTTAACTCTTACCAACTAGGCCCTATGGCGCTCAACTCTAATTATTAAAAGAGTCACTAGTATTCATAGAGTTCAAACCATACCCAAAACACCTCAAACCTTGCCTAAAAAGGCTGATTTTCAAGATTGCACCAAATGTGCATCATAACTTCAAAAATTCTGAAACGTCATGAACATATAGATTTCTCTCTTATCTTTCCAATGCCATAAATCTTGCTTCATTTGGCTATGTGTAGTCAAAGTTATGCGACATTTTGCAGAGGCCAAAACAGGGCATTTTTTGATTTACCCGATTTTAACTTGACTTTAAATTGAAACTGACAACAAACTACAAGTGGGAAAATTATGAAATTTTACAAGAAAAAAGCCTCACATCTTAACTTCAAAATGCCACTAGTCCCATATCGATATAACATCGGAGTAAGAAATTATGCAATCTGACTTACTGGCTGCCAGAATGCCTTTTTCTGCAAAATCTGCCTTGGATTCAAATAGAAACTTGTATTGATTGACTTGCTCAAAAATTCTGAAATTTTTACCACATAAAGCCTTATGTCTTAGCTTTCAAATGGCACTAGAATCAAGTGATTTTGATATCTACAGCTCAAGTTATGCAACAAACAGTACATGCTATCTGGATGTTGCCTTGTTTCTGTAAAATCACCTGTCGTAATCGATTACAAGGGTGTTGTAATTGATTACAACACATCCAGAGGCCTTGTAATCAATTACAAAAGCTATGTAATCGATTACAAGCTGCCCAGAAACACATTTCATGGCTCCAAAAGCTTGGTAATCGATTACAAATGCTATGTAATTGATTACACCTTGTAGAAAACCACAAAAACAACTTTCTTTATGCAGCAAACTCATTTCTAATCATACAAACTTGAATTCTAAGTGATTTCTAACACCATTCTAGGCCCCTAAACTTGTTGTAACTCTTTACAACCTATGAATTCTCTTAGAGCATAGATCTAGGTCTAAAATCATATAACTCCAACTATTCTCCAAATCCATTTTCTATGGATTCTAAGGTTATTCTTGAACCATAACTGGCCATCTAACATTATCTAGGCTTAAGTTATTCTAACCTAGTCCTTGAAATCAAGAACTAAGTTAAGAACTTGGATTTGGCTCTCCAACCCCCTATTTGTACTCAAAATCCCAAACTTTATTCAAAAGAATTAAAGAGAGGGATGAATAGAAAATCCCTTTACCTCTTGATGGAGATGAAGATCTTGAAGCTTGATCTTCTTGCTCTTGCTCTTCCTTTCCTCCTTCCCCTCTTCCTCTTCTCCCCTTTCTCCCTTTCTCCCTTTCTTCTTTCTGTTTTTCCTTCATTCTGCCGAGAGAGAAGAGAGAAACAGGGGTGGGACGTGGAGGGAATTAAAAAAAAATTTAACTTAAGTTTCTGTATTGAAACTTATATCTGCTAAGGACACTTGAATTATGCTAATTCAAGTTTTTAAGCTTCTAACAACTTTAGAATAAATACTAAGATACTTTTATTCTATTTTTCCATATCTGTTGGGGATCAATCCAGTATTAAAAGCACAACCAGTATGCCTAAAAATACTAAACTGACTCTGATTATTCTTAAATTTTAATTGCACCTTACTTAACTCATTTGTGACCTAGAAACAAGTTATTCATACTTGTTTCCCTCAACTTAACAATTTATGCTATTATTTGAGTCATTTTAGGTTACTTTTCAACTTCTGAGTTACAACTAAGTGCCTAAACGAACTCAGTTTGTCACAAAACTTAACTGACATGTTATACAAGTATAATAGTACCTCTGAGATCATATACAAGCTTAACATATTTTCTCAGGATGTTACAACCTTCATTATCAAATACATCACCACCATCTTCCTAAAATTACCTTATCTCCATAATCTTCATTATCCACTACGTAACAGTAACCCAATATCACCAGCAACCTTCATCTTTATCACCTTCTACCTCCCAACACCCACCATCAACCAAACACAAACCACCACCACTAAACCAAACACAGCTACGAAACCCATCGCACCAACTGCTAGATCCGGTCACCCCTACCGAGCTGCACCATCCGACCCAGTCCAGAACCTGTCGAACTCAGAACTAGTGCGCCACCCCAGCCGTTCCAGTCGACGAACCTGAACCGACTAAAACAGATCCCGTTCTAATTGGATCCACACTGTACTAGAGTTGGAGCTGCTGATCCACACTCCGCGTTTGCCTACCTGCACCGCACCATCTCAGTCGACCCCGTCCAAAACCAACCCAATAGCGTTGGATCAGTGAACCAATAGCACCGCATGCCGTCACCGACAAAGCCAGACTGTGCCAGAAACACGCCACCCGGACCACCAAGTGTGGCACTGCTTGGACCCGAATCGGTACTCCACAGACCCGCCGCACCTTGAACCAGCCAACCGCAGGCCTTCCTTGTTCTACCTGCGAAATATCCAAAAAAGAAGAAGAAGAAATAGACATCCCCATTTTTCATTTTTTTTTTGTAAGCCATTTTTTTGTTTTGTTTAGTAGTATGTTAGTTTATTTTTTTTTTTTTTTTTTTTTGGTGCTTAAATGAATGGGCTTAATGGGCCAAACTAAAAAAGGATTAAAAAAATGAAAACAAGGATTAAAAAATGATGATAAAATTAAAAAAAGGTAAAAATATAAAAAATAATTAATCTTTTTTAAAAAATAATTAACTGAGTTGTGACAGCTTGTTGATCCTATAACTTTTGTAATCATCTGAGTTGTGACAACTTGATGATTCAAATGTTTTCAAAGTTAAAAACAATTAACAAATAATTAAAAAAGGTAAAAATATAAAATAACTAAATATTAAAAAAAATAACATTAACTGAGTTGTGACAGCTTGTTGATCTTATAACTTTTGTAATCATCTGAGTTGTGACAACTTGATGATTCAAATGTTTTCAAAGTTAAAAATAGTTGACCTATAATCGTATTTTATAAAGAACTACGTGACTTTGAGTTCCTCATTACAGTAGAGGATATGTAGGAGCGAAACTTCTATTCCATTAAGCCAAAAATTAATTTTTTACAAATTATTTATTTTTTTAGTTTTTTTAAAAGGGGTAAAACAAATATATTATGAGCTTATTAAGTTTTGCATAACTAATTTAGGGTAATTGTTTTAGGACAGATGTGTTAGGGGTGTTGTGGGGTTAAGTCTCTACTTTTCTCTATGCATAACCGACTCCCGAATCCAATCTGGTTTGAAAGACCATTTTCTAAATAAGGTTTTCTAATTTTTTCTATTTTAAATAAAATTGGTGACGACTCCAAATAATTTATTTGTTCGCCGCTCCCACCGCAATCGTGGTCGCAACACCCGCTGTCTTCATTAAGACTAGGGTTCAGAAGGCGGCGCTGAGCAAGAGCATTTTCAAATGACTCATTCTCGGACCTCGACCAACTATTTTCCATTTCCATTATTTCTTCATTTAACTTGATCTCGGTCTGTCGGAGAAGCTCACATTTAGCTCGAACACCAGGGAGGAGAAACTCGGAGGAGGCTAAGAGTTTTTACTGAGTTCTCTCGAGCTACTGCTTCAGCAAGCTGCACTCAGAGCATATCGACCTCGACGACTTGAGCACAGAGTATAGCTACCTGGACAACTTAAGCCCGAAGAGTAGCCACTTCAGCAGCATCCACGGTAAGACAGGTGACCTTGTCTTGGAGCCTAGCAATCTCGGCCCCACAAACTCCACATGGGGGCAACTTACTATATATCTCAGATAATGGTATAATGACTTAAGCAAATTGATCCATCTCAGATCCCGACCTTACTCATTAACCCCGGGACATACTATGATACATCATGGACCTCAGCCCTTTAGAAAAAACATCGTGAGATTCGTCATTAACACTATGACTTGAATCCCTTTGTTCATTGCATGTTGTGTGCTCCTGCTAAACTTGGATACCTTGACACTGCTGTCCCATCTAAGCGCCAAGTTGGGGGCATCTATTTTGGACTGGGTTATGGGTCACGGATCAAGAGCAACCCAGCTTGCCAGAATATTTCTCGAATATCATTGCACACTATCTTGATGAGTACACCTGCC
This sequence comes from Ormosia emarginata, assembly GCA_029884605.1. Lineage (NCBI taxonomy): Eukaryota > Viridiplantae > Streptophyta > Magnoliopsida > Fabales > Fabaceae > Ormosia > Ormosia emarginata. The sequence goes on from JAQQTP010000090.1 coordinate 12,490,371, forward strand.
TATTTATTAGGCATAAATCTCTTAAAGAATCCTTGATGAATATTTACATATCACATAAATAGGGGAATCAGTTAAAAGAGATCACAATATCTAACGGATTCTAATCTTAAATAACTACATTCAATACAGATTGTATTACAATTATCAATAACCTAAGACGCTCCTACAAATACCCTACAAGGCCTAAAAAATATGCATTTAATTCCATATACAAATTGTCTTCCTTGCGCACTGTCAAACTTGAGCGTCAGAGTACCTTTTGCAAGTATCCACCCCCTCGCACTATCGCTACTGCTACCGTGCCACGAAGGTTTCCACCATCATCTACATACTCAGGTAACCTTCTAAATCCAGTTTATACTTCTAACCGTGTCAGTTTATAATTCTGCTATTAGACATATATTTTATTATGTTTTGAACTCTTTGGTCATCTAAAGTATATATCTAGGTTTATACTTTTAGAATTGCATAGTTGTTTTATTTATGACTTTTGAATATATCATGCCTATTGGATTTAGTTGTTGTTGATATCTTGAATGAATATCTTGTTTTGCTTTGGCAATGGCATTGGTTTTATGCTTTGTTCTATCTCTTGCACATCTTTTTGATCATGACAAAATGGGGAGAAGGTATTTGGCTCTTGGTATTGAGAAAATAAAGGTTTTTTAAAACAAAAATTATCTTAGGATTCCATAATTAAGGGGGAGTTGTGTGTCTCTGATTTATTCACACCTCTTACGATATAAAGGGGGAGTAAAACTCTCTAACACTCTTTGTGAATTCCTATTTAAAAACTAACTCTTTTCTCAATAGTTATTTGTTATCATCAAAATGGGGGAGAATGTAATTGGCAATCAACAATGGTTTTGATGATCACAAACAAGAAAATATTTGCAAGATCAAGTCCAAGAACCTTCAAGGCTAGTTATAGGACTTATATCTCATGTAAAGTAAAAAAAGGTTCACACTTAACTCTAAATCCGTTTTTCAAAAATCCAAGATAACACTCAATGAATCAATGTGTTTTCAAGTTGTTAAAAATGTTTTCAAAATCAAATCAAATGACTTTTAATTGTTTGAAAGTATGTTAGAAAAATTGGAGGCATTTGACTTCAAATGACTAAGTTTCTTAAAGTTGTTTAAAGCCAAATAATCGATTATAAGCTTGTCATAATCGATTATTTGGGCTCAACAAAATGTCCTATTTTGGGTTTTAAGTCAAATAATCAATTATGGGATTACCATAATCAATTAGCAAAAGTCAAAATGCCATGGTTTTTAATCTTTCAAGCAATAATTGATTATTGTATAACAATTATCAATTACTGAGTTAAAAATATCATTTCACGCCTCTTTTATCAAAAGGAAATAATCGATTATGGCTGGCCAAAAATCTATTACTAGAGTTTCATTGACATGTTTTTTTTTTTTGTGTTATCTCGTAAATAATCGATTATGCATTTCAATAATTGATTATCTAAGTTTCTAAAAACAGTAATAACAACTAGTAGATCGCATTAAATGCTACCAACTCACTCCCAACAACTCTTTAATGACTTGAGTTTTAAATACAAACCTTTGGGAACTCAAGTGGAGTTGAATATCAATATTAAAAAACCTTTTGAGCATTTATTATGAACTTTTTCAGCTCTCATTTATATTACTGTATTTTTTAGCTTAAAGTGTGATCATCTTTCTACCTCTCGAACTTCAATTTGTATAATTCACTATTGTGAGAGTTTCCATTGCTTTATTCATCTAAATTCTTTTGTAAGAGGATGAGATATCCCTCAAGAAAGAAAATGGTGAGGTATCCCAAAAGTATTGTGAGTGCTTTTGAATGTAAAGGTTGCAAGCATCTGTTGAAGCTTGAAGTTTAGTGGATAAATCTCAGGTGAATCACTTGAGAACTGAACGTAGGTCATAAGGAGTGATTGAACCAGCATAAATCTTAAGTTTACCTCTTTTTACTCTATTTTTTTTATATTTGAGTTTTCTTTGTCATATGTTTTCTTAAATACTTTACATCTTATTTGGTTTCTTAGTATAAAAAGTGTTCATCCTCATCTATCTACTCATCTCTAATAATTAATAACTTCAATAAAAATTGATAAACAAGAGAAATGAAATTAAATACGAAAGAATTACCACATTAGCCTTTATTCATTTTGGTGAAAGAGTAATTGAAATAGTTTAAAGAGGATAATCTATTTACATGCTAAAATTAATAATTTCGGATTAGTATTTTTATAGAAATAAGAGAAAAAAAATATTGTACATAAACAATATGCTGTTAAATTATTTAACTTCATGGAAAGCATGTGACCTATCTATAAGGAGATAAGCCACTAGAATTGGGCTACTGAAGAAAGGTATGGATAGTTTGTATGAGATTATATGTTCAAACCTCATTATAAAAAAAAACTACCTATAAAGTGTAACTCAAGTGACAAACAAGCTTAAACTCAGTAAATGAGGAGCCACTGTGATGTCAAGGGTTTGAGCTTGCATAAATGCAATTATATAGAGGGACAACCTCTATACCTTGAATAAAAATTTGCACCCAAAGTGCTTAGGGAAACCTTGTAAGATAAAAAAAATTATAATCTTTTTTATAATTTCAAAAACTAAAATGATACGGGATTGTTAACTCAAGCTTAAAAAAAATTAAAAGGTTGCAAGCACATGAATAATAATGCAGAGGTTCAAATATCACTGAAAGCATATGTAACCAGGGCCAAGCCATCATATACTCAAGCAAGATTAATCATATACCCAAATGATGCAGGATTGTTAACTCAAGGTTTCAAACTTGACATTTATTTAAGCGATGATTTACAAACAATTCAATATTCTTAACATTGCATGCTTAAAGGCTAGTGCACATATTTATCAAAGCTTAATTGGAAAATATAAAGGTTTAATTAGATACAAAGATGAGCTCTTTGGCATTGAAGATACAGCCTGCCTAATATATAAGTCTACACCAGAAAACTACTACTGTCCCTTTATTGTTCTTAGAGAACCATGAAGAGTTTTGACAAGATAAAGGCTAGAAGATTTCGATTGAAGACCAATAAGCAACTCTTCTCATTGGAAGAATGAAAAGAAGTTGTCCTACTCTACATGTTGAAATATATTGAAGATTCTTAGAGAAAAGTTTTTTATATGAAGACTAGAAGACCTTGTGGAGATAAAGATCACTTTATGGATGAAGTAACTAGATGAAGAACAACTAAGGATGCTTGTGAATTGAAGACAAGTTTGCTCAACCCATTACATCAAGTTGCTATCAAATTTGCTAGCTAGATGTGTAACATCCCTGAAAAGAAAAATAAAAAAATTGAATAACCACCCAGTTATTTGAATAAGGCTTTATTTATTCAAATAAACAAGTTGTTGAAGTGAATTATTCGAATAAATTATAAGTTATTCGAATAAGAGATTATGCTATGCAAATTTATAGAAGGAAACTTGCCACCCTATTCGAATAACACTTATGTTATTCTAATAAAGTGACCAATATCAATAAAATGGGAAGACATATCCCACTGTAACAAGAATGAAAAATTAGTTTCATTCAGTTCCTTTTCTGGTTGAAATTTTAGTTTCCTTCAAGTCCTTCTTGGTTACAAAAGAACCAATTAATGAAGTGAAATTGATAAAATTGATGAAGTCATCACTAATAGGTGTTAAAGAAGAGAGACTTGGAAGACTTGACTCGGAAGAATAGTTGGAATTATGGAGAAACAATGAATTACAAGGAACAAGTGTCACGTAAGTGATGAAAATAAAGGATGAAAAGATCAAGCTAAATACGTTGGAAAATTCTAAGTAGGAACAAGTGTTCAAAATATTAGATATGTTTAGAGTAAGCTTATGATGTCAGCAGGACAATTGTCAAAGAATGAATGGAAATTAGAAGAAAAATCTCAAGGCTTCTTGAAGAAGCCATATTAGGAAGAAATATCTAAAGGCTTCTTGAAGAAGCTATTGGGGACTTCTTGAAGAAGCCATTGTGAGTTAAGGTGACAAGTGTCATGAAGGGAAGATCATGGAATGATCAAGAGAAATCTAGAATATGGACATAAGTCAAAGAGTGGATGGAAGATTGACAATGCTTAATTCATAAGTCATTTTACGTTAGGAAGAAGCAATGATTTCAAGAACAAATGGCAAGCAAGCACATATGGTATAACACAGTTAAAACAAGTGTCTAACAATTTAATAAAAGATGATATAGGCTTATGAGATCAGCATGGACATGTGTTAAAGAATAAATGGAAGAACAACAAGGGTTGATTCATAAGCCTCTCCACGAAATGATTATAGGAAACAAGTGTTAAAAGATGAATGAAATAGAAGAAGAATTAAGGCCAAGTGTCCAAGCATTAATTGAAGGTGATATAAGCAAGTCATGTCAGCAAAGATAAATGTCAAAATTTGATCAAAAGTTATGATTATCAAGGGAAAGAAGTGATGAATCTCGGCTAAGAGGGAGACAAGTGTTTAAAATTGATGATAGAAGAAATAAGCGTGTCATGTAAGCAATAAACATGACAAATATTGGACGAAAATGAGGAAGAAACCAAAAGAAGTAAAATGATTTAGGAGGAAGACTTTGAAGAAGACTTAACCTCCTAGCATCATCCTCTACGTAAGATAAGCTCAAATTGGCTCTATAAATATCACTTCCTCCTTCTATTCACGACACAACCCAACCAAAATTCACAAAACACTCACCCTTCGTTTTCTACAAACGCCACACCTTCACCATCACCCACTACTTCATCACATTCAAATTTAGAAAATAGGTAGGAAATTGTGAAAGCACCACTCTTTCTTCTTTATTTCTTATGTCTATATCTTTTAGTTCATGTCTTTTGCAACCCATGACATTTACTCTATTTTGTTTGAAAAAAAGATTGACAAGAAATGGTTTTTCTGGTTTTTGCAGTATGGTTTTCGAATGATTTATTTGAATAAACATTAACTTATTCGAATAAACATTGTTTCAAAATACTTCGACTGATGTATTTTTGATTTCAAGTATTTTGTTTGAATAAATCTTGTTTCAAAACACTTCGAATGATGTATTTTTGATTTCGACTGTTTTATTCAAATAACTCTGGTTTGGTTCAAATAAATCTTGATAAAAACACTTTGACTGATGTATTTTCTATTTCGATTGTTTATTCGAATAACTCTAGTTTGTTCGAATAAATCTTGATAAAAACACTTTGACTGGTGTATTTTCGATTTCAACTATTTTACTTGAATAACTCTAGTTTTGTTTGAATGAATCTTGATAAAAACACTTCGAATGATGTATTTTCAAATTGTTTATTTGAATAACCCTGCATTTATTCGAATAAATGTTGATATAATATTATTCGAAGAGAAATATTATATCCTCCTAAAGGATATTCCTAATAATCTTCCTACCCATTAAAATATGACAAGTGTTTAACTTAAAACTAGTAAAATATTAATTGCTCTGACTTGTCTCACTTTTTCTTTTTTTTTCCCAAATTTACCCCTCATAACCTACTAATTATTTAGAAGTATATGAAAAGACACTCTTTTCAACAGCAGATGAAAGAGTTTTCTACGTCCATTCTTTCTCTGAAAGCTTCTTCTCTTCTGCTACTTATTTTAAATCAACTAGTCATTTTCAATTCCAGGTACTATTTACTATTATTGTACTTCTTTTCGATGGTGTCTTATTAGCACTTGAATGGATTTTTTTTATCACTTGCTAGTATCTATTGGTTATTTTTATCAACTCATCTTATTAGCCATCAACTGGTCATTTTTATCAACTCGTTATTTTGTAGTTTTTTGTCTTACTACTATTGTAGTAGCTACTCGTCATTGTCATATTAGCACTTGAATGTAATTTTTTTGAATGGAATACAAAATAGCTTTATATGAGTAAAACTTAGCTTATTTAGGCGCTTGAATACTTTTGTTTTGCACATGTAAATTGATAAATATTAGTTATTCCTACAATAAAAATTATTAATTATTGAGAATAGATAGTCAATTTGAACAAAGACAAAGACACAATATACCATACATACAGCTCTCATTGTATTGGCTATTTTATTAGTTTTTTTACTGAGCATTTTTCTTTTTTGGTTGCATTTCATCTTGAGCAACTGTTAGTGAAGTGGAATTTTTTTTATTAGAGTTATATTATGACAAAAAAATTAATTAGTATTTATGTTGATTTTCTATAACTTATATAATTTTATTTTGTTTGGCTTAGTTAGAAGGATGGAGATAGAGAATTTAGTACCTGTAGAAGAAAGAAATGAGCTGGAAAAATTTTCAACTTCATTGATGAGTAAATTCCAAATGTTGGGATGGTATTCAAGTCTGAAGAAGAACTTCACAATTACTATAAAAAATATGTCTATCAAGTCGGATTTGGGGTTCAAAAAATTAGCACAAGAGCATAAGGAGAAACCAAATACTACTCACTTGGATGTGCTAGAGGAGGCAAATATGTAAGTAAGGTGGATTCTTCTAAGAAGAGATTCTCGAGCAAAACTGAATGCCAGGCAAAAATTTCTGTGATTGTTCATAGTAATGAAAGGTGTGCTATCTCTCGTGTTTTTCTAGAACATAATCATGCTTTAAGTCCAGGAAAGTCACGATTTCAAAGGTCTCATAAGAAAATGGATTCTCATTCCAAAAGAAGACTTGAGTTAAATGATTATGCAGGGATTCCACTGAACAAAACTTTTTATTTATTGGTAGTTGAAGCTAAAGGGTATGAGAAATTGCCATTTGGAGAGAAAGATTGTAGGAATTTCATTGCAAAAGTGAGACAATTAAGACTTGGAGCTGGGGATGCAAAAGCACTTCGTAATTACTTTGTTCGTATGCAAAGAAGAAATTCAATTTTTTTTATGTGATTGATGTAGACGATGAAGGTCGTTTATGAAATGTATCTTGGGCAGATGCAAGATCTAGGGCAGCTTATGAGTCATTTAGGGATGTTGTATCATTTGATAGCACATATTTGACTAATAGATACAATATGCCATTTTCACCTTTTGTTGGAGTGAATCACCATGTGCAATTTATCTTATTTGGATGTGGTTTACTATCGAGGGAGGACATAGAGATGTATGTATGGTTGTTCAGATCATGGTTAGAATGCATGCGTGGGCATGCTCCAAAAGCAATAATCACAGATCAATGTCGGTCTATCCAAGCAGCAGTGGCAGAGGTATTTCCTAAGTCTCATCACTGCCTTTGCCTTTGGCATATCATGAAGAAGGTGCCAGAGAAATTGGGTGGCTTGAAGTAATATAAAGAAATAAAGAAGACCCTAAAAAGCGTTGTGTACAACTCTATGGAGCCAAAGGATTTTGTTGATGGTTGGTCTAGAATGATTGAGGATTATGGTCTTGAAAAAAATGAATGGTTAAGCTCTTTGTCTGTAGACCGTGGTCGTTGGGTGCCAATATACGTTAAATCAGTGTTTTGGGCAGGAATGTCTACAACCCAAAGAAGTGAAAGTATGAATGCTTTTTTTGATGAGTATGTTAATTCAAAGACCTGTTTGAGGCAGTTTGTTAAGCAATATGACAATGCACTAAAAAGCAAGGTGGAGAAGGAGAACAAGGCTGATTTTGATTCCCTTAATTCATCTTATCAATTGATAACTGGTCGTCACTTTGAAAAGCAATTACAAGAGGCCTACACCAATGTAATTTTTAAGTTGTTTCAAGATGAGTTGCGAGGTATGCTTTTTTGCAATTTCACATTGTTCAAAGTAGATGGTCCAATATCCATATTTAATGTCATTGATATTGTGGAAGGAAAGAATGGGCACCCCAAAAGAAGAGTTATTTATACAGTGCACTATAATGATGTTGAGTTTGATATTCGATGTTCTTGTTATTTGTTTGAGTTTAAAGGAATAATTTGTAGTCACATGGCAAAGATTTTGATTGAAAAGGATGTGAAAGAAATCCCTTCTCGTTACATTCTAACTCGATGGAGAAAGGATGTTAAGCATCGTCATTACTTTGTGGTAAATTGTTATGATGATTTGGAGACTAGTGAGCAAGCTATGCAATTTGATAACCTGTATGCCTCCTTTTTTGAAGCTGCACATATTGCTAATTCTCAAGCTAAAAGAAAAACTTAAGGATGATTTGAGTTGGGATGATAATAGACATGCAGCTCTAGCAAATGATGAACCAAATCATACATCAGATTCAAGTCAAAAATTACTACCACCCTTACAAGTACGTAGCAAAGGTCATCCACCATCAAGGAGAAAGGAGTCCAAAGTAGACAAAATAATAAAGAAAAAGAAGAAGAATAAGGTAAATAATTTAGTGAATTTTTGTTATTTTTTTATACTTATATCATGTATTTGATTACTTACAATAATGAAATTATAGTTATGTGGTGGAAAAGAAGGCATTGAACAAGATCAAGTAAGTTTATCTTCATCAAAAATTATTAGTGAAAAGGTAATAGTTTAAATAAAATTAATATTTAAGTCATACTTATTTTTTACAAAATTTGATGTCACATATATAATTGCTTCACAGGTTAGTCATAGTATAGTGAATGTGAAAGAAACAAATGCTATGAGTGGTTCTAGTATACCATATTCTTATGGTTTTGGCTATGTACATAGTCAGGTTTTAGTTAATCTATTTATAGAGAAATTTACATTTTTATTCATTTAATTTTATTACATGAAATGAGAATTATTTGTATGCTTCTCATGATTGCTTATTACATTTTTTTTTCTCAATAGGCTATCCCAACACACTACATTGCACCTCTTAACATTGGAACTTGGCATAATGTCACCCTTGCTAGACAATCACAACAGGTTAATCATATAAGTTAATGTATATGTACCTAAAAAATATAAGTCCCTTAATCCATTTTTCTCTTTTCAGTTATTAATAATTCAATTACTAATTATGCAAACGTTCTAATAGGAGCATCAAAGATTTGGGGTAACTTCCTCTAGTGGAAATCCATTTTTGGTAAATGATCGAAGCTTTGATCTTAATCATTAGGTTATAGTAGGTAAGTATATTAACATTATTTTATTATTTTTTGGTACTTATTAAATAAGAAAATTACTCATTTTGCTATTTTTGTTTATATGTGTGCAGGTTTTGTTAAAAAAATTGTCATTCTCTTTTGAGCTAGTGGGCTATTGGAGTATTTGAATTGTGAAAGAAAATATTACATTTGAGCTATTTAATATGCTATATAAATTTAAAGTTTGGATATAAAACTGTTTGAGATTTTTATTTTCAGGTGATGCTCAATATAAAACTATTAGATAACTTGTTGTTGAACGAATTAGGTTTGAGCATAACTTTGTCTTTTCTCTCATAGCATTTTTTTTCCTCTTTCATTTTTCATCTTTTTATTATAGAGTTTTGTTTATTTTTATTTTTAAACAAATTACAACAAATTTAAGTAAGATGAAAAAACACTATACAAATAGAGCTACAAATTTATTTGAGTAAAAAATTATTTAAGTATTTACCAAACAAAATTATGAAGTAACATTAGAGTACATAAATTCAGTCAAGTAGTTTATTTATTTATTTTGGTGAAGCAGTCAACTAGTTTATTAATATTTATCAATTTACATGTGTAAAATAAAAGTACTCAAGCACCTAAATAAGCTAAGTTTTACTCAAATAAAACTATTTTGTATTCCATTAAAAAAAATCCATTCAGGTGCTAATATGATAATGACGAGTAGTACAACAGTGGTAAGACAAAAAACTATAAAATAATAGAGTTGATAAAAATGACGAGTTGATGGCTAATAAGATGAGTTGATAAAAATAACGAGATGCTAGCAAAAGAGAAGAAGCTTAGAGAGTAAGAATGGACGTAAAAAATTCTTTCATCTACTGTTAAAAGAAGTTTCTTTTCATATGCTTCTGAGTAATTAGTAAGCTATGAGGTAAATTTGGAAAGAAAAAAAAAAGAAAAAGTGAGACAGGTCAGAGCAATTAATATTTTACCAGTTTTAAGTTAAACACTTGTCATATTTTAATGGGTAGGAAGATTATTAGGAATATCCTTTAGGAGGATATAACATTTCTCTTATTCGAATAACAAACATCATAATGTCAAAATTGATATTTTGATCATGAAACATTTTTTTAATCATTCTTTTACACTAATACTTTAATTTTCATATGATTTAGCTGAGAAAATCTTATTTATTCTTTAATGCTTTTTAAATAAATTTTTTAATACTTGTTTATTTATCGATACTATTCATTAGTATATTTTTACTATTTTCAATATTTGTTTATGGAAAAGTTTTTAAGAGAAGTATTATCCCATGGATAAAAGTGAATCAATATGCAAAAGAAAAAATAATTATTATGATTGTGATGAGAAGTTTAAGGGACGTCTTGGTCAATTAAAGATTATTATTGTGACTATGATGAGATGATCAATGGACGCCATGGTCAAATTATTGTGACCATGATGAGAGGATTAAAGGACGCCTTAATCAAAATTATTATGGTCATGATGAGAGGATTGGGGGATGCCTTAATCAAATTATTGTGGTCATGATGAGAGCATTGAGAATTGCTTTAATGAAAAAAATAAACACATTTAATTAACAGTATTGAAATAGGATGAAAAAAAGATAATAAAATAAAGTTTTTGAGAATATTCAGTTACTTATCTTTATGAAGCTATGAATTACTTATTGAGTTATTTTATCCTTAACCAAATACTCATTTTTATGTTAATTATTCCTTTTCCAATTTATATTACTGATATAAGGAACAAAATTTTTTTTAGATATATCATTTTTACAGAGTTACTTACTCTTTCATTATAGATTGGTTTATCAGAAAGTGATTACTCTTATATTTAAATTTTGCATCCCATATTACCCTTCTAATTTATTTCTCAAATATTGATTTATTTATTTGTGGATTCTCAGTTATAGTTTTAGAAATAGAGAATGGTAAAGAGTAGATGGCAAACGTATACCTGTTTTTGCATTTTCCTACTGAGATTTGTATCTCACTCATTTGTGGTTTAACATTTCAGATTAAGCTGACTGAAGAAGTTTTGATAATTTTTCTTATTGAGCAAGTCTATATACTGGAAGTTGGAGTTTATGTTAATTTTTGTAAATAGTGACACCTTAAATGTCAGCCTCAATTTTTAAAAAATATGTGCCTAAATTAGAAATATTTGTATGTTTTAATTAAGGGTGTAACCCTCAAAACTATGTAATTTTACTGTTTATACAAGCTAATAATAATATTAGAAGTTATTAGGAATGTGTTACTCTATTAGAATAAAATACTATATTATTATTTAGAGTAGGACGTTACAGGATAAGCTGCTGCAATGAGCTGTTTGATGAACCAGATATAAGACATACAATTGATGTCTGTCATAAATTTATGTTATAAGTGTCATTTTGCATATTTATCCTTGAACCTTGTAGAATGATCACAATCGTCCAACATTCCTTTACAGTGGTCATAAAGGACAATATGAATATGGATGGACAACTAGACCACTGAAAAATGAAGGACACACTCTATCTCACAAAAAAAAACAAAGATGCTTTTTGAACTTGTCCTTGCACCAATTATACAAGGATGCAATGTTCAAATTATGATTTTAAATTGCAGTTGCATTATGTTTATTACAATTGCGAGAAAATACGGTCGATGAAATTGCAATTGTATACAATTGTAGTTGCAGATTGCAATTTAAAATCATGGTTCAAATCTTTGAGTTTTCTATAAAATACCAGCTGTTATGAAGGAGAAAACAAGATAGATGGAACATAACGAAAAATAGAATCACTACAAAAAAAACAAGTAAATTACGGCAGTTTTTTTGCATATTACGGCAGTTTTGACAGCCATTTTTTACGTTACCGGCGGTTTTCAAAACTGACGTAATTGACTTCGTCGTTCGATATAATACGACAGTTTCTCATTAACCGCCACGACAACTGCCACAATTTACCATGTATAAAACGGCAGTTTCTTGGTGCATAAAACGACGGTTAGAACTGCCACAATTTGCATAACATCAACAAAAAAAATGTAAATTACGGCGGTTAGAACTGCCATAATTTACATAGCACCAACTAAAAAAATGTAAATTACGACGGTTAGAACTGCCGTAATTTACATAATACTAAAAAAAATGTAAATTTAGATTATACGTAATTTACATAACACCAACAAAAAAATATAAATTACGACGGTTAGAACTGTAGTAATTTACATAAAACCAACAAAAAAAACATAAAACAACCATTTAAAACTACCATAATTCACCTAAAACCAACCCAAAAAAATGGCGGACAACCCAAATTTCATTAGCATAATCCATAATCCATAATTCATAGTAGCATAATCCATAATCCATAATTCATGTTATAAAATTTTAGCATGAAGAAATAAAGAATGTAGAAATCTAAGGAGAATCATACTTCATAAATTAGTTTCTATAATCATAAAAAATTATAAAACATGAAGATCAAACTTATTAGGAATATCGTCTAAAAACCTCTTATAAACTATGTTAACCATTTTCTATTGAGGAATATACTTAGCATGTGCATTACAAAGAGGATTTGTAGATACTCACTTGTTAATAGGTTTAAGCTAGAAAATAGTTAAAACCTTTAATACATATCAAAGCATTTAAAACATATGTCAATATGCTACAACTACATATGAATGATTAAATCTTTAAGATGCATTTGCAAGATGCAGCCATAGGGACTCCCATTCTACAAAAATGGATATATTAGAAAACAAATCATGCAGAATATTAAATGTTATACGCAATCAAAACTATTATTGAGAGAAAATCAATTTTTAAAGTTATCAGTATGGGTCTAAGACTTTCGAGTTACCTTTGACGACTATAGCATTTCAAATCCGAAGCAACTATAGATCATGATGGACAATGCCAAAAATGACTTCAAGACCCAGATTTGAAATTTTACTGCACCAGCACACCCACTTGCATTTCTTTGCACATTTTTTTCCTCATTTCAATGCTAAATTGCTAATCAATCAAATAGCCCTTTTTTCGCTACGGAGAGCTAACGAAAATAATTATATAAATACTTATAAAAAGATGCATTAACAATTTTGAAGTTAAGGAAAAAAAGATCAGTGCAGCATACTTGCGGTAAATACCATATTTATTCCATGATTCTCTTAATTCTTGTCAGCTTCATGATTTTGTATAAAATCATAGAAAACTTCCCCCATTACCTTACTATTTTTGCTTTTTATTCTGTTTCCCATTATGCATATTTGAATTCCCATAATTGAGGATTATAGGAAGCTCTCTTATCAATGCTTATAGGAAGCTCTCTTATCAGTGCTCTCTTATCAAAGATTTAGCAAAAGCAAAGGCCCTTTCTTCACCTAAACCCCAAACAAAAGACGGGTCAAGGAAAACATTCGCGACAACACTTCTATGCAACATTTCAAAGTTAAACTAATTTTACTGTAAAGGCAAAAACAAATAATAAATTAGAGCAAACACTTATCAAATATAACAAAGCTACCAAAAACACCTTTAATGGATATAGAGAAAACAATCATGTAATGGGAGTAATGGCAATAGCCAATTGCACGTGATTGGATTCTCCCCTGCAATTTAAAAGTAAGAGAAATAAAATAATTTTACTTGAAAAGTTAAAAATGAACATTTCACCATGCTTAACCTTAAAGGGCAGGGAAAATAAATAAATACTTACTGTCCTATTGTCAAAGTAGGAGGTTGAGATGTGGAGAAGGCCATTGTAGTTGGAGGAAAAAAGCTTGCAGCTTCGCTGCCTATCAATGTTAGAAGTAAAAGGAAAAGAAAAGGCAAAGGAGAATATAGTAAGCTTATAGAATCTATACACGATCTTGGTGGCAAGTTTTAAAGAAGTGTCAATTAGAATTACTAGTGTTATATTATTATAAAGCATCCACTATTCAATGGTAATGTTTTAGATATGTGCCAATGCTTATGAGTTGTTGTCTTAATGAAATAATTTAATTCAAATTTAGATAAGTATGAAATGTTTCTTTACTGATATTAGACTAACTTTTCTAAATATATTCTGATAATCTATGTGTGCATTGATATCATTAAAACAAAGAAATTATATGAACTCGTGGATTAATAAAATCTTATTGAATATCTTCATTTATCAATTTCAACAAGTTAAGCAATCTAAGTTCACATAAATAACTAACTTCATTGTATAGCATTGTAAACTTTAATCAAAGTAACCCCTCATGTGTACAAATTAATTACAACCGATGAGGATTCAAAATAAAGATAAAGAAGAATAATTGATATGTTGCTACACGTTTATCCTTCTGCTTTCTTGTGCACTTATTGAACACTAAACTGAATATATGTTATGTTGAGATATATAGTAGGACTCCAAGATAAATATCCATAGCAAATTAGATAGATATCTAGATTTATATTCCCTCATATGTTTTTTTCTCTTTTGTTGCAAAAAATATGTGGAATCTTGAGAGAATCATACCTCAAAAGCTAACTTGTGAAATTGGAGAGGTCAAGGCTCATGAGCACCTAATGTGGGACTATCCCACTAGACTCACGAGCATCTAATATGGAACCACTATTATGTTGACGTCACCATACTCTTGCGCTGCTCACTTACACTAGGAGATGCATTGGCAGACTCGATATCATTTGTTACTGGTAAATCTAAGGAGAATCATACTTCAAAATTTTAGCATGAATACGGGGCTCTTTTGGTTTAGTAGGACCACCTTGGCGCATTGTTTGCTTGAAGTATTCCGACTCTGAGTAACTACAAATAAGAAACCCAAACAAAGAAAATCAGCATATCTCATATCATTAAAAAATACTGAATGAATCTGGATGGATAAAATGTAAAAGGCAATGCTTACTTGCGCTTCCGCTCTCTTTTTGGTGGTTCAATCCAGTTTTCACTCACAATTTTCTTGAAATCAAATTTGTTCTCATCCTTTATTAAATATAAGAAAAAGATATTTCAATGTTAGTAAAATATATAAGAAGGGGGCATGGGAAGGAAAGGTTGATGCAAAGCAATAAAAAAAAAAAAGCCAATCATAGTTGTCAAGGACAAAATAAAATGTCATCTTTACCTTTCATCATCAAAATCATATAACTGAACTACAAAAAGAAAATAGATAGTAAATATCAAATTTCACAACAAGAGCAAAAAACTAGTAAAGATCAAGCCATTATGGTTTTCAAAGCTAGAGCTTATATTCATAAGTTAAATACTATCATCCATCTTAAATTTGATTGCATCTTCATAAATTTCTTCATCTTGGCATCAAGTTATCGTTGCCTCCTCCCCTTTACCCCAAATCTAACCATTTGAAGTAACTCATCTTTATTTACCGCTGCATATATAAACCAGTGGAACCATATTGATCCACACATCTTGTCAAAGAAACAAGAAAAATCCTATAAATCCTTTCTCTTTACAAGCTGAATGAGCATCAAGTAAAGCCCTTTCAATGACTTTCTCCTCAATCGTATATTGTACCATTATAAGATGCAATGAGATATTAACACATACAGACATTGAATAATGAATTGAACAATAAAATAAAGTATAAAATTGCAAACCAGTGCAAAACAGGAAAACTTGAACTTCTTTCTTTTGGCCTATCCTATGAGCACGATCCTAAGCCTGCAAGTCAACTTGTGGGTTCAAAGTTATCTTTCCTCCAATATTGAATGGTAGGGCAACATGTTACCAGAGAACTATCAATCTAACAAAGGTAAGCAAAGGGAATCAAATAAAAATTAACTCGACATCTAAATCCGAAATAAAGCATCATCATCAAAAGTAAACTTTAAAAGAAAAGTGGCCTCAACATTTTATCAAACAAGGGGTGTGCAATCAATTATTCAAATGCAAATTTGAATCTCAATAACATTATAGAACCAAGTAATGAATTAAGAAGGGAGGAGGTTTACAAAAATAAAATAAAATTAGTGAATATGACCAGAGATGAGAAATTGGTGAGGTCAATTTCAAATACAAATATGCCCATGTGTATACTCCTTGCTAAGCTCTCTATCTTGGCTCTGCACTGTGAGTGTAGATAGCAGAGGTTAGAGGTGATTCATGATAGTTGCAAGGGTTGGGTTGTATACCCACCCCATGGCACGTGGACTGGACGGCGGCGCTGTAAGTTGCCAGTTTTGCTCGTGAGGAAGATGAGGTGGTCTCACGGTTGCTGCGACCCAAAGGTGCGTGGAGGGAGGCTGCGTGGGTAGACGACTAGATCTGGTTCGGAAGACGGTGGTGACTGGTCATCGTGGGCATGGATTTGCGATGTTGGTGTGGTGGCGCATGGTTGTTGTGCGAGTCGCGGTTCTAGCAGAAACAAAGGAGAGAGGACGGTGGTCTTCAAGCACGGTGGTTCGCCGTCATGGTGGCTAGACTTTGGGCTCATTCACGGTGTGGTTCGGCCGGGCGAGAGGTGGCTTGGGCCGTGAGTTCGCATCCGGGTTTTTAGTCGTTTGGCTGTGGGTACGAGTTCAAAATGGAGGAAAGGTTTGGGTAGATCCGGGTGGCGAGTGAACGGTGTGAAGGGCGGCATGGGTTCTCGATTCCGGGGGCAAGGAGCGAAAAAAAGAGGGAGAAGAATAGAGAAAGTGAGGGAAGATGGGAGAAAAGAGGTACGAGAGAGAATAAGAGAAGGTGAAAAAAGATAAGATGGTTTTATAAATTTAAAAAAATAGAGTCTTAAACCGCCGTACTATATATTACGGCAGTTTTTAAGAATTGTTGTATTAAAACCGCCGTAATTTACTTGGTTTTTTGTAGTGAATCAAATGAGATATTCATTTTTGCTTGTAGTGGAGTATCATCTTGTAAATCTCTATTGAGCTTGTATTGGAATATCCATATCTGTATTTGTGAGTTTACGCTCTATTTTTTGTAAAAGCCCATTGAGGGTGAGTTCGTTCTAGCTTAGAAAGGTTAGAATTGAAGAAAAATACTTGATTCTAGCTTGGAGAGGTTAGAGTGAAACAAAATTACTTGTATATAGTTTGAAGATGTTAGAATTGATCAAAGAACACTTGGTTGATAGTAAAAAAATCTCAACTTAATTAAGGATTGAACGTAGACTAAACATTAGA
This sequence comes from Ormosia emarginata, assembly GCA_029884605.1. Taxonomy (NCBI): domain Eukaryota; kingdom Viridiplantae; phylum Streptophyta; class Magnoliopsida; order Fabales; family Fabaceae; genus Ormosia; species Ormosia emarginata. The sequence goes on from JAQQTP010000090.1 coordinate 12,507,576, forward strand.
GTGATCAAAATCGTATAAAGTTTGTGTGCAATCTTTCTCTAACCCTTCTCTTTTATGATTTCCACTGTTGGTTAATTTTCTAGTTTATAGTTTAAATTTTGCACTGTTATCATTACCTCATCTTTTATCATGAGTTGTTTAATCTGTGTCAATCTTGTGCTCTAAATGTTTTTGCAAAATGTTCCTTCTTAAAAAAAAAAACTTAATTCAACACTCCTCAAATCTTCTTCTATCAATAGAGATATTTCATGGGAGAATAAAACAATATTCTTTTCACTTTGATAATTAATTGGCTTGAAATTTAAATATGTTTAATTTAAGTATGTAGAGCATAAAGTGATTATATTATCATACAATATTATAAAATTAAGAATTAAGAAAGTGTAGTCACCCCTACAGAAATGTCAAGGCATGTAGAAATACAAAGTTATTGGAGTGCAATAATTTCTGTTAATATGTCTTGAATAATATAATTAAGCTAAGATATTTTGATTAATGTAATTAATTACTTCTCAAAGCAATTTTATTAGAATTAAAGAGGTATGCACTACCAATATACAAAAGTTTTACACTAATATCTAACAATATTTTGACATCTTTACTTTTATTTTAATTAATAAGATAAAAAATAACATTAAATATTAATTTATCAAAATATTAATAAATATCAGTGTAAAACTCTTTTACACTGGCAATGCATACTAATTAAACTCATTTTATTAAGCTGTATAATTTTCATGTAATTAATCACTTCTCAAAAAATTTATATTGAAAATTATTATATATATTGTTACATTTGTCATTTGAGATTATATTTTTGTCAAGTTTAATACAACCACATTTGTAATTATGATTGATTGTGGAGCCAATACTTTGATGAGTAACATTACTTATTTCAGAAGTAAAATAATTAAAATTCTAATTTCAAATAAAATCCTATGTACTTCATAATTTTTCTATCAAATACAAAATCTACTAAATAATATGCATAATATTATACTAGTAATAAGTTCCAAAAAAAATATATTATACATGTAATATTCAATCAAATCATGACTTTGTTCAATTTACTTAGTTTGGTTCAAAATTGTAGACACGTCTACTTCATGCCATTGATGCTAACAAGTAACAACTTACTATATAGAATAAGATTTATGTACAAGTTTGATTTTTATTTGCGGTTGCTATACAAGTTGTAATTTTTTAAATGAAAATGAGAATTTATTTAAATTTAAAAAAAAACACAGAAAGAAGAAAAAAGGCAACAACAAAAATTGATCTTCGATCTTGGGCTTTTTTTTATTAAAATAATGTACTTTTTAACTTTAATTCTCAATGTACTCTTATTATAAGATTAATTCTCAAAATATTTGTTCTGGGTAACTTTGAGAAATCAATTTTTTCTAAACTAATTTTTTAACGTGAAAATTTATATATTTTTTAATATAATGTTAAAAATTCAATGTCTTATCATAAAAACTTATATATATTTTTTAAGTTAGTGTTAAAAAATCGGTCTATGAGAAATCATCTTCTAAACACCATGAAATAAATTTTGTTTCATCACTTGCTCAAGAAGGTTTTCTTTTTTTTTTTTTCTTTTTCTATAACCCGCTTGATCGATCAGGACAGGAAAAATCGCGAGACGGATCAGCCACAGGGCAGGTTCTTTCTAAAATCAAAATGCATGCCACCTTTGCTTTACAATCGCTATTATCACACTAGACCAGAAGATTGTTCTATTTTCAACCACATTCATGCAGCAGCAGTGAGCAAAAGGATGGAGATTATCTCAGAAGAAAATAAAAGAGCCCCCCCCCCCCCCCCCCCCCCCCCCTCATAGTTTTCACTTGAGCCTGCCAACAATTGGCTTTATAGAAAAACAAAACAAAATAAAGAACAGAGAAAATTTAAGTTTATTTTTTTATATTTATTACATTTATTTTTTTAATTAAAAAATAATGTGTGTATATTTTTTTTAAAAAAAAGAGTAAAAAATAAAAAAACACATATCATATTTTAATTAGTGAAATAAATATAAAAATATAAAAAAATAAATTTAAGTTTTGTCCATAAATAAAGTCATGTGACAGGTGATGAGTTTTTTTTTTTATGACAAACCAATTTTTCAACACTATATTTTTAAAAAATAATATAAGTTTTTATGTTAAGAAAGAATTAACTTCTCAACATTATCTAAAATAAACATATTTTAAAATTAATCTTACAAGTACATTAAAAATTAAAGTAAAAAATATATTATTTTAATGAAAAAAACTATATCATAATATCAAAATCGAGTTTTCCTATTTCTCTTTTCTTGGTTACAAGTTTTTTATAAGAAAAAAATAGATATATATTTTTTAAAATAATTTATATCTCATACCTATTTATTTAATAGAATCAGAATTGAAATCTGTAAAAAATGAGATAAAATTAAATATAATTCAATGATAAAATTTACGTAAATGTGAGATAATATAAATGAAAATATATATACGTAGAATTACTATTTCCAAAACGTCCTAAAAATAAAAATGGAACAAAAGGCTGTGACAACTGACAACCTATCTGCACAGCGTCGTTTTTCACAAATAATATAAAGTTATAAACCACTGAATCAACCCGCGTTTTTGGTATCCATTCACTTTTGTGATTTTTGGTTCCGACTTGTCAAGCAACAATTGGCTACTGTAAACGCTAGTGTACATGAAGCCAATGTTGCCGCCGTACCATATTATCCTATTTAACCAAACAAACACCAACGTTAACTGCTTATAATAACCAAAGAGTAGTGGAAGCAGAGATAAGCCGTTACGAAATATGTCTGTCTGTGCTTCACTCTCCTCCACAACTTCCCACCTCACTACCCTTCCCTCTCTCCCTTCTACCACTCCACTTTCTCTCAGATCTTCCTTCACTTTCCGGGAAAACAGAAACTCAATCACACAACCCACAACACTCTTCCCTCACAAGCACCCATTTTCAGCAAGGCCTGCCAGAGTTTTAGTAAAATCTCAGGCTACTGCACCTGCTTCTTCTGAGGCTGTCAAAGTAACACCTGTACCTTCTGACATGAAGGCCTGGTTCTATGGGGAATATGGCGGTGTAGATGTCTTGAAGTTTGACTCCAGTGTTGCTGTTCCTGATGTTAAGGAGGATCAGGTCCTTGTCAGAGTTATTGCTGCAGCTCTTAACCCTGTTGATTTCAAGAGAAGACAGGGCAAGTTCAAGGCCACTGATTCTCCACTTCCGGTGATTCACTTTCTTTCATTTTTTTTTTTATATTCTGTTAACTTTTTATTTATTTATTTATTTATTTGGGTGAAGTGGATTCATGGTCTAGCGGGAAAATAGGAGATGTGAAAGAAAATTATGGCAGGTGGTAAAGTATGAAGCACGGGTACTTCATAATGTTGGTTGTACTTGTGTAGGATACGTACTCGTATCCGTGTTAGATACTTGGATATTTGACAAATATTACCTTAATTTTTTAACAAAAGATGTATTTCCGTATTATACTTGTATCATATCCGATATCCGTAATCATATCCGTGCATCACAAGTGGTAAATTTTCATGCTCATGTGTTAGAAACACAATTCTCCTTCCTTTGAGTCAAGAAGAGAAAACTCCCTTATGAACCAAGTTCATCCAATTGATACAATTCTCTAATATTAGCCATCTAACGCTTATTTATACAATTGTGCTCAGTTGCTCACTAACTACTAACTAACAACATAACTATACTAACTAGCTAATACAACTGGTATCACCAAGCTTCTAACGAAAAGGGATAATTAAATTAGCATGTTTATTTTTACTCTTTTTTACCTTGCTTGTTATTAAATTAGCATCTCAAAACAATTGTTTCTAGCACATGAAGAAAAGGGTATAAATTCATCAATTATAGTGGAGAGTATAAAGTTGTTATAATTGGAGATGACTTTGTCAATTGAGTCAAAGCTCACAATAATTGGGTGCAAAGATATTGGTTGATGCAATCTTGCAAGAGAATTTAGGTGAAAAAGTAAAGAACAGCTTCAGTTGATTTCTTAATCTTGTATGAGTAAATGAGTATTGAAATCAAATTTCGCTTTTGACCATAGACTGTTCCGGGTTATGATGTTGCCGGTGTGGTGGTGAAGGTTGGTAGTCAAGTAAAGGACTTCAAAGTAGGTGATGAAGTATATGGAGATGTAAATGAGAAAGCACTAGAAGGGCCTAAGCAGTTCGGGTCCCTGGCTGAGTACACTGCTGTTGAGGAGAAATTGTTGGCACCAAAACCTAAGAATTTGGATTTTGCTCAGGCTGCTGCTCTTCCTCTTGCAATTGAGACTGCTTATGAGGGTTTGGAGAAGACTGGATTTTCTCCTGGTAAATCTATTCTTGTTCTGAATGGTTCTGGTGGAGTTGGAAGCCTAGTGATTCAGGTATTTACTCTCCAAATTAGTTCTTTCATGCTTAAAATAAATACATCAATAGCAGGTTTTAAAGTTTCTCCTCGTTTAACACACACACATAATTTTTATATATTCAAATGTCATATCAAGATCGTGTTTGGATCACAGTCTCGGAAATAAGTTAAGAGACTTTGCCTCTTAGACAATGAATCAGTGACTAAATCCATTCATCTACTTACTGAAGGCTTCAGTTAGCTCAGCTCATAGCATTTCTTGATAATACATTACTTCATATCTCATATGGTATTGCTGATCTTTCTGCCAGTCATTAGTGCTCGCTGCTCATTAAATAAAAAGTTTAAGAATCTGTTTATTGGTGAAGGTAGTGCTTGCTGGCACATTAGTCATTTTGACTTCTAATTGTACTTATACACTGTATAGGCATTTCCCTGCAAAATTACGTTTCGACCAGGAAATTCACTATTTGGTAGCAGCTTTGTTTTGGCCCTTCTTGAACCTTTTTCGAGGACTAGTGAATCTACCCGTAAAACCATACACTTACATATACTCCCCCCCCCCCCCCAAAAAAAAAAAAAAAAAAACAAAACAAAACCATACACTTACAAAAACTTACAACTCTGCATCTCTTGCTGTTGATTTAAAAGGTTTGTTTACGGGTCAACAACAGAGATGCAGAGATTGTAAGGTTTTGTAAGTCTATGGTTGTAAGAGTAGCTCTCCCCTAGTTTCAATCGTTTGAGTACTTCAAACCATTTTTTGAAGACCGATATAAACTTATTGTCTTTTACAGTTATCTTGATGTAAAAAAGGAAAGCATAATTTACTTGACTAGGCATCTACAGAGGATATATGTTTCTGGTTTCAGATTTCTTGCATGAGGGAAAGTCAATAGAACTTTAAAATGCTGTAAGAAGATTCACACACTGACAAGGTACACTTTATGTATACTTTCAACGACTAACAGCTAGCTAAGCAAGTTTTTGGAGCTTCAAGAGTTGCTGCCACTTCAAGCACTAGGAATTTGGAGTTGTTGAAAAGCTTGGGAGCTGATTTGGCTATTGACTACACAAAGGAGAACTTTGAAGACTTGCCAGAAAAATTTGATGTAGTTTATGATGCCATTGGTAAAATTCCGTTCTCCTTGTATCAGTCTTGTTCTTCCAGTCTTCCATACAAGATTCTCAAACAATTTGGTGGAGAAGATTTTGTGAGAAATACTTTGTTATTGTTCCATGCCTAAATTTTTATTTCATAAAATAATTAATTAATACAACCATAAGTAGTTTATAAAATGGCATTTTCACTGTTAAATTTGAGACTAAAACCTGTTTAGTCAAATAAGAAAACTGCTAACTGTAAAGGTAGATGAGAAAGGAATTTGTAAGCTTGTATCTTATTTAATATTCAGAAATCGATTAAAATATTCTAATCTTTTAGGGAAGATACAGTCACATGAATCTTTAATCACCAGAATTTAAGTCCATAGAAATTTCTTCCCATCACCCCACTGTCCCCCAGCTCAAATTTGGAAGTGTCATTGTTGATAGTGTTTCATTTCTTGCTGGTGATTTGCAGGGCAATGTGACAGAGCAGTGAAGGTAGTGAAAGAAGGTGGCAGTGTGGTAGCACTCACAGGTGCTGTTACACCACCTGGCTTCAGATTTGTAGTTACTTCCAATGGAGCTGTTCTGAGGAAACTAAACCCTTATTTAGAGAGTGGGAAGGTGAAGCCAATTGTAGACCCCAAAGGTCCATTCCCCTTTGCCCAGGTTGCTGAAGCCTTCTCTTACCTTGAAACAAACCGAGCTACCGGAAAGGTTGTCATACATCCCATCCCTTGAACCAAATAAAAGTGATTGGCAATTTTGCTATGTATCTAGTGATGTTCACTCTATGAGTAAATTAGACTTCAGATTACAGCTAAAAAATATACATAAAGGACCTCACTGTTACATTCTTACTCCTTTTAAACTTTCCATGACAATTGTTTGAAAGCAAGACTTTCTTCACATTTAAAAATATAAAAAAAATTCTTCATAGTTAAGGAGATAAACAACTTCTGCTCAGTTAATTCTGAAACAAGAATCTGCTTTCCGGGCATCTTGGATAGTTGGATCATTCATGCCAACAAAATAAGTGATGTATGAACCTGAGATCTATACAATATTAGATTATGTTTTCAAACTAGACAGTACAGGAAAGTTTAGAGCTTAGAATATCCTTGATCCGTTATTTTTCCTTCAACACAACAAGAAGAAAATAACAGAAAGGGGGAAAAAAACTTAGAGGGGTGCTTTGTTAGTTTATGAGTTTTCTAATAATCTTAATATAAAAAACTACCATTCAAACATAAGGATCTTAGAAATTATGATTCACACAAATAAGAGTGTAAGAAAACACTAATCTTTATCCATGAATAGCTGGTGGACTGTACTCCAAGAGCATTAGAAAGATCTTAAAACTCACTTTCTATTCATTTGCATTTTCTTTATGCTTCTTTTACTTTAGTGATGGTGAGGGAAGAAGAAACCCTGACAGTTAGGAACAGACTTAAAGTTTTGCATAGAAACTATTCTTTAAATACTGCTAACTTCCATCAAGTTTGCAGTTATTATAATTGTAAAATTATCCTTTCCTTTTTATCCAATAAGAATTTAGCTCATTAACTTAATTTAATTACTTATTAAACTAATAAGATAAGTGACAAGTGCATCACATGAGATATTTAATCTAACATTCTCCCACTTGGCTCATTTGACATTGCCTTCTTTGTAGTTTGATAAGTCTGTCAAAACATAATATGAATTCATATATATATATATATATATATATATATATATATATATATATATATATATATATTATATATATATATATAATAAAGAGAAAATGAGTTAGAGGTGGTTGTATATCATTTAATCTACATACCCTAACATGTAGTCCGTATATATTTATCGAAAATTAGTCATGTACTACAAAATTAGTCCTCTCCTTGACATGACCTATAAATGGGAAGTACATAATTGGTCTAACAATGTCTTTATTAAAGACAGAACCTGTTATCATCATTCCTATTCAATCATGTATACAAACTAGGAAAATATGTAAGACAGAAACATATTCATTCATGAGCTCAAAGTGTCAAAGTACATAAAACATCATCATTAGCATAATATACAATAATACACATACTTTCAACATGTCTACTAAATGTTTTAGGCGGTAACCCTTTCGTTAAAAGGTCAGCAATCATAAAGTCGGTGCTAACATGCTCTATTGACGCTCTATGTTTATGAACTTCTTCTTTAACGGCAAAGTATTTCAATTCCATATGTTTAGCACCTTTAGAATACTTGTCGTTTTTTTAGAAAAGAAGATTACTGTAGACAATAAACTTTAGCAACTTGGCAATACTGTAGACAATTCCAAGTTCTAAATAAAATTTTGCAGCCACAATTCATTAATAATGGCATCAAAGCATGCCATAACATTAATTTGTCCCCTTTCTTAATTGGAATCATATTTGCTGGTCATTTATCCATTTTCTATTGATATATGCTTTTCTGAGATAAACCCAATAATTCTTGTGATCTGTCACGGAATATTTCTACTCCAATCACATAACTTACCTCTCCCATATCTTTAATTTCAAAGTTATTAGAGAGAAACTTCTTAGTCATACTTAATAGACTAAGATCATTAGTTGCAAGTAAGATGTCATCAACATACAGAATCACAAAGATAAACTTACTCCCACTAACATTCAGATATATACACCGATTAATAGTGTTTTCCTTAAATCCGAAGGATACAATAGTATCATTGAGCTTGAGATACCATAGTTGGGAACCTTGCTTAAGTTCATATATTGATTTCTTAAGTTTACACATCATGTGTTCTTTCACATTCGTTTGATACAGCTCTAAATCATAATAAATTACTAATGTCATGATAATTCTGAAAGAATCTTTCTTGGAAACTGGTAAAAAAGTTTCCTTATAGTCAATGTCATCCTTTTGAGTAAAACCTTTGGCAACAAGACGAACTTTATGGCATTCAAGGTTGCCATAAGAGTCACATTTAGTCTTAAAGATCCATTTACACCCAACTCTCTTGCACCCTTCAGGTAATTCCACAAGATCGCATACACCATTATGTTCTATTGATTTAAGCTCATCTTTCATAGCATCTAATCATTTATCAGCATTATCACTATTAATGGCTTGTGAAAACGAAACTGGATCATTGTCATTAATTCTTAAGTCATTTTCTAACTTTTGTAGATACACCACATAGTCATTCGAAACATCAGATCTCCTTTTTTTTTTAGATTTTCTTAATGTTATTTCTTGTGGTTGCTTTATTATAGGTTCATTGTTAACTTTAGGATCATTAATTTGTTGTTCTTCTTGATTGTTATTCAGTTTAACAACATGAGAAACAACAATTTTATAAGTAGGAGCACAAGTTAAAGGAACTTGTACTATAACTTCCTTAATCTCCACATTTTGTGAAACTTCACTTCTACTAGTTTTACCATTCTTAATGAACCGAGCATTTTCAGTTTCATCAAATCTTCCATAATACTCACCACCTCTATCTGACCTTACGATCTTCACCTTTCTATCTAATTGCCTTTTCAACTTCATTTACATAAATTTTCAAGTGCATTCACTACTTGTGATTTTTCATGCAGTAAATAGACATATCTATATCGTGAATAATCGTCAATAAAGGTGATAAAGTACTTTTCTTCACTGAAAGAATTGACATCAAAGGGTCCATATATATCAGTGTGTACAATTTCAAGAAACTAAGTGCTTCTCGTGGCACATTTCTTTATGTGTTTTGTTTGTTTTCCCTTAATACAATCCACACAAATATTAAGGTACGTGAAATCTAACCTGGAAGGATGTCATTCTTTATTAACCTTTCCATTCTTTCTTTAGAAATGTGACCCAAAAGTTTATGCCACAAGTAAGCAGAACGTTCATTCACTAAACTACGTTTAGTGCCAACATTACAATACAAGGTCATAAGAGTTTTAGCATATAAATTATCAAGATTCAATTTATATAAATCATTATAAAGTATACCAGAACCAATCATATATATATACTTATACAAATTAAAACATCAATTATCAAACCTAAAAGAGTATCCAGTAACATCAAGTTTACACAAATAAACTAAATTCCTATAAATACTAGGTATATAAAAAGTTTCAAAATAAATTTAAATGATGTCCAGTGTCTAGGATTAAACGGTAAGTCCTAACACCTTCCTCTGGAACCTTCATTTTATTTCCCATGAAGACGAATTTCTCATTTGGGCTTATGGTTTGGATTGTAAGGAATCCCTGCATCGTATTAGAAACATGAGTTATGCATCCAAAATCAATCCACCAAGCATTATAGGAAACTTCAATTAAATTTGGTTCGAAACATACATAAGCATTAAACTTACTTTTCTTTTCGAACCAAGCCTTATGCCTTGGGTAATCATTCTGGAAGTGTCCAGATTTCTCTCAGAAATGACATCTATTATTGTTTGATTCTTTCTTCTAGATTTTGATAGAGGACTCATCAATCTTTAATGATCATTTTCCCTTTTCATGTTTCTTTTAAGCTTTTTTTCAGCTCCTTAATGATTCATATAATGGATAGAGTGATTTCTTTGATTCTTAAGTCTGGTTTCCTCTTGAACTAACATATTGTGCAATTCATGCACATTTCATTTATCTTTCATGGTATTATAGTTCATTTGGAATGTACCATACTCAAATGGTAATGAGTTTAGAATGAACTGCACAAGAAAATTCTCATCCATTTCCATTCCCAATGACTTAAGTTTTGCTACAATGTTTGTCATTTCAATTGTGAGCTCATGCATAGTACAAGAACCATCAAATTTCATGGTGGTTAAAGTACTCATTAATATCCCAGCAAGAGACTTGTCAGTAATTTGTGAGCGCTCTTCCACTAACTTCATCATTTCTTTAGCATTCTCAGTTTTAGGAAGAACTGACTTAATATTACTAGCTATACTCATTTGCATGTACATCAGACTCAATCTGTTTGATCTTTTCTAGTTTTTATAATGAACTTTCTTTTCATCAGTGCTTAAAATAGTAATAGCATTTGGTTTCTCTACTCGAAGAGTCAAATCCAAATCCATTACCCCAAGATAAAATTGGATTTGCTCACTTCATTAAGAGAAAGTAAGTCCATTAAAAATTGGAACAGATGAGATATGTGAATGCATAACAACAGGTACTACAATGATTACATGTTTAATATTAATACTTTGAGTCATAAATTAACATACTATACAGATTCAGACAGTAAATCACTTAAGCATTCAATGTATATCAATGTTCTTCTTTAGGTGATCCATCAACATACAATAATAAACATAATGATGCTAATAAAATTTACATAATTTGACAATGATATATGCACTAACTAGAAATATTTATTATTTTTGGATATATAAATAAAACTAATAGTACATTTACACTACCAACAATCATGTTCATTTATTATAAGAATAGTTAATAAACTTCTAGGCAATCCATAAATGTCTTATAACAATGAACTTTAATTTACCCATATATAAATAGTCACTATGTCATTCATAGCATCCATTCTATAGGTAATTGAAAAAATAAATTTCATACAATTTGGAATTAAATTAACTTAAAGATTCGACTACTTTAATGATTAGCAAATTTATCATACATTAATTCCAAATTGATAGTATTATGCAAAAAAATCAATACTACATATTCTTTAAAATAAATTTCATATAATTTGATATTAAATCACCTTAAAAATTCGATCACTTTAATAATTAATAAATTTCACATAATATTATCTTAAATTAATAATATTAAGCATAAAAATAAAACTGTACATTTGATAATAAACCTAAGAAATCACGCCTCCAAGACGTGATGTGATGTGTCAAAACCATAAGATACAATTAATATATATTTAATGAAATATTATAAACAATCACAATAATATACCAGTGCTTGTTTGCTTGTCCTCATATTGTGACGTGATGTGCAAAATCAACATGAATCAATTAAACTTACTGTTGACTTACGAAATCAACGTTTCAATCAACGTTTCCTTTTTCTTTTTTTTTTTAATTCTTTCCTTAAAAAAAGAGAGAGCATCAACGTTGCTCTGTTAGAGCAATTCCTAATGCAAAAGACGGTAAATTGTTTTCGTATTGCTTTACGACATGATTCACGAAAAGACGATGCCACAAAACTTTATCCAATTATTATACAGTTATGCTCAATAATTCATAATCAGAGTTAATAATAAATCATAAAATTAATCATATAGGATAAAGTTCGGAATAACATAATAAAAATTCTAATTTTTACAATTAAAGTTCATATAGGAATTAAGAATCTGAGGGTTGATCATGAAAAAAAAAATAATAAATTTAGATTCAGATGGAGATGGAGATATGGAGAGTTTTTTAATAATCTTAATATAAAACATAGGGGGATTTCAAATATAAGAAAAAGTGGGGGTAGAGAAGGGAATGAGCAGTCTAGGAAGGATTTAATATTTATAGGAATGAAAATTAGACTATAAAAGTAAAAATTTGAGAGAAAACTCACTTTAAATTTTTTTACTTTTTTTTATACTTCTTCTATTTTAGTGAGGAAAGTTAAAAACCTCGATAATAACAAACCTAAAGTTTTGCAAAAAACTATAATTAAGTGAAAATACTATTATAATTAATTAAAATTTTTGATAATTAAGTTTATTAATAAATTTTTAACCAAAATATTTAAGTATTTATTCAAAGTTTCAAAAATTAAACTTAATTATTGTTGATAAAGAGTAAAGTTAATAGTAATAATTAATTAAAATTTATAATAATTAAGTTAAATTTATGATAACAATAATTATGTTATTTTGATTATGCACTTCAAATTTTAATTATTATTTAACAATTTTCAAAATTTTATCAAATAATTAAAAGAAATTTTAAAACATTTTAAATAAAAATATTGAAGTTCCTTTAATAATATCATTTTTTTATATTTTATGTTTTTTTTAAATATTTACCACAATATTTTAATCTTATTAGTTTAAACTATATCCGTAATTACAATGATCGTAATTACAATTTAAAACTATGCCTAAGAAATCACGCCTCCAAGACGTGATGTGATGTTTATACTCATAGAATATTAATATTATTTAATAAATATTATAAACAATCACAATAATATACCAGTGTTGTTTGCTTGTAAATATTGTTTACGTGATGTGCAAAATCAACATGAATCAATTAAACTTACTGTGGACTTACGAAATCAACGTTTCAATCAACGAAAAATTTTTTTTTTTTTTAATTGAAGAGAAAAAAAAAGAGAGAGCATCAACGTTGCTCTGTTAGAGCAATTCCTAATGCAAAAGACGGTAAATATGTTTTCGTATTGCTTTACGACATGATTCACGAAAAGACGATGCCAAAAACTTTATCCAATTATTATACAGTTATGCTCAATAATTCAAAATTAGAGTTAATAATAAATCATAAAATTAACTCAAATGAGAAATAAAGCGGAATAACATAATAAAATTTCTAAATTTTACATAATTAAAGTTCATATAAATTGATAATTTTATTTTAATCAATAAACATTTTATTATAAATTTTTAAAAAATAATTTTATTATTACATACAATTAGTTTATGAGTTTTTTAATAATCTTAATATAAAAATTACTATTTAAACATGATTTGAAAGAATATTTAATAATTTTTTATTATTTTTATAATTATATAATAATATCAAATTTTATTAAATATATATTTATTATATAATAATTAATAAATTGTATTCCCCTTCCCCTTAAATCTTAAAATTCACTTTCTATTCCCCCACCCTTTTTTTTATGTTTTTTCTTTAGTGTTGTGAGAGAAAAAAAAGCGATATTGCGGCGCTGCGCAAGAATGACAACGGAGGCTTAATTTTTCACAAAAATTATTCTTTAAATATTATTATAATTACAAAATTACTATTTCTTTTTTAGACGCAATTAACTTAATTTAATTACTTATTAAACTAATAGCGGCGGGTCGGATGAGAAATTTCAGAAGACGAGGAATCCAGGTCGGACGTGGGATAAAGCGGCCCTGAAATATTTAATCTAATATACTTGTGCAAGAGAACTAATTACTCGGACCAAAAGGAGACGCATAGAGTTCCATGCACATGGCACAGCTTGGAACAATTGGGGCCTCTGCTAGGAGTTGTATCGTGCACTTCAAATTTTGATAGAAACTAACAATTTTCATATACCAAAAAAAAAATAAATTTTCTTTGTTTTTTAAATCAAATTGTTGTGTTCCTTTCAAAATATCATTTTATCTTAAAATTTTGTCTAGTTGTTTTTAATATTTATTAATATTTTAATTTTAGTTTAAACCATTGGTTAAGTGGTCTATCATTCTACTAACAAAGGAGAGATTGTTTTATACTCATAGAATATTAATCTAGAAGCTCAATATAATTATAAGCTAAAAAAAAAAACTTGGTCGTGTTGGGTTTTGCTCCATAAGGCGGTTGGATTGAAATTTAAATATTTTTTATTTAGATATGAATAATTATAAATTTGTTTAAAGTAATATTCTATGAGTATCTTAGAATTTTTCCTATCAAGGAGGGTGCCAGGTGGAACTGACATTCTCACAGCCAAGTAAAGAACCATGGAACGGTCATTTGTGCAAGAAGCCTGCTGTAAAGAAAGGCAAACTAGAAGCTCACCCCACAGGCCCACACACAGAGCTAAAAAAAAAACCTCTCTCTCAGCTTCGTGTTGGGTTTTGCTCCATAACTGTAGCTGAGTTTGGGCCATTATTTCTGGTTACTGTTTTCGGTTTGACCTAAAGCGGACTCTGCCACAATTGTTCAGATGATCAAACATTGACCCCCGTGTTACAGACCCGTAAACTGTCTGACAGGCTCTCAGCCCATATTTGTATAAGACAAATTCTTATATACTCATGAAAGATTGTAACCATTAGATTTTATCTATTATATGAGTTTAACTGACAAATCTACATAGATCAATGGGTAAAAATATTATTGGAGAAAGAAAATTCTTTCTCCCTGTGTATATTAGAATTCCTCTATGTATAATTGAGTCCGGTGAGATTTTCCTGTATTGCTGTAACCACCGTGGCATCATTGAAATTAAACATAATTATATCTTAATAATTTATGTGGCATAAAGGGTGCGTTTGGTTAAATTTTAAAAATAATAATTATAAAATAATATAAATAATTAATTATTTTTTAGATATTTTTATGTAAAGTATAAATTATTTTATATTTGAATACAATTATAAAAAATATTTTTTTACTTTTTCTCTTTTTTATTACATCATTTTATAATTGATTATTTTGAAAAATAATTTATTTTTGCTTTTCAAAAAAGCAAAAAATTACCTTTTTTAGATTATTCTTTTTCAAAATCTTATCCAAATTATGTTCATATTTCATAATTATTTTTTTTAATAAAAAGATTTTTTTAATAAAAAAAACACAAATAAACACACTAAGTTTCTTTGGTAATTGTTTGATTTTAAAATTAAATTCTCAGCCATGCAGCTGTTTCACCTCTACCATCTCCTTCTACATGGCAGGTCATAGACCTACTTTATAACAAAAAAAAAAAAAAGAAAACTTAAAATGGTAGAAGCTATATATAGATACAAATGAACTCTCTTCTAAAGGAAAAAGGGTTATGACAAAGCTAGAATTGAGTGCGATCATAATCAAAGACCTCAATTTCAGTGTTTTGGCAACTGAACTATTTCCTTGTGACTAAACTATTTGAGCATGTGAACGAAAAACTTTGTTAAGAAATTAGTTGCAAGGAGAGATACTCTAATACCGCAGAACAAGGCACCATTGATATGCATTGGATCCCAAAGGGCTCAACTAGCCATAGACGCCAGAAAATCTCTTTAGAAAGAGTTGCCCACTAACACAGGATTTAAATGGCGTTAGGAAATTTGAACTTGTGCCTATAGCAAAAGCGGAGCTTAGGATCGAAACTTAAACCATTTGTACCAACCCGTGTTGGCAACAAAAAACCAATTTCGTCAATCCTTAAATGAAAAAGTAAGCAAAAATAACTTTAGATTTTAGTTTACAAGTTGTACATCTAGGGCCCTGTCTAATATACACCATCCAAAGGAAGGTGTATGGTGCACCAGTTATTTTGAGCTATTGATATATTAATAAAAAAAAAAATCAAGGATTGAGATTGAAGATAGGCAACCTTCTCAACAGGTATACGACCATCACCGCGTCCAGCCACTTACCGTTGCCCCTCAACTCGTCATCGTGCCACCAACGAACCAGTCACCTATCACCATGAGTCCCAAGCCGCTGCAACCCCAACCATCACACCTCTGCTACCCAAACAACCAACAACCATGAACAACTACCCCTTCTACCACCCCTCACCTCGTTTGTTGGGTTTGGGTGAGGTTGAGAGTAGAAAAGGGGCGTTTCGCGACGGTTTCTTCTAGCGGGCCGTAGACCTGGGTTCGTGGTGGCCAAATCTGATGCGACGAGAGGGCATCACAGATTTGGTCTGCCATGCCATGGTAACTGGTGAGGCGCTGCGGTTCTGATTCACGGCTGGTTTGGGCGATGGATCTGGAGCGGGTCGAGATTGGTTTGGCTCGATTCGGGTCCGATGGGGATCTGGGATGGGTGGATGAGTTCCAAAAGCCCTTTCTTGAAAATCTGATCTTTGCTCCAGCATCTTCGGTGCGGTTGGGTCAGAGATGGAGAAGATGGTCAGACAAAGGGTTCACGCTGGTGGTCCAAAAGCAATGACTTGGCAACAAAGGTGAGGCCGATAATAGCGACTCTAATCTGTTCTAGTATGGGTTTGATGGTTGCTCAAGGTTGGGCATTTTGGTGGTTGGGGCGTGGCGGTGATCTTAGGTCTGATAGGTCTTGCGTTGCTGGCTTAGACGGAGATGGTGGATTTCAGTTGCTAGGTTGATGATTGGAGGTTGCTGACTGAAGGTGTTTGCTTTGCTGCGCCACCACCCGCGGTCACTGGATCCTGCAAACTTTGTTACCGATACCACCATGCGCCTTCTCCTCACAAGTGACGATTGTTTCTTTTTTTTTTTAAAAAAAAAAGACATAAAATCGGGTGATCTACTGACTTGTAATTAAATGTCGTTTTGAGTAGTATATAATACACCCAAACTCATCCAAGTGTATCATAACATCGCGCCTAAAAGTAAACACGCCATTTTAAGTTTAATGTTCTCCAAAATTATAAATGTTATATTTTTATTATTATTAGTTTTATAATATAATAATATTTTGATATTTCAAAGTCAGTTTGTTTACTTGACCTTATCTCACACTACATCTTTCCTTATCTCTTTAAACTTTGAAGCCGTTGTAATAGATTAAGATTTCAATTTTTTACATCACTTTTTTTTATGTCATTTTATATTATTTTTTATATCATTAATTATATTATTTTTTTCATTTAATCACTATTATTAAAAAATATCATAAAAATTAATTGTGAAAAAATATAAAATCATCATTTTTTATTAGTCATTTTTTTGGACAAAATTTAACTTCAACCAAAGTTAAAAAAAATCCTTTAATTTTTTATAATTTTATATTATATGTTTATTTTATTAAGTTAATAAAATTAAAATAAATAAAAATCTAATAAAATAAACACATAATATAAAATAAAAAAAATTAAAATATTTTTTTTTAATTTAAATTGGAGTAAAATTTTATACTTCGTTCTTTAATGCTGTAGGGAGAGCACTTTTTGTTGATTCCTTAATTGGTGCTGCTCGTTGCAGGCCTACTTACAGCACGTAAAGTTTCTTATCCAACAACCTTTTTTACTAGCCGTTTCTGCATACTAGATTTCCATGTTTTTTGGTGCACGTTGGACTTTTTTGGTGTTATCTTTTTGGTGATTAACGTTGCTGCACTTTCTTGATATCTTATCTTTTACTGGCCAGTAGTTAACGGTTATTTTTCATCACCGTTATAAATACCAAGGGTGAGGGTTTCGTGGAAACTTATTTATAAAATCATGGTTTCTTTACTTAGTTCGAGTAATATTACGAGTTATTTATGTATACCGAGTAATTTATTTATAATAACGAAATATTCTTAAGTTTAGTATATTTATATATCTCAGTTAATATTTTTAATAAATTATTTTATTTATACAATTTTAATTTTAATATCTTTCAATTTATTTATATTATTTTTCCTACAATAAATTCAAACATCTATCAACAATTTTAATTTATGCCAATAATCAATTGAAGAAACTTGTGAAAATACATTGGTCAAATTTTATGAATATATTTTGACAAAAGAAAATCACTATATAACAGAAATGCGGTTGGGAGTGGTTTCTTATTTAGACTCGAATAATATTGCAATAGATTAGTCACTTGTACGATACAGGAGGAAAAATTTAAAATATAACATAGAAATGACAACGGTACAAAAAACAAAAAAACTTATTCAGTAGGTCGAAGACCATTATTTTTGCCGAGTGCTTGCTTCTGCTTTGGGGATTTGGAGAAAAAAAAAAGGAACCCGTGGGGTTGGGGGGGGGGGGGAGGGGTTGGGAGGGTCTGTACAATTGCAAGACACTTGCAAAAGGAGTCATGTACATCATGCACTGTAGGGTTTAGAACACTTCCGTTTGGTGCTGGAGTGATCTTAAATGGATAGAGAGGGCAAGACTTTGAAGTCCAGATCCCACAGCTCAAAGGTGCCATTAACAAAATCGTAATGTGCACCCTTCAAAGCAAGCGTTTTCTTCACAACCCCGTCTCTCACAAATGGATAAGTCAATAAGTTCCCAAGCGATACATTCACAGCTTCCTGCATTGGAGTGAGGAAGAAAAACCTTTAGTTAAGAGATACAATAACTAAATTTGGAAGCAGTAGATTCATTACCAATAAATTTAAGCCCTTGAGCTATGCTATGCACCACATGGCTTATTTAAAACAAATTATGCTTCCAAATAACAAAGTGGATGTGGGACTTAGAGCAGTGTTTTTTCACTTGCCTTCTCGCAGTTGGTACACTGCTCCGAGAAACTTAAGTTGCTTGCTTCTGCTTTAACCTTGGACTTTGCCGGAGTACAAATTTTAACCCATTGCTCTATGAAGTCACTGTATGATCACAGAGGAAGGAAATGATTTTCATTTTTCAAAGTCATTATGCGCGTTACTTTTTCTTCTGTTGCCAAGGCTTTAAGAAGTAAAACAGTTAAATTCATGGAAATCACTATGCAGTACTATAAAATTCATCAGGGAATCTAACAAGCAGCAAATCCAATAACTAGATGACACTCAAACAATCCTCCCCAAAAAATCATTTACATGATCATTTTTCTAGAAGAAACATCTCTCCTTACTCATGACCAATGAACATAACCAATTGACATAGAAAGACAGGGGAGCAGCAAAATAATAAATGTTCGACATGTTTCTCTAATATGCTGGACAAAATGGCAATTATATGTGGTTGGTATGTACCCAAAGCAACATTTCTCAAAAGTTTCCTCCTTATTGCTTTGTCATGCCTTTTGGTTGTCTCCAATAAGGTGTAACCAACAGGGAAAGAAAACTCTTTATTTGCTGTTATTGGTGCCTGGCATGTGAGTGATAACACTATTTAGCATTTTAGGATTGTGAAAAAGGGATCTGTAAAGCACCAAGTTACTTGGAAGTCCTGAAAAGCTACCACAATAGTTTTAAGATTTTCATCTTACGTACTTTCGGTACTCATCCTTTTGGCAAAATTATTTGACCCTTCTTTCATGAGATTCAACCAATAATAATGTAGACTTATACCTAGCAGTGGTCCCATCATCTGGGATAGACATGAGCCCCTTTATACCTCCACAGCAGCTGTGTCCAATGACCACAATATTCTCCACCTGTAAGACATTCCCTTTAGAAGAAAAGAAAAAAAGAAAAAAGAAAAAAAGAAAAAGAAAAAGGCTATTATAGTTTTAAACAAAGACATTATGTTCATCCATCCACACACCACTAATCTTTCCACTTTCTCCCTTTGTTTTCCCTTTTTCCTTTTTTAAATGATTCTGAAGGGAAGGTGCGGTGGTTAGATGTTGGTTTATAATTCGACGACTACAAACTAATATGGAAAAAGTAGATACTGGAAACCCAAAAATAGAAAATGATTGAAGTATACTTTTTTTAGAGGTGTAATATTGTATACATTTTTTTAAAAAGTATCTGATTGAAAAAGAGAAAATGATAAAAATAAAATAAATATGATAAATAATATTAAATA
The DNA here is from genome assembly GCA_029884605.1 of Ormosia emarginata. Lineage (NCBI taxonomy): Eukaryota > Viridiplantae > Streptophyta > Magnoliopsida > Fabales > Fabaceae > Ormosia > Ormosia emarginata. Next base: position 12,527,390 of record JAQQTP010000090.1, read on the forward strand.
AAATGTGTAAAAAAATATATATATTATTTGTGATAAAAATACCATAATTATATTAAAAAATATAGTTGCGTACGTGGTAGTTGAGTACTTTGCTCATTCCTTGCTTTAGCAACATGCGTCAACCGAACCATATTTGCACTCTTTATATTTATCTAAAAATTGTTTATGTAACAAATTCCTAAATTAAAAGTGCTTTGATGGATGTAATAGAATAGACATGAGATGCGTGTGGATCCCAACAAATAATAAGGCAACTTCTCCAACCACCAATCCTTCTTCTCACATGCATGACCCACCTTATATAGAAGTGGAGAACCCTATCATATCAGGTAAGAAAAGAGGAACACTTGGATAAATGGAAGGCTATTTACCTTTAAATGCAAGACTGCATATTCAATGGCGGCCCCTGCTCCTGAATATTTCGTCTGAAATAACAAAAAGGCGAGTCAAACTCTCGCTTATTTGAAACACCAAACTAAACTGATAACTTTTGATGACAAATTTGAAGTAGGTTTATGTTTATGATATCCAATCACTGTACTTCTAAATAGTTCATTTAATTGTGTTGCATAACATAGTCAAACATTTGGTAGACAAATTAAACCTTGTCATATGGTGGAACCATGTTGGCGATGTTTCGGACCACAAAGGCTTCACCCGGTTGGAAATCCAGAACATGGGATGGGCAAACTCTTGAGTCTGAGCAAGCAAACACCATAAACTGCATGTGTGCGACAATGCAATGAGCAATGATATATAGACATGGTAACCACACAGATCTTTTTGGGTATGGTTAAAAAAATTTCAATCATTATTTCATACATAATTAACAATGTAATTGGTCTAATACATCTAACTTGATATTCTAAGTTTAGGTAATAATTTTTCCTATATATAAATCAATCTGTCTGTTCATTTATATTTTTCCGTAAGGACAATGCTTGTATAGTGGACTATAATAAATTCAAATAATATAACATTGCAATAAAGCTTTGGAAATATATATTTCCTAACAGCATTCAACATCAAAATAATTAGACAGATGATGTTAATGAAAAAGGCCATTAATTTCCTGCTAAAACGATTAGGACCACTTATATGTTGTTTGCACTTGGTGTCTAGTTGAGTGATAATACTATAATAGTTAGTGCATGCCTATGTTTGACTATAAAATAGGGAAAGAAAAACTTCGATATTAAAATAAAAACAGTCGTCTCCTTTCATTTTATTTTATTTTATTTTCCCTTTTCTTCAGAATTTAAGGACATACAATTTGATCCAATGGAGAATCCAAAGGGCAACTAAGAAAACTAAGTTCCTAATGACTTTGAAGACCGAAAAAGAGAAAGTTCCAGATGACTTTAATAACATGGCTGACCTTTGGGCTCTGGCCTTTGGCAAGTTCGCTATACAAATCTGGATTCTTCCTGGATAAAAAAAGAAAAGGGAAGACAAGCAGCCACCCAGTGAAACTGTAATTTCTTCACCAGTTAAATTCCAAAGTAAAATAAATTATCCAATATTAACCAAAAAAAAGAAATATCCAATTGAATAATAGCATTACTTGAGCATCTGAAAGAAGGGTCAAAACAAAAGACTCAACAGTCATTGGTACCAAAAGCGAAAAATAAAAGGAGCTTTATAGAATGGTCAATTGCTCCGTCATGATATCAGATAGCATGTCATCAATTTATAGCTAATAAAGGTCAACTTATACTATCGCTGATCACACCTTAAATAGTATAAGATAAGTAGCATTAAGACGACGTGTAGTTTCGTATTTTGAGGCTGTAATCGACATGGGGTCCACTTTGAGTTATTTTGATGGAAACAGTAATTGGATTTAGATTATTTTATTTTATTTTTCTTTTATAAGTTTAAGTGAAAAAGAGAAATAAATATACAAATTATAATTTTTTTTTATAAATTATGATTGATTCTATTAATAAATATGTTTATGTATATTTCTTTCATCAAATTAATCATATAAAAAAATAATTTTAAATATTTTTATTAATTTTTTTATTAATCTTATTAATTAATAAATAAAAAAATATTAAATATTTTTATATTTTTAAAATATTAGTTATATTTATTTATTTAATATTTTTTATTTAATATTAAAAAATTATTAAAAAAAACTTATAAAAGAATATAACAAAACTAATAAAAAAAGTTGACATAAAAGAATCTAAATCTAACATTCACTTATGATAGTCATAAATAAGCGGACGTGGACACACTTGAGTTATATTAAGAAAATAACAGCTTATTTTATAAATACTCTTTTAAAGAATTTTTTTATTATAAACTCTTTTAAATATAAAATAAGTTATTTCAGTCACTTACTATCTATCTCTATCTATCTATATATATATATATATATATATATATATATATATATATATATATATATATATATATATATATATATATAAATGACACTATCATACTAACTTTTCTCATCACACTATTTTTTTATCTTATTTATATATATATATATATATTATCTTATTTTTTAATAATTATAATTAAGTAAAAAAATAATAAAAAAGATAATATGATTAATGGTATAAAGAATAATATAAAAAATAATATAAAAAAATCAAAGTTAATTTACATATAATACTTCTATTTTCATGTTACCGAAAAAGAGCTGTAAAAGCAAAATGGAGTACAGTACACATAAGGGATGGTTATGGTGTTTAAGAAGGCAAAAACATCGAGGCATATATTCTAAAAATAATTATAATCTTACACTCATTTTTGTATCAATTTTATTATTAATTAATAAAGTACAAATTTATAATTATTCATATATATTGATTGATTAATAAGAATTATATATATTAATTGATTAATAAAATATTTATTAACTAACTTATATACATAATTAATTATGAATTTATATTTTATTAATTAATATAAAAAGTAATATAAAAATAATATAAAAAAATCAAAATTAAAATTTTATAAATTTAACTAATAATATTTATATATATTTAACTTCATACATATTTAACTAAATAAAAAAATAAAAAAGATAAAAATTAATAAATTTGTCTTGATGTAACATGAGGGTAAAAATCTTTGCAAAAGAAAATAGGTGAGAATATGCGAGTTAATATTCTAACCAAGCAACGAGAAGTTTTGGTTGCCGTGGTGTCAGGTGTGGAAATTCAAATAAAAAAGACAAACGACGTACAGCTACTACTAGTAATATAGTACTAGGTAGCAGAGACCATAGACGTACAGGAATTTCTCAGTCTTGAAGTGGACGAACCCAGTTCGGATCCTCTCGTCCGGGTTAAACAGCTTCGAACCGGCGGCGTCTAGCTCAGCCGTCAACTGCTTGATCTTTGCGGCGGCGACGCCACCGAGGTCCGCTTTCTCGCTGCAAAAAAAAAAAAATCAATGAAAGTTACACATTCATGAAAGTCAGGACTCAGAACGCGTCATGGAGGTGTGGGACCCTTGAGTACGGCGGGGCCCACTGCAGGCCAGAGCCAGGGCCACCTACTTGCCAAAACAAACGCGGCTTTGTTTGATAAATAGGAAATGACTGAGGAAAATGACGCCAAAAGGATAAGAATATTGTTAAATTTGTCTTAATTACAGAACGGAAGTGGTGGTGTTGTGTTTTGTTGTTTCAGTTTGGGTGAGAAAGGACAAACAGATACTAGATATATGTCATATGTATGGTACTTAAATTTAATTTGTTCACCTGAGAAGCTTCGTCAGCGCTGCAATGGCCTTATCGCATGACTCTCCTGCCATGTCTTCCTTCTGCAATTCCATACACACACAACACAAACTCAGTTAATTATAATCCAAACTGAAAAACAACAACACATAAAAATAAATCTTCAGGAATTCATTATTTTGACAACAATGATCATCATGGCTGTATATATATATATATATATAGATGTGAGAAAATTTGGAAGAAGAGAGGATTTGAATTATATTAGATTAATCCGATCAGAAATGAAAGAAATATGAGAAAATCGTAGATGTGAATTGTAAGAAGCTAGCAAATAGCATGATGTGAATCTGGAACAGGAAGAAAAGAAAGGTATCACATCTGCACAGACCTTTGTTTTTCTATGAACAGAGACAGAGAGAGATTCTAGTAGGGGTGAGATTTGGAGGAAAATTGTTAAGGAAGCAGTGTGTTAAAAGGATCAGTTCCTTCCACGCGCTTGCCTAGAAAGGCCACAAATGGACCAGGACTCACGTATTGTGTGCCACAATAGCCGGGTCTGATTAATAATGTATACCTCACACCGCTTGCTTATTATGACCAAAGAGAAACAAAAATATAAGAAATGGCCATAATTAGAAGGTTTGTCGCTTTATATATAATATAAGAGATATATTTAGTGAGAGAAATTTATATTATGAGAGGAATAAATATTATTTACTATACAATTATATAAATAATTAAGATTAAAAATTATTTAAAAGTCGTGTATGCGACTATTTAAAAAATTATATATATTTATATTATAATCTTGACCATTTATGTAAGATTTAATGATCAAAATTCACTCATCTCACCTTTTACAATAAATACTTCTCACTAAATACGCTCCTTTTACTAAATATATTTCCTTTTATATATATATATATATATATATATATATATATATATATATATATATATATATAATAGATTAATACTTTATCCGTTTAAAAATATATGTGTTGGTTAAGGTTTTTTATAAGAATTAAAAAAATTTATTAAATATTTTTAATTTTAAAATAAATATAATTCTATTTAACTAAATTATCTTCTAATGCTATTTCTCATTCTATTTAGTATAAGAGAAATGTTAATAATATATATTTTTTGAAACTTTTTTAATATTTATTTTATTATTAATCTAAAAATAAGTGTTGTTAATATTTTTTAGAAGTGGATGGAGTATAATTTATTAGCATTTGACTAAAAAATGCTTCATAGTATGCTATCAGATAAGCAAAAATATAATGTAAATTTAAACCAAAAAAATGTAATGTAAATTCTGCTCCACTTGTGGGACACATTGAATAAGGTTCATCCTAACTATTTCTGTGTGATATATGACCTGAGCAGCTACACTGCTTTGGACTACGGAACTTTATTCAACTCAAAATATTTAAATTACATGCATATATAGAATATTTGCCTTTATATATTCTTTTATATATATTACTTTTCTCACTCTCCCGTAATAAAAACTCTTCTCATTAGATATATTCCCACGAAATGATAGGTTCAGTATTAGGGATTATACTAATCCTCATCTGGACAGCGTTAGGTATGGCCAGCCTACTTGTTACCCCCTACGTAAGTTTAACACATTAGACACGAGAAACACCCAGTTTTTTTTCACCAATACCAATTTTGGAAGCTCAAAAAATAAAACATGTTCAAGACTTCAAGTAGTAATTAAATAGCGTACCGAGACAATCTTGCTGCTACAACAAAGCAACATGCACTTTTTTAATGTTCCGGCCATGACTCCCTTCGCAGGCAGGAACCTCTACCTCCTGTTAAGCAGACAAAAATTATTACATGCATCTAATTAGTTCTTTAATTACTCAGGTTAGTTGCCAAATTGCTATTGAATATTGATGATAGAGGGAGAGAAAGTCATATTGAATTGAACTATAGTACATGGATGACTACTTAAAAACAAACATTCACCGTCAATAGATACTGTGAGAGAAAGTGAGTAAGAAAGGTATGTTTTTTATTACATTAAATCACATTGCTGGAAAACTTGAAGCTTATTTATCAAATTAAACCGTCAAATTAGATTAGTTCTAATTCCTAAACTTCAAAATATTTGGACGCATAGGAGAGAGGGAGAGGGAGAGGGAGAGGAAGAGAGAGTACCGAAATTGTAGCTATACACAAAAAGCTAATTTGACTGCGAAATTGGACTTTTTTGCCACTCTGCCTGTAAATGAGATTGTTGCTGGGGGAATTGAGAGATAAATAGCTTAACTGGCAGGTTGTTTTGCTGCGTTGGACCAATAGGTGGGGGAGTGGGACGACCAGAAGAAAAAGGTGAGCTAACTCAAAAAGCCATGGCCGCTAACAACGGGGGAAGATGGAGAATAAATATTTTGGAGGGCCATATGGAAAGCATCCCTTATAGGATAAAGAAAGCGAAATGTCAACTAATGCTAGCTCTCTGTTTGTAATGGACAATACTTATCTCATTTCTCAAAACAAGTGGAGACAGTTAATTTCAGGCCCTTGACCTTAAGCCACAAGTAGAGGTTAGGACAAAACTTTCCTACGAATATGTTGGACAAAATGTTCTTTGTCCAAAAGATAATTTCATGAATATGATTTTACTTGAGGAGATGTTTACAATGCCCTTAAAAAGTTTTTGAGCATTGATGCTCTGGGCTGTTGACTCGTGGTAGCAGGTAAGAGTGCATTAACTTTTTTTCTTAGTCTTTTTAAAAGTTTTAAGTTTTCGAACTCTTCATTAGAGGTGTAGAATTATTTTTTAACTTTCTTAAAAGATAAAATTTATAATTTATCGATATTTAGAATTCAAATTATATTTAAAATATAGAAATAATTTAAAATTTTTAATAATAGTAAAAAATATAATTAAGTATAATTTGAACTTAAATTTATAAAATATAGTCAAAATTAATCAATTAAACATATTAGAAGTCTAAGAGACTAAATATAAGGTTTAACTAATATATGAAAATTATATTTATTAAATTCTCCTACACTTAACTTTTGTACTCTTTGGCAAAACTAAAAATTCAACATAGGGAACAAAGAACAACAACACAAATTCAAAAGTTAAAAACTTTAAAAGACTCACTTTCCAATAATGTTCAAGAATGTAAAAGTCTATATGCAAGAAGAACAACCAAAGTTTTAAGGAATTAAAATATTCATGAAATAACATTTCTTTACATCTCAAATCAACAAGTAAGGTAACTTTAATTGAAAAGTATAAATCAAGAATGATAGAACCTCACAAAATATACTCTCAATCCCTCCAGTGTTTAGAAGGTAAGTGTTTCACTCAATTCAACCCATGAAAATATGCACTACCATAAGCTTGATTATCTTCTATTTCTCTACTACTCAAAATATATGCATATATAAATCAAGAGGATTTCATGCAAGATTGTACATGGGGTCAAGGTAAGAGAGGTGAATAATATGAAGATGATAAGTTAAATACTAAAGAGAACAAAAGAACATTGGGGATGAATTTAAATAACAAGCATGAAAGTTTATCCCAACTCCATGTAATGCAAATCCTCTTTACATATTCTTTTCCTCTTTCTTTTTTTTTTTTTACAACATTTCCTTTGTTTTCTTTTTTTTTTTTCAATTTTTTTTTCAATTGACCACCATTTCCTTTTCACCAAACACTTTGCACACTAGTTAGCACACCCCACACTTGTTCAAAAACTTTTCTAATAATAATGTTAATGTTCTCCTATTCCTTAAGATTAGGTAAAAATATAGTTTTCCATTTAAGGCATGTAATAAGCTAAAAATAAAGAATGGTCAAATAAGATCAAAGGAGTTAATCAAGCGAAATATGTAAGGCTGGATATTTGGCTAAAGTAGCTAATTCAAGAAAAATACCTCAATCATGTTCATGTATGCATGCGAAAATGTAGCCTAAAAAAGAATCAAAGTAAAATCTAGAGTAACAAATTTCATGAGTAAAAATCACACAAGAAAGAAGAAAATGACACAAATACTCAATCCATTCATTAAAAGGCTCGAAGTCTCACAAGGTGTGCTTCTATCAAACTCAATCTACTAATTTAATTTCCATGATTAAACTAGTTAATCTCAAGATGAAAGATAATTTATTTACTTATGTTATAAACCTTTAACTTCAATTGTTGCATGCTTACAACTTTCATAAATATCAAAATTCTATTAGAAAGCAATTAAAAACACAATTTCTACACACACACACACACACACACACATTCAAAATAGAAAAAAAAATAGAAATAGTAAAATTAAAAACATAAAATAGAAAATAGAATGTAAATTCCTCCTCCACACTTAAATTTTACATTGTCCTCAATGAAAATATTATAAAACATCAAATCATCAATAAATTTAAGACAAGTAAAAATAAAGGAGAGAAAGAAGAAACATCCTTATCAGGTAATGTATATGGCTGCTTGCAAGTGGACATCTTTCACTATGCCCTCTTGAGCTCCTTGATAGAATTGCTTGAGGCGATGTCATTTGACTTTGAAAGCTGCGTTAGTTGCCTTACTTGTGATCTCCATTGCACCATAAAGCAAAACCTTAGTGAGTATAATAGGACCTATCTACCTAAAATAGAGCTTACAGGGCATGAGCTTGAGATAAGAATTGTAAATGAGAACTTTTTGACCAATCACAAATTCTTTTCTTACAATCATCTTATCATGAAAGACTTTTTGGTTTCCTCTTTGTAGATACGGTTCACATAAGCTTCTAACCGAATCTCTACAAGTTCTTGGAGTTGGAGTTTTCTTTGGGATCCAGTTTGGTTCAGGTCAATGTTGCATTTCTTTACTACCCAATAGGTCTTGTGCTCAATCTCCACTAGAAGGTGACATGCATTGCCGAAGACTATCCTATAGGGAGACATTTCTAAAGGTGTCTTGAAGGCAGTCCTATACGCCCATAATGCGTCCTCAAGCCATTTGCTTCAATCTTTTCTATTTGATTGGACTATTTTTTTCAAGATTTGTTTCAACTCCCTATTCAAAACTTCGACTTGCCAATTGGTTTGTGGATAGTAGGGAGTCAAAACCTTATGCATCATTTTATTTTTCTTCAATAATGCCTCCATGTTTTTATTATAGAAATGGGAGCCTTGGTTACTGATTATGGCTTTCAGAACTCCAAACTTGCAGAAAATATGAGACTTGACAAAGTCTAAAACAATATGAGTGGCCTTTGCCTCAAACCACTTAGATACATAATTAATAGCTAACAAAATGTAAAGTAAACCAAAGGAATTAGGAAATGACCCCATCAAATCAATGTCCCACATATCAAATATCTCACAAAATAATAATGGTTGTTGACGTGTCTCATTCCTACGGGAAATGTTACCTGTTCATTGGCATTGTTCACAATTCTTATAATAATTGTAAGCATCATGAAACAAGGTGGACCAATACAATCCAGAGTCTAAAATATTCCTAACAATGCGTTGCGGTCCAAAGTGACCACCACATGCAAGGCTATGACAAAAATGTAGAATAAACTAAAACTCATAATCAGGAACGCAACGTCTAATCACTTGGTCACTACACAGTCTCCACAGATAAGGATAATCTCATACATAATATTTAGACTCACTCTTAAGCCTATCAATATGATGTTTCTTAAAATAAGCAGGTAACTCAGACGTAACTAAATAATTCACTAAATCAGCATACCAAGGGTCCTTATCTCGTAGCTGAAAAAACTGCTCATTTGGGAAGGTCTCTCGGATATGAAGAGTTCCCACTGCCTGTGCAATTCAGCTCAGATGATCTCCCACAAAGTTTTCGGCTCCACTTTTATCTCTAATCTCATTATCAAACTCCTGTAAGAGCAACATCCACCGAATGAGTCTAGGCTTCACCTCTGGCTTCTTCAGCAAGAATTTCATGGCTGCATGGTCAAAGAAAACAATAACTTTAGTACCCAGCAAATAGGAACAAAATTTATCTAAAGCGAAAATGTTGTGATATGAAAAGTGCATCAAATCACAAAAGTAATAAAGTGATGAAGATAGTATCATTCCCACAAGAATTACGTTGTCAATTACTAAATTCGTTAAATCGATACTATTTAAGCTATCGAAAGATGAGAGCTGATAAGAATATAGATAAAAGAAAATACTAACAAGAAAATATTTAAAATTAATAAGAGTAAAACAAATCAATTAAACAAAGGTTGGAAAACAATGATGTCAAAGCGTTAGGGTTCAGATTTCACTTGAATTCTTTTAATGCAAATTCAAATATTAGTTTAATTAAGTTCTATTCTATGATTCATGATCAAATTCTCAAAATTAATCAATATCCAATCCTTTGGTATATTAATCCTCTTCACACTACTTTAAGTTAACTAATCCCTTAATATAATCCAAAATAGAGAAGACTTTATAAAAAATGAGGGAATAAAAAGAAAGATCACACAACCTACAACGTCTATTCCTAGCAATTGCAGAAATTGTAGTGTTTATCACAAGTTCTAAGTTCATGCACAATTTTCCCAAATCATACAATAACTATAAAATCATTCTAAAATTGATCAGATCAAGAAAAATATTAAGAGAAGAGATAAACATATAAATCATGCAATAGAAACTTAAATTAAACACAAATTAAGTTTACATCATCCAAGAACAAGATCCATCATCACCCTAATTAGAGAAATTTAGTTACACATGGAGAAATAAGAAAATTAAGAAGAAATACCAACAAACTCCATGGAAGATAGGTGGAAAGGATGAAGAAAATTCATAATTTCAAGCCTGGATGTGCCCATGTCAAATTAGGGTTTGTGCCTCCGCTTCTCTCTCTGAATTTTTCGTATATTTTTTGAACCAAAAGAGAGCTACTTTGCTAAACTTGTTTATCCTTTTTTATAGAAAAACTAATAGTTTTTTGTATCTAACTTGCACTATTTTTCTCACCATTCAAATGGATGAATCTGCCCTTGATCTCAACATATAATTTATAGTATTTTTTGTTAGATTTTTAATGCCAAAAAAGACGCGCTGATATGATCTTTGTAACTCAAGATATGACTCAATTAATGAGGAATGGTCAGGATAGTGTGGGAATCTGAATCAAATCTCTTTGAGAATCCTTATCCAATCTTCAATATTAATAGCAACTTAATTATAGAAAGTTGTCAACATGAGATTTATATATCTCTTTTTTAACTTCCAAACGCCACTAGAATCAAGTAAATCCAATACTTATAGAGAAAGTTGTCCCCAATTTTTCGAGACAAGTTTTATAGCGATACTTTTCATAATTAATCTTTGACTAAATCACATGTTTCCTATTTCTTTTTGTTGAATCCATATAAATTAGAAAACAAATATCCTACTCAAATTAAGAAACTCCTTGAGATCTTTCCATTAAACGTAGAGATATTTAGTCATCAGAAATTATTTGCATTCTAATTAAGAATCTAACTTGATCCTTAAAATTTATGAATGCTAGTTGACTTGGTCAAACTTTGTCATCTACTTTGCACACAGTTTTTCACCTTCTTAATGTATGAACTGGGCTTCGATGTCTTCATGAAAGTTGTAGGAAATTTTCTAACCTTTCTATAGACACCAAAATTAGCTTAATCTGAGCTCTGTAGCAAACGTTATGCTCAAAATACTGCAACAATGTCCTTATGCTCTTCATCAAGATTTTAATAACCATGCCTAAAATACCACAAAAGCCTATAAATTTTTACAAAATGTAATAAAAATATATTTAATTCAATGGGCCCAGAATTCACTCAATATTATAAATAAATAACATAATTCTTATCTCAAAATACTCAAATCCATGTTTAAACAAATATAAAATATGTGGGTTTTATACATACATCAAATATCCCTAAACTTGAACAATTGTTTGTCCTCAAGTAATGAATAAACAGTAAAAATCAAAGTAAGGGTACTTCTTTTGTAAAGATGTCAAGCATTGCAATTCAAAACTTCTCAAAGAAACCTCAAGAATCAAATCCATAAATAACTCATTCAAAATGCCAAGAAGTTAAAATACCCAATCAAGCATACAAATTTAACAATGTGCAAACAACTTAAACAAGTTTTCACAAATAAAATCATGAATTCATATGCACCCGGATGAGACTACGCACACAAAGCAATATCTAAAACCTCAATGATATAACTAAATTGATGAATGAATGTATATCCCAAATCTCATTGGCAAAACCACTACTCCTTTCTCCACTAATGTAGTGCACACTTTCAAAGGATCAAAAGATCTTTATTAGGGTTATAATGGGGCCAAGAGGTAAAAGGTAAAATAAAGAAAGGAAAAAGGAAAAATAAAATATGAGAGAGTCATGACGAAAAAGTTTAAAATACATTGAAAATCAAGATATATTATGTAAACAAAAAAACTTCACTTCAATTTACTAGCACACTTGTTTTTTTTTTTAATATTGACCTTCACCCCCAAACTTATTTATTTGCAACACATTGGGTGGATTTTTTTTTCTTATGATGCTAGACTTTGTCTTTTCTTTCCTTTTTCTCCCTTTATTTTCAACATTCATCTCACTTGGATCATCAATAAGTCTTTCCCTTCCACCTTCAATCATCTCTCATAAAAAAAGTAGGTAATTATTTAAAAGTTAAGGGTAAAGGTGGAATGTGAGTAAATGAAAGAAAATAGGCTAATAAAAGTCTCAAATGGGGTTCCAAGGGATAATAATGATGAATGAGAGGTCTAAGGCCATGTTGAGGTTAAAGAAAGAATGCCTAGATCATCTTTTTTTAAGTGCACACTAAGATTTCGCCTCAAAAGGATGTAGTTGAATTGTTCTAAGACATGTGAGACAATTAGATACTCACTTTAACACACATAGTCCTTATCTAGGAACACATAAATTCAATCAAAAGTTTAACGAACTGATGCAAAAGAAAAATCGAATGCCCAAAGCTAAATATGCATGGCAATCATGAACAAATCTCCAACCTGCATAATCCTGAGTTAACATGAATCGATCTCTCTTGGCCTAAGATCAATCTTCGAATCAATACTCTTATTTTCAAAACAAATTAGTTCACGCATATGCTTGAGTGAACATGGATTTAGGGTGATGATGACAAAATACGAAAGAAAAATATTTTTGACAGCCGAAAACTATATACATCCTCCTACAAAAGATCCAAACTCGAGGAGGCACTTAAATCGACTCAATATTAACTTCACAACAAAAACAGAAAAATGTTAGTCAATAAAATAAGAAACAACAAAATAATAGCAAAAACAAATAACTAACCGAAACTAAAAGGATAAAAGAGTAAAGAAAAAGAAAGAAACTTAGGTTGCCTCCCAAGAAGCGCATATTTAACGTCATTAGCTCGACGTTGCCTTTTGTTCAGGTTGATCAAGGTGGCTTAAAACAAAAGAAATGAGATGACTCCTTCTCTTTTTCAAAATAGTGCTTCCATCCTTGGTTAATGATCTTGGAAATGCCTCCAAAGGCATTTTGAACTCGACTTGGGGTTGTTTGCCCTAAATGTGCCTTGGTATGAGAGATTCCACCAGGCCATGGCAGTTTCAATTAATCACACGATGATGGACCAGTTTGCAATGAATCATGGATCATGTGAGGACCTTTCTCTATTTTAACTATCATGGAAGTGGGAGGATTAATATTAATTAATGGTGAAGAGCTCTTATCAGCCATATCCTTTTGAGATTTATCTTGAATACAATTAATGAGGGCATAACACTTCGATGTTGGAACAGATTTATCAAAGATATTAATAGTCACTTGATCTCCATCCACCATTAAAATAAGTTCACCTCTAGGTACATTAATTCAATCACTTGATCACCTTTAATATCCCTAATGTTACTGATGATGCAATTTGTCTCTGTCTTTTTGCCTTTTCTTTAAAGGATAAGGTTAAAGATTGGTTTTCTACATGCGATAACATTGCCACTTGGGATAAATTATCAGAAAAAATTTTAAAGAAATATTTCTCAATAGGTAAACTTACTACAATGATACATGTCATCATCACTTTTTCTCAAGTTAACAATGAACAATTTCATAAGAGTTGAGAAAGATTTAAAGATCTTTTGCGTCATTGTCCACACCATGAAGTTCTTAAATGGTAACAAGTGCAAATATATTATTTTGGATTGAATGAACATTACCACCAGATAGTTAACACATTGTGTAGGGGTACTTTCTTGCACAAAACCCCATATATATGATGATCACATATTTTATACATTAATAAACCCTTATTTTTAGTCATTTACACTCTCCATGTACTTAATTGATTAAGTCTAGTTATGTTTTGTAAGTTTGGACTCAAATTGGACTTAATTAATTTTTTCAGCACTATTTTGGCCTTACGTTATTTCTGTATTTTGGCTATATCTTGAGTTCTAAATGTCTGATAATTATGAATTTTACCTTGTAGGAAAGATAAAAGAGAGCTCTACAACTTTGATGAAGAGCTCAAAGTCTCAATCAGACATCTAATGGAGCTAATTGGGCTTGGAAGACAGAACACGAGTTTTGTGTCTGAAACCTGAATACTGTACAGTAATCAGAGCATAACTCGGGCTCCAAGAATTATTTTGGGCTAAAATTTGGACATTTGAAAGTTAAGACTCAGATCTAAAACTTTCATGTTGAACACAAAACTTGATTCGGGTTCCTTGATGGTGATATTGGGTCTGAAAGTCAAAATAGAAGTATTGAAACTGGGCCTGAACAGTCTGTAGTAATTGGGTCATATCTTGGGCTGTAGAACGAATTTTTGGGTGATTCCAGAGCCATTAGAAAGCTTAGACAATTTCCTAGAACTTTCATGAAGACCACTTGGCTCGAAAATGACGAAATCAATGACTTAAGTAATGAATGATTTCAGAGACAAGAAATCTCAATGATTTTTCACTCTTATCCTCACCATTTGGCATTTTCCACTCATTCATCCACTCATCCACCTACCCCTAATCAACCCCATTGTCATTTTGTATCCCTAATCCTCTATAAAAGGCACCATTGGCTGACCATTTGGGGCACTTGGGGGGTTAGGCTTAGTTTTTACAAGTTGTGGTTATGCTTGTTTATTGTTTTCCTTTGTTGTAATTTTTCTTGTTCTAAATTGAAGCTATGTTCATCTTTCTCTTCTTCTCTCTTTCTTTCTTCTTATCCATGAGTAACTAAATCTTCATCTTGCTTGGGTGAAAAAGTGAAGCTCTTGGTAATGAAATAAGGTTAGATTATTCTATTTCTTGTGCTTAAATGATATATTATTAAATGAACATTATATGTGTTGTATTTTGTTTCCAATCAATTTAGAAACCTTCTTTGTTAATGGAGATCTTGATTTATTGTTGACAATAGGATTAGCACAGTGAATGTTTGAACTCATTTACAAATGTTGGTAGATAATTAAAGGAATCATAATATGATTACATATATAATTGCACTTTGAATATTATATTTCCTGATTGGAACCTCTGTTGTGTGTGGATTTCAATTGAGTTAAAAAGAGAAATAATCTTACCTTTAATTTATTACCAAGAGTGGATCTCCTAACCCAAGCAAGTTCTTAAATTCATTTGTGAACATCTTTTATTACTTTTGGTATTGTGACAAATCCTTTTCTTACCTCAATTAATTTTTCTTCATCAATTCCCTGTGGATCGACCTCGGACTCCCGAGAAATTTATTACTTGAGACAACCTGCACTTGGGTTTGCATCCTTTAATCCCGCAGTCAAGTTTTTGGCGCCGTTGTCGGGGACTTGATTTGAAGTTTTGATTTATTGAGGTTCGTTTTCTTTAATAAAATCTATTCTCTCTTCTCCCTCACCGGAGCAAAAGATCGGCTTGTCGATCCTTCGGTTTCTTTACTAACTCTCTAACTTTCTAACTATCTAACTCTAACTTACTAACTTACTAACATACTAACTTTCTAACTTTTATATTTATGTCATTTATTTTTGTTTTTTAATTTTATTTATTTATTTTCGTAATTTTTTTTTCTCGTCGTTGGGGTAACTCTCCTTTTATTTTACGCACTAACTTAGTGGGAAAACTCTCCCTTTTACTTTTTTGTTATTTATTTTTTCGCAA
This sequence comes from Ormosia emarginata, assembly GCA_029884605.1. Lineage (NCBI taxonomy): Eukaryota > Viridiplantae > Streptophyta > Magnoliopsida > Fabales > Fabaceae > Ormosia > Ormosia emarginata. The sequence goes on from JAQQTP010000090.1 coordinate 12,543,248, forward strand.
TCTAACTTAATGAAATAATATTTCTTCTTTCTTCTCTTCTCTTTCGCCGGCTCTGTGGGGCTCTGTCACTCTCCGGTTTTCATATTTAAATTTACTTTCTACACTTTATTTTCTGTATTTTAATTTTTCACATTTTATTTTTATTTTTATTTTTGGGTGGTTGGTTTATTGCCCCATCCCTGTTAATATTTAATGGTAGGTGACACCGCCAGCTTGGACATTATTTTGTTGTTTATTTATTTTTAGTTATTTATAAATTTATGCTTAATTGGTATTGTGATTTAAATTCTGGTCGTTTAGTTAAAATTAATTTTGGTACTTTATATATTGACTTGTTTGAATCACAATCACACATAATTAACACAATGACTGACACTGAAAGTGTACATAATGAACCTGAAAATCAACCGTTGCAAACCATGCGTGAATATTTGCAACCACCTCGAAATTCTAGTCCATCATGTTTTATCTTTTCACTCAATGCCAACAATTTTAAATTCAAACCAGGTATGATTTCTTTACTTCCTAATTTTCATGGTTTAGAATCTGAAAGTCCATATTTACATCTGAAAGAATTTGAGGAAGTATGTATTGCTTTCAATGATCAAAATTGCACTGAAGAGATTGTTAAACTTAAATTGTTTCCTTTTTCTTTAAAAGATAAAGCAAAATCTTGGCTTAACACTTTGAATCCAAGATCAATTGGCACATGGCAAGAAATGCAAGGTGAGTTCTTAAAGAAATTTTTTCCAACACATAAAACCAATGCTATGAAAAGATAAATCCAAATTTTTTTCTAAAATTCAAATGAAGCATATTTTCAATGTTGGGAACGATTTAAAGATTTGTTAAATTCTTGCCCACATCATGGTTTTGAAAAATGACGCAGTATAAACTTCTTTTATGAAGGTTTAACACCTAAAACTCAATAATTTATGGAAACAATGTGCAATAGTGAGTTTCTTGATAAAGAACCTGATGAAGCTTTAGAATATTTGAACCAGTTGGCTGAAAATTCTCAATCTTGGCATAGTACTAACACTTCTGAAAATTCAATTAGATCTAACTTTGCAAGTGCTAATAAAGGAAAATATTACCTTAGTCAAGAGGAGGATCTAAATGCTAGATTTGTCAGTTTGACTAGAAAGGTTGAAGCCATAGAATTAAGAAAAACAAAAGAAATCAAATCTGTGCAAAATGAAGAAATTTGTGGCATTTGTGATGACTTAGGACACTCAACACATGAATGTCCTAAGATACCTATTTTTAAAGAAGTTGTACATGAGCAGGTAAATGCAATGAATAATTATAACAAGCTATTTACTTCTTTTTTTTCAGGTCAATATAATCCGGAATGGAGAAATCATCCGAATTTTAGTTGGAGAAATAATAATCAGTCACAATTTGTGCAACCACCACCTCCTCAAGCACAACAGGACTCTCAAAATTCTCAAGGATATGCACTTTATGTCCCACCATATAGGAAAAACCTTAAAGAAACACTACATGCATTCATAGAAAAGCAAGAGACCATTAATAAACAAAACAATCAAACCATGAATTACATAAAAGACACTCTTGCTAAACTTTCTTCTGCACTCACCATTCACGAGAAAGAAAAATTTCCTTCTCAACCTCAATCAAATCCCAAAGGTCAGTACAGTCTAAATGAGGAGAATTCAGAAAACTAACAAATGGACCAAGTCCAGTCAGTGATAACTCTTAGGAGTGGAAAAGTTGTTGAAAAATAAATCCCCGAATCTTGTGAGAAAGAAGATGAACCAATTCCCCAAGAAATGAAGAAGTTGACCAAAAGGAGACTAAACTCTCGCCTTTACCCCCATTCCCTCAAGCATTGAATAATCCAAAGAAATTGGATCATAACACTGGAATTTTTGAAATTTTGAAACAAGTGAAAATCAATATTCCTCTGTTAGATGCTATCAAATAGATTCCTTCTTATGCCAAATATTTGAAGGACTTGTGCACAGTTAAAAGGAAACTAAATGTGAAAAAGAAAGCAGTTTTGACTGAACAGGTAAGCTCCATTCTTCAGAATAATAATGCGTTGAAATATGAAGACCTTGGTTGTCCTACAGTTTCATGCATTATTGGAGAACATAAAATTGAAAAAGGTTTACTTGATCTTGGTGCTAGTGTCAATTTGCTTCCATATTCAGTTTATCAGCAACTCAACTTAGGTGAGTTAAAACTAACTTCTGTAACTCTTCTACTTGCCGATAGATCAATTAAAATTCTAAGAGGAATAGTGAAAGATGTGTTAGTTCAAGTTGATAAATTCATATATCCTGTGGATTTCATTGTCTTAGATACTGAACCTCTGGTTGATAATTGCAAGTCAATTCCTGTTATTTTAGGCCGTCCATTTTTAGCAACATCTAATGCTTTAATAAATTGCAGAAATGGAGTGGTGAAGCTAACATTTGGAAACATGACACTGGATCTCAATGTTTTTAACATGTGCAAGTAACCACAGGAAGTCCTTGATGAAAATGAAGAAGTTGAAGGAATTGAAGCCATTATAGATGATCATCTTCAAAAAGGGAGTTTTTCTGACCCATTAGAAGTTTGTTTAATTAATTCATTTGATTTGCTTGATTGTACAGAGGAAATAGAATACAAAGGAAGAAAGCCAAAATTCGAAAAGTTAAAACCCATGAATAATAATGCCCATGAAGAAGTGCCCACACTGGAACTAAAGTCATTACCTGCTGGGTTGAAGTACACATTTTTGGGAGAAAAGCGAAGCTTTCCTGTGGTAATTTCCTCGTCTCTTACTGAAGAACAAGAAGGAAAGATGTCGCCTCAATGGACGCACCAAGATAGAAGGAAGTTTTTGACAGAGGTGGAAATTTTTTATTGGGATGACTCCTACTTGTTCAAATATTATGCAGACCAAATCTTTTGAAGATGTGTGCCTGACAGTGAGGTAGGTAGAGTCATTAAATTTTGTCACTCAGAAACATGTGGAGGTCGCTTTTCTTCAAAGAAAATAACTGCAAAATTTTTGCAGTGTGGATTTTATTGGCCTACTTTTTTTAAGGACTGCTATACTTTTTACAAAAGTTGTGAAAATTGTCAAAAGACAAATCCAATAAAATCCACAGTCAAGACAATTTTGAGAAAATCTTTTGAAATTGGTCAAAAAGTTCTGCTTTATGATTCTCGCTTGCACCTATTCCCTGGAAAATTGAGATCTAGGTGGAGTGGTCCTTTTGTTGTCAAACACATGTATCCTCATGGGGCTGTAGATGTTGTGAATCCTAGGAATGGTAATGTGTTTAAAGTCAATGGACAAAGGCTCAAATCATTTCTGAAAAAACCAAGTTGATGAGTTCTTTGTGTTGCCGGTTAAGTGGCGGATACGGTACTCCGTGTGACTCTCAAGTCGATTTGTTTTTCAGTTTCCCAAAATAACTGAATCCTTCTTCTCCTTTAAAATGGATGTCATTCTTTCAAACCTAAGAGAACATTTTCCTTCTCTACCTCAAAATGCTCTGAAAAAAATTTACAAAGTTCGATGTGAAAAATTGAAACTGTTAATGCACAAAGGTATGCCAGAAGATGTACGCTGGATAATTGAAGCAAAGGTCCGACTAGCAGGTGAGTCTTCAATTTCATTTGACTCTTACATGCCAGGTCTTAGAAGAAGTTCGTATTCTAAAAGGAGAAGAGCAAAAAGGTTACAAGTCTATTACAAATGTGGACGATGGAATTGTAACAAGCGATGTCGTACTTTGGGGATGGTTTCCGCAAACAGAGAAGACAAAATTTTCTTCATTAAGAATGGACTGAGTAAAGAGTCATTAGATGATATCTTATTGACTCTTGAGACACATTCTTGTGGATTGGTGCATCGTGAACTTCTTAATTTGTGGAATCTCTTCAAAGATGAAGAAAAATGCTACAGTCTTGGGAATCTGACTCTAAAAGACCCTGTTTGCCAATTTATGAGAAAATTGGATGAGAAGCTTATCCTCGACTCATAGAAGGCGTTTAAGCTGTTACTGGACGTTAAACTAGAGGCAGATGTGAGCCATATCCACAATAATCTGTACATATCATCTTCTTCTTCTTCATGTCATCTTTCAAAAAAAAAAAAATTCAAAAAAAAAAAGAGAAAAAGAAAAAAAAAAAGAAAAAAATGTTTGAACAAGGCGATCCTAAGGAGTACCATGACTTTAATTAGTTATGGAACCCCACCTTTGTTGATCGTCATTGACTCAGTGGACCTTTGCACGCTGGTCCTTAAAAAAATTTGTGAGCGTCTCACGTACTAGTAACACGCAAAGTATAAAGATATGTCACTACCGCACTCATGTGTGTATGATATAAAGATACGCCATGAAAATTTGTACATACAGGTATGTCATCATTTGCTATTATATTTCTTTTATCTTTGTATGATTTTATTGTATTTTGGTTTTAGACAGACGATCCTTTGAGCAGGGTCCTTCAGGGGACTTCTTTACCCTGATGGTTTTCTTGAAGTCACAAAAAAAAAATCATTTACCTTTGATCTTTGATCCTGATCCAACAATAGCTCAGATAGATTGGTTAGCAGGAGGCAAAGAGGGAAACAAGATGAAAAAGGAGCCAGATTTGACACTTTGTTTATAACTTTTCTTTTCTTTTGATTTTATTTATCATACTTTATTTCTGTTTAAATTTGTGTCAGATTTATCCACTAGGTAATATCTTCTATCCTTTACTCATCTATATTTTAATATTGAGGACAATGTTGTGATCTAGTTAGGAGGGAAAGGATAGTTGACCCAAAATTTTTTCTTTTCTTTTCTTTTTGGGAAGTATGATATGATTGTCATGGACTTACTAAACCAATTAGTGATGGCAGAGTAAGGAGTAATTTTACTTCTGAGATGCATTTAAATTGGGAAGTATGTTTAGTGAGATGACTGTCAGAAACTTATTTGTAGTAAAACCAATTAAGGATGGCAGAATAAGGAGTAAATTTTGGAAACAATTTATTACTCTTGAGACGCATCTTAGTTGAGGTAGTAATTAATTAGTATTGATTTGTGGAAGTAACAAAGTTTTTGTCTTTTGATTTCCTTGGAAAGATTCAAGCGAATGCACTCTCACATCTTTTGAAGCAATTGGAATTCAGGAATCATAGCATGATTGAATAAATTATCTTCTTTCTTAAATTTCACATACTTGGTTATGAATGTTGAATTGGTGGATTGAGAATGATAGAAATATGCCTTGTGAGATTTTGAGCCTATGATGAATGGATTGAATATCTGTGTCATTCTCTTATTTCTTGTGTGATTTTCACTCATGAAATTGTCACTCTAGAACTTGCTTTGATTCTTTTTTAGGCTACACTTTTACATGCATACATTAATATGATTGAGACATTTTGAAATAACTACTTTGATCAAATAGCCATCCTTGTATAGTTTCCATTGTGTAACCCATTTGAACTTATTTGACCATTCCTTGTTTTAAGCTTATTTCGTCCTTCAAAAAAAAAAGAAAAAAAACATATTTTTACCCAACCTTAGGGAATAAGAGAGCATTGACCTTTTTCTTGAACAAGTGTGGGGGGGTGTGTGCAAAATGATCAAAAAAAAATATTTAACCACCGTTGAAATCAAAGGATTATCAGAATAAAGGTGGATGCTTGGAAATAATAGGAAGAAAAGGAGAATGTTCGAGTCTAACAATGAATTCAATTCACCAATTTGGGATTGATCTTCAACAAAATATTAGTCAAATATTGATGATTGTCCTTTATGATGAATGTTCTCAAACATTTTCTCCACTCTAACTGTACCATAATGCTCTTTTATTATCTTTGGTATTTATCTTTTCAGATCCATATTATTTCCTCTCCTTTACTATGACTCCGTTACAACCTTGAATAAAGTCCTCTTGATTTTTGTATGCATGAGTAGCGGAGAAATAGAAGATAAGCAAGCTTATGGTAGTGCAATTGTTCATGAGTTGAATAGAGTGAAATACTTACCTTTTAAACACTTGAGAGATTGAGAGTGAATTCTGTGAGGATCTATCATTCTTGATTCATTTTTTCAACTGAAGTTTCCTTACTTGTTGGTTTGAGATGTGAAGAAATATTACCTCATTTATGCTTTGATCCCTTGAATTTCTTGTTGCTCTTCTTGCTTCATCGAGTCTTTTAGAGTTTTTAGCTTTTGAGACTGTGTCATTTTTCTTTGTCTCCTAACTTTGGTCTTATATGCTTTGCCCAGGAGTGCAAAAAGTTAAGTGTGGGGGAATTTGATGATCACATATTTTATATACTAATAAACCCTCATTTTTAGTTATTTACACTCTCCATGTACTTAATTGATTAAGCCTAGTTATGTTTGTAAGTTTGGACTCAAATTGGACTTAATTAATTTTTTTAGCGCTATTTTGGTCATACGTTATTTCTGTATTTCGGTCATATCTTGAGTTCTAAATGTCTGATAATTATGAATTTTACCTTATATTAAAGATAAGAGAAAGCTCTACAACTTTGGTGAAGAGCTCAAAGTCTCAATCAGACATCTAGTAGAGCTAATTGGGCTTGGAAGACAGAACACGAGTTTTGTGTCTGAAACCTGAATAGTGTACAGTAATCAGAGCATAACTTGTGCTGCAAGAATTATTTTGGGCTGAAATTTAGACATTTGAAAGTTAAGACCCAGATCTAAAACTTTCATGTTGAACACAAAACTTGATTCAGGCTCCTTATTAGTGATATTGGGTCTGAAAGTCAAAACAGAAGTGCTGAAACTGGGCCTAAACAGTCTGTAGTAATTGGGTCATATCTTGGGCTGTAGAACGAATTTTTAGGTGATTCTAAAGCCATTGGAAAGCTTAGACAATTTTCTAAAACTTTCATGAGGACCACTTGGCTCGAAAATGACGGAATCAATGACTTAAGCAATGAATGATTTCAGAGACAAGAAATCTCAATGATTTTTCACTCTTATCCTCACCATTTGGCATTTTCCACTCATTCATCCACTCATCTACCTACCCCTAATCAGCCTCCTTATCATTTTGTATCCCTAATCCTCTATAAAAGGTACCATTGGCTGACCATTTGGGGCACTTGGGGGGCTAGGCTTAGTTTTTACAAGTTGTGGTTATGCTTATTTATTGTTTTCCTTTGTTATAATTTTTCTTGTTCTAAATTGAAGCTATGTTCATCTTTCTCTTCTTCTCTTTTTCTTTCTTCTTATCCATGAGTAACTAAATCTTCATCTTGCTTGGGTGAAAGAGTGAAGCTCTTGGTAATGAAATAAGGTTAGATTATTCTATTTCTTGTGCTTAAATGATATATTATTAAATGAACATTATATGTGTTGTATTTTGTTTCCAATCAATTTAGAAACCTTCTTTATTAATGGAGATCTTGATTTATTGTAGACAATATGATTGACACAGTGAATGCTTGAACTCATTTACAAATGTTGGTAGATAATTAAAGGAATCATAATATGATTACATATATAATTAAACTTTGAATGTTATATTTTTCGATTGGAACCTCCGTTGTGTGTGGATTTCAATTGAGTTAAAAAGAGAAATAATCTTACCTTTAATTTATTACCAAGAGTGGATCTCCTAACCCAAGCAAGTTCTTAAATTTATTTGTGAACATCTTTTATTACTTTTGGTGTTGTGACAAATCCTTTTCTTACCTCAATTAATTTTTCTTCATCAATTCCCTGTGGATCGACCTCGGACTCCCGAGAAATTTATTACTTGAGACAACCTATACTTGGGTTTGCATCCTTTAATCCCGCAGTCAATATACGAGGCATGAGAGTTATTTGAGCACTTAAGTAAGAATTCATAATTGCATGTCTCATCCTCTCAACCAGATATATCAAGGCAATTAGGGAATAAAGGAGATTTCACACATATCTAATGTAGTAATTAAGGTGAAATCTTTATCTAAAAAAATGGACCAAGCAGATGCATTATATAGGAAGATGGATCAATTGTTATCTTTGAGTCAAAAACATGCTAATTCTTCTGATGTACATAATATGTGTACCGTTTGTTCTAACCATTCTTATATTTCATATGATTGTTCTGCTACCTCACAATTTTCTGAATTCTCACTAGAGCAGGCTAATGCAACCCAATGATTTCCTCCACAAAACAGCTCATACTCTCATACTCACAATCCTAATTAGAAGAATCATCCTAACTTCTCTGGGAAGCAACAAGGTGTTGAAACACAACAAGGGCAGAGACCTAATCAAGCGGGTCAAATTGGCATGACACCACCCCCTAGCTTTCAACCACAAAGGTGTGCGCTCAATCCTCCTCAAGCACTTAGTAGTAGTTTGAATGTATATAATAAACTAGGTACGGTATTATCTTCTTTGAATAGCCTAAATAGTAGGACACAATTTTTGGAATCTAGGATGTAACTTTTAGATTATCACACTCAATCCATAGCAAAGTTAGAGAATCAAATTTGGTAGTTAGACATTGCTATAGGAAATAAAAAAAAGGGTAAGCTTTCAAGCCGCCCTATAAAAAATCCTAGAGGTCAAGTCCATGAATAAGCCAAGGCTGTTATAATTCTTAGGAATGAGAAAAAGATGAAAAATGGGGTTAATGTGGAGAAAGTGCACGGTGATGGACATGAGGATAATCATAAAGAAAATATAGAAAAAACCAAATTCCCTTCCTTTAATGTGACTAATTCTTCGATTTCGGCTTCATGTGAGCCAAAGGTTCCTTACCCTAAAGCTTTAGATGCACCATTGCCTTGTAGGAAAGATAAGCAAAGGAAGGATATTCTTGAGACCATTAAGCAAGTAAAGATCAATCTTTCCCTTTTGGATGTTATTCAATAGATTCGTGCTTCTGCCAAGTTCCATAAGGACATGTGCACATTTAAAACAAAATCTAAAGCACATATGTCTAAGAAGGTTCGTTTAAGTAAATAGGTAAGCTCAATTTTGCATTTTAATACACCACCTAAGTTGAAAGATCCTGATGTTCCTACTATTTCTTGTTGTTATATTGGTGATCATAGGATTGATAAAGCTCTCTTAGATTTAGGTTCTAGTGTTAATCTAATGTCATATTATGTTTATCAAGAGCTAGGCTTGGGTGAGTTGTAGCCATCAAATAACTTTCTATAATTAGCTGATAGGTTAGTTAGGGTCTCTAGAGGAAGAGTTGATGATGTCTTAGTAAAAATTGATAAGGGATTCTTTCCTGTTGATTTCATAGTGCTTGATATGGAACCCTCTCACTCATAATAAAAAAAAAAGAAAGAAAAGAAATTCCTATCATTTTGGGGAGACCTTTCTTAGCCACTATTGATGTTAACATTAGTTGTAGGACGAGGGTAATGGATGTCTCAGTTATGAATATGAGAAGTAGACTTAATATTTTTAAGGCTTCTCCCTAGTCCCCTCTTGAGGATGAATCTGAGTATTTATTTGTTGATATGATTAATGAATTGGTTGAGGAGGCTTTACCTATCAATTCGTCTAAGGATCCTTTAAAGGTTAGTGTTTCACAAGATGATTTGGAGTTATGTGACTTGGAAGGTATTATAAAGGAGGTGACTTAAATTCTTGAAAATACCTCATTCATTGAGTCATCTTATTGGGTAGCTAAGTATGAGCCTTTACTTCTTTTAGCTGATTCGTATGCACCACTATCTATTGTCTCTCCACCTAAACTTGAGTTGAAACCTCTCACAGCCACTCTTAAATATGTGTTTTTAGGAGCTAATGAGACCTTACCTGTCATTATTTCATCCCAATTGCCTAGTGAGCAAGAAAAAGAGGTGATTAGGGTCTTATCTGATCATAAGAGTGTCATAGGGTAGTCAGTTGCTGATTTAAAGGGTATTAATCCTTCCATTTACATGCATAGGATTTTCTTAAAGGAGAGTGCTAAACCTTCTAGAGAGATGCAACGTAAGTTAAATTCCTACATGAAAGAGGTAGTGATGAAAGATGTGGTGAAACTTTTAGATGCGGGTATCATATACTTTATTTCTGATAGCCAATGGGTTAGTCCTGTTTAAGTAGTTCTTAAGAAGTCAGACATTACAATGGTGAAGAATAGTTAAGGACAATTAGTGCCTTCTACAGAGACCATAGGTTGACGAGTTTGCATTGATTATAAGAAGCTTAATTCTGTGACTAGGAAAGACTATTTCCCTATACCCTTCATTGATCAAATTTTAGAAAAGTTGGCAGGCTAGAACTTTTATTGTTTTCTAGATGGTTATTCTGGGCATAACCAAGTAGTTTTTTACCCGGAAGACTAAGAGAAAATGACCTTTAAATGCCCTGTAGGTATTTTTTCTTTTCAAAGGATGCCCTTTGGATTATGTAATACACCTTCTACATTTCAGTGTTATATGATGGCTATATTTTCTAATAATATTTGATAAATTCTTAGAGGTATTTATGGATGATTTTTCTATCTTTGAGTCATCATTTGATGCATGTTTGCATAATTTATCTGTTGTTTTAAAAAGATGTGAAGAGGTAAACCTTTTTGAGTTGGGAAAAGAGTTATTTTAAGGTTCAAGAGGGCATTGTCTTGAGGCACAAGGTCTCGAAGAATGGTATTGAGGTAGATAAAGCTAAAATTGATTTAATTTCTAATCTCCTCATCTCCACTTTTGTTAAGCAGGTGTGATCATTTTTTGGCCATACAAGTTTTTATAGGAGGTTTATAAAGGATTTCAGCAAAACTGGTAAGCCCCTTACTAACCTTCTTGCTAAGGATGTTTCTTTTGAATTTGATGAATCTTGCATTGAAGCTTTTGAAAAGCTTTGTTCTCTTCTTGTTTCTGCACCTATAGTACAACTTCCTGATTTTTCTTTACCATTTGAGATTATGTGTAATGCTTTTGACTTTGCTATTGGGGGAGTTCTTGGCAAAGGGTGAGTAAGATACCTCATGTGATTTATTATGCAAGTAGAACTCTTTCTTTTACACAAAGAAATTACACTGCCACCAAAATAGAGTTGTTAGCAATTGTTTTTGCTCTCGATAAGTTCCGTTCATACCTTTTGCGTTCTAAGGCTATTATTTTCTCAAACCATGCTGTATTAAAATATTTGTTGTTTAAGAAAGAGACAAAGCCTAGATTGAAAAAATGGATTTGGCTGTTGGAGGAATTTGACATTGAGATTAGGGATAAGAAATGTTCAAAGAATTTAGTAGCTAATCATTTATCTAGGATGCTTGTTGATTGTATTGATCACTCAATTACTTTACAAGATACTTTCCCTGATGAGCAATTATTTTCTTTGACACATTCATAACTTTCTTGGTTTACAAACATTGTTAATTACCTTGCTTCAAGTAAAATCCCCTCATATTGGTCAAAGCAAGAAAAGGATAAGGTTCTTTGCACAAGTAAAGCATTACTATTTAGATGATCTATATTTGTTCAAGCATTGTCCAAATTAGGTAATTCCTAGGTGTGTTCCTAAATGTGAATTTCATAGCATATTATCTTTTTGTCATTCCTATGCCTGTGGTGGACACTTTGGAGGTCATAGGATTACTGCTACGATACTTCAAAGTGGATTATATTGGCCTACTTTGTTTAAGGATGCTCATCAATTATGTATTTTTTGTGAGCGATGCCAACATATTAGTGCATTGTTTAAACGTGATATGATGCCCTTTCAACCTATTTTGGTTGTTGAAATTTTTGATGTATAGGGTATTGATTTTATGGGCCTTTTTTCCACCATCTTTTAGGTATGTGTATATCTTGGTTACAGTGAATTATGTTTCTAAATGGGTAGAGGTCATGGCTATTGATAACACTATATTTTATACATTTTATAATCTTCTCACTAGGCTTCTTAAGGTTTAATTAAGTTTAATTTAGTTGGTTTTGACACATTTTATGATATTGAACCTTATTGGATCATTAAACAAATTATTGCATTAATTAGCCATAATTATCTCTTTGAAAATGTTTAGTAAATTGGCTATAACTTGAGTTGCAAATATATGATTGATGTGATTTTGGTCTTGTAGGAAAGCTAAGATAATTCCCTACAACTTTCATGTTGAACACTTTTTCAGATTCTGAGGTCTAATGGGTGATATTAGGCTTTGAAGTCAAAACAGAGGAGCTGAAATTGGACCTAAATACTCTGTAATAATTGGACCATATCTTGAGTTCTAGGCATGATTTTTGACTCAAACCAAAACCATTTTAAAGTAAATATTCAGGCCTACAACTTTCATGAAGACCACTTTTCTCAAAAATGAAAAAAATAAGAGACACAATTGTACACATTTGCTCAATTATTATTAAAAAAATGTGTCATTGATGACGTTTAAAACTTAATCGTTAAGTTTCCTCCTATTGATGCAAATTACCATTTCATTGTAGATGCAATTTGCATTCCACTGTAGCTCCACTTCAAATTGCCTATAAATAGGCAATCAAATGTCAAAAACGTACAATGGGGGGGGGGGGGGAGAGAGGGGTGAGGTTCTGGGCAGTGCCCAGCCTCCTCTCCTCAGTTTCTCTTCAATTTTCAGTTTCTTTTCTTTTTCTCTTTTTCTGCTTTCTACTTTATGTGTAAATAAATTCCAGTCTACTTGGGTCAAAGTGTGAAGCTCTTGGTAATAAAATAAGGTTAGATTTATTCCTCTCTTGTGCTTTAATGATTTATTTTCTAGTAACTATTATATGTATTATATTTTGTTTATGATAATTTAGAAATCACCCTTGTAAAGAGGAGTTCTTGATTTGTTGTAGACAAGATTTTGGCACAGTGAATGCTTTAACCCATTTACAAGTGGTGGTAATAATTAAAGAAAACATAATATAACTACGTAATGGACTTTTAATGTTGTATTTTTCGATTGGAACCTCCATTATGTGAGGATTCTAATTGAGTTATAAAATGAATTAATCTTATCTTTACTTTATTTACCAAGAGTGGATCTTTTTACCCAAGTAAATATTTTTTATCGTAGTAACAAAATATTTACCTTACCTTAATTAATCTTCATCAATTCCCTGTGGATCGATTTCGGACTCCCGAAAAATTTATTACTTGAGACAACCTGCACTTGGGTTTGCAATGCAACAATTAATCTCGCATCAAGTTTTTAGACTTGGTCAAGAAAAGTATGCATTAGCTACCAAGACCAATGATCATAAGATAGTGATTCAATTTGTTAAAGACTATATTTTTTATCGGTTTGGTACACCTAGAGCAGTTGTTAGTGATGAAAGTAGTTATTTTCATCATCGTTCTTTTGAAGCTTTTCTTAGAAAATATTTTGTGACTCATAAAGTAGCTACCCTTTATCACCCTCAAACTAGTGGTCAAGTTAAAGTTTCTAATAGTGAGATTAACTTTGTTCTTGAGAAAATAGTTAGATCTAATAAGAAAGATTCACCTTTGAGGTTGAATGATGTTCTTTGGGCTTATCATACTGCATATAAGACCCCCATAAGGATGTCATTATACTGTCTTCTCTTTAGTAAAGCATGTCACTTACTAGTAGAATTAGAACATCGTGCTTATTAGGCTATTAAAACATTTATTTTTTACATGAAACAAGCAGGTTCTAACTGTAGGCTTCAGTTGAATGAATTAGATGAATTGCGTAATGAGACTAATTAGAATGCGTAGATTTATAAAGCTAAAACTAAAACTTTTCATGATAAGATAATATCTCGTAAATCTTTTGAACCTAATAAAAAAGTTTGGCTTTTTAATTCTAAATTGTGTCTCTTTCTTGGTAAGTTAAGGTTTAAATTGGATAGTCCTTATGTTGTTTAACAAGTTTTCCCTTCTAGGACTGTCCAAATTAACATCCTCAAAATGGTAGTACTCTTATGGTCAATGGTCATTGTTTAAAGTCTGTTGTTGATAATGTTGTTGAAGAATGATTAATTGAGTTTATTAACTTCGTAGACCCAATATATATTGATTAATTAGTAAAGAACTCAAGTCTGGCTAAAGACTTTAAACTTAGCGCTATATGGAAGACAACCTAAGTTTCTTTCATTTTCTTTTGATAGGTTAGTTTTAAGTTGTTAGTTTCACTTTACTATTTGAGTCGACTTAAGTGTCTTCTAGAATTTGGAGCCTTTGTATGAAGATATAAATAGTGTCGACCAACAAAAAAAGTAAAAATATAAAAGAAAAAAAGTGTTTGCTTGTTTGTTTATTTTATTTTATTTTATTTTATTTTTTTATTTCTTTTCATTGCTAACAATTATCAGGATGTAGTTGTCCTCTTTTTTTATCTTGCAATTGCTAAGAATTTTAAGTATGTGACTCTTCCCTATTATTCTTTATTCATTTTGTTCCTATTTTGATTCATATTGGTGATTATTTCGTAAGTTTGGATTTAATTTTAAACATTGAGGACAATGTTTAGCTTTGATTGAGGGTAGGCGTTACTTGAGTATTCAATCATGTTATCATTATGTCACTTTTGTGTGAATTTTTTTCCTATCATCTTACTCAAATTGTTTCAAATATTCACATAGCTACTTATGCATATCTTATTGTTAAAAAAATTGAAATAATTAGAGAACTTGAAGATTAACATGTGGATACTATTTTCACCTAGTGAGTTTTGAACCATTCGTTTTTATTGTAAACGTATTTTCTTGACCTTCTAATATTTCTTGTTAGGACTCATAATTTTTTTTCTTCACTAGATCATTTAATTATTGTTATTTTTTGCTAAAGAAAAGTTTTACGTTACACTTGCATTTAATTTGATGCCATAGAAATTGATTGGGTTATGTATTTTCTTAAGAGATGATATTAGGTCATGTTTCTTATTTTGAATCTTGAAATAATATTTTTTGTTCTTTCACATATTACCGACAGTTATCCATTTAAATTTGTTTATTAAGTCTTTATTTCTTAACATTTTTTTAAAGTATTTCAAGAAAAAACATTGTGATTGCAATATGGGGTGATATGACGAATGTAGTAAAAAAAATAAATTGAAAAGTCAAAAAAGAAAAAAAAAGAAAAAAATAAACGTGAAGTTTGGAAAAGTTAAGAAAAAGTGTGAAGAAAAAAAATGTTGGTATTAGGGATTAGTCGAATAAAGTAATTTAAAGAAAGGGAAATAGATGTTGAAAGTGCAGATGTTAGCTTTAAAATATTCTTAGAACACTTTTGATTTTCATTATTACTCTTTAGTCTTCATATTCTCTCATTACCTGCATTACAAGCTTAATAAAGTCCTATTTGATTTTAAGGGATCGCTTGATTCTTTCAATGTATATGGTTAATCTAAATGTGTGACGTAAAATCTTTTCTTGACATCCTTCTATGAAACGATATTTGTTTCATTTCCTCAGTGTTCTTTCATTTATTTTATATGTGAGATATTTATTTTGATTTACATCAATTACTCTTCTCACATAGACTTACTATGAGTGACACTATACTTGTGAGTGATATTTTTTTGTTAAGGGTAACTCTTATGAGGATTGCATGTGGTTGAAATATATTCTATGATAGGGATTCTAGTTGCGATATTTGGAGACATTAAGTATATGTCGTAGTAGGTATATTATTCACACACTTTGAGTTTGATGATGATAGAATATTTTTGACAGTTGTAGTGTTTTGATGCATGACTGATATTCTTGAATTAAGATAAATTGAATTTGATTAAATTGGCTAGAGATATTGTTCACTTTGAACTTTGTTTTGAGTCACTTTCATTGGTAGGAACTTGTAATAAGTTGATTGGAGTCTATTATAATAACCTAATTTTTATATATTTTTCTTATAAAAAAATAGATATTATTATATCTCATTATATTTAATTTTTAGTAACTTTGTGACATTATTAATTAATTTATTTAAAATAAAGGTATTAATTTAATTATTATGATAAATTTTAAGAATAAATCTTTTATTTTATTTGACTTGCTGCTCACAATGATGCTTACACTATTGCAAACGAAATAGTATTGAATTTAAGAGTTTGTTTGAACAGCGGAATTGAAATTGAAATATAAAATTTTAGTTTCAATTCTAATTCTTTCAGAATTAGAATTGACCTAGAATCTTAAATTTTATATTTGGGGTTGTCAAAAATTAGGATAAAAAATTATAATTTTAAATTCAATTA
This sequence comes from Ormosia emarginata, assembly GCA_029884605.1. Lineage (NCBI taxonomy): Eukaryota > Viridiplantae > Streptophyta > Magnoliopsida > Fabales > Fabaceae > Ormosia > Ormosia emarginata. The sequence goes on from JAQQTP010000090.1 coordinate 12,559,394, forward strand.
TAATTTTATTGTTTAAAGGTATGATATAAAATATTAAAAAATTATTTACAAAATTAAAATTAATAAAAATATTCATACAATAATATTTTTATAATATAATAGTCATAATTTTTTTCATAAAGAAATTTTTCATGAAATTTTTTAGAAAAAAAATAGCTATTATAATAATTTTTATATAAATATAAAAATAATTTTTTATATAAATATATAATCTCAATAAATATGATTGTTCATAAATAAATGTGGAGAGAAAGAGTTTAATTTTTAAGTTATGAAATTAATAAATCTTAAATTATAAGTTAAGAATTGAAAAAAAACTTAACTTAGTTGTTTTTCAATTCTATAAAGTTAATTTATGAAATTATAATTTCAATTCTAAATAGTATTTCAAACATAAAAATTAAAATTAAGAGATTCAATTATAATTCTAAATTTTAATTTTATACTCAATTCCAAGAATCAAATGGATATTAAGTGAAATTTGTTATAATTAAAGTGGGCCCACAATCAATTTATGCGCTTCTTCAAATAAGATTTAAAGGCCCTGCAACAATGTGTATGACGTGAATGCAAGTAGTGGGCCACTGTGCAAAACAAAGTTTATGGGCCTTGATTACAAAATTAAGTGAAACAGTGTGCTAAAATTAAAAGCCTACTTTCTGAGGTGGTGAAGGACAAAAACACTGTAAAAGGAGCAGAGCAGAGAACGTGCAGCAGAGTTCGGAAAACGTTTTTCGTCCAACGAAAATACTCCAACTTTCTTCCACCGTATGTTTCCGTACGTATGTTTGTTGACTTTTTTGTATGTCAATATTTTATTTTTTTCGCTTTTATTTTCGGATGCGCTGATTAACCACTTATTCCTAAATTAACCACTTACTCATTAAAGATTCACCAAACTTATACCGATTAACCACTTATTCTTAACGTATTAACCACTGTTTCATTCGGCAACTCTTTCTTGGATTCACCGTAAACCTATATGATTAACCACTTATTACTAACGTATTAACCACTTATTTATTATTGGGAACTCTTTCTCAGATTCACAAGAAACTGATATAGATTAACCACTTATTTTGAATGTATTAACCAGAAACTTAGATTGATTAACCACTTATTCCTAACGTATTAACCACTTACCGATTATTGTAACTCCTTGATTACAAACTTATGATTAACCACTTATTCATAATGTATGCTCAAATTAAAAGCATTCACAACTTTTGAGGTGGTGAACAATGAATAAACTTAACGACTGATTCACAAGTTTTGTAAAGCGTGAGCAGTAAACTTATAGACTTATTCTTAATGTATTAATCGCAATTGTCTTTGGCATTCACAAGTTTTATGCCGCATTGGGGCTTTCAAATTTTAAATTTCTCGGGTGAATCAACAAAATAAGGCGCGACAATAGTTGGAGATTTTCGTTGGACATATAATACGACCTACAGAGTTCGGGAAGAGGCGCTGCACAATTCCACAAAGTAAGAAGGAAAATGACGCATAATAATTGTTTAATTTTTTTTATTTAATACTTTTATTATGAGTAATTAATTATATTTTTTAAGATTAAGATAAAATTCTAATTTTGATTTTAGATGATTTAATTTTATTTTAAATATTTTTTTGTTTTATAATTATACAATGATGATGATTATTAATCTTTAATTATTATTTAATTTAATTTTTATTAATTGTCTTGTAGCTAATTAATAAATTAAAATTGATATATTTTAATCACATGCTTAATTTTATAGTTCTAGGTATGAGTTGTACAATAATATTCATAACTTTTGTAATTTAAAGATTGAATAGTTCATATTTTATTAAATGATTTATGTCATAATTTAATAGATCATGTTATTTTATATGAATTATGTCATTAATTAAGTTGCAATAATCTTTAGTAGTGTTCAAAGTTTATAGTTTTAGATAATTCATAGAATAAGATTAATTTCTATTCAAATTAAATTCATCTTTGTATAGTTAGTAGTAGATTCGAAATTTTAGAATTATTCTTTAATTGATCTTACATTTTAATTTAAGTGTTTTATTTAAATTTATTATTTAATTTTAATTTTAAGTTAGTATGTAATTTAAATTATTGGATTAATTAAATAAAATCATTTTTTTTTTTTCTTTAAATTAATTTAAGTAATTATTAATTTTTAGTTAATTTTGTCCTTTCTTGTGAGTATAATACACTTATATTTATCAAATATTACATAGATCTTGTGCGCTTTCAAATAAATGATAATTTTATTATTTAAAAATTCTATATCACTATTCTACATACCTTGAATTGTTGATATTGTTTATAGATGAGCTCTTTATCCTCTGGAGAAACCTTGTTTGAGATAGTAGCAAAAATCATAGGGATCGAAAAACCTCCGAGAGGCTTTGTGAACAGCTGTAGTAAACCCAGAAATATAATTCTTAATGTCACATACACAAAGATGGCTTGTAAAATTACATCATGCATTGGAGAATAAGAAGTAAAATTTTCTAAAAGGAGACTCATATAGCTCGGAAGAAGAAGTAGCTGGCTATCTCATTAAACTAGGGTTTGAATTGATGAAACATCTCTAGACTTTAAGAGATCCTAACAAAACGGAGATACAAACATTTTCTAGATGAAGCCCAATTTCCTAGTACTTAAAATGTTCAAGAAATTTTACCATCCCAATGAAAAAATTGAACAGTAAATATCAAAAAGTTCCTTTTTTTTTTTGGGAAAATGTAATTCAATAATAGGTACAAGAACAACATATCACCTTCAGCATCAGTAAAGACTTTGAAACTAAAAACAAATTCTGGATAGATGTGGGTCTTCATGTTCATGTTCCATACTATATAAAATCTCGGACTTTGAATGTTATCCACCCCATTGTCATAGTCACTACTACTTGGGTGAGACTGTCCAGAGCCAGGACTAAGAAGCTCTACGTTTCCCATTATTACACGGCAAAAGACCAAGTGTTGAACTTCATTTTTGTCAACGTCATAATAATTTGCACTGTACATAAACCAAAATTGAATAGTATATACTAGAATATAAATATTAAATAGTAGCACAATAAAGTAGACAAACAAAGAAGACATCATGATAAAAATTAATGGAAAAATTGTTCTTTGTTTGTAGAAAGAATGTCGACATGATAAAGGTATATACTCAAGTAAAAAAACATGAAAGGAGTTAATGATAAGAAAACTTGACCTGTCATAGGGGCGAGTAGCCGTTGCAAGACAAACACCAATGCCATATGTGGATACAGATCTAGATAGTCCACAATTACCAAGCCCATACTTCATCATTGTAGAAAGTTCATCTTTAGAAATAGAAAGCCAACCATACTGAACATTAGCATCCCCATGACATTTTTTTGTGATTTCAATTTGGTTTTGGAATAGCTCAATTTGCGCCTTCAAAAAAGTACTTGAACAGCGATAAATGCCAATTACATCACTACTACCAAAACTACTCATTCCCTTAAGAAACATCTTTTGCACAGTATCCAAATGCAACTTCCAATATGCACATTCAGTATAAGCATCAATTTGAACATGCGTAACTAAACCATTGGACTCCCCATTGCATTCACTTAACTTGGATTCATCAACTCCATTTTCATAAGAATCTTGAAAAATTGAGTCATCGCCAGCATAGACTTCAGATAAAAAGCAGCACCCTGTCTCATCAGTCCAAGCAATAGGTTGCTGTAAACCAGTTTTTAAGTCAATATGATACAAGTGCAAAAAATCTAGCACAAGATGGAAGCTATTAAACTTCACCTCCATGGCTGTCTTCTTTACCACAAGATCTTTGCTAACCAAGTCAATAATATCTTGAGGAAAGTCCATCCATTCACCATTCTGATAGAACATTAAGCGTTCTAGCCTCCAACTATTCTTATAGTTAAAGTAGCACCTATTTAAGGGTCGTCTGAAATGAGTCGCAAAGTTTGTCCTCAGCTTCCTTTCATATCTAACCAATCTTCTCTGCTTAACAAGATTGTTTGTTGGTGACATAAATGATGGAACTGATTGGAAAGCTCTATTTAGATATGCAGCATATTGGGTGGCTCGCTTTCGTTTCAGATTAATCCCAACCCTGTCTAGCGTCCTTGGGATTTTTGCTTCCATTTCCCACTACTAGATAATATCAATGAACAAATAGAACTGCAGACCTTGAGCAGTTTTGGAGAAACCGTGGCGGTGATGGTGAAGATCAAGATTTCAATAATATCTGGCACCCTAGATATTTAAAAAGTGTCAGAATGCTAAAGTGATATATAGTTTCATGTGCTTATTATAGAATTAACATAGTAAAGAATAAGGACTTAATTAAGAAAAACAAACCCTACACAATAAAACAAGAAGCAAAGTAAAATACTTTGCAATTGAAATATTGCAAAATCAATATCTCCAAGAAGATTAAACAAAAAAAAAAAAACATTAAGCATCAAGTTTATAAAACATACCAAAAGAGTAATCAACAATGATTAAAAGATAGCATGTTAACTTAAGTTGAAAATCTTTCCATGTACATCACTTAAATGAAAAAGACACTACTAATTCATTCACAGCCAAATTAATTTAATAATTTCTCAACTATTTTATGTTACGTGTTGTTCATGAAGCATAACAACTAAACAAAAACATTAGGAAGTCATTAGGAGATTCACAAATAAAAATTAAATAATATATAAAACTAACTAAAGGCATACAAATAATTAAATTTATGCATACTGAGCACTGCGGTTAATATTCATAGTGAACATGCTTTCTTGTCTATGACCTCAATAAAATTATACACGAAAATGCTACTATGTTATTCACTCTATAGTCAAAAATAGCCCTATGTGATAAAGTCAACAACACCAATCACTTTTGGACCACTTAAACACCCTTGCTCAAATAAATAAATGTAAAGAGAAAAAAAGTTGCACAATTGAAACATCAAGGCCTTTAAAAATCAATATCCACTTAAAATATCTTGCACTTTCAAATTATATTAAAGAAAGAAGGAAAATCTACCTAATTGAAACAATAGGTCCTTTAAGAATTAGTATCCTCATAATTGGAAAATTAGGAACTTTAAGAATTGGAAAAGGGTAGATAGCCAAAATAAAATTACTAGAGTTTTTGCTAAAATGAGTTAGCATTCTTATTGATTTTTAGGTGGATAAGTGGTTTATATCACTTTATTTTATTCAAGAACCATCCTTAAATTTAGTTAAATTTTGTCAAAATTCTGACTATTTTTTTTTTTGGCTGTGTAGCATTGATTTTGAAAATTAATGTCCATTTATATAGCATTGAACTTTCTAATGATTTTTTTAAAAAAAAAATGACAAATTGCATAACTAAAACAACAGGACCTTTAAGAATAGGTGCCAACTTAAACAGCCTTGTTCTTTCTGAACAAAATTAAAAAGAAACAATAAAAATTGCACAATTAAAACAACATATTCGAGGAGTTAGTATCATAGTAATACCTAGTGAAAAAGAACCCCCAAAAAAAATGACCTTTAAGAAATATTATTCGCTTAAACAGCCCAATTATTTATGAAAAGGAATAAAAAATTACAATTCCATAATTTAAGCAAAGGGACATTTAAGAATCGTTACTTAACATCTTGAATTTTTTCAGTATAGAAACATACCAAATCACCAAATAAATCAAAATAATTAAAGAAAGAATGATTTGTAGAAATCATCATCAAATCAAATACTAAAAACAAAGGATAATTGAAATCACTTCTAATCAGATGAAACCAAGGACCAAACCTTGCAAATTTTCAATTAATATGTAAATTATAAAAGGAATTGAGAGAAAGAAGAGAATTACTTGAGTATACATACAAAGGTTTAGACAGCAGATAAAGTTTCCACTACAAGAAGAAGCATATGGAGCTTTTGATATAGAGAACAACTAAAGTGAAGAAGGGAGAAGTAGAGATTGTAGTGAGGAGAAGGAAAAGATATGTTTATATATAAGGCTGACCAGTGATTGAAGTTGGTGGTTTTACCCTGATGCATGATTCATTCCCCCAAGTGTCTATTTGCCTTGGACGAAAACCAAAATCCCCTAGATGAGGATTTGATCACATTAGTTGCCTCCAGTGCCTACTTCCCTCGCCGATCATTTTAATTGGACGGACTAGACTACTGTGACAGCCTCTATCTTCTAGATGAATAGACTAGATTTCTATGACGACCTCTAACTTCTAGAATGGATACATTGAATTTAAGAAGCAAAACCCCATATGCGTATTTCATAACATTACTTACCCCCACAACCAACTTCCCTCACTCTCTCATTTTCATGGGATGTATTGAATTAATTGTAATAGCCCCTACCTTCATATTTTTGGTAAGAAAAAGTTTAAAATGAGGAGAGGCTCTCACTATTTTAAGGAATGAAGAATCTCAAAAATTAAACTCACATCATATTATTATCATGAACCAAAGGTTAATCAAATCAGCTAACTCTCATTAACATAATCATTCTCTTCTTGATTAGAGTGGAGAACTATTACAACCCTATCTTCTAGATTGGATGGACTGGATTTGACACGTTGGAAGAGAAATTAAATGAATCATTCTATAACTGTTACATATAGTAAAATTGAGAGATAATTACTAATATCATTAAATGCATAGAGTGTAGTAATAGGATATTTATATAATTATAAAAGAACTAATAATAATAAAATTAATAATTATCATTATCTATATATATTTAAATATATATATATTTATTTATTTATTTTTATTGTTATTTATATATAAAATAAAAAGAGAAATGATTTATCTTCCTACCTATTTCTCCTACTAATCTTCTTAATTATTAAATGAAAAAAATATTAAATATTTTTTATGTTCTCAAGACATTAGATATATTTACTTTTTTATTTAATACTTTCTTCATTTAGTATTAAGATGATTATTAGAATGATTAGATATGAGGATATAACATTACTCAAATAAAAAATAATCATTCTATAACCATTATATATAGCAAAATTGTGACACAATTACCAATATCATTAAATGCATATCTATATTTTATAAAAATAATAACTGTAATAATATTAATCATATTTATTACTACTTATATCTCCCTTTTATATATATAGAGTAAAATTGAGAAATAATTAGTAATATCATCAAATGCATAGAGTGCAGTAATAGTATATTTATATAATTATAAAATAAATAATATTAATAATAATTAATATTATCTATATATTATATATATATATATATATATATATATATATATATATAAAATTTAAAATGAATCATTCTTTAACTATTATATATAGCAAAATTGTGACACAATTACCAATATCAGTAAATGCATATCTATATAATTATAAAAATAATAACTATAATAATATTAATCATATTTATTATTACCTATATCTATCATTTATATATATAAAGTAAAATTGAGAAATAATTACTAATATCATTACATGCATAGAGTGCATTAATAGTATATTTATTATATAATTATAAAATAAATAATATTAATAATAATTATTATCTATATCTTTCTATTATATATATTATATATATTTATTTATTTACTTTTTTATTTATATATAAAATTAAAAATGAATCATTCTATAACTATTATATATAGCAAAATTGTGACACAATTACCCATATCATTAAATGCACACATACAAATATATATATATATATATATATATATATATATATATATATATATATATATATATATTAAATTGAGAAATGGTTTATCATTCTACCTAATTTTTTTACTAATCTTCCTAATTACTAAATGAAGAAAATATTGAATATTTTTTTATATTTTCAAAACATTAGATGTATTTATTTTTTTATTTAATATTTTTTTATTTAATATTAGAATGATTATTGAATGATTCTAAGAGGATATAATATTATATATTAAATTTCCTTGAGAAGTAATAATTAATATCATTAAATGCAAGGGTATAAGTGTTGGTAAGAAAAAAAAATTATTCATGTAGTAACGATTACGTATAACAAATTGAATCATTCTATAACTTTATATATAGTAAAATTGAGAAATAATTACTAATATCATTATATGTATAGAGTGCAATAACAGCATATTTATATAATTATTAAAGAACTAATAATATTAAAATTAATAATTATTATTATCTATATCTATCTATTATATGTGTGTATATATACATATATTTTCCAACCACACACATAAAATAAAGGTGCAAGTTATGTGCTTCTAACCATGAAGATTTAAAGATTAGTGTGTATTGTGTTTTCGAAGTCATCATGCACAATGCAGATCGTAGTTCTTTGTCCACCCACGCATAGCATAGTCTAGGAATGAGTATTTGTCACTGCTCTAATAATCCAATTAGCAATACCAGCAAACTTGCTCTAGTTTTGACTCAACTAAGTTGCATAGGGTCTCACTGTCCACTAAGACTAAAATGGGAGCAAAATGATCGGGGTTTAAACTAGGTTGCAACGGTGCCTATCCTTGAGCGAGATGCCATTACTTGTGTTCAAATATCCAATAGCCTTTTTTCTTGGCTTTTAATTCAGGGTCAAAATTGGTGTAATTGAAATCAACACTTAGCTTTACCAAGTGAATTTCTACAAATGGAAAATTTGTTTCTGCAATGGTAGTCGTGCCACATGTAACTCCATTAAGAGGACGATGCGTTTTAGGGTTGATTCTACTACTAATGAATTTGTTCTTTTTATTATTAGCTTGATCCTGTTATCAGCTATACGTGGTAAGTGTCCTGCTGTGAGATACTATTTATTGCCAAGCAAGGTATGACCATTGTAGAGCTTGGAAGCAACTTCCATTATACTATATGAAGCTTGGAAAAAGGGCTACCTAAGATGTAGTATGCCATGTTTAGGGGAAACATAGTGGCACCTTTGTTGTGGTTGACTTTGAAGATAGGTGAAGCCATAGGGGTGGGCTTCTAGAAAGTGCGTAGGAGATTCTTCAAGTCAAGAAAGTGTTGTGGTGAAATCTACTAGTGGTTTTGGCTCGGGCTGGCAATGACCAGAGCCTGGTGTAATGCAAGCTCGACTTGATTCTAATATGCTCAGCTTAGGCTCAAGCTTAATATGAAAGTAAGCTCATTTCTTAGTTAGAACTCATCTTACTATAAACTCAAAAGTAGCACATTTTAAGAGTTGCCCACTTGCCTCTAGGATATTAAACACTACCCAAGGCCATAACTTACCCTTACAAATCATCTTCCTCTACCTTGAAATCGTATCCTTTATTGTTCTCAAGCATGAATCATTATAGGATGTGTCATCCATTAACACATAAAATATCACACTCTCACTATCCCTTCTTTTAAGATACTTAAGGATCGTGTACTTGAGCACCATATATTCAATTTTTGATTTGTTGATTTCGATGGATTTGTGGTTAATTATTTTGCACACAGCTTTCAAGCTTTACTTTGGCGGCTTCTTTTTAGCTTTATATACACTAAAACACAATCATTTTTTAGTGTTGATTTGGTTGATCTTTTTGTATGTTGGATTGTTGCACTCATCTTATGTAGAGAACACACCTAAAAGCATTCTTATGCCCCTTAAGCAATGCGTTGTTAACTCCTAATGTCTTGCATGGTCATACTTATCTCCAAGTTTTACTAAAACATGGATAATTATAATTGAATTGGCTGTAGAGTTAATGATGGGCAGTTAAATTGTCTTTGTTTTGGCAATATAATATATTGTATCCAGGAAATTTCTCTTCAAATATTTACTCGAGTGGCTAGTAGCTTTGAATCGGTTCTAACATAGTTTCTTTTTCACAATGAGACTGTTTTCAAAAGATTCCAATAGCCAACTTACTTAATTGAAGTGATGCAAAAAAAAAAAAAGGTCTACTTTAATTTCCTTTTGTTTTGTTCAGTAATACCCATAATTTCATCTTTACAACAACCTCCTTTACATCACTTTCTTCCCTACTTTCTATCAATACTTATATCTCTTCTAGCTCAAATGTAGTATCATCAGTCTTAGACAATTATATCTTTCCAATACCAACTTCATTTAATTTGAAGTAAACACTACTATTTAGGTTTCAAAACCAAATGTCATCATGTTAGAATCATAAATAAAACTTATTATAACTAAATAACTTTCTACTAGTCTTTTAAAATAAGCATCTTGCATGTATAATATAAATTTATAAATAAGCAACAAAGCACCACAAATGTGCTTAACAATCCTATGATACCAACACAAAGCCCCAATTTGAATAGTAAATAGCCACTAACTACTCATGTTCTTGACATTTAGACAATAAAAGTACACAAACACAATCAAATAAAAGAAATACAAAACAAGACCACTACAAAAAATACGTTATTTTGCGGCAGTTTTAAAAAAACATTGTATTTATGTTCGCCGCAATATATTGTGACGGTTTTTCAGTGACCTCCACAACAATGATTAATTTGCAGCGATGTTAAACCACCACAATTTGCGGCAGTTTTTAGCCTCCACTATCTAGTTGGTTGATTCTATTTATCAAAAAATTACAGAGATTTAAAATTGCCGCTATTTGATTATTGTAAACAACATTTTTTATTTTCTTAGAATTTTAAACCGTTGCAATTCATCTGATGATTTTTTTTAAAAAAATATTTATTGCATATTTAATTTTTAATTCTAATAACGTTTAAGATGCATAATCAAAACAATTAATTTCATAAAACTGCTGATATAAATGTGAATCAAATTGCATTAAAAATATTCATAATAACATAAACATTACAAGTTCGAATCCATAATAAGTTAAATAAATTTATCCCTTGTAACCTAAACTTATAACTTAAAATCCTTAATAACCTAAAGTAGTGCTACAATAAATGAACATAAAAAATCAACACTATATATGTTGTTAGTGATTTGTGTTGCTACCACCAGATGATCTTCTTGCATCCAATGGCGTAGTAGGTTCACTTGAAACATTACCTGACTGAAATAGTAAAAGACATTTGATAAAAAACTACAAAGAAATAAAGAAAGAAAGTGATAAATAGATAAATATCTTGGTTGTATAATCTATGCTTCAAAAACCATAATTTATTGAAATGCTAAGATATTCTTTACCTAGTTCAAGTTCAGTAAATGAAAAGAATTATACCCAAGTCATCAAATGAAGCCTTGAATGCTCTTTATCACCAATTTAAAATGAATAACTCAGAATTTTCATTCACCACTTATCACCATTGGCTATAATGACTATTTTGTAGGGAGTAAAGAATTGATTTGCTATATCAAGACATTAACTATTTGGTAAACATACAAAAGATAACATTAAACTTACTAATAACATATTTGCACTCAACCTCCCTCTCTCACATGAATCTGCCGTGTCCTTTGATAAGGGAAAGAAATCTTCTTTTTTTTAAAAAAAAAATTAACCTAGTAACTTCCATTGGTCAAACCAGCTTATAAATAGGTGGCTTGTGTAATCAACACTTAAGTGCCAAAGTCTTGGCTTTCCACGCAGCTCAGGGAAAGAAAAGATACATCAGTCATAAGCAATTACTTCTACTTCCAATAGCCTTCATATTCTCTCATTCAAAGAATTCATAGCTTCTAAAGTTTATTCATTTCCTGTTATGACAAAAAAGTAACAGCAATCACTTTTCTCATAGTAAAATTCAAGCTTCACCATATTAGAACACGAGAAGTTCATGTGATAAATAAGGACAAATTTTTAAATTCATCACATATGAATCCTTTAAGCTTCCTTACCCAATTAAAACAATTTTTCTTTCCATAATATTCAATCAGAATACGAAGATTTATGTCTTGATAACTTAGGCTTAAAAAGATTTATTAGGGTCCGTTTGGATAGCGGAATTAGAATTAAAACATAGAATTTTAATTTTAATTTTAATTTTAATTCATTCAGAATTAGAATTGATCAAGAATCTTAAATTCTATGTTTGAGGTTGTCAAAGAATTAAGATAAAAATTATAATTCAAAATTCAATCATAATTTTATTGTTTAAAAGTATGATCTAAAATATTAAAAAATTATTTACAAAATTAAAATTAATAAAAATATTCATACAATAATATTTTTATAATATAATAGTCATATTTTTTTCATGAATTTTTTTAGAAAAAAAAATAGTTATTATAATAATTTTTATATAAATATAAAAATAATTTTTATATAAATATAGAATCTCAATAAATATGATTGTTCACAAATAAATGTAGAGAAAGAGAGAGAGTTTAATTTTTAAGCTATGGAATTGGTAATTCTTAAGGTATAGACTAAGAATTGAGAAAGACTTAACTTAGTTGTTTTATAATTCCATGGAATTGGTTTATGGAATTATAATTCTAATTCTAAATGGCATTCTAAACATAAAAATTAGAATTAAGAGGTCCAATTCTAATTCCAAGCTCTAATTTCATGCTCAATTCCAAAAACCAAACAGATACTTAAAAAAATGTTTATAGTCTCTATCATTTCTCAATTCTGACTAACCACATGGTCATGACAGAAATCCACCTACAATCTATAAAGTTCCAAACTTTCAACCAACAAATCTCATAATCAAGTCTTACACCTTAACACAATAAAAAATAAAAAGGAGAAGAACAACAGCAGTTTGAGTATCTCGTATCAAGTTCTATGTGTCCATGAATCACATATAGAATTCCATCCTTAAGGATTAAATCAACAAAAACATGTGTTTGGCGAAATAGTAATGGCAAAACATGAGTTTGATGAATTATTAACAACTAAATATTAAAGTAAACATTAAAATACTTTACCTCTGGTTAAGGAGCAAAGAAGTCAGTCAATTCTTCCAGGATGCTTCCTTCCTTCATCATCATGTACGCCTTAAGTGCATTCTCTAATCGGAGGTATCTCTCTTACCATTGGGTAGATGATGATGATGTAGCAGTCTCAACTAAAGATTGGGTAGATGATGATGATGTAGCAGTCTCAACTAAAGAATAGCTCACATTACTTAGTCGAAGTTTAGTATTCCTGAATGTATTAGTAGGAGCTGTTTCTATGCTCATGGTTCGCAATCTCCCAGAGTGTTCTTCTCCAAACACTTTACCAATGGCATCATTAGAGGAAATTTCAAATTCATCATTAGTGCTTTGAGTCATAATCCGGTCAATTGTGTCCTACAAGTATGCAACATTATCAATTACAAAATTGTCAAGATTTAAATGTAGAAGGTTAGAAAACAAGATAATTAACTTAATATTATAAAGACACCAATGCTAAACTTACCACGTTATCCATTGCCTCTATATTTACAAATGATTCATCCTTTTTATGTAAGTTATTTTATACATTTTTCCTTGACCAACTTTCTGTCCAGTTTCTAGCAACTAAGATAGAAAGAAGTAAAAAAAAAAATCAAAATAGACATTAACATTGCAAAATAGTAAAAACTATCATGTTAGTGTAACTACCATCTCATTCCTCCTTCTTGAATTAGGTTTAGAACCATAAGTATGTGGAATTGTTTGCTTGCTTTGAATTTCTTTATTTCTTCTTCAAAGCTCCTATAAACAAAGCAATTAAAATTTCATATAGAAATGAAACATTGAATTATAACAACAATAAACCAATCAAAGTACAACAACATCTTACTTGTGTTGATGGCTTTAGACAGTAATGAACAAAAGCAACCCATTGATCTCTTTCTATACCTATTGGTACATTACTTATGATTTCATCTCTTCTCATGAATGTGTGATAGAAATCATTCCACAATTTTTGCCTATGTGCAGCCCACTTATCCCTGATACTAGCATTGCAATATCGTTTTGCAATGCCTTCAGTAGTCCTAAAAAAAAATCGAGGCTTCAAATAAAAAATAAAGTAAGGTTTGTTATGCATTTATATGCAACCATGAAATCTAGTAGCAATAAAAAGATATGTGTAATTATGTTTATACCTTTATGATTGTTTCAAAACAATCGTTAAAGTAATCTTTAGGTGTAGGTTTAGGAAATGTTGCTGACCACCTCTCAAAGTGAATTGGAAACAACTTGTAATTTGTTGCCAATGTTCCATAATATCCAACAAGTAGGGCCTTGCGCTTCACCATATGTTGCGTTGTACTCATCAAAGTTTACAATAATGCGTTCCCCACTACATAAGCTGTTGACTTCCTTAACCTTGAGCTTAATTCTCTTAATAGCTCCTTTCGAGTCTTTAATAAGAAAACAAGTCAACGAAAAAAAAAAAATAAAAACTACACAAAGTTACCAATGTTATATGATCTCAAAGTTACTCAACCATAAACATATAATGCATATACCTATCGCCTTCACAGTCCAATGTTGTGTAGACTCACGTCCAGCACAACATGAAGATGTTGTCGAATTAAAAGGTTGAGTTAGAACTTGTTCTGGGATTTCAATTGCTGGTACAGAATCTACTGGAGCATGTGGGGGGGCTTGAATGGTCGGTAAAGGATTTACTAGACCATGTGGTTGGGCATGAGTTGGTGGGGTCTCTATAGGAGTTTCTAGTTGAGCATGAATTGATGGTGAAGAATGTACTAGAGCCCGTGTTGGAGGATAGGTATGGCGTTGTGGTTAAGGTGCTGACTTTAATGGATTCAGAAAACATTTACTCTTTGTCATGACTGCATATTCATGAGAAAAGAAATACATTAGAGATGGAATGTAAATTAAATGTTTACAATCATATTTCTAAATATGCATTAAAGACAAATAAATGAAATAATCATAGCTTTAATTATGTAAAACCATTACCTTTAGATAAAGCACCATATTGCCAAATTACCAACATTATATGATCACATTTTTAATCAAACATGTGTGCATCTGTTACCAAGTTAGTAGGAACATTTGCATCAACTACATCATCATTGAGATGGTCTGTAGCCAATTGCATATACTCATCATCAGGGCCAAAAAATTGCTCAAGTTCTTGCTCTTGGTATGGCTCATTCTCATATACTTCCTTTTCTACTTCTTCTCCCATTTCATACAAATCTATTGGCTTCAAATGTACAACAACACTCTATCCTTTATTAACTGCATCATCTACATAGTACACCATATGTGCTTGACATGCCTCGATGTAAGGTTCATGGTCTTCATGTTCACCGGTATGAATCAGTCTATCAAAATTAACACAATTAAAATTTCAAGGATCCTTTTTATACCCTTTATCTCAAGTAGTGTCAGCCCATTTACATTTGAAAAGAGTAACTGTGAACAAACCATAATAGTTAATTTCAATGATATCTTCTAACTTCCCATAATATGGTAAGTCTGCTTGCCTTAAGTTCTTATCAACACTACTCGTAACACAAGATGTGTTAGAGGTTAGGAAAACTCCACTATTTTGTGTTTTCAATCCTTCTTCTCGAGCCAAAGTTCAAAATTTGAACCCATTGATGTTATAAGTTGTAGATCTTCTTGCATTATCCAATGGACCTCGTGGTAGAAACTTTAGATCAGTAGACATTGTGTCTATTGTGTCTGGATTCATAATATAAATAAAATAATTATCTTAGTCAAGTTTCTAATCTCAAAGCAAATACGGTAAAAAGAAACATAGCTAATGATTGATTTCTTACCTATCTTCAAAACCAATCAACAAACTCTCTATTAACTCTCTTCTCTATCCCTGTAGCTAAAGATCTTCTTCCCTTTGAAGTCCTCTTTGTGTTTTGCCTAAATTCACTACATGAAATAATTACATTGCAATCAATGCACATGACTAGTCTATTTCAATTGTATAACTACAACCCATATAAAGTTTATCTCGTTTACTCACTCCACAAATAGTGTGACTATTGCGCAATTTAGAATCACATATCAATGAACTTCTAGTTTCTGCATCTGAGTTAAAGTAAACATTGAGGAAGCTCCTACTGGTTTACCTAATCGGGGGAAGATAGAGGACATTTTAGAAGGCTTATTGTCATTTGGGTCATCACGAACACGTGTAGGTCTATTGAACCTTGTTTCTATATCCTCTATATACCAAGAACAAAAAGTAAGAGACTTTTCAGCTAAGTAACCTTCAGCTATGGAACCTTCAGGTTGTGCCTTATTATGTACATGTAACTTTAAATGACCTAATCCCCTAAAAAATAATGGATAATTAGTGTAAAAAACTATTTTAAGGGACTTAAACACAAATTACCTTAAATTAAAAGTAACAGTCTTTTACCTCTCCACAGGATACATATACTGATAATGCACTAGACCTTCGAGCTTTGCTTCCTCTATTAGATGCACAGTTAAATGAACCATGACTATGAAGAATGATGGAGGGAATAACATCTCCAGGTGGCAAAGTGTAACCACAATGCGATCTTGGAGCTTATCAAGGTCTGAAGGTTTCAGGCTTTTACCACAAAGGACTCTAAAAAATGAGCAGAAGTCCACCAAGACTGCAGTTACATGATTTGGCAACACATTACGAATTGCTAATGGTAGCAGTTGCTCTATAATAATATGGTAATCATGACTTTTCAACCCAAAAATCATTTTTTGTACCTTATCAACACATCTAGAAATGTTACTTGAGTAGTCATCTGGTACTAAAACATTCTTCAAAGTTGTATGAAACAACTTTTGGTACCACGTGTTAATGAAAACAAAGCAAGGTGATATGTTCCATTATTATTCGACCAAAGATCATGTCATATGCCTATTTCTCTTTGATCCTTTCAAGCATTAAGATTGTCTTTTGATTTAGATTTCTCATGGAGCAAAGTATATATGATATTGTTACATACATTTTTTCAATGTGCATAAAATCTAAATTATGATGCAACGAGTTAGATTCCTAATATGGAAGGTCAAAGAATAGACTTCCCTTTTTCCATTGCTTAGCTACTTGTTTGGATATTTTCCTTCTACCATCTGACTCTGCCCCTCTTCTAAATGTAACATTAAGATTTTTCACTTGCCTCAAAATATCAGATCCTGATAATTTAAAGGGTGGATTCCATTCCTCTATGCTTCCATCAAAGCGAATTCGATTTAATCTAAATCTATGATTTCTTCCCAGAAAATGCCAATGACCCATAAAACACCACTTTTTAGTATGAGGAAGACGACAAGGGTCCGTGTCAAAGTTGTAAGTTGGGCAAGCCAAATCGGTATGTGTGTTCCATCTAGATAGGACACCTAGCTCAGGAAAGTCACTAATTGTCCATATAAGAGTTGTACATATTTGAAATGTTTCATTCGATGACGAATCAAAGGTTTCCACACAATCATTTCATAGATCACATAACTCTTTCACAAGGGGTTGTAAGTACACATCTATATTATTTCCAGGCATTTGCTTGTCTGGAATGATCATTGATAGGATGAAAGAAGTGTGCTTCATACTCATCCAAGGAGGAAGATTATATGGAATCAAGAACATTAGCCAAATGCTATAGGTAGAACTCATGGTTCCAAAAAGATTGAAACCATCACTATCAAGGCCCAAGCGAACATTTTGAGGATCTAAAACAAATTCAGAGTGTGTTAGATCAAATATCTTTGATGCCTCACCATCCCTTAGATGCCTTATCAACCCATCTTTGTTACTCTAATCCAAAATATGTCATTTCATACTCAACAGTCTTACGACACATAAACAATCTTTGCAACCTTGGTTTCAATGGAAAGTAACGCAAAACCTTTGCAGCTTGCTTCTTCTTCTTCTTAGGGTTCCATCTAGATGCATCACAATATGTGTGCATGTTTGTTGCTTGTTTTTTGGATCATCATCCAAGTATAGTATACAATCATTTGGAAATACATATATCTTGATGTAGTCAAGACCAAGTTTGCTAATGGTTTTCTTGGCCTCATAAAAAGAAGGAGGCAACTTTGCTACTTCAAATGCATCTCTCAATAAGTCTAGTAACATAGTCATTGCCTTGTCACTTAATCCACATAAGACCTTTATATGATACAATTTTATTACAAATTCTAGTTTTGTGTACTTACTCCCTTCGTACAATGTTTGATTTCCATCTTTAAGAAATTCATAAAAATCACTATCCTCCCTAGGCCCCTCATTTAATATTTCATCTACATCTAGTGGTTGTGACATGTATACATCTATAAGTTAGTGCCTATAGTACCCAAATGCATCATTAATCATCGTCTCTATTGGATTTTCAGAGTGCGATATCTATTGCATAACATCTACATTTCTAAGAGACTCTAGTACTTGTTTCTCACCATAAAGATTCCATATAACATGATTTTCGGGAAATGGTTTCCAAAGCAAGTGATCTTGGACTACATCTCTAGTTTGCTATTTCCTAAACCCACACTTTGGACACAGTCATCGTATTGTATCCCCAACAGCCCCATTCTCAAATGCAAAATTTAGAAAGTTACTTAAACCAATTGAGTATTCAATTGTGTTATTTGGCTTTGCAATCTAAGATTTATCCATTGGCAAGTATTAACTTCACGCATAACTTCAGAAAATCACGAAAATGATGGCTAAATAAGATAAATCTCAACACAAATATGCTGCCAAAAAGAAAGAAGTTCAAATATAAGGAAACTTTTAAAAAAATTATAGACAAAATAAACTCAAGAGATAATCATTCCAATGTCATAACATTACATTCACAAAGTATATTCTTAACTTTATCTAAAATAACATTCACAAAGCAAAACAAGTATAGGTAGAACCTAAAAGTGAAAATATTAACAAACTTGAAAAAAAAATAGAGTGAAGAAGTGATGAAAGATAACTTACTTCAAAGTAAGCAAAGGAAGATAGATCAATTTGTTGATATTGCACTCCACTTGTGAATCTGAAACAACTAACGAAAAGAAAGGAAGATATATAAAATGGTTCATAGCAAACATCTTATTGCAATCTACCTGGACATAGACCATAAAAAACTTGCAATAATTCCATAAAAAACTTCAATCAATATGTAGAAACACAGACCAATGATAGTAATATGATAATCAACAACACATGTATAAGGCAAATGGCATTAATAAAACAACTTCAAGCATAAAGCGTCAATAAAAAATTTCAGATAAGTCTCTAAGCATCAAGATTCTACTTGGTCGGGCTTCTATTATATCCTCAGTTCTCATGGAGACAAAATTTGTGTAAATTACAGGGACCAAATTCTGTACAATTGGTTATTGGTTTTCTTATAATCATTTGGATTTTAACATTATTATACAATGATTGTGCTATATGATTCTTAAAAAGTACTAAATAGACTAACTGAGGTTTCTTTGCATAGGAGTTTTATCCCCTTCTTTCAATGCTTATGGTGGCAAAATTTGTACGAAGTAAATACATGGACCAAATACTTTTCAAACTCATATAACAGTAAGTCTAGTCCAAAAAAAATCAAACTAAGAAAACCAAACCAAAATAAATAAATAATAAAGCTAAGAAAAACATGACAAAATCAAGAGAACAAGCTAAAATGACCAAAGACTTAAAATCGTGTGAACAATTCCTTCATGACTATTCTAATCTGTCATAGAAATCTAAATTGGCTTAAACAAAAATGAGATGATTAAATTTTGGTAGAGGATTCCCCGTGGACTTTCTCTCTTAGGCATTGGCCTTGTCTCTCTTATTTTCTCTTTGGAAATCAATGTTGTTCCTCCTCCACCTACTTCTGTTGTGTATGAATTGATGCACTGATAACTCATCTCCAGCTCTCAATTTGGGTGAAAATTACAAACAAATATATAAAATTTCAGTCACTGATAACACTCAAAGGCTCAATGCCATTGGAAATTAGTGTATCTTGACTTACAATATTTTAAATATTTAGATATGAAATTGTAAAATTTTCAAAAGAATATCTTGACATTAATCAAAAAAGCAGAATGGGACTTACAAAAGAATAGCAGCGAACCAGAGCTTTTGTGGGGTTTAACTTAAAACAAAAGGGAATAGAGTTATCCTAAAACCAAAGAGAGAAAGGTTTACAAGAAGGTTTATTCATTTTTGGAAAGGCTTTTCCTAGATCATTTGTGTCAGCTGGAAGATCAATATTTAACATCTACGATGTATCAGTAAAGGATAGAATAACATTCAAAATTACAGGACAAAAAAGATAACCGATATAAAAACCATAGGCTGAATATAAGTTGTATTCTTCAGAAAATGTTATTATTACCTTTTGGTCCAGATGAAAAGAACTTCGTATATTTTCTTTTAAATCCTTGCACCCAAAAACAAATAACTTAGTATGATAGTAAGAGAAAAGAAAAAAATTCAAAGATCATCACATTCAATTCAAAATTATAGAAGGAAAACCTTTCTAAACACCCTGGAATGTCGAGGCAGTTTCAACTGAGATCCATTATTTGATTGGACTTTAGATGTTAGGGACAACTAACATTTCAAGAAAAGAGAATGAATAAGAATTGTGGGAATTGAATATCTTTATCGAAAGTAAAAATATTGATGAAGTGAAGAATTTATAATGTAAAATGGCTCTGGAGAAAATTCAAGAAATTCCAGCAAAGAAGAAAATATGTATGGTGCAAGAAAAAGATTAGCATGGATTCACCTTGCTAAAGAGTTTGATTGGAGGGTTATATTAAACCTTAGTTTCTATATGGAAATTTAATTCCTGTATAACTTGAAGCAAGATATGATATCATTATACTTTCTATCCGGGAAAATACAAAGGGATGAAAAACAAATGAACCAACTCACCGTTGGCACAGTGGTTTCCTGCTTTTTGTTCTAGAAAACACCAATATCTCCTTTACTTGAAAGTAACTGCAAAGGCATTTCAGAGTTACTAGTATAGCAGATCAAACAAATAACAGGGGAAAGAAGGGTATAACCTACTTGATACAAAGAGATAATTTACGTGAGTGACGTGTTGGCCGAATCTAGGTGGGGCGCGAGTTTCACAGTGGAGGTTGCGACTTTGGGTCGCGGTTGCACTGGGTTTCACAGCAACTTTGGGTTCGGGTCAAGAAAGAGGCAGAACAAAGAAGCGTGATAGTGGCGTAAGTTTCACGGCGGAGGTTGCAGCTTTGGTTTGTGGTTATGCTGGGTTTCAGGAGGTTTTAGGTTCGGGTCAAGAAGGAGGCAGAATAGAGAAGTGTGACAGTGGCACAGGTTTCACAACGGAGGTTATAGCTTTGTGTAGCAGTTGCGTTGGGTTTCACAGCGGCTTTAGGTTTGAGTTAAGAAGGAGGCAAAATAGAGAAAGTTGCGAGAGTGTGAGAGGGAGAGGGCGAGAGAGTGAGAGGTAGAGTGTGAGAGAGATGGGGTGAAAGAGTGAGAGGGAATATAAAATTGAGATTTTTTATTGTCAGAGGAATTATAAAAATCAACGTTTTTTAATTTGCAGGGGTTAATAACCTCTATTAAAAGGTAAAAAATCTCCCATAATTTGTATTGGTTTGTGGCATTTGATAACCCCTGCAAAAAACCCCTCACAATTTAGGGTTTTTTTTTGTAATGGACAAAGTTAATTGTCTAATTAACCTAGATAGTCAAGCAACTCATGAATGCCTTAGAAAATAAAGATTATAGAGGAAGAGATTACTTGACAACGACATAAAGAGAGAGGACAAAGAATTGCTGGTTTGCTACTGCCTCTTGCCACCGAACAAGACTTGTGGGCAATCTTCATTGAGAGATGTCATCTAAGTTTTGAGTTAAATAAAAACTTAAAACCCAATAAAGCCAAAAGTATAATCACGTGCACACACACACACATACTTAACACTGGCAATGGTGGTAGGTTTAAAAGCCAAAGATGCCATCCAAAAGACGAATAGTAGGAATAATGACATTTTTTTTTTGTTTCAATTCATGGTAAATAATGCTAATCCAATTTGAGCATAAATAATCGATCAATGATGTTTAATGCCAATTAATGACATTTTACCTCTTTTTCATTTCTAAGAGTAAAAAAAACCCAATTAATGATTTGATTGATCTTTATTAGATTCCTATTTCACGTTCTGCGATCTAGTGATTAGATGGGGATCCACCAAGGCATCGATATGGTTACATCATATTCAAACATGGCTCTACTGAGATCTACACTTTTGTTTAGTGAAGTGATCCAATGAGGTGTGTACTAAGGTGATCTTCAATCTACAACTACAGTAAGGAGGCCCTCCATGTGTGCATAGAAGACGTTAAGGGAGATTCCACTTGATCATGGCTATGACAGAAGGTTTAACTCAATGGATTCAATCACATGCTTGCCTCTACTTTGATTTGATGAATCAGATTCTTAGGTTTATATGATTCTACAATAAATTTTGTGTTTGATTATAAACATAAAACCAATGGACCTTTTACCTTCAACTTGATTAGAGAAGAATATAAGGAAAGTTTTATCGATTACCACTAAAAACCTTAATGCTCCATTCTGATGTAGCCTTCAAGTTGAGAAAGGGTTTCCTCTGGTTAGTTACCTGAGTCACTCTAGTGTTTGGAGTTGGAGACTCTAACTATCATGTTAGTGACCGAATAATATTAGGAGGCACACTCAAAGGAAAGAGTTCAATAATCATACATGGAGTGGACAAGCCCTTTATTAATCTCTTTTTTTTTTTTCAAATTGGGTTTAGGCCCAATGGATCTAGAAAATCTATACAATACAAGGCAAACTAAGTGATGCAACACATATCAAAAAGCTACCTAATGCCAAGTACCTTTCAACATAGTGCAGTCAGCAACAGTAAAGATTATGGCCACACAACAAATTGATTTGTTTTATGGCCACCTTGGACTAAATATATGCTTATGTATTACATAGTCTTTTTTTTTTCTTTTTTTTTTTTTGATTTCTTAGAGTATTCCTCTATCTGATAGGTGAAAAACTAATCTTCAAGGGTATGATCAGGTGCCTAAGTGGGGATCCTTTCCAATGATATTATTTTCATACACATGAATCCCAAAATCAAATTCATGACCACATGCTTAAAGGCTCATTCCACTCAAACCAACACACATTGGTATTACATAACCTTCTTTAGTTAAACTATGCGAACAAAATAGATGTAGATAGATCATACCATACAATCGAATAGAAAAAATTTGATTACCATCCTTATATGATGTGATCTCACAATCAGGTATGTCACATTTTTTGTTAAAGCTTATTGTTGCCACCCTATTATCAAACTAATCTATATGAACAACTAATTTCTAATAATTTTTAAGCATTTTTTTCTACCTAAGATCATATACTTATAGCAAAGAGCCAAGATTCAAATCAACGTTGTGTTAAAATAAGACTAGATAGTAAATTGATGAGATTTCGTGTTCATGTTGAACTAGTTCAACCATTTAACCGATTGGTCAAATTGTATGACATCATGAAATTATTTCACATACGACAATAATAAATATATGAAAACATTTATGAAATGTGGAAAACCTACTAAAAGCACCTTACTATCATTTCCATGTAGACACTTGAGCAAAGATCAACCCAACACCTTCAGGTTGTGGGAATACTTCGTTGCCTTGCCAATTTTTTTTTCATAAACAGACATGTTTGAATCTAATAATTTTTAAAAAAAACTTCTTAAACCTTTTTACATATTCATTTTTATTTAGTGACTTTGATATCAGTAAATATAAATATGAAATTGAAAAATAAAAAGTTGTAGAATGATTAATAACATATAGATTATTGACGCATTTCAAAATTTTAAAATAATTATAATATCAAAGTTTGTGGACAAAGTTTGCGATTTTTTTAAATTGTGAAAAGAAAATTATAACACCCTAAGTATAATTACTTCTCTATTCTCGGGACCTATATTGAAGTAATCAAATCAGCCACATATTCCTCTAAATTAAATTGGATGTAAACCCTTTTTTTCTTCTATCATTACTCTTAAGTTATGATTGGATTTCTAATAAGTCTTGTGAGGGTTTATTATTGCTTATCTTAGAACAAGCAAGGTCGGCTGCCTACAACTTAAAGGTCCACTTAATTAAACATTACTAATCCATTTATTAGTTCCATTTCAAATGCTCCTGAGTCATATTTGGAGAACTCTCGCAGGTTTTATTTCATAAAGTGAATGGTAAAACCGCAGCTCTACCCAACAAGCAAGATAATATAGAAACTAAACATCATATATCCATCTATAAGGGGTTATGGTGTACATAGTCATATGTTAGGCCTCAGGCTATACATACATACATCAATAAAATACAAATATCACTAAGGACATTAGTGCCCTTACATCATAGCTACATTAGTCAAGATCAGTATCAGTGTCAATTGTACAAGAGTCTTAATAGGCATACATACATCTCACATACAACCATATACTGATGTGGTACGCTATAATAATAAAAACAACCACATCCTAAGTGTAAACCTATCATAAAAAGAGATACAGTAGTCCAACAACAATCTCAAGCAAGTAGAAAGAGGATGTTGACCCTCGGTGAGTAGTTCATATATAGCCTTACGTTCAAGTAGATTATGTATGAGTTGGTCACTAGGTCATATACCTACCAATAGTCAAAGGGCTCCTAGTAGATTGATAGCAGTGGCATCATCAATCTATAGTGGTAAGGGCTAGAATACCATGGACACATAAATGGAGTGAGAATTCTAAGAATTTCCTGTAATTCTAGCAAAACATGTGCCATCATAATGATTCCAACTGTTGCGGGGTTTTTGCAAACATTTATAGATAACAAATAAAGTGGCATATGCCAAAATAGTTCATTATCCTCGAGGAAGAGGTTCATTTTAATATCAAGTCCATATAATTTAACTCACAAGTTCATTGCCAAATAATTCTAGTGTCACAAATCAACAACCAGAAACAATTCAAAGGTACAATCTTATTCACAGAAACTCATAGAGATAATTACCAGAAACATAAAAGTTTGTTATTCATAATTAGAGTATCACAAATATCCACAACAGTCAGTCAAAAGAATAACACCAATGCAAGATGCCATGTAAATGCAATGCATGTTCTCTTTAATTAATGCAATGCAATGTCATGGATTGCTTTTAAACCTTATAGTGCTCATCTCATTAATTCATCATCACATTGGCTCATTCCCAGTGGATCTCAGATCCTCATAATCATAAGTAGGGAGTCTCTTGCTCCACCTACACTTGGTGATAGACTACTTATCAAACCTGAGTGCTCATCCTATATATGATTATACTTCGCCACACAACTCTATCCCTTACTACTAGGGTCATCTATAGTTTAGGAATAGGTCATAGGATCACTTTCGTGCATAAGAAGATCATGTCTAACATCTCTTTTCAATATGAGCAATTAAAGATTTTTATAATACCATATCATTCTTTATTTTTCTGGCTCGATTCAGCGGTTTCGAATAGCAGTTCAATTCTTTTCCATGTACGCTCATCATTAATATAATTGTGACATAGTGTCAATCAATCAAAAATATCCAGCCAACATGAGCAATGCATATATCACAAAAGATAACATAATTTCAATATAACAAATTTGGCCATAGCACATCATGTGCCTCATTGCTGAATCTTTCATCAACAAGTATATCAAATCTCTTATATATATGTATATATATATGACATGAGTCAAGTTATCATACACGTGAGCCATCTTATCTAAGTGTTCATGAGACAACTTGTCGTACATTTGATCCATCTTATTCAGGTACCACGAGTCAACTTTTCTTTTTCAGTAGTCATCTCATCAATTTCAGTAGTCATCTCATCTAAGTGTTATGAGTCATCTCATCTCTTTAAGTTGCAATCCCATCTAAGACTTCAAATATCATCTAATTAGTGCTTTAGTCATAAATCAACCTTGCCTTAACTTGTCAGGATTTTAATTAATCATATTGGTGTTAATTAAGCATAATTAGTTGATTTCCTTATATTTTTAGCTTATCCAAGGTACTAAACCAATATTCTAAGTTCACCATTAATCCACTAATAGTTCAATTAGCTTCCAATCATTGTCATTAAGCTAGGATAAGTTCAATTGCCTAATCAAAGTTTAAGACACCTCCCTTGATGCACTAACACCTTAAACCCGAGACCTCTACCACCATAGGGCTCCAAAATTTCAACTAGTAATTAACTAATAATCACTTAATTAAGATAAACCAAATGAGATTAAATTTCAATCATCATGAATTTAATTCAAACTCTGCATAGTGCATTCACCCTATATAACCCAAAACCTCCATCTACACCAACTTCATTATACAATCAAATTCATCATTTAATCCATCCTTTTTAACAAACTCAAGCATGAATTCACCATATATTACAATCAAAACATTAATTTAGTGCAACTTTCCCCCTTGAACCCAAGGGCACGCATTCGATCAAGGTAAGGATTCCAACCCTAAAACCTACATGAACTCCAATTCCAAGCACACCACCAGGCAAGTATTCACAATCCAAGAACAATTCAACAATCAACCAAGAATTCAACCCATGTACCCATAGAACCCGAGATATCCCCATGAACATCAACACCAAATTTTCAATCCAAACCAACATACAAAGGCATTAATCAACTAAGAACAACTAAAAGATAAGCAAGTTAAGAAAGCACCTATACTTAGACACCTAGCTTGTAGCTTGAAAGTGAGGAGGAAGAGATGAAAATGCTAAAATCCATAATTTAGTCAATGCACTAGCTAGAGGAAGTGGTGATGAGCATTTTTATCTTTAGGCTCGAGTTAGGACGAGATCAATAGTGGGCTCATCTAAAGCCTTGAAGAGAGGAATCCATGGCTACCTCTTGGAGCTTGTGTGTGCGTGAGAGAGAGGAGAAATGAGGAGAAAAAAAGAAATGGAGGGGGAGGGGGCACCAGTTGTAACTAAAGGAGAGGAAAATGAACTTAACTCCTAAGTTTAGTTACCAAAGGTGAATTAGTTAAGTTCTAATGCTCCTAGGAAAAATTCTAATCCTCAATCCCTACAATTTCAACTCCTAATCGTGTTTTAGAACTCCTTAGTATTAATATAAGATCTTAACTTAAGTTAGTTAGTGTTAATTAGGTCCTATTTATTAGTAATAGGTAATTAACTTGAGGTTCCAGTAACCTACACATGCATGCAATCATATTAGTTTAAGTCTAATCAAGCCTAAATCTACTCATTTCAACCTTTATCACCATCCAATAAGATTTAAACTTAGTCTAGAAGTCACCATTGCATGAATTTTTATTGGTCAAAGAGATAATCATTACCTTACTTTAATTTAATTTAAATAGGATTTTAATCCTATATAATCATCCTAATTTATTCATATGCATTTTATTAAGTCCTAACTTAATTATAAGGTCACTTTTATCACCTAAATTTATTCCTTCATTTATAAAATTCCTTTCATAATCTTAACATATTTATTTTAATTTTTATGCTACTTTTAAGTTAATAAAATCACATGTAATTCATTAAAATTACTAATTTAATTTATTTAAGTTCCAAAAATTCACCATAATTATATTTATTTATTTGTACCTTAATTATAAATTTTTTATAATTTTCCTCATTAATTTAAATTTTTTATGTATATTTCAACTAATATATTTAACTTAAATTACGTGCTAAATCATTTCCTGTCAACACATAAATTACAAAAATTCACAGAGACATGCAGTTAAATCAAACAAGCAATTATAAATTAAAATAACTATTTATTTAAGTAATTATGAGTGGGATATTACAAAAATGATGTAATAATTGGAAAAAGGTAGTTTAAATATATTGTTTAGGTGGAGACCGTCACGCGATCATCAATACACATATCAACCCTTACCAATGGATTGTTCAAACTTCAAAGCACAAAATGCTACATTCAGCATAACATATGCATTGACCAGATAATTTTTGTTTTAGTTTTTTTTTACAAGGTTTTCCCACACCTTTTGAGTGTGATATTGGGTATCGAGTCTACTGTTCCCTAGCACTAATTTCTTATGGGCTGAAATTCTTAAAATTACATAAGCTCTTCAGGTGCTGAATTCAAACTTGCTTATCATACTAGCCACCCTTGTAGGTATTGACTAGAAAGTTAATTAAGCCTATTTGCTTCCTTAAAAATTATTTCATCTAGAGAGACATTATTAGGGATTGTAAGTTTTTCAAATGTCTTTTAAATCCATTTTATTGCAAATAATTAGTCTTTTCATAGTAATATGCATACCCATGGCCAAAATCTAAACTGATAGGGACTAATGATGTTGACGTGGATTAAAGGAAGCAAACTCAAGTACAGGTTGTTTCAAGTAATAAATTTCTCGAAAATCCGAGGTCGATCCACATAGAATTGATGAAGCAAAAAATTTTTGAGATAAGGAATTGATTTGTCACAATAATAAAGATAATACAACATATTCACAGTTAAAAAAGAACTTACTTGGGATAGGAAATTCACTTTTGGTAATAAATTAAGGACAAGATTAATTCTTTTTTATAACTCAATTGAAATCCACGCACAACGGAGGTTCCAATCAGAAAATCAAACATTCAAAGTCCATTTAGAATTATATATGTAGTTATATTATGGTTCCTTTAATTATTTACTAACACCAACACTTGTAAATGAGTTCAAGCATTCATTGTGCCAAACCATTTGTCTACAATGAATCAAGAACTCCACTTTACAAGGAGGGTTTTTAAATTGATTGGAAACAAAATACAACATATATAATAACCACTTGATAATATATCATTTAAGTGCAAGAAAGAAATTAATCTAACCTTATTTTTATTATCAAAAGCTTCACCCCTTCACTCAAGCAAGATGAAGATTAGTTACTCATTAACAAGAAGAAAGAAAGAGAGAATAAGAAAAAGATGAACATGATTTCAATTCAGAACAAAGAAAACTACAACAAGAGAAAAAAATAACACAATAGCATAATCTAAGCTAAGATTCCTAAAATGATCAGTCAATGCTCCTTTATATAAAGCTTGAGGAGTACAAAATGATAATGAAGTTATTTAATGAGTGGATAGATGATGGGTAGATTAATGGAAAATGACAATGGAGTAATTTAATGAGTAGGTAGATGATGAGTGAATGAGTGAAAAATGATAATAGAGTTAATTAATGAGTGGGTGGATGATTAATGAGTTAGTGGATGATTATTGAGTAGGTAGATGATTATTTAGTACGTGGATGATTAATGTGTGTGGATGATTAATGATGCTTATCTCTCCACTCATACCAATTAATTCAACTATCTTCACACGATTATAACTCTATTAAAACGTCATTTTCTGAAAAAGTGGTCGTCATGAAAGTTGAATGATTTTGTATTATCTTTACAACGTCACCAGTTTCATCTCCATACAACTCCTACATCTCAAATTCCAGTACAATCATTGCACACTGCTCAGGCCTAGCTACAACTCATCTATTCTGACTTTCAAGCCTAATATGACCTTCAAGCCATTTGAACTGGCTCCTGTGTTCTTTATGAATGTTGTAGATTTGGGTCTTAACTTTCAAATGGCAATAGTTTCAATTCAATGCAACTCATACAGCCCAAGTTATGCCTTGGTTAGTGCACACTGCTCGGGTTCTGGTGACCAAACCTATTTTCGGACTTCCAAGCCCAATTAACTCCACTAGATGTTTGATTAAGACTTCGAGCTCTTCATCAAAGTTGTAGAGCTTTCTCTCAGCTTTCTTACAAGGTAAAATTCATAATTTCTAGACATCTAGAACTCAAGATATGACTGAAATATAGAAACAGTATAAAATCACAACAATGTTGGAAAATATCAATTAAGCCTAATTTGAACCCAAATTTTCAAAACATGACTAAGCTCAATCAATTAAGTACATAGACTGTGTAAATCATTAAAAATGAGAGTTTATTAATGTATAAAATATATGATTATCAAATTCCTCCACACTTAGCTTTTTACACTACTGCGCAAAACATATAAGACCAAAGCTAGGAAACAAAGAAAAATGACATAGACTTAAAAACTAAAAACTCTAAAAGACTCGATGAATTAAGAAGAGCAACCAGAAATTCAAGGGATCAAAGCATTAATGAGGTAACATTTCTTCATATCTCAAACCAACAAGTAAGGAAACTTCAGTTGAAAAGAATGAATCAAGAATGATAGATCCTCACGGAATTCACTCTCAATTCCTCAAGTGTTTAAAAGGTAAGTATCTCACTCTATTCAACCCATGAAAAATTACATTACCATAAGTTTGCTTATCTTTTACTTCTCCACTACTCAGAACACATGCACACACAAATCATGAGGACTTTATTCAAGATTGTAATAGGATCAAGGTAAAGAAGGGTGGTAATATCGATTTGACAAGTTAAAAACTAAAGAGAATAAAAGTACATGAAAGCTAAGTTCAATTAACAAACATGAAAGTTTATCCCAACTCCACCAAATACAAATTCTCTTTACATATTCTTTTCCCTTCCCTTTTTGCCTTGTTAACCATTCTTTACACATTTGTTTTTTTTTTAGATCATAAATATACATACACATTTTTTTTTCAATTAGCTACTCCTTCCTTTTTCACCAACTATTTTGCACACACACCCCCACACTTATTCAAGAACTCTTCCATTAACAAAGTCAATGTTATCTTATTCCCTAAAGTCAGGTAAGAACATGGTTTTTCATTTAAGGCACATAATGAGTTAGAAAAAAGGAATAGTCAAATAATCTCAAAGGGGTTAAGCAAAGGAAAATAGGTCATTTCCAATGCCTTACGTTAGCAGGAATCAGAGAATTTCCAAGAAGTCATAAAAGTGCTTGATATCATATTGAGACAATATGCTGCTGACCAAGGCTACCTATTTAGTTAAAGTAACTATTTCAAGAAAAATGTCACAATCATGTTTATGTATGCATGTAAAAATGTAGCCTAAAAAAGAATCAAAACAAATTCTAGAGTAATAATTTCATGAGTAAAAATCACACAAGAAAGAAGAGAATGATACAAATGTTCAATCTATTCATCAATAGGCTCAAAATCTCACAAGACATATTTCTATCATTCTCAATCCACCATTTCAACATTCATATCAAAGCATGTGATTTTTAAGAAAGAAGACAATTTATGCTAAGATCGAAGAATCTATTAGCTACTTTTACACAAAATAATTATTTCATCAACTAAGATGCGTCTCAAGAGTAAACTTGGCTCCAATGCAAAATTTACTCCCTACTTTATCATCCTTAATTGGTTTTACTATGAATAGGTTTCTGACAATCATATCAATAAATATACTTCCTCAATTAAGATGCGTCTCAAGAGTAAAATTTACTCCTTACTCTGCAATCCTTAATTAGTTTAGTAAGTTACTGACAATCATATCATATTTCCCAAAATCTTTTTATCAACTATCCTTTCTCCCAACCAGATCACAACATTGTTCGCAATATTAAAATATAGATGAGTAAAGAATATAAGATAGTACCTGTTGGAGAAATCTGACACAAATTTAAACAGAAACAAAGTATGATAAATAAAATCAAAGGTAAAGGAAAGTTATAGACGAAGTGTCAGATCTAGCTTTCTTTTCATACTGCTTCCCTCACTGCTTCCTTCTAACTAATCTATTTGAGCTATTGTTAGATTAGGTTTATAAACAAAAGCTTCTAATTTATCAATCAACTCATCAGTAGTGGAAGCAGAGATAAGAAGTAGTCTTGTCACAGGTGTGATAAATTTCTGTTCCACAACATGGTCAAGAAAATATAACAAACCAGAAAAAAAATATTAACATTCAACAAACCTATGGGTATATGGTGGATGTTCAGTTGGGCCCAAGAGACAATTTGAAAAACTTCTTCCAAAGTACCAAAACCACTTGGTAAAGTAATGAAAGCATCAAAGTTGTCAAGCATTATCTTCATTTGTTCATGCATAGATGATACCTTAAGTTCCTACCCAATTGTCTTTCCAGTGATGTTCTGTTGAGTTAAAGGTCCAGGAATGACACCTAAAACCTGACTGCCTCCTATATAAGCAGCAAGTGATACAACCCCCCATTAACCCACGGCAACCTCTCCCATATACAACATGAATATTCCTCGCAGCAAGTGTTCGACCAAGAGTGTTTGTTGCGTTTACAAACTCTAAACCTTTCACATACCTAGACCCACAAAATACAAAGATATTTTGAAATCGATGAACAGAAACTCCTTCCATTTCTATACTCATTTTCCCTTTGAATGATTCTGAGTTAGAGGAAAGTGGAGAAAATGAAGTGTTTAAATAGGAAAAAGAATGGAAAAGGTAATAATAGCACCTATAAGGGTAGGTTGGTTGTTATCAGAAAAGTTTGAAATTAATAAACATTTGTTTTTTTTTTTAATTTTATTTTTTGTTTTTTTTTACCTTTAAGAAAATCATTAGGGTAAAGAAGTCTAGAAACCTCTGAAGGACCCTGCTCAAAGGATCATCTGTCCAAAATCAAAATACAGCAAAATCATACAAAGATAAAAGAAATATAATAACAAATGATAACATACTTTTATGTACAATTTTCATGGTGTATCTTTATATTACGCGTCATGAGTGTAGTAATACCAAGACGGCTCAGCCAATCTTGGAATTCTTCTCCCTCCCGCTTGTGGAATTGTTTTAGATTGAGTTACAACGCAACTAATTAAAGTGCGTAAATCTGACAGCTACTGATGTGCGAGATTAAAGGATGCAAACCCAAGTGTAGGTTGTCTCAAGTAATAAATTTCTCGGGAGTCCGAGGTCGATCCATAGGGAATTGATGAAGAAAAATTAATTGAGGTAAGAAAAGGATTTGTCACAACACCAAAAGTAATAAAAGATGTTCACAAATGAATTTAAGAACTTGCTTGGGTTAGGAGATCCACTCTTGGTAATAAATTAAAGGTAAGATTATTTCTCTTTTTAACTCAATTGAAATCCACACACAACGGAAGTTCCAATCAGAAAATATAACATTCAAAGTTCAATTATATATGTAATCATATTATAATTCCTTTAATTATCTACCAACATTTGTAAATGAGTTCAAGCATTCACTGTACCAATCCTATTGTCTACAATAAATCAAGATCTCCATTAACAAAAAAGGTTTCTAAATTGATTAGAAACACAATATAACACATATAATGTTCATTTAATAATATATCATTTAAGCACAAGAAATAGAATAATATAACCTTATTTCATTACCAAGAGCTTCACTCTTTCACCCAAGCAAGATGAAGATTTAGTTACTCATGGATAAGAAGAAAGAAAGAGAGAAGAAGAGAAAGATGAACATAGCTTCACTTTAGAACAAGAGAAAATTACAACAAAGTAAAACAAGAAACAAGCATAACCATAACTTGTAAAAACTAAGCCTAACACCAAGTGCCCAACACTCAGCCCCCAACATTCAGCTCATGGTGCCTTTTATAGATGAGTAGGGATACAAAATGACAAAAAGAATGATTAAGAGTAGGTGGATGAGTGGGTGGAGTGGTTGGATAAGTGGTTGAGTGGTTGGATGATTGGATGAGTAGTTTGATTATTGAGATTCTTTGTCTCCGAAATAATTCATTGCTTAAGTCATTGATTCCGTCATTTTTGAGCCAAGTGGTCTTCATGAAAGTTCTAGGAAATTGTCTAAGCTTTCCAATGGCTCTGGAATCACCCAAAAATTCGTCCTACAGCCCAAGATATGACCCAATTACTATAGACTATTCAGGCCTAGTTTCAGCACCTCTGTTTTGACTTTCAGACCCAATATCACCATCAAGGAGCCCGAATCAAGTTTTGTGTTCAATATGAAAGTTTTAGATCTGGGTCTTAACTTTCAAATACCAAATTTCAACCCAAGATAATTCTTGCAATCCGAGTTATGCTCTGATTACTACACACTGTTCAGGTTTTAGACACAAAACTCGTGTTTTGTCTTCCAAGCCCAATTAGCTCCACTAGATGTCTGATTGAGACTTTGAGCTTTTCATCAAAGTTGTAGAGCTCTCTCTTATCTTTCCTACAAGGTAAAATTCATAATTATCAGACATTTAGAACTCAAGATATGGCCGAAATACAGAAACGGCATAAGACCAAAATAGTACTGAAAAAAATCAATTAAGTTCAATTTGAGTCCAAACTTACAAAACATAACTAGGCTTAATCAATTAAGTACATGGAGAGTGTAAATGACTAAAAATGAGGGTTTATTAATGTATAAAATATATGATCATCAAATTCCCCCACACTTAGCTTTTTGCACTCTTGGGCAAAGCACATAAGACCAAAGTTAGAAGACAAAGAAAAATAACACAGACTCAAAAGTTAAAAACTCTAAAAGACTCGATGAAGTAAGAAGAGCAACAAGAAATTCAAGGGATCAAAGCATTAATGAGGTAACATTTCTTCACATCTCAAACCAACAAGTAAGGAAGCTTTCGTTGAAAAAAATGAATTAAGAATGATAAATCCTCACAAAATTCACTCTCAATTTCTCAAGTGTTTAAAAGGTAAATATTTCACTCTATTCAACCCATGAACAATTTCACTACCATAAGCTTGCTTATCTTCTACTTCTCCGCTACTCAAAACACATGCATACAAAAATCAAGAGGACTTTATTCAAGGTTGTAATGGGGTGATAGTAAAGGAGAGAGGATAATATGGATATGAAAAGATAAATACCAAAGAGAATAAAAGAGCATTATGGTACAGTTAGAGTGAAGAAAATGTTTGAGAACTTTCATCATAAAGGACAATCACCAATAATTGACTAATGTTTTGTTGAACATCAATCCCAAATTGGTGAATTGAATTCATTGTTAGACTTGAACATTCTCTTTTTCTTCTTGTTGTTTCCAAGCATCCACCTTTATTCTGATAATCCTTTGATTGCAACGGTGGTCAATAAATTTTTTTTGATCATTTTGCACATACACCCCCACACTTGTTCAAGAACAAGGTCAATGCTCTCTTATTCCCTAAGGTTGGGAAAAACATGTTTTTTTTTCTCTTAATTTTTTTTTGAAGGATGAAATGAGCTTAAAACAAGGAATACTCAAACAAGTTCAAAGGGGTTACACAATAGAAAATATACAAGGATGGCTATTTGGTCAAAGTAGCTATTTCAAAATGCCTCAATCATATTAATGTATGCATGTGAAAATGTAGCCTAAAAAAGAATCAAAGCAAGTTCTAGAGTAACAATTCCATGAGTGAAAATCACACAAGAAAGAAGAGAATGGTACAGATATTCGATCCATTCATCAATAGGCTCAAAATCTCACAAGGCATATTTCTATCATTCTCTATCCACTAATTCAACATTCATAACCAAGCATGTGAAATTTAATAAAGAAGATAATTTATTCAATCATACTATGATCCCTGAATTTCAATTGTTTCAAAGGATGTGAGAGTGCATTCACTTGAATTTTACAAAAGAAACCAAAAGACAAAAACTTTGTTACTTCCACAAATCAATACTAATTAATTACTACCTAAAAAAAACTCCTTACTCAGCCACCAATTAAGATGCGTCTCAAGAGTAGAAGTTGTTTCCAAAATTTACTCTTTACTCTGCCATCACTAATTGGTTTAGTAAGTCCATGACAATCATATCATACTTCCCAAAAAGAAAATAAAAAAATTGGTAGTCAACTATCCTTTCCCCAACTAGATCACAACATTGTCCTCAATGTTAAAATATAGATGAGTAAAGGATAGAAGATATTACCTGTTGGAGAAATCTGACACAAATTTAAACAAAAATAAAGTACAATAAATAAAATCAAAAGTAAAGAAAAGCTATAAACGAAGTGTCAAATCTGACTCCTTTTTCATCTTGTTTCCCTCTCTGCCCCCTGCTGACCAATTTATCTGAGCTATTGCTGGATCAGGATCAAAAATCAAAGGTAAAGGAATTATTTTTTTTTGTGACTTCAAGAAAACCATCAGGGTAAAGAAGTCTAGAAACCCCTGAAGGATCCTGCTCAAAGGATCGTCTGTCCAAAACTAAAATACAGTAAAATCATACAAAGATAAAAGAAATATAATAGCAAATGATGACATATCTGTATGTACAGCTTTCATGGCGTATCTTTATACTGTGCGTCATGAGTGCAGTAGTGGTATATTTTTATACTACGTGTCACCAGTGCAGTAGATATTTACGTCTCTTTATTCAAAGAAAGAAGAAAGAAGAAACCATCGTGGGTTTCCATCCTGGGTCTGGAACCTGGAGCGCTCACACTTAGGCTCATAACATCAACAAAGATGCTAAAATCTAAAACCCATAATATCCAAGATCCAAAACATCCCATCCCATGGCGCTGAGAGCCCCATCTAATAAAAGAGAGGATCAAGCTCAGATGCCTCATACACTTTGGCCACCGCGGGTTACTTCTCACTAATAACTAGAATGGGATGCTTCTGCCTGTCCATCAACTCCACAGTGCCTAGAGGGCAAACAATGGGTTATGGAGTGCGGCTCTCTACAGAGCATGGTACACGAACTTTATTAAGGACCAGCGTGCAAAGGTCCACCCGAGTCAATGACGGATCAGCCAAAGGCTGGGGCTCCACAACTAATTAAAGTCATGGTACTTCTTCTGGATCGCCTTTGTTCAGACTTTTTTTTTTCTTTTTCATTTTTTTTATTTTTTTATTTTTTATTTTTTAGAAAACATGAAGAAGAAGAAGATAATATGTACAGATTGTTGTGGATATAACTCACATATGCCTCTGGTTTAACATCTAGTAACGACTTAAATGCCTTCTATGAGTCGAGGATAAGCTTCCCATCTAATTTTCTTAAAAATTGGCAAACAGGGTCTTTTAGAGTCAGATTCCCAAGACTGTAGGGTTTTTCTTCATCATGATTGCAAGATTCAGAGGTATCATGTTTCTTTGTGAAATTGAGCCCATCTTTTGACAATTTTTCACAACTTTTGCAAAAAGTATTACAGTCCTTAAATAAAGTGGGCCAATAAAATCCACACTGCAAGATTTTTACAGCTGTTTTCTTTTAAGAAAAGTGACCTCCATATGCTTCTGAGTGACAAAATTTAATGACACTACCTACCTCACTGTCAGGCACACATCTCCGAAAGATTTGGTCAGGATAATATTTGAACAAGTATGGGTCATCCCAATAAAAGTTTTTCACCTCTGTTAAAAATTTCTTCCTATCTTGGTGCGTCTATTGAGGTGACATCTTTCCTTCCTGTTCTTCAGTAAGAGACGAGGAAATTACCACAGGAAAACTTTACTTTTCTCCTAAAAATGTGTACTTCAATCTAGCAGGTAATGGTTTTAGTTCCATTGTGGGTACTTCTTCATGGGCATTATCATTCATGGGTTTTAGCTCTTCGAATTTTGGCTTTCTTCCTTTGTATTCTATTTCCTTTGTACAATCAAGCAAATCAAATGAATTAATTAAACAAACTTCTAATGGGTCAGAAGAACTCCTTTTTTGAAGATGATCATCTATAATGGCTTCAATTCCTTCAACTTCCTCATTTTCATCAAGGACTTCCTGTGGTTGCTTGCACATGTTAAAAACATTGAGATCCAGTGTCATGTTTCTAAATGTTAGCTTCACCACTCTATTTCTGTAAATTATCAAAGCATTTGATGTTGCTAAAAATGGATGGCCTAAGATAACAGGAATTGACTTGCAACTATCAACCATAGGTTCAGTATCCAAGACAATAAAATCCACAGGATATATGAATTTATCAACTTGAACCAACACATCTTTTATTATTTCTCTTGGAATTTTAATTGATCTATCGGCAAGTAAAAGAGTTACAGAAGTTGGTTTTAACTCACCTAAGTTGAGTTGCTGATAAACTAAATATAGAAGCAAATTGACACTAGCACCAAGATCAAGTAAAGCTTTTTCAATTTTATGTTCTCCAATAATGCATGAAACTGTAGGACAACCAGGATCTTTATATTTCAACACATTATTATTCTGAAGAATGGAGCTTACATTGCTTCAAAAATGCTTTCTTTTTCACATTTAATTTTCTTTTAACAAAGGTACAAGTCCTTCAAATATTTGGCATAAGAAGGAATCTGTTGGATAGCATCTAACAGAGGAATATTGATTTTCACTTGTTTCAAAATTTCAAAAATTCCAGTGTTATGGTCCAATTTCTTTGGATTTTTCAATGCTTGAGGAAATGGGGGTGAAGGCGAGAGTTTGGTCTCCTTATAGTCAACTTCTTCATTTTCTTGGGGAATTGGTTCATCTTCTTTCTCACAAGATTCGGGGATGTATTTTTCAATAACCTTTCCACTCCTAAGAGTTATCACTGACTTGACTTGGTCCATTTGTTAGTTTTCTGAATTCCCCTCATGTAGACTGTACTGACCCTTGGGATTTGGTTGAGGTTGAGAAGGAAATTTTCCTTTCTCATGAATGATGAGTGCAGAAGAAAGTTTAGTAAGAGTTTCTTTTATGTCAATCATGGTTTGATTGTTTTGTTTATTAATGGTCTCTTGCATTTCTATGAATGCATGCAGTGTTTCTTCAAGGTTTTTCCTATATGGTGGAACATAAGATACATATCCTTGAGAATTTTGAGAGTCTGTGTGTGCTCGAGGAGGTGGTGGTTGCACAAATCAGTGATCGATTATTATTCCTCAATTGAAATTCGGGTGATTTCTCCATCCCATTGTATGTATCTGAAAAAGAAGAAGTAAA
Source organism: Ormosia emarginata (assembly GCA_029884605.1). Taxonomy (NCBI): domain Eukaryota; kingdom Viridiplantae; phylum Streptophyta; class Magnoliopsida; order Fabales; family Fabaceae; genus Ormosia; species Ormosia emarginata. The sequence continues at coordinate 12,598,101 of JAQQTP010000090.1, forward strand.
TGGCTTGTTAAAATTATTCATTGCATTTGCCTGCTCATGTACAACTTCTTTAAAAACAAGTATCTTAGGACATTCATGTGTTGAGTGTCCTAAGTCATCACAAATGCTACAAATTTCTTCATTTTGCACAGATTTGATTTCTTTTACTTTTCTTAATTCCATGGCTTCAACCTTTCTAGCCAAACTGGCAAATCTAGCATTTAGATCTTCCTCTTGACTAAGGTGATATTTTCCTTTATTAGCACTTACAAGATTAGATCTAATTGAATTTTCAGAAAGGTTAATACTATGCCAAGATTGAGAATTTTCAGCCAGCTGGTTTAACTAGTCTAAAGCTTCATCAGGTTCTTTATCAAGAAACTCACCATTGCACATTATTTCCACAAATTGTTTAGTTTCAGGTGTTAAACCTTCATAAAAGAAGCTTATAGTGCGCCATTTTTCAAAACCATGATGTGGGCAAGAATTTAACAAATCTTTAAACCGTTCCCAACATTGAAAATATGCTTCATTTGAATTTTGGGAAAAAAAATATGGATTTGTCTTTTTATAGCATTGGTTTTATGTGTTGGAAAAAATTTCTTTAAGAACTCATCTTGCATTTCTTGTCATGTGCCAATTGATCTTGGATTCAAAGTGTTAAGTCAAGATTTTGCTTTATCTTTTAAAGAAAAAGGAAACAATTTAAGGTTAACAATCTCTTCATTGTAATTTTTATCATTGAAGGCAATACATACTTCCTCAAATTCTTTCAGATGTAAATATGGACTTTCAGATTCTAAACCATGAAAATTAGGAAGTACAGAAATTATACCTGGCTTAAATCTAAAATTGTTGGCATTGAGTGGAAAGATAAAATATGATGGACTAGAACTTCGAGGTGGTTGCAAATATTCACGCATAGTTCGCAACGGTTGATTTTCATGTTTATCATGTATACTTTCATTGTTAGCCATTGTGTCAATTGTGTGTGATTGTGATTCAAACAAGTCAATATATAAAGTACCAGAATTAATTTTAACTAAACGATCAAAATTTAAATCACGATACTAATTAAGCATACATACATAAATAACTTAAAATAAATAAACAAAAAATAATGTACAAGCTGGCGGTGTCACCCACCATTAAATATTAACAGGGATGGGGTAATAAACCAACCACCCAAAAATAAAAATAAAATAAAGTGCGGAAAATTAAAATACTGAAAATAAAGTGCAGAAAGTCAATTTAAATATGAAAACCGGAGAGTGACATGAGCCCACAGAGCCGGCGAAAGAGAAGAGAAGAAGAAATATTATTTCATTAAGTTAAATTGCGGAAAAATAAATAACAAAAAAGTAAAAGAGAGAGTTTCTCCCACAAAGTTAGTACGTAAAATAAAAGGGAGAGTTACTCCCATCGACGAAAAAAAATGACGAAAATAAATAAATAAAATTAAAAAGCAAAAATAAATGACATGAATATAAAAGTTAGAAAGTTAGCAAGTTAGTAAGTTAGAGTTAGATAGTTAGAAAGTTAGAGAGTTAGTAAAGAAACCGAAGGATCGGCAAGCCGATCTTTTGCTCCGGTGAGGGAGAAGAGAAAATAGATTTTATTAAAGAAAATAAACCTCAAAAACTTCAAATCAAGTCCCCGCCAACGACGCCAAAAACTTGTTGTGCGAGATTAAAGGATGCAAACCCAAGTACAGGTTGTCTCAAGTAATAAATTTCTCAGGAGTCCGAGGTCGATCCACAGGGAATTGATGAAGAAAAATTAATTGAGGTAAGAAAAGGATTTGTCACAACACCAAAAGTAATTAAAGATGTTCACAAATGAATTTAAGAACTTGCTTGGGTTAGGAGATCCACTCTTGATAATAAATTAAAGGTAAGATTATTTTTCTTTTTAACTCAACTGAAATCCACACACAATGGAGGTTCCAATCGAAAAATATAACATTCAAAGTTCAATTATATATGTAATCATATTATAATTCTTTTAATTATCTACCAACATTTGTAAATGAGTTCAAGCATTCACTGTGCCAATCCTATTGTCTACAATAAATCAAGATCTCCATTAACAAAGAAGGTTTCTAAATTGATTGGAAACAAAATATAATACATATAATGTTCATTTAATAATATATCATTTAAGCACAAGAAATAGAATAATCTAACTTTATTTCATTACCAAGAGCTTCACTCTTTCACCCAAGTAAGGTGAAGATTTAGTTACTCATGGATAAGAAGAAAGAAAGAGAGAAGAAGAGAAAGATGAACATAGCTTCACTTTAGAACAAAAGAAAATTACAACAAAGTAAAACAAGAAACAAGCATAAGCATAACTTGTAAAAACTAAGCCTAACACCAAGTGCCCAACACTCAGCCCCCAATATTCAGATCATTGTGCCTTTTATAGAGGAGTAGGGATACAAAATGACAAGGAGAATGATTAAGAGTAGGCGAATGACTGGGTGGAGTGGTTGGATGAGTGGTTGAATGGTTGGATGATTGGATGAGTAGTTAGATTATTGAGATTCTTTGTCTCTGAAATAATTCATTGCTTAAGTCATTGATTCCGTCATTTTTGAGCCAAGTGGTCTTCATGAAAGTTCTAGGAAATTGTCTAAGCTTTCCAATAGCTCTGGAATCACCCAAAAATTCGTCTTACAGCCCAAGATATGACCCAATAACTACAGACTGTTCAGGCTTATTTTTAGCACCTCTGTTTTGACTTTCAGACCTAATATCACCATCAAGGAGCCCGAATCAAGTTTTGTGTTCAACATGAAAGTTTTAGATCTGAGTCTTAACTTTTAAATATCCAAATTTCAGCCCAAGATAATTCTTGTAGCCCGAGTTATGCTCTGATTACTGTACACTATTCAGGTTTTAGATACAAAACTCGTGTTCTGTCTTCCAAGCCCAACTAGCTCCACTAGATGTCTGATTGAGACTTTGAGCTCTTCATCAAAGTTGTAGAGCTCTCTCTTATCTTTCCTAAAAGGTAAAATTCATAATTATCAGATATTTAGAACTCAAGATATGGCCAAAATACAGAAACAGCGTAAGACCAAAATAGTGCTAAAAAAATCAATTAAGTCCAATTTGAGTCCAAACTTACAAAACATAACTAGGCTTAATCAATTAAGTATATAGAGAGTGTAAATGACTAAAAATGAGGATTTATTAATGTATAAAATACGTGATCATCAGTTACCACCAATAATCACAGCCAGTGAGAGGTCGCTGGAGAGCCAATGACATTAAATCGTAGGATCCAGTTCAGTTGCATAGTCACGTGAGTATACCAACACGGGGCGCTTCTATCTGCCCATCATCTCAGGTTGCCTAGAAGGCAAACTCTGGGACACTGAGAATGGTTCTCTACAGAGTATGGCACACGAACCTTATTTATATACCGGTGTGTCAAGGTCTCCTCTTGAGTATATGAAAAGACGGGCATCCACCCGGATCTCCTAATCTAATTAAAGATCAAGTACAACTGAAGTTTTGTCGTCTTTTTCTCTTTTTTGTCTCTTTTTTTAACCTTGGTTTTTTTCACTTTTTTTTCTTTCTCTTTATTTTTGAAGAAGAAGAAGAAAAAGATAATATGTACATCTTGTTGTGGTTGTAGTTCACATCTTCCTCTGGTTTTACGTCCAGTAACAGCTTAAACGCCTTCTATGAGTTGAGGATAAGTTTCACATATAATTTTCTTATAAATTAGCAAACAAGGTCCTTTAGAGTCAGATTCCCAAGATTGTAACGTTTTTGTTCATCCTTGAAGAAATTCCACAAGTTAAGAAGTTCACGATGCACAAATCCACAAGAATGTGTCTCAAGAGTCAATAAAATATCATCTAATGACTCATTACTCAGTCCATTCTTAATGAATATTTTATCTTCTCTTTTTAGAATACGAACTTCTTCCAAAACCTGACATGTATGAGTCAAGTGAAATTGAAGACTTACATACTAGACGGACCTTTGCTTCAATTATCCAGCGTATATCTTTCGCCATACCCTTGTGCATTAACAGTTTTAATTTTTCACATCTAGCTTTGTAAATTTTTGTCAGAGCATTTTGAGGAAGAAAAGGAAAATGTTTTCTTAAATTTGAGAAAGTGACATTCATTTTAAAGGAGAAGAATTCAGTTATTATGAGAAACTAAAAACAAACCGACTCGAGAGCCATGGAGTATCGTTATCTGCCACTTAACTGGAAACACAAAGAACTGCAAAAAGAAGACGACAAAATTAGAATAAATTCTATTCATAACAAGGATTAGAAAGAGAGATGAATTTTACCTCATCAATTTGGTTTTCTAGAAATGGTTTGAGTCTTTGTCCATTGACTTTAAGCACATTATCATTCCTAGGATTCTCAATGTCTGTGGTCCCATGAGGATACACACGTTTAACAACAAAAGGACCACTCCACCTAGATCTCAATTTGCCAAGGAATAGGTGCAGACGAGAATTATAAAGCAGAATTTTTTGACCAATTTCAAAAGATTTTCTCAAAATTGACTTGTCATGAAAAACTTTTGCTCTAACTTTATAAATCTGAGTTTTCATATGCATCATTTCTCAATTCCTCAAGTTCATTTAATTGCAATTTGCATATCTTGCAAGCATCATCAAGGTTTAGGTTGAAAGCTTTAATGACCCAAAATGCTTTATGCTCTAGTTCTACAGGCAAGTGACAAAGTTTTTCATAGACTAATCGATAGGGTGACATGCCCAAAGATGTTTTGAAAGCAGTACGGTAAGCCCAAAGTGCATCATTTAGTCTTAAAGACCAATCTTTACGATTTGGGTTAACCATTTTTTCTAAAATTTATTTAATCTCTCTATTTGCCAATTCAACTTATCCATTTGTTTGAGGGTGATAAGGGGTGGCAATTTTGTGTGTAATACCATATTTCTTCATTTTGTGTGTAATATCATATTTCTTCAATAAGTTAGTAAGTTAGTAAGTTAGAAAGTTAGAAAATTAAAAGAGTAGAGAAAGAATATACCAGATAGTGAAGTTTATTTAACGAAAGAGAACCTCAATAAATTAAAACTTCAAATCAAGTCCCCAGCAACGGTGCCAAAAACTTGATGCGGATTAAAGGATGTAAACCCAAGTGCAGGTTGTCTCAAATAATAAATTTCTTGGGATTCCGAGATCAATCTACAGGGAATTGATGAAGAAAAAATTCTTTGAGGTAAGAAATTAATTTGTCATAATACTGAAGATAATAAAACTTGTTCACAATTAAAAAAAGAACTTGCTTGGGATAGGAGATCCATTTTTGGTAATAAATTAAGGACAAGATTAATTCGTTTTTATAACTCAATTGAAATCCATGCACACGTTCCAATCGAAAAATCAAACATTCAAAATCCATTTAGAATTATATACGTAGTTATATTATGGTTCATTTAATTATTTACTAACATCAACACTTGTAAATGAGTTCAAGCATTTATTGTGTCAAACTATTTGTCTACAATGAATCAAGAATTGCACTTTACAAGGAGGGTTTCTAAATTGATTGGAAACAAAATACAACACATATAATGACCACTTGATAATATATCATTTAAGTATAAGAAAGAAATTAATCTAACCTTATTTTTATTACCAAAAGTTTCACTCATTCACCTAAGCAAGACGAAGATTAGTTACTCATGAACAAGAAGAAAGAAAGAGAGAAGAAGAAAAAGATAAACATAACTTCAATTTAGAACAAAGAAAACTACAAGAGAAAAAAATAACACAATAGCATAATCTAAGCTAAGATTCCCAAAATGATCAGTCAATGCTCCTTTATATAGAGCTTGAGGAGTACAAAATGATAATTAAGTTATTTAATGAGTGGGTAAATTATGGGTGGATGAGTGAAAAATGATAATGGAGTTATTTAATGAGTAGGTAGATGATGGGTGGATGAGTGAAAAATGACAATGGAGTTAATTAATGAGTGGATGGATGATTAATGAGTGGGTGGGTGATTATTGAGTGAGTAAATGATTACTGAGTGGGTGGATGATTATTTAGTGGGTGGATGATTAATAAGTGGATGGATGATTAATGATGTTTGTCTCTCCACTCGTACCAATTAATTTAACTATCTTCACATGATTATAACTCTGTTAAAACGTCATTTTCTGAAAAAAGTGGTCTTGATGAAAGTATAAGGATTTTGTCTTATCTTTCCAATGTCACTGGTTTCATCTCCATACAACTCCTATAGCTCAAATTCTAGCCCAATCACTGCACACTGCTCAGGCCCAGCTATAGCTCCTCTGTTCTGAATTACAAGCCCAATATGACCTCCAAGACATACTGGTTCTTGTGTTCTCATTAAAGTTATAGATTTGGGTCTTAACTTTCAAATGACACTAATTTCAGCTCAATGCAACTCATACAGCCCAAGTAATGCCGTGAATAGTGCACATTGCTCGAGTTCTAGTGACAGAATCTGTTTTCTGACTTCCAAACCCAATTAGCTCCACTAGACGTCTGATTAAGATTTCGAGATCTTCATCAAAGTCGTAGAGTTTTCTCTTAACTTTCCTACAAAGTAAAATTTGTAATTTTTAGACATATAGAACTCAAGATATAGTCAAAATACAGAAACAATGTAAAATCTCAACAATACTAGAAAATATCAGTTAAGCCTAATTTGAACCCAAACTTATAAAACATGACCAAGCTCAATCAATTAAGTACATTGAGAGTGTAAATGATTAAAAATGAGAGTTTATTAATGTATAAAATATGTGATTATCAGATGTTTATAATGAAAGTGAAAAAAATAAATATAACTAATGTATGAATATCAATATATGGCAATTTTTCCCAAATATATAAAAGCTTCTCAACTATAAATCTTCATTTTTCTTTGTAGATAAAGTTGGTTCCAACAAAAGAACGCGATTCAAGGATATATTTTTTTGTTTTACTCAAATAATACCCATTTTAACAAGAAATCATCAAAATGTTATAGTTTTATGGTTTCCTACAACGAACAAGAAAATTTTGGCAGTTAAAAGAGCAATTTGGCTTCGGGAGGCATTTTTGCGGCAGTTATAGGCTACCACAGGAATAACTGCTACAAAAGTAATTAGAAGTGGTTGTGATGGTGGTTGTAATTGCCGCAGATAACCAAATCAGTAGGGGTGTAAATTGGTTCAGATAACCCGACCAATCTGACCAATCCCAACTGAATCAATTATATTAGTTTGGTTTGGTTCAAGTATGTTAATTGGTTCAGGCAAAATCTAAACTGAATAAAGCTTAATTGGTTTAGTTCTCGCATTGAAAGTTTCAAACATGAGAACCGCACCAAACAAACTAATTTTTTTTCTAAAATATGCTCTGCTGCTGCCATTTTGAATCTAACCTGAGTTCGCGTCTAACCTCCTCTTTGATAGCATTGTGCTCTTTGGTCAACTGTTAAGCAATGATCTTATTGGATCCACCTATAGAACCAATTACAACACAAGAGTCTCCAAGATTGGCAATATATAATGTCTCTTTCTAGATAACACCAACCAGACAACAGGAACCAATTGCTGCAATCAATGACTTTATTTCATAACTCCTTCGAACAAGAGTCTAAAACCATCTTCAATAGCAGAAACAGTACCCCTGATAATATCTTTAAAGATAGAATTATTTTCTTGAACAATCCTTGTAACTAGATTCGACATAAAACTTCCACAACTGCTTACACCAATGCAGTACCAAGGGTATGCACAACAAAATAACAATAAAAAAAGAAAAAAGAAAAAGTCAAGTTATGAAAATAGATGCATTTTGCAGATCAGACAGTAAAAGAATTTATATATGTTGTTAACTTACACCAATATGCACCTATCAATTTGGATAAAAAAATAAAACAAAAATAAGAGAAAATGAAAACAAAGAATATGCAATTTCATAACTTACACCAGTATGCACCTATCAATCCATAATTTGTAGGTGAATCAATTTGCAATGTTGCCATCTATCAAATATAACAGAGATTAGGAATTATGACTTCGCTAGGGAGGAGGTGAATGGGCCTAGGCGCAGGCCAACCATGATGGCATGCATGGTTATGGCTTTGTTGAGGTTCTTGATATGCAGGGCCTCCTTGTTGAATTTGGTCATGTAGTCCCTAAGTGATTCGTCGCGCCCTTGTAACACCCTAATACAACTATCTCAATATACCTTAATTATATAAAGATATAAAGCATTAAACATATTACTTCTATTCTTACTATGATTCTAATCCCATATAACTTAACAAGTAAATACAGAGAGCCACGATAAAAGTAGGTCATACATATATACATCAAAAGCCTCTAAGGACAAAGTGTTATACATACAACAAAACTACAACTCATAGTAAAAATATACAAGAGTTGTCAATACATCAAAACTAAAACTATCTAATTCTTGTTGCTTTTTCTTCAATTTCTTTAACAATCGGTAAGGGTCTTGACCTGTTTTTACCATGGAAACATGGAAAGGGGTAAGAACATAAAAATTCTCAATAATGTACATATATTTCATGACACTCATTAATATAAATTCTTATAAATATAATTGATAACAACATTTTACCGTCGCCCATACAACTGTATAATATATAAAAATCTAATGTATCTCGATATTACATTATTATCCGTACAACTGTATAACATCAACTAAACTTGACAAATTATTTAACTTGCTTCAATACCTAACTTAGGACTTAACTCATCCCAAGGCTCGTGTTAGTAAGTTTGACTCACTTGATTACACTTACATAAGGTTGTTCATATTCCTCATGTTACTTGATAAATAGTTTAGTTCACTGCTTTGTCTTGGGTAAAATGTTGTACTAACATTTTCCTCTCACAATTATCTCCTTAATAAAGAGCTTAACTCACTCATTTGCAAGGTTAAGGGGTTAAATTCACTCCCTCAATTAGGTTAATTGTTCTATAGTTCAACTTTGATAAGGAAGGGAACCACTCTTTACTAAGTCTCAATTTCAAGCAATTCATAATTCTAGAAAAGATTAAAAACTTAAACTTATTCTTATATGCTAAATGGTTATTTCCCTAGTGAAATATCCCTAAAATTATCTTGACACATTTTAGAAAGTATATACTAAGGATCCCAACTAATTAGGAAGCCCAAATTGTCCATAAAAATGGTTTTGGCCATTTCTGGAACCAGCGCCTAAGTGCTCATTCTCCAATGCCTAAGCATTGGTTGGGCAAAGAAATGCTATGCTCTGTTCTATTTCTGAGCACTTAAGCGCTCAACACTCAATGCCTGAGCATTGAAAGCCCTGCTATGTGCACCAATCTCTAGGATGTGCGCGCCTGGGCGCTCGGATGCTAGCACTTGAGCATTGGCTGTATATCAAAAAATTCTACAAAATTGTACAGAATTGGTTATTGTTCCATTGGAACATAACCGAAAATCAACCATTCAAAAATGGTTCCTAAGTGATTTCTAACATCACCAACAACCTCTAATCATGTTGTAACACTTAATTTAATTATTAACTCTCTTAGGTATGGATTAATCACAAAAACTATAATCTCACTAACCTAATCTTCTATGTCCAACTTAAGGAACTTTCTCACTTTGTCCCAAGAAAATTTCTATCTTCTTGCATCTAATAAGCAGAAACTCACTCAAATTACTCAATGAAAGCAAAAACTAACCAAGAAAACAATTTTTTGCTCTCTAAAACTCATTTTCTCCATCTAATGACCTAACATCCAACTATGGAATAGGTGAAGAAAAGAGATGGAAATAAAAGTTAAGAACCCCTACCTCAAAACTTTGATGATGGCGGATGATCAAGTTTAGCGTTGCCCTTGAATTTCTTGCTCATTTCCTCCTCTTCCCCCTTTGCTTTCTCTTCCTTTCTTCCTTGATTCTCTACTGCTGCTACCTTGGCTATTTTTGGGAGAGAAAAGTGAGTGAAATGAGTTGAAAAGGAGGGAAATATCAAGGGTTAAAAATCATCGAAGAGGGCTGGTCGTATGTGACTTGTAACACTTAGGTATTTCACTGATAATTCCTGATCTGCTAAAAATACTTAGATTTAGCTAAATTAAGTTTTTCAGCTTCCAACAACTTTAAAATAAATACTACGATTCATTAAAAATATTGGTTCACCATTATCATAATTTTTCATATTTGCTACTAGTCTATCAGACATTAAATGCATAACTTGCATGCCTAAAAATACCAAACTAATTTTGATTATTCTCAAATTTTAACTACATCATCTCACACCTATTTGTGACTTAGAAACAAATTCTCTAGATTTATTTCCCTTTATTTAGCCATTTATGCTACTATCTGAGTCATTTTAAGTTACTTTTCACACTCTAGGTTGAATCAAAGTGGCTAAACTAACTCATATTGTCACAAAAATAGACAGACATGTAAAACAAGTGTTATTCTACCTTTGTAACCATAAAATAGTCTAACATGTTAAAAATAGGTTGTTACACCCCTACTTGAAGTTAATAAGGCTAGATGAAATCTTAGGTTGTACCTTGCTGATAGTGAAGTGTAAGAGGAACTTGGTGGTGAGCTCCTCAGACTTGTTCACAGACCTTTCGGCAGGGAAGAAAACCACTTTAAGGCGATTTTCTTGAGGGTTCCGAGAAATGTGCGACACATGATGGGGTCAGTACTCCCCAAGAGCAGCATAGATGAGGTGAATGAGTTTACGTGCTCCTGGGATTCATGGTGCCATCATATAGATCAATGTTAGCTGGGATTTTAAATATTGCAGGCAATTGAGACCCGTAATAAAGTTAGAGAATGGTTGGTTGGGCTGATAGGAAGTGCTGAGATGCTAGGTTTGTTGAGAGGCCGCAGACTGCTCAAAGGGGGATGTTGCGAAGTTCTACCTCGACCCGTGGTCCGTTATTTCTCCGTACTTCTCGTTCGTTCTGTGCTCTGGGATTTTTTTTAGCAAGTTGCTCATTTCATTCCCTGTGGTTGTTTTTAGCAACTTGCTCGTTCTGCTCTCCTGGATTGTTCTTGGCAACCTTCTCCAGGTGAACAACCTTCTAGAGTTCCACGATCTATCTATTCTAAAGCCAAACCATAGCCAGTAATTCCTATTAGGTCGGTTCTTATTGCATAGATTCTTATAAAGGGGGTGGAGGGACCGCGTCGTGGGGTTATGTCTCGTGTTAGGGCGAAACCAGCATGACAAATCTTAACTGGTCGTTTGATCCTTACGACGGTTGAAGGGCAACCTCATTGAGACTGGGGTTGGTGAAGGAGGCTTCCTCCCTATCCCGCCGCGAGCCCTGCTTGTTTGCGGGTTGCCTTCTTGTGTTTACGGGATTGAGAATCACAATTTAATGTTTCCTATAGACAGTGCCAATGTTCATAACCGTGATCAAATAGTGTACTTGATCACGACCTAAACATTTGAGAATGGTTGAAAATGGTGGCTCCTCCTTGTGCGACAACGAAGTAGAAGGGGTGGTTTACCTACAAGGTACTCTAACACTCAAGTTAGGATTTGCACTAAGATGGGAGTGTGTATAGGAATAGATGTGCACCTAAATGGCTAGATCATATATTTATAGCATAGGGTTGCTTGCTAGTGAAGTAATACCTTGGAGATATAGTTTTTTTGTGATTAGGATTTGATAGTTATGAGAAGATATGATCTTAATTATCCTCATTAAATGGGAGATTTTGTTACGATTTAATGATCTTCTAGAAGTTGGACAGATAAGTCCTTCTAATCGAAGAGGCTGAAGTTGTTGTTGTTCTGGCCAGATTAGGCCACTGCTATTGGGCCCTAGATTCGGGATACCAATCCAAAACACAGTCTATAACAGCAATTCAAATTTAAATTAGTTAAAGATTCTCCAAGCAATTATTGTATAAAATAAATTTTAAATCAAAATTCTGAGCTACAATAAAAAAGAATTAATTTTAGTTTGTACATTATTATATATTGTCTAAGAATAAATAGAAATATATGTCAATTAATATATATTCCAAAAAATAATTTAAAATTTAAAATTTTAAAAATTTAGATAATATATGTCAAATATAAAATTATAATTTTGGTAAATATTTTTAAATGTCAAAATATTATTCTTAATGATAATAAATTTACTTTCATAAACATAAAAGTAAAATTATTAATATATTGTTTGATGTATATATTCAAAACATCTAAATTTTAGAAATAATTTTAAAATATAAAATTAATTATATAGTTTAAGTATTCTTATAAATGCTAAAATATCATGTTTGAAGATAATAAGTCTCTTTTCTAAATTATCAAATAAATAAAATTCAAAAATAATAATAATAATTATTATTATTATTATTATTATTTTACTCATTTTTTTCTGTCAAATGAAAAAGAATAAAAAAATAAATTAAATAATTATTATTAAATTAGAAAGATATAAGAATTTTTTTACATATGATTTATTTTAGCAATTATATGATCTTTAATAAGATGACATGTATCACACACAACTTTCACGTGCATCGCACTAGTGTTAACCTAATATATCTTAAATAAAAAAAATTTCTAAAATTGAAAGTATACCTTTTAATTATTGGCTTAGTTCTCTTTCCACTTCATGCTTCGGTCGGGGGGATTTGAATGCATGTCGTTGCCTGCCAGTGCCACCGTCCGCAGCAAAAGCAAGATACTTAAGGAAGGTTGGTTGTCGTTTTATGGACGCAGTCAAAGGCAGTTGTGTCACTTCAAAAACCGTCCAATGACGTATAGTCCCGCCAACACCTTATCGCGTGGGATATCCGAAGTCACCAACAATGCCATCAGTGGCAGTATCGTAATATTTCCAAGACCCAGTGGCATTTTTATTATAACTTCATCCTCCCATTCAAAGGGTCAAAGGACGCCAGCACAGGGGTATGATACGATTACCCTTCTTTTCCTCTCTCTCCTCCAAATATTAAAATCATCAAAACCAAGTTCCCCCCTCAAACTCACATCACATACATAGCATTGGCGTGAATTCCTAGGTACTCTCCACTTTGCTTATCATGTTGTTTCTGGTTCTTGTTCTAATGCAATTAAGTCTGTTGCATAGCATACGGTTGTGGGTAGCTGATGTTCAATTGAATTCATTTTCTACTCAACATGCTTACATATGTCACGTGTGTCTGTGTATGTTTTTATTAATTTTTCCAAATTATGTTCTTTTTTTTATTTTAGTTTTTTTTTTTGGGTGTTTTTTCATGATGATATATGAATTACAGAATTAGTGAAAGGATAGCTGTTTAGGGAATTACCCTTCGTTGAATGGGATGAATATGTTTTCACTGAAATTGGCTTGAAAATTAAGCTATATATATATATATATATATATATATATATATATATATATATATATATATATATATATATGTTGTTGCTCGTAGAGGAACTAGTGTGTCTCGAGTTGTTCTTCAATCAATGAATAAGCTATTTTGAGGTGTACTAGCATATAAGGGTATGATTTATTCAATAAGATTTATGATTCAAGTCAACAGAAGTAAATCTTCGTGTGTCTTGAAGAATCACTAGTTAAGGACTCTACTGCTGAAGATTGACGAGTTTGGTTGTTGATTCTGTTGTTTCACAAATTTTGTATTATGCTCATGTATAGCAGTCTGTTTTACTTTTTCAGCTTTTGACATTGATCAAGTATAGGCATCATTTACTGTAACCAATTGCTGAATCATGTAAATGGCATTTCTTGGAATCATAATTTAGTGGGGTATATGGTTTTATGCAGATTATTGTTCATCTTTGCAGGGGGAGGCACATAAGCAGGGCCTATTAATAGGATTTATCGAAAATTGGGAACTGCATCCGAATTCAGAACGAGGAGATGGGATCCGAAGGGCCAAAGGCCATTACTATTCATGTAACTGGATTTAAAAAGTTTCAAGGAGTTCCCGAAAACCCCACAGAGGTTATTGTGAATAATCTGAAGGATTATGTTGAAAGGAGAGGTCTCCCTGCTGGTGTTACTCTTGGGAGCTGCACTGTGCTTGAGGTGGCTGGGGATGGTGCACTTGCTCAGCTATACCAGACAATGGAATCTGTTATCTCCAAAACAGATGCTATGAGCAATGCAAATGTTGTATGGGTTAGTTCTCCCCATTCAGCTTCTTGTAGTATCAGATCTCCATTGAATTGTTGATCGTGTGTGGTTGCCTTTTGTAGTAATAGTAATAATGCGCATAGCATGAGATTATAATACTCTATAAACAGTCTCTTAAGAAGTTTAGAGTCAGTTCAATTTGGAGAAGACGCCTTGCTTTAAAAAAAAAAGTCTCTTATGCTATGTGCAGCTTATTACCATCTATTAGACTTGGAAGAGTTATTTTACCCTTTATATTTTCTCCACATGTCTGGTAGACTTAGATTGAACTGCCGTTGTTTGTTATGTTTATTATTTACCAATTCAGCTGTTGTGTAATACTAGTATGGGATTAGGTACTTAAGACTGGAGTTTTCATGCCATGTAGTCTGTTCATTTATTGGTCCACTTAAAATGATAACTATAATGGAAATGTCCTGGTATTGCAGAATGACTTATATAGTAAAAGTGGCAGGCAATGTTGTCAATTGCGGCAAATGAAGGGTACACATTAGTCTAAAATTAGTCAATCTTTTTACTTTTTTTGGGATTAAATTTGGAAGCCACCAAGTACCATTTTGTTGCCATCATCACATAAATGCTCTGCTTTTGCTAGCAGACATAGTAGGGCATTGGTTGAACGAGAAACTTTCATGCGCCACTACTAAGGATATCTTGTTTGGTGTGTTGTTTCTCTCCATCTGTTTGCTATCTGTTGCAAGGTAGTCTTGTTATTCTGGTGAAAGTATATGACTCTAGTTTATGAGATTATTTTAATGTCTGTGGGAAATGAAGTATCAGTAGATATTTGAATAAATGATACTGCTATGGAGAAATGCTTATTGATGATATTGTCTTGTATTTCCTGGATTGATTTTGATAATTTAACTTCTGCTGCCTTTATGCTTCAGCTTCACTTGGGGGTGAATAGTGGGGCGCTAAGGTTTGCCATTGAGCGGCAGGCAGCAAATGAAGCCACTTTCCGCTGTCCAGATGAGTTTGGATGGCAACCACAAGTGAGTCATGATCGTGCTTCCTTTTTTTTTTTCCTGAATAAAATTGTAAAGGATACAAACTTTTCCTTTATATTTTGAAGAGTTCTTCTATGTTTTGCATGACCTAAATCCCTTGTCTTTGTTTTTCATTTTTCTTTCTCAGCAAGTCCCTATAGTCCTTGAGGATGGAGGAATTTCTCGAACAAGAGAGGTAAATTGTAATAACTTATAAAATTGTATCTTGTGATCCATAACGTGTTGAATTGCACTTCATTGGACAAGTTCTTTTAATGAAAATTTGTGTTGTAACTCATCCATGCTTTTGCACAAACTTTAATTGTTTATTTCGTTTTGTAATGAAGAATGAAGACTATACTGACTTGATTAGATCTTACAACATAAGTGGTGACAACTGGATAAAGCTTGTACTTTTTCTTGAAGTTGTTTTTATCCATTGAAGGAAAATCTTTCCTCAGTCCTCCATCCCATCCTAGAAAGAGTAAGAAAGATAGAAAGTACAAATGAACAAAAGGGAGACAAGCACAGACAACTTCTATATTGGGTTCTGTTCGCCTTAAATAATGTGTATAACACATAATTTATGTTGCAAAATCCAAATGCCACGGAGACTTGTATTTGCTTGCTCTTGTGGTTAGTGTCTCATAGGTCTGGAGTTTGTTGATGATTTGAATGTTCAACATTGATGAAAAAATACCTTCAACCAAAATGAACTAGCTAGCAAAAGAATACATTGATCCTGTCTCTCCTTCACAAACTGATTCAGGGGGGAAGAGTGTTGTTGTCTCTCATACTTGAATGCTGTTGTAGCTATGCCATGAATTTGCAATTTAAAGCAGTTAACTTCCGCTTTGTCCTTCTTATTTTTTGTTTTTCTTTCCTAACTTCTTATTAATTGTTTGTTGAAGACTTCTTTCTCTGTTGAGGCAATCTTGAAATCCTTGAAGAAGGGAGCTTATGATGTGATGATTTCAGATGATGCTGGACGCTTTGTTTGCAATTATGTGTATTACCACTCCCTTCGGTTTGCAGAACAGAAGGGTAACAAGTCTCTTTTTGTCCATGTTCCCCTCTTTTCAAGAATTGATGAAGAAACCCAGATGCGATTTACAGCCTCTCTTTTGGAAGCCATTGCTTCTGCATGTTAATGCCATTGATTGAAATGTTTACAAGGACTGCCATGTCCACCTGTCTTATGGTTGTGCATGTAAATCATGTCTCAAAAGCAATGTAATTGTAAAACAATTTGTGAATAAACAAGAAAATTGTTCTCCTTTTTTATTGGTAAGATGAGAGATACAGTTGTCTTTGCCATTCATGGCAACTTATTGATGTATAATGCGTGAATGTCTTAAACTCCATAAATTTGCTGGTAATTACTGAAAATCTCTATCTTTGTTAATTGTGGGTGTTTCAACCTAATATTTTGAATGATATGTAATGTTCACACCAGAATATAGTTCACTGCTTAATCAATGGAAGTTTCACCCGGAAAGGGGTGGTCTATATATTTATATATAAATTTGCTGGTAATTTGCTGAAAATCTTTATCATTGTTATTTGTGGGTGTTTCAACCTAATATTTTGAATGATATGTAATTTTCATACCAGAACATATTTCACTGCTTAAACAATGAAAGTTTCACCCAGAAAGGGGTGGTCTATATATATATATATATATGCTTAGGGTGGTCTATATATGTATGTATGTCTAGGCTGGTCTATATTTTCTTGAATTGGAGGAACAAGTTGAGTAGCTATGCCCTTTAAAATGTGAATGTCATGAAAAGGCATTGGTTGGTGCCTTGGTGGTATAGTTAGCATATGCGGGGATTATCTTCCAAGCATGGTAAAGGATGATCAGCTTTTGTGGTGTAATATATTGAAGCTTATTCAAATACAATGGTTTCCAAAGGAAGCTTGCAGAGTAGGAAACTTTCACCTCGCTTATAATCCTGCAGAAAGATGTTGGAAATTTTTTTGAAAAGTAAAACTACTAGACTAGAAAGGAATTGAATATTAAGAAGTGATTAATTAACTTAATTAATCATTCACTAATTATGTGACTTAATTAATACACAAGTTGTCAATTACCAATTTACTTGCGTTTATATCTCACCTTGGCTTAACATTTCAAAAATTCGTTCAACGACATATATGATTACTCAATACTATTCTCTCTTTTTTTAAAAGAGCACTTGTATTTTTGCAGTTGATTATATTTAATAAATTTTAAATATTTATTATGAAACTAGTAACAAACAAGTGTTTGACAACTCTTTTAGATATATAAGTGTCACACTAGAAGAGTTATTTTGGGTTAAATTGTAAAAGAACTAAATATGACAAAAAAATTAACACCAAAGGGATTGATTATGAAAAATTAACATATAAAGCATTGATTTTTATAATCTTAAATTTATTTGAGTTTCATAAAGTATAATGGCTTTTGAAGCATAATTGTAGAGATGTTTTCTAAAATTTTGAGTCCTATTTGTTAAAACTTATTTTGTAATATTTTTGTATTCTTAAAATAACACACTAATCCAATTAAACATATCATACAGTTCACAAATTGAATTGAATCTATGTAATTAGCTTAATTTATAAACTATTAAAATTAAATAAATAAATATCCAAAGCAAAATGGCTCAAATAGTAAAATGGAATCGCCAACAACAATTGACGCAAGCGGTAGGGGTAGACAACATAATGTTTGATTTGTTTTCTATTTTCATTTTTCAATAGACGTGTTTTTACTAATAATTACAAAATGACACCTTATTTTTCACTTTATTTTTGGTTTTCATACTTTTGTGAAGTAAATAATGAAAATAAGAAAATATTATTTTCACCATTTCATTTACAAAAATTAAAACAAGAAACAAAGTGAAAATAAAGTGACATTTTTGTAATTATTATTGAAAATATGTCAACTAAAAATGAAAAACAGAAAATAAACCAATTATTTTCATCATTCCCATCAACAATAAACAAAGTTAAAAAATAATGTATCATTTTTATAATTATTAATAAAAATATATCAACTAAAAATAAAAGTATAAAACAAATTAAGGGTGGAGTTATTGACACTCCCAAATGTCTATTCACACTCTCCATTATAACTTATCGTTTTAGTTTCCTAAATTATCCTCACCTAAATACTTTTTTAAATTAAAGCCAAACTTTAATTAAGTATATTTATTTATCTATTCACACTCTATAACATTAATTATTTAATTTTGATTTATGTATTCAAACTTTTATAATTATTTTAATTTTTATTCATTTTTCTTTTTCATAGCATCTTGTTCATGTAAAGTCATAGCAACATGTCCTATTAATTTTTGCTATTTAAAATATCCTTAACATAACAATATGTTAAATTAGTAATCTAATTTTTTGATAAAATAAAATATATTATATTAATTCTTCAATTATCTTTTATGAAGTATAATTATTATGAAATTGTATTTTAAGGAATAAAAGTCTTAATCATCCAATTTTGTTCTTTCGATAATGTGTACATTTTTTTATGAGGATTTGTAGTAGCGATATTATATACAACTTATTATGTTTTTGTTCTGGACTGGATTTCGGGTTAGCGGTTCATGAGCAACTCAGCCCACTTGAATTAGATCTTATATATTTATGCGCGTTATTATATAAGTGAATCTACCTATTTATGAGGCGTAAATATCTCATAAGATCCCTTATAAATAAGGACATCAATTGCATTCTACATAAATAGGGAATTTAATTATAAGAGATCACAATTTTATTGGATTCTTATCCTAATTAACAGCATTTAATGCAGATTGAATTATGATCCTTATCACCCAAGATGCTCCTATAGATATCACATAAGGCCACAAAGGTATGCATCTAATTCCTAACACTACCCACCTTGTGTACGGTCTAACTTGAGCATTGGAGTGCCTTTTGCAGGTATTCACCCCCTCGCACCACCGTCGCAATCATCGTGCATTGGAGGAAACCACCATTGTTAACCTATTCAGGTATTTGAACCTCGTTTAAAACATTGACGTCGTCATTGGGAAGAGATAAACTTCAAGTTCCACCACCACCATCATGGTAAACAGTAGACAAAATCAAAATCGCACATCTGCTATGCAGCTTCCACCATCTGCTAGCCTTCATCATGGCTCTGCCCCAATGCACAATCCTTATGGGTCATACCTCAAAAAGGTAAACCAAAATAAGATATACCTCAAGATAAACCTAAATGAGTCACACCCAAGAGGATAAACCTAAAAGTAGAATACCTAAGAGGGTAAATCCAGATAAGGATTACTGTACTCCATAAGATAAACCCAAAAAGTGACTATTATACTCTAAGAAGGTAAACTCAAAAGGGGACTACCGTACTCTAGAAGGTAAACCTAAGAGGATAAATTTAAATAGGAACTATCATACTCCAAAAAGGTAAACATAAAATGGGACCACCATACGCTAAGAAGGTAAATCCAAAAAGGGAATACCCAAGAGGGTAAACCCAAATAGGGACTATCGTACTCCATAAGGTAAACCTAAAAGGGGACTACTATACTCTAAGGAAGTAAACCCAAGAGGGCAAACTAAGAAAAAAAGACTTCAATATGCCAAGAATAGTGCTAGAAGGAGATTGCTACAGCGGCATATTTCTTTAGCTAGAAGAATCCATAATTACCATTTTTATAATTGATTTTTATGCAATTATTATATTTTATAATTGCTATCCAACATATTATCTATTGGCACAATACCATAAATTATCAAAATAGTTTATTGCCAATGTGTGATCTTTAAAAGGTGTGGCATCAAACGACATCAGATTAGCATGTTTATTAACGTTAATCAATAATGTTCCCTTTACCATGGAAGAAATACTGTTAATGGCATCTTGCTCCAATCTTATCAGGGAATAAGATTTTACTTAATGCCATTTACATGTCTCAACGGTCAATCGCCCCTGAGCTGAATACACAAGAAATAATGACACTAATTGCCAATCTTATCTTAGTTTTGTCAGGACATCGCATCCATAAGTACCTCGACTTGTCCTCGTTTTAGCTGGTACCTAGGCGTGACTTCTCGTCCATGAGTACCTTAGCTCGAAGGACCAAGGATCTCTGCATACCTCCATTCTAGCAGTACTTCGGCGTGACTTTGTGTCCACGAGTACCTCGGTTTAAAAGACCTTGGACCTCGGCATGCCTCCATCTTGTTCGTGGAGGACCTAGGAGCTTAGTCATGCCTCTATCCCAGCCAATACATGGGTCGTGACTAAGTCCACAAGTACTTCGGCCTATTCACATCTAAGTCAGTACCTTAGTCGTGACTTCGTATCCACAAGTACTTCAACCCGACATCATATCAGTGCAACCCACAGGTTATCACATCTTGGAGTGGTATGAGGAATACAAGGTCGAATTAGGATTAGTTATTCTAATATGTAAATGAATGTCAAAAAGGGGAATTCACTTGACTGGTATCTGAGTTCAAGGAATAAATTCAAAGGTTTTAATTCATACCCTAATGAGTCTGACCTTAACCCATAAACTTAAAAGTTTAAAGAAGTTAAGTGTATTCGAACATAATCCAGGATATATAAATGTCACTCCAAGAGGTTTCTGTGTCAAAATCATATTAGATATTCTGATGCGTAAATGAAGGTCAAAAGGAGAATCCACTTGACTGATATCTGACATCAAGGAGTGAATTCAGAGCTTTTAACACACATCACAATGAACCTGACTTTAACTCATAAACTTAAAAGTTTAAAGAGGTTAAGCGTATTTGACCGTATCATAGGATATATGAACGCCACTCCAAGAGACTTTCATGTCAAAATCATACTTTTAAGGGTTTTTAACCCGTACCCTAGTAAACCTGACCTTAACCCATAAGCCTTAAAAGGTTAGGTTAAGAGTAGCAGATTATTGCCCGGGATATATGGACATCACTCCAAGAGGCTTCTGTGTCAAAATCATATTTTGTAGTTTCACTCTTAAAAATTTGACTAAGTGTCAACAAAGGTGAAGAAACACTTCTAACAAATAAACCAAGCATTCACTAAGTGTTAAAGAACCACTGAGATCGAGCATTGGACCCATCTCGATTGAGAAAAAAACACGAGTGTTCGCTAAGAGTGAAAAACCACCGAGATCGAGCGTTGGACTCATCTCGGTTAGGAAAAACATAAGCTTTCGCTATATGTAAAAGAGAAATACAGAGACTAAGTGTTGGACCATCTCAGTTGATAAAAGGCAAAAATATACATCAAGTATAAATAAAACCACTGAGATCGAGTATTGGACCCATCTTGGTCGAATAAAAGTAAGAAAATTAGCTAAGAAGAATCATCGAGATCAAGCAATGGACTCATCTTAGTGAGGAAAAAGAAAAGGCAACAGGAATATGAAGAAAATGTTCTAAGTGTTGAAATTAAATAAATTAAATAAGCTTCTGGGGAAGGCTCCTCCGAGATAGGCTTTTCTTCTGCCTCGGCCTCTTCTACTAGGCTACCCTCTGAATTCTGATCTCCCTTTTCCTCGTCAACCTCCGCCATCACAGGAACTTGGTTCATAGGAGTGGCTTTGGGAATGGCATCCACAATGTGACCACCTTCCTCAAACTGGTTCCCTCCTTGATAAGGTCCGGGTTCAGCAGGCAAAGTTGAGCGAGTGTATTTGAGAAGGATTCATTGACCGAGTTCGCCTATTCATCCTCAATATATAAAATATCATCTTTAAGTTTGGTCTTGGATTGGCAGAGGATCTCGTTCTCAGTTCGGAGGGCGGTTAGGGTAGACTCAAAAAAAGACAATTGATTTTTTAAGTTATTCTTCTGAGCTACCCTTTCAGCAACTTGGGCTCGGAGCCTGGCTAGCTCAGCAACCTCCTCAGCAAATCTGACCTAGAGCCCGAAGATCTCAACCCTAAGCAAGTCGTGCTTTTCATTGACTTGGGTAAGCTACCTATCTTTTTTAGCAATGGTTAGTCCAAGCTCCTTCTTTTCATCCTGGAGGGCATCCAACTCCTTCTCCAACTCCTGAGTCTAAAGAACAGACTCGAAAACGGACTCCAGAAATCAAAGGATGAAAGCATTGCGCAGAGCCCACACCTAGGCATCCTAGAGAAGCTCTATCAAGTCCTACTATATTAGGACGTCCTGATTAGCTAGGGACAAAAGGGTGTTGTTGATGATCTGCCCAGGATCAACCATCTACCCTAGACTGACCCTTCAACAAAATGCAAAAGTGCGCTTTCTAGGATTTCAAACTCCGGGGTAGTAGTTAGATCGAGGGGAGCAACCTCAATCACCGGTCTTTTTCCCCTCTACTCCCTTCGGCTATCTGCCTTCCTCTTCTGAGGCCGAAGAGTTTGCGCAGTTGATTCAAAATCTGCCTCTTGTATAACTAGTTGAAGAGGAGGAACAACGACTGTTGGTTAGGATCCGGACCCCGAGACCCCAGCTTTTCTTTGAGCCAACCATAAGGCGAGGGCTTCAAGCCCCCTAGAGGTGTCATACTTTCTATAAACAAGAAACAAATATGTTACAACACTTAGAAAAATTTTAGAAATATAAGTTTACTAAACATATGTATGACGAGATACCTAATAATGGTTTTATCGAGTTGGATGACTCATCTAGGACGTTTTTACAACAGATGACCCCACCTTTATCGTCTCACTCAACTAGAAAGTTGAGGACGTCAGCCTCATCTTCAGACAGCGCGGACATCGGAGTTGCTATCTCTTTTGAGCTCTTGTCCCACACTGCCTGGGTCCAATATAAATACATATGCGGTTCGCCCTCCGGAGTAACAAAAAAATCGAGTGTTTTCCCCTCACTCCCTTTTATAGCCATGGGGTAACCCCCAACCGTTATCATGAATAGGGGCAAAATGGTCTCTTCTTTTTCATTTCAAAATTCAATTTGAAAACGACAATCATGATTGTACAAATCCCAAATGGCAACCTTCACTATCTGTTGACCACGTGACGTACTGTACCTAACAGAGCAATTGAAAGGACACCGGTTAGAGTTGAAACAACGCATGACGTTGTATGGACCAGATCACAGACTCGGGTCGTGATATTATGATAAATCATAATACGGATCTCGGTTCAAGATCAGATTACTTTCAGAATTAAAATGAGCCCACAAACAAAATCTATATAGGAGCAACGTACTATGAATCCCGGATGACTGTGTGATGACTTTAAGCAAAGTGATCCATTCTGGATCCCAGCCTTACTCGTTAACACTGGGGGCATTCTATGACATATCACAGATCTCGACCCTTTGACAAAAACATTGTGAGATCCGACACTTATGTTATGACTTGGATCCCTTTGTCTCATACGTGTCGTTTGCTCTTGTTGAACTCGAATATCTTGACACTTAGTTGTCACATTTAAGCGTCAAGCTGGAGACAACTGTTTTGGACCGAGTTTTGGGTTAGCGGTTCATGAGCAACCTAACTCACTAGAATTGGATCACAGATATTTATGTGCGTTATTAGATAAGTGAATCTACTTATTTATGAGACATAAATCTCTCACAAGATCCCTCATAGATAAGGACATCAATTACATCCTACATAAATAGGAGATTTAGTTATAAGAGATAACAATCTTATTGAATTCTTATCCTAATTAACAACATTTAATGCAGATTAAACTACGATTCTTATCACTCAATACGCTCCTATAAATACCACATAAGACCACAAAGGTATGCATCTAATTCCTAATATCACTCACATTTGTGCACGGTCTAACTTGAGCGTCAGAGTGCCTTTTGCAGGTACCCACCCTCTTGCATCACCATCGCAATCACTATGTATCGAAAAAAACCACCATTATTATCCTATTCAGATATTTATCTTAATCTCATTCAGAATAGTTCTTAGGTAATATTTATGTTACTCATAATAAATTAAAAAAAATTATCTACATATATTATTTTAGTCTTGTATATACTTTCTTCAATATAAAAATTACACATATCATATTTTGCTCATTCATTTCCCATTTCTCTCTCCTTCTCCCCAATTTAGTCATGAAAATCAATGGTTCTCGTTATCTGTGTGTCATATATGTATTGACAAATTTTGTGTCAATAATTTTTCCTATTTGGTTTTACAATGACAATAAATCAAAATTAAATTTGATTTGAAATGAGTTCATTTTAATTATACTCAAAAGTCATAGTCATGGCTTAGTTTTGATTAATTATTGGTGTAAAATATTTTGACACTCTTATCAAATCATGTATCATTATATTGCTAAAAGAGTTTAACTTATAAAATAATTATTATCATAATTAAATTAATTTGAAGATAATATAAAATTAAATGACAATGTAATATTCAAAATGAATCAAAATTAAATCCTAAAAATAATTTTTACTCAATACAAAAATTTATGTTTGACAAAAATTAATATTCTTAATTAAAGTTTGACTTTAATAAAATTAATGTAGAAAAGGGTAATTTAAGAAATCAAAATCATAAATTATTGATGGAGAGTGTTGACAGGCATTAAGAAGTGCTAATAGCCCAACCCACAAACTAAACACCCTTTCAAAATTCAAATCTTACCACACTCCGTTGTTGGTTGCCTGGCCCTAAATTTTTATGTGCAAAAAAATAATTATAAAATAGTAAATTATTTGAGTTATTTCTTAATTATTATTACTAAATTAAAGTTAAAATTCACATTAACGATGAGATCTATTATCATTTTTTGCATGTCCTCAAAAGTTTAGAGAAGATGAAAATTCTCTAATTTATAATCTATAATACGATATGTTATATAAATAAGTATCTGTTATATAAATAGGTAAATGTTCTTTTTATTATGAATAACAATAGTATAGTTAATCATTGTTGGTATATTGGTAGATGTTATGAACGAAGTTATTATTATTTTTTTTTTTACTTTTATGTTAAGCTTATTTATTTTTTTAATAAATAATTCGTTACAAAATAATTTTGGTGGATAAAAGAATTACAACACTATTATACAATATAGGCCCTTGATTGTGTTACTCTCGTACCCTCACTAATAATAATAATAATAATAATAATAATAATAATAATAATAATAATAATAATAATAATAATAATAATAATAATAATATAAAAGGAGAATTTGGTTTGTGAAATTCTGTCAAATAGTAATTATAGGTTGTGACGTCAATATAATTCAAATTTAAATATTATTTTTCTGTTATTATCTTATTAATTAATAATATATATATATATATATGAAAACTTTTTGAAATATTTTTTATAGTATCAAATCATACTATAATATACATAGATAAAATTAAAGGAACTAGTAGTGGTTGCATAAATTTAAACTTAAAATACTTTTTCAATAATTTTTGGAGTTTTTAAAATGTTCTCAAAATTTTATATATAAATTTGATATTTGATATCTTCAAAAAACTAAAATAAATATTTGAACCTCAACATGAATTTTCTGTATTACCTATGATCACTTATAAAAATTTTAAATGTATTTTTTGATAGTAATAAAATAATTATTATATATATTGTGAACACCCGATTTTTTGTATATATAAATTTTAATTTTTTATAATATCATGCATTGCACAAATACTATTATAATAAGGGAAAAGTGTATAATAATATCCTAAACTTTAAACCAGCTACAAATAGTTCTCGTCAACTTTAAATTTATCATAATTGACTCATAAATTTTTACTAATATTTTAATAGATCATTCGATGAGTTAACTATTTAACAGAAAATTAATTCTAATTGTCCATCTCCATTGTAGGTCATAAAACTTATCATCTAGTCTTTTAGCAATGACAACAATTCAAATGTTAATATCGATGAAATGAATTTTTATAAAATAAATTATTGAAAAAATGAGATTCAATGGAGATAGACATTTAGTATGTGTTTAGTTCAGCTGTGAAAACTTTGATTATTTCAATAATCGATTATAATTGATTATTGTATAAAAGTTTTTTGTTATAATCGATTATAATCGATTAATTTTTATGTTTGAATATGTTAGTTGAAAAGTGATTTTAAATTAATCTATTTCGTTTGGTTGATATAAAAAAATCACTTTTATGTATTAAATTATCAAAATAGGTATAAAATGATTAAAAAAGTTATTTGATTAACAAAATAAGTATTTACATATCAAAATGTAAAGAATAATCTATAAAATTTAATCATAAATTTCAATTTTTAGCATTATAAAAATTAGCTTAAAAAATTTTTTATTTTACATTAAATTTCATGGAAAAATTAAAGTTAATTTTACTAAACTTGTGATTAAACAATTGTTGAAACAACTTTTTTTCTCAAAAAAAAAATTAATCTAAGCTAATTTAATCTTTACCAAACATGCTCTTAGAATTAATTTATTATTAAAGAGTTAACACTCTTTTAACAAAAGAATCTATTAAAATATCAGTAAAAATTTAAACCTCAATTAGAACAAAATTAAAATTAAAAATAAATATTTATTACATGCCTAAAATTTTGGGCGACTTTATTCACTTTTCTCTAGTAATAATAATTCTTTGCTAGCTTCTTTTTGAAAAATTCGCCTAGAACTCAGGAGAAATCTCGGTTTTGTTTGATGACAATCTTAACCAAACAATTACCAGTGAATATTGTCAAAGTTTCTAAACTCAAACCTCAAAAGGTGCGCGCAGCTTCACAAAATTTCTCAAGTCCCAGTCCCAAATGCTTATTTCAACACTGAAACTCTCGTGGTCCATGCAAAAGAAGCCTCAACTGCCATCTTTCATCAGAGCCATAACAACGTCTAGTTTCAGACCGATGCTAACGGCTTCCAACAATTCCCACATGTATGTTCCATTTCGCAATGCCAACGACTCTGTCTACGCGAAGAACCGCCAAATCGACGCTTTGATAAAATCCAGGAACCTAAACTCTGCACTTGCAGTGTTCCACAACATGCCACTGCGCGACGCTGTCACCTACAACTTGGTCATTTCCGGGCATGGCAGGTGCTGTGGAGCACCAGATCATGCTCTTCATCTCTATGCTGAAATGGGTTTGCAAGGAATAAGAGAAACCTCAACCACGTTCTGTTCAGTTATAGCTCTTTGTACCAATGCTGGGTTCCACAGAGAAGGTGTTCAGGTGCATTGCAGGGTGGTCAAGTTTGGATTTTTATGCAACGTCTTCATTGGTGGTGCACTTGTTGATTTCTACATGCACGTGGGGCTAAGTGGAGTAGCACTGGACTTGTTTGATGAGTTGCCAGAGCGAAGTTTGGCTGTGTGGAATGTGATGCTACGTGGGTTGTGTGAACTGGGTCGTGTTGAAGATTCACTTGGATGTTACTCCAAGATGGGTTTTGAAGGTGTGAAGCCAAATGGGGTTACGTTTTGTTATTTGCTTAGGGGGTGCAGTAACAAGAGAAGGTTGCATGAAGGGAAGAAGCTTCAAGGCAGCATTTTGAAGATGGGATTGGTGGAATCAAACGTTTTTGTTGCTAATGCTTTGGTGGATTTTTACTCTGCATGTGGGGGATTGGTTGGTGCAAGGAAATGTTTTGAAGCCATACCAGTTGAGGATGTTATTTCATGGAACTCGTTGGTTTCTGTTTATGCAGATAACAACTTGTTGTGTGATGCTATGGAGTTGTTTACTGTTATGCAACTGTGGGAGCAGAGACCATCCATTCGTTCATTGGTGGGGTTTTTGAATTTGTGCAGTAGAACTGAAGACATTCGTTTGGGGAAGCAGATTCACTGCCATGTTCTGAAATTGGGTTTTGATGAAAGGAGTGTGCATGTTCAATCTGCTTTGATTGATATGTATGGAAAATGCAGTGACATTGAGAGCTCTGTAGCTGTATTTGAATGCCTCCCTGATAGAACTTTGGAGTGTTGCAACTCATTGATGACCTCTCTGTCTCATTGTGGTGCCATTGAAGATGTGGTGGAATTGTTTGGTTTAATGGTCGATGAAGGTATTAGGCCAGATGAAGTAACCTTCTCCCACACACTAAAATCTTTGTCAGTATCTGCTTCTGCAAGCTTCACGAGCTCCCAATTACTGCATTGTTTTGCATTAAAATCTGGACTTGAAGGAGATGCTGCAGTTGCATGTTCCCTAATGGATGCATATTCGAGATATGGGCATGTGAAAGTTTCTCATCAGATTTTTGAGACCCTTCCTTCTCCAAATGTTATTTGTTTCACTTCTATGATCAACGGATATGCCCGAAATGGGATGGGGAAAGAAGGACTTGCTGTGCTTCAAGCTATGATTGAGAAGGGCCTAAAACCAGATAAAGTTACCTTCTTATGTGCATTAACGGGGTGTAATCACACGGGACTAGTTGAGGAAGGAAGAATAGTCTTTGACTCAATGAAATCTCTTCATGGGGTTCACCCAAATCGCCAGCATTTTTCATGCATGGTGGATCTTTTATGCCGTGCAGGACTTTTATATGAAGCTGAAGAATTGCTGCTACAGGCACCAGGAAAAAGAGACTGTGTTATGTGGAGCTCTTTGCTGCGAAGTTGCAGGGTCCACGAGAATGAAGAGGTTGGAACAAGAGCAGCACAAGTTTTAGTTGAGCTAGAGCCCGATGACCCTGCAGTGTGGTTGCAAGCTTCTTGTTTTTATGCTGAGATAGGGAAGTTTGATGCATCAAGGCAAACTAGAGAGGTTGCTCTAGCAAGGAAGATGACAAGGGAGATTGGTTGTAGTTTAATTGAGATAAAATAGTGACTGCAGAAAATAAGAGTTCCTGAATTGAGGAAGCAACTTGCCCATTATTCACAAATCACACATGATAAAACAAACATGGCATATTTTGCTGTGCTGATGCAGATGTTTCCTGAGATGGCAAGGTCTTGTCTATTTGGGCAATCCTACATTCTAAGGGAAAGGTTTCTTTTGCAAGGAGTTTTGGTGGGCATGCCAAGAAAATGAGGGTCGGCATTTGTGTTCCCTTGTTTGGTGTAACTAACTGACGGCTTCTTAAAATAGAAAAATATATTTTTCCCCTTTTATGTACCACATTGTGTTATGGCTATGTACTTATGCAATTTGATATTTTGAGAAAGATTGGAAAATGTAATAAGACTCCTAGATTATATGTCATCCGCTTCTCTTTCAGGGTGGCAAAGTGGAGATAGTGCAACGGTTACTATTACTTGTGATTTTTGTAATTGGTTGATGAGTAAAGCAAAATACTACAAAAAAAAATTTCCTTGTACTTTAAGTTTGGGCATGTAGAAAATGTAACACCTTCATCCACTTTCAAGCCAAGCCATAAAGCCCTCCAAATCCTTCATTTTTCAGAGCTAATCTACGCATATAAATTATAACCAAAGTATTCATTCGCATTAATCAAATCAACCAATCCTTGCAATACAGCTAACAGGATCAAAATATGGACAAATTCTTCTTGGTTTCCTTACTCAGTTTGCTGATAGCGGCTCATGGAGTTGCAGGGAACATGGTGTGTGACAACATTAGCATGCTTCAAGAACTTGAAAGCCTGGACACAGAAGAAGAAAATGAGGTAGAACTTTCTGACATCCCTTCATGGAGAAGTGAGCGTAGTGGAAAGGTTCTTGTGAATGTTGATAGCTTTGGTGCTGCTGGAAATGGAGAATCTGATGATACTGAGGTAAGTTCTTTCATTATTATTATTTAGATATACCTGGACTTGCAAATGCATATCATTGTTTGTAGTCCATTGTTTTTCTCAACATGCACTTCACACATTTGGAAAATGTTTAGACATGGGCAAATGTTTTTTGCTGTACTAATCAATTGGATCAGGCATCATTGATTGACCTGACTAATTACTCTGTAATATTGTTTTGTCCATTCTCTTTTCTGATGGTGTGATTATCAGGCTTTTAAAAAAGCATGGGACGTTGCTTGCTCTACACCAAAATCTGTTTTATTAGTACCCCAAGGACGCCGTTACCTTGTCAACGCAACAAAATTCATAGGCCCTTGTGCAGACAGGCTAATAATCCAGGTGATCATACACACAAATATTTAGACCTAATAGTTTCAGTTTTAACCGTGAGTCATATGATTATTGACATAGCATTAGCACTACCAGATTGATGGAACAGTGGTAGCACCAGATGAGCCTAACAACTGGGATCCAAAACTCCAACGGGTTTGGCTTGATTTTTCTAAATTGGATAAAGCTGTTTTCCAAGGTTCTGGAGTTATTGATGGCTCAGGCAGCAAATGGTGGGCAGCATCTTGCAAAAAGAACAAGTCAAATGTAAATTTTCACAACTTGATCTTACTTATTTTGCAAGTTTATAAAAAAAACTTTAGCTGCAGGCAATAACTTATGTTTTTCCTCCTTTTCCTTTTCACAGCCTTGCAGAGGTGCACCAACAGTAAGTATCATTTTCTTAATCACTATTGTATTTTATATTTCAAGCAGAAGGTTTTGCAATGTGTAATCAAGATTACCAAATATAATATAACTTTGAGGGGTAATTGCAGGCATTAACCATTGATTCAAGCTCAGCTATAAAGGTGAAAGGACTAACTATCCAGAATAGCCAACAGATGCATTTTACGATATCACGATCTGATTCTGTTAGAATTTATGGCGTGAAAGTGTCAGCACCAGGAGACAGCCCAAACACTGACGGAATTCATATAAGTGAATCAACAAATGTTGTAATCCAAGACAGCAAAATTGGAACAGGTTCTGAACTTCAAAACATTCTTGTTTTTGTCAACTTATGTTTCATTTTGCTGAACACTAGAAACAATCATGAGGTTTACCCTTCACAGTAACTTGTATGATACCCACACTTTGAAATTAATGTGCAAAGGATTTTGTAATTACTGCTAGCATAACCATGTGCCTACAAATGAATGATGCGTTCCAGAAATAGAGATTAAAAGGAGAGTGATTCTTATGTGTTCCCGGAATAAAAAAATGGGATGATTTTAGAATACTGAACATTTGTGTTTTACTATTTCATGATGATTTTGTGTGTTTATATTCAGGGGATGATTGCATATCAATTGTCAATGCTAGCTCCAATATCAAAATGAAGAGAATTTATTGTGGACCAGGACATGGAATCAGGTATCATCTAATCTTCATGCTTCCCTGCCCTTTTTCCCTCTCCACAACATTTAATTCAAAATTATATGTCATTATTTTTTTGGTACATTAAAAATTAATGTCGCTATTTTTTGGTACTTCAAAAAATTATATGCCACTTGAACAAGTTAGTTAATTGATATCTTGACTTGCCAAAACAAATTGATGCCACGGTTCCCACCCCGTTTTTCAACACTTCAATTTTCAGCATTGGAAGCCTTGGGAAAGACAACTCAACTGGCATAGTCACAAAAGTGATTTTGGATACTGCACTTCTTAGGGAGACTACCAATGGTATCAGGATTAAGACTTGGCAGGTAGTATTCTCAATCGTAGATAAAATTATTTAGGAATCATTTGCTTTAATACAATAAACTAATGTCAATATCTCCTATGTAATGATATTTTTACATTAAAAATTTTACATCATTTTTATATTATTTTTGTTTTAAATATCATAAAATTAAAAACATATATTTTAATGCTCTCTCTACCTTTATTTTATCAAAACAAATATAATGTAAGATTGATATAAATTTTTTTATGTGTGATTGCCATTAATAATCTCTTAGTCCTACCTGCTTTTGGAATAATCCGAGTTGAGGGAAGGGAGAGGAAGATATGGATTTCAATTTCTGCCAAAATTAAGCAAGCGGTCTTTTTTTATCATTTTTTTTAATTATAAAGAAGGCCTCAATATCTGGTACGGGAAGAAAGGGTAGATCAACGTGACTGAACCTTGCATTAGAAAGGCCATTGGCTACACACAATTGTATTTAGATTTATCAAATGAGTTTCACAGTTATTGAAAACAAAAAAATTGCATAACTAGCAAGTATTTTTTCTAAAATTTAGAATTTAAATAAATATAGATTAAAATAAAAAATATTTAAAATTATAAACAAAATATGCATTATTAATTTATTCAGATAAAAACTAAAAAATAAATCAAAAGTGAAAAAATATTTAAAATTCTTAAAATTATAAAAGAAATATGCATAATTAATTAAAAAAGATAATTTAAAATTAAAATTTAAAATAAAAATATTTAAAATTATAAAAAATAAATGTATAATTAATTTATCAGAATAGAATCTAAAAAAGATAAATTAAAATAAAAAATATTTAAAATTATAAAGAAAATATATATAATTAATTAAAAAATAATTTAAATTTAAAATTTAATAAAAAAGAAAAATTAAGAATGACATATGTCAGAAGGAAAAAAACTTAAAAGATTAAGTTATTCTCAAAAAATATATTTTAATTTGTTTATATAAGAATAGATAAATATTAATGTAATTTCTTAACGTAAATAAATATGTAAATTTATAAAAAAAAAAAATAGTACACAAAAGTTCTCTGCGTTGCAGATTTTATAATTCTAGAATTATTTCTAACTTACTTTTTGTTGTTTGACGTGTTCTAACTTAAATTTTTAAAATTGTGGAACTTGATGTATTTGTGAATGACATTTGCGTTCCATTATTTTCCTGGCATATAGGGAGGTTCTGGACATGTTCGTGGGGTACGCTTTCAGAATGTGAGGGTGGAAAACGTATCAAACCCCATTATTATAGATCAATTTTACTGTGATTCGCCAACCACTTGTCAAAACCAGGTACAGTTTCCCAAGTTCCCTGCATCTATTTCGAATGTTCCTTATTATTATATTATTTTCAGGTTACCATCATACCGTATCACGCTGGAACAAAATGATCATAAATAGTATTTCTTTGTTTCTTTTTATTTATTTTAAAAAAAAATTATTTTGTTACAATTTGTTTATCATTTAAAAAATTGAAATGTTTATTAATTAAATTTTTTAAATTTTATTTTATCCTTTATTGTTTCTAATAAATATAATAACTACATATATTAATTAATTTTTATAATTTTTAATATATATTTAATAGAGTAAAAAATGACGATTTAATTATATAGAATCTATATTTTACTTAATTTAAAATTATTTAATGATATCTTTATTTTCTATAAAAAATCTTAAAAAAACAAATAAAAAGAACAAATGGAGTAACATAAAATGTGGTTTTAGTTAGCAAACTGAATTACTGAATTTTGTATCTGCGGACTTTATGCAACAAAGGGTTTTCAAAACTGCAAGAATCTCATTGTAGCCTAAGTCAATGCGTGAGTGGAAATTCAAATTAATCGGACACTTTAAGAATGTGAAAATATTGCATAATTTTATTAAAAAAAGTTTTTTAAACGGTGTTCGTTAAGAAATTTAAAATAAAAAATTTTATATAAAAATATTTTTTTAATTTTTAATATATTAAATTTTTATTTTTATTAAAAAATATTTTAAATCTTTAACAAGTATTTTAAAGATATTTTTTTAATAAAATCTTAAAAAAATCACAAATAATTGTGCACTTTTTTCCAACTCACTTTGAAATAAATTTTCAATTTAAAATTTAAAACATGTTATGATTGTTAAAAACTTAGAAAACTGTGCAATAAGAATATGAATGAAAATGAAGATAGTAATGAATAAGAACAGTCCTGCTATGCAGCCCTGGAAATTATAGCACCGAAGCAGCCTAGAAAGCTTTAAAACAAAAATAGGTCTCACACGGAAGCTGTCCAAAATGCTTTAAAAGTTAAAACAAAATTAGGCCTCATTTGTAGGTGAGGTCCATCAGCGCGGACTTATCATTTTGTTTTACATGTATTTGATTCATGATCGGGACAAAATTATTCGGACAGCATAATATTTTACTACTATTTTTCAAATAAGAACTGATTTTTTATTGGATCATGCTTACATTTTCTACCACCTCTTCTAATAATTGAAGATTAACTCAGCTAAAAATAATAATAATAATAATAATTGAAGATTAACCAGAGAACCAATAACTGATGATTACGTAGTACTATATTTTAACGACTTAATAACTAATACTTAATTCTAAAAGATATAATGAATTAAGTCTTCTTTTCATGTAAATGCAAAGACTTAAAATCAAAATTAGCCTTCACTCCTCCTCTTCTCGATATAATGTGTGTGTTTATAGATGAGTGTGTTATGTTGATGTATGAGAGTTAATTATTAGTTAAAATCTGTAAAAAAAATTAAATTAATTATCTCTAAAAAAATAATAATCAAGTGCTATAGAACTTTAGTGCTTTAATTTTTTTTAAATATTATTATGTAACTTATCTCTAAAAATTGCTTGCGCTAGCATAGAGCAGCCCCTTTCAACAATAATGTTATGAATTCATATTATTTGTATAATTCAAAATGAATAATTTTAGAATAATTCAAATAAATGATGAACGTATTTAAGATAAGTGGTGATTTCAATAGTTTAGTTTATATGGTGATTTTCTTCTATTATATATAGTGAGTTGAAATTAAAATTCATTACATCTTATAAAAAGATTATCATGTGGTGATTAATGAAACGATAAGTGATAATTCTTATTACTTACATAATAAATTCTAATTTCAACTCACTATGTGTAATAGAAAAAGATCACCACATGAATAATTAGAATTACTATTTATTTTAAAGACATTCACCACTTTTCTAAGTTGTTTAAAGTTGTCTATTTGAATTATCAAAAAAAAAATATTTTGCAATGTTATGAACTCTTTGATATATGATTTTTGTCAGACGTCAGCTGTGGAGATAAGCGAGATCATGTACCAGAACGTTAGTGGGACTACAAAGAGTGCTAAGGCCATTAAATTTGATTGCAGTGACACAATTCCCTGCAGCAACTTAGTCCTAAGCAATGTGGACTTAGAAAAACAGGATGGCACGGTGGAAACATACTGCCACTCTGCCCAAGGCTTTGGCTATGGAGTGGTGCATCCTTCTGCTGATTGCCTTAATTCCAACGATAAAATTTCTGAAGTTGCAGAATCAATTACAGAGGATATTCGTCACACTGAACTATAAGTTGGCTCTCTATACATGCATTATACAATAACCATTTGATTATAATTTATATCAAACGGGGTAAATGGACCGCACTTAGCAGTAGCTGTGGTTTGTTGGAGGAGGTTTGAGGTGAGGTTAGAGACAAATCTAGGGATGTCTTGTTTATTAAATATAATTAGAAATTACACTGAAATTGATTCCGGAAAATAGAGAACAGTGGCTGAAACCATCAGCATTGAAGAAAGAAAAGAAAAGACACATCAATTTTATAATATTGATTGAGATTTTATTTAAATCTTAGTAAAAAGTTTGCTTGGTTATATTTCATGGACACATGTTTAAAATGTGTGTCACTACCAGACCATTGACGGTCTTGGGTTAGATTCTGGCGTCATTTATTGCTTGGTCATTTCTAAATATCATCTTTTAAGTTCTCGCTAAGGTAAGAATGCCCTCACTTTGAAATGGGCAACCTTCCATCCCCCTAAGCTCTTATGCAACCAAAAACAAAATGTACAATGATGACAAACGGAGCAGCATCCTAACATTATTAATCCAAAACAAACAGGGAATTGACTTGTTATAAAATTGGTATTTTATTAATTTTTATCTTCTCACCAAGTGATGGGAAATCACTATGGGAACTGGACTGCACTTGGACTCCAAGTCTGCTTATTTCATTGGCTCTTTTATTGCTCTAAGCTGGAGGGTTATAGATCTTATTTAAGCTCCAAACCCACTTAGCTCGTTAACTTTTTCATTGTTGGGAGCTGTGGACCATAGGACCAAATGGCCCATTACTCTGGATTTTTGATTAAATTATCTTTTGTGATAAAATTATTTATTAAAATATTTTTATTTTTAAATTATTTTTTAAAATATCACCATTTTAGTCACAGTGATATTTTTTATTTTTTATTGGGTCACGTGGGATACGCTAGAGCACTTAGCGTATCCACATGGGATACGTCAAGCGCTCTGGCGTATCCCATGACGTGGCCTGTTAAGAGAAAATTGGTCAAGTCAGATGGGTTGAGACTGTCCAAATAGGCTGAGCCTGGGCCTAATGGGTGGGACTGCCCAAATGGACTCGGACGACCCGAATGGACTAGGACTACCCGAATGGGCTGGGATGACCCAAATAGACTGGAACGACCCAAATGGGCTAGGATTGGCCCGAATGAGTGAGCTAGAGGACTCAACGGGCCACCGGCTCAATTGGAAAGTTGGGACCGACTCGAATGAGTTGGGACCCGAATGAGCCGAACGACCCGAACGGGCCATTGGTGGGCCCGACCTTAATGGGTTGGGACTGGCCCGAATGGGCTGGAACGACTCAAATGGGCTGTGACGATCCGTTTTGATATAGTTACTCAAGTAAAGTTTCTGATTTTTAGTATGCTTAAGTTAAAATGTTCGACTCAATTAAATCTAAGGCGAGCCCAGGTTTAGAAAATTGAGTTTATGAAATTTTGAAGTTAAATCTAGCTAAATCTAGCAGTGAATACCCTTGACGTATTGTAATCAAGTTTTACACTTTAAATTGATGGGCTACAATACTAGTCAAGCGAGCATAATAAAATCAATTAACTTTAATAGTTTAAACATTCTAATTTTATAAAATATTTGACATAATTTCCCTTAAAAATCAGACGTTCCCAAAAATATTTCATTTTGTATAATGAAACATATTTATATATATTGAATCCATATCAACAAAACACGTATAAGAGGCATAAGCATAACAGAAAAATCTAGTACATATACATACAGTCATCTTAAATCAAGCAAATGTAATAAAATGTAGTACATATACATCAATGAGAAGGGCCAGGGTCAGAATATGGGGGTCTGTGAGGGGGATCAGAAGAAGGTTCTAGTTGTGATGGGTGAGGATATGGTGGGTAACCCGTATACGGTGGATATGGAAATGACGGTGTAAGGGTAAATGTATAAGGATATGGTGGGTAAGGGTAAGTAGGTGGTGGGTATGCTGTAGATGGTAGATAACCTGGATATGGCGGGTACGATGAAGGTGGTGGTTGAGACGGTCGGTAAGTAGCAGTAGAAGTGGGCGGTGGCTGAGTACTAGGCATAGCAGAAGAATTAGAGTCGTTTGGAAGATGTAGTCGTGATCGAGTACTAGCTAACCCTCTCCTTCTACGGTGCGGCCTCTGCTCATCGGACTGCTCAGATGGTCCGGGAATCTCATCTGCAGGAAGAGCTGGACGAAGGTGATCTAATATGATGCGATCATGCTCCCTCACTAAAGATAAGATGTCCTCCATGGACTGTTGAAGGCTAACCATACTAAATCTCGAACTAGGGTTCCTGGCCGACGCATGGACGTTCTCTATAATGTCAGCCTAAGATACAGATATAACACGTCATTATCAATATAAAATACAAAATATACAAAACAAATAGCAGAACATATTAATAAAAAGCTTACCACAAACTCAATGGATGCACCAGTTCGGGAAATCCAACGCCTGGTAATCCGTCTATACCAACGCATGTACTCAGACTGCGCAGTAAGGGGAGCTTCCAAAGGCCAACTAATAACACACCATTCCCGTCGCGTATCCCAGATGGCTATGTGTGCAAGGTGTGTGGCTCGCCAATTCTCGTCGTGACGTCCGACCAATTTGATCGAGTGCAACTCGTCAGGTTGGGGTGGTCTCTGTGGTATTAGTTGGTCCAAACCAAATTGACGCATCATCATGTATGGCTGGTGCCACTAAACAATGTGAAAAAAGATAAGTGGAACTACCACCAGAATAATGTCTCTACGACACGAGAACTTTGTAGGTAGTGAAACCACAATCTCATCCGTATATGGCTGCCATAGTATCTGCAATCACAATTGTATAAAGAATTAGAAAACAAGACAAATTAACTTATTTAAATCAATGTAAACAGATACTGACCTCATCACTCTTCATCTGATCAAAGAACCGATGGTAATATGGAAGCACCCCCATTGGGGTTTCAGTCAACACCTTATGTTTATGCCACCTATATATATGTCAAGGTCATATGATGTCAACACAAGTAGTATATATAACAAACTAATGTACAGATATGTTGAGAAACTCACCGAAATCCCAGTGGACGGAGCTCACCATAGGCAGCAGCGTAGGCAGCCACAAGGACAGGATCAGTATCATCCACGAGTGTAGAGACAAGGGTGAAAATCTGTGCCATGCCCAGTGCTGCAACAGTATGCAAGCACCTCCAATCTCGTGCAAACTGTAATTTGTGGCCTTGCACAGCTCTCTGTACAAATAGGCCAAGACCGCAGATCCCCAGCTGTATCTCCCGGTAGCGGTAAAGTCCTCCAACAGAGGAAGGAACATCATGTGCACGTATCAATGGTCAGGAAATAGCAATCCCCTGATCAACCGAAGTATGTATGCCCGTGCACACTGCATCATGTAATCGTCTCCGTCAGCCTGGGTAAGTCGTGTACGGAATGCGCTCCAGAGCCACGACATATCAATACGTCCACCTAATACGTGTGACTCAGGCGGCTGCGATCCCAACAAGGTCTCACATAGCTGCATTCAATCTGGACGGGATGTACGACCAGTAACTACACCGCCGTCAATGGGAAGTCTCGAGATAACAGCAATGTCCTCCAATGTGATGGTGCATTCTCCAGTAGGCATATGGAATGTGTATGTCTCGAGGCGCCATCTCTCAACTAATGTTGTAATGAGAGAGTGATCAATGGTGCAATATCCCATATGGGCAACCCCCACGAAACCAGCCAACTCTAGATATGGCAGTATCCGCTGATCTGGGTCTATATGTCTGAATTTATGGGCACGTCTGACACGCAGATAACGATCTGGTCTTCCTTGCCATATATGTTGTGAAACATGAAAGTCCTACAATTCCAGTACTGATAGGTCCTCTGGGCCTGGGCGCAAGTGGAATGTCATGCCTCACGTTGTAATCAAGCAACCGACAAGAACATTGGGTAAATCTTCAAATAATAAAATATACTGTAGAATCGAATATACATATTAAACATGAGTATATCAAGCATAAATTAATAGACACCGGTAAAAGCATAATATCAAAATGATATTAATCAAAATAATCACGTAGATTATTAAATTACACACTGAAAATCTTCAATTACACATAGATAGTCACCCATTACAATACAATGGGTATTAAATTATGTCCTAATCAAGTAGATGGCCCTGCTTGGTCATTCCTCAAAGAAGTCGATCTACCACGATGACAACTACAAGAGTTATGTCAAGATTCACCACATTTTCTATATCTTTGTCCCGGTCCTAGTTCGCGTTAATCCATCTCATTTCTAAGTCGAGTTGATTTGGGTCGACCTTTAGATCAAAGCAATTGACGATCGGGTACCAATGTAATCGTCAGGGCTGGTGGCCACCATGGTTCATCCTTAATGATACCCCAATTAACCTCATACACCTTGTACAAAGTATGCATTTTGTAAATACTATGCACATATCGAAAAGCGTCAAGTCTCCTGGAAGAACATGCTGCTATTGCATGAGAGCAAGGGAAATGCAACACTTGAAATAGGCCACAGTCACACGTGCCTTCTTGAAAGTTTAGGGAATATTTAACTCCACCCTGCTGTGTTATAGGGTTGAATGCCTCTTCGACCAAAAATCTGGTTGACTGTATATCAAATCGACATATTTGGTGAGAACTTGCCTTGAGCACGTTGACATTCCAGCTTTTCATAAAATCATCAGACCAATCTGCCCCATCAACAAGTTTCTCGTTTGCGTCATCCTTTCGATTAACAAAGTACTCTACCAATTTGTAATATGTCATCTGAACAAGTGCTGTTATTGGTAGGTTTCTGCCACCTTTCAACACACCATTCATACACTCAGATAAGTTCGTCGTCATATGACCAAATCTGTGGCCACCATCATATGCTAAACTCCATTGTTCTTTTGGAATTGAATTAATCCAATTTGCCATTTCGGGAGTAGCAGTCAACTTTTCCAACCTAGCCTCAAATTTGTATGTCATTGGTTCATACCCTGATATTAAAATATTAAATGAGTTGGTGTTAGCAACTAAATTGTAGTTTGATAACTAGTATAGTAAACTCATAAATAATGTCAAATATTTAACTACTTGTGTTAATCAGATATTTCTTTAGGGCCAGGTTGTGAAAGGCGCTGTTCAAATTACTACCAATATGCCAGATGCAGAAAACATAATGCGCATGCGGTGGCAGCCATCCCAAATGTAGATTCGCCACTGACTGTATGATGCCTTGATGTCGATTAGATATCAAGCACAGGCCCTATTGTTTATGAAATTGAGTTTATGAAATTTTGAAGTTAAATTTAGCTAAATCTAGCAGTGAGCACCCTTAACGTATTGTAATCAAGTTTTACACTTTAAATTGATGGGTTACAATACTAGCCAAGCGAGCATAATAAAATCAATTAACTTTAATAGTTTAAACATTCCGATTCTATAAAATATTTGATAGAATTTCCCTTAAAAATCAGACGTTCCCAAAAATATTTCATTTTGCATAATGAAACATATTTATATATATTGAATCCATATCAACAAAACACGTATAAGAGGCATAAGCATAACAGAAAAATCTAGTACATATACATACAGTCATCCTAAATCAAGCAAATGTAATAAAATGTAGTACATATACATCAATGAGAAGGGCCAGGGTCAGAATATGGGGGTCTGTGAGGGGATCGACCAAGAAGGTTCTAGTTATGATGGGTGAGGATATGGTGGGTAACCCGTATACGGTGGATATGGAAATGACGATGTAAAGGTAAATGTATAAGGATATGGTGGGTAAGGGTAAGTAGGTGGTGGGTATGCTGTAGATGGTAGATAACCTGGATATGGCGGGTACGATGAAGGTGGTGGTT
Source organism: Ormosia emarginata (assembly GCA_029884605.1). Lineage (NCBI taxonomy): Eukaryota > Viridiplantae > Streptophyta > Magnoliopsida > Fabales > Fabaceae > Ormosia > Ormosia emarginata. The sequence continues at coordinate 12,639,214 of JAQQTP010000090.1, forward strand.
GAGATTTTTCGGTAAGAAAGCGGTAGAGAAGTGGGCGGTGGCTGAGTACTAGGCATAGCAGAAGAATTAGAGTCGTTTGGAAGATGTAGTCGTGATCGAGTACTAGCTAACCTATCTCCGTCTACGGTGCGGCCTCTGCTCATGAAGATTTTCGTCGATAGTCCAGAATCTCATCATCAGGGAAGAGCTGGACGAAGGTGATCTAATATGATGCGATCATGCTCCCTCACTAAAGATAAGATGTCCTCCATGGACTGTTGAAGGCTAATCATACTAAATCTCGAACTAGGGTTCCTGGCCGACGCATGGACGTTCTCTATAATGTCAGCCTAAGATACAGATATAACACGTCATTATTAATATAAAATACAAAATATACAAAACAAATAGCAGAACATATTAGTAAAAAGCTTACCACAAACTCAATGGATGCACTAGTTCGGGAAATCCAACGCCTGGTAATCCGTCTATACCAACGCATGTACTGTGAAGGGACCGCGCAAAAACGCATTTTTAAGGGAGCTTCCAAAGGCCAACTAATAACACACCATTCCCGTCGCGTATCCCAGATGGCTATGTGTGCAAGGTGTGTGGCTCGCCAATTCTCGTCGTGACGTCCGACCAATTTGATCGAGTGCAACTCGTCAGGTTGGTGTGGTCTCTATGGTATTAGTTGGTCCAAACCAAACTGACGCATCATCATGTCTGGCTGGTGCCACTAAACAATGTGAAAAAAGATAAGTGGAACCACCGCCAGAATAATGTCTCTACCAGCGACACAGAATGCTGGTAGTGAAACCACAATCTCATCTGTATATGGCCGCCATATTATCTGCAATCACAATTGTATAAAGAATTAGAAAACAAGACAAATTAACTTATTTAAATCAATATAAACAGATACTGACCTCATCACTCTTCATCTGATCAAAGAACCGACGGTAATACGGAAGCACCCCCATTGGAGTTTCAGTCAACACCTTATATTTATGCCACCTATATATATGTCAAGGTCATATGATGTCAACACAAGTAGTATATATAACAAACTAATGTACAGATATGTTGAGAAACTCACTGAAATCCCAGTGGACGGAGCTCACCATAGGCAGCAACGTAGGCAACCACAAGGACAGGATCAGTATCATCCACGAGTGTAGAGACAAAGGGTGAAAATCTGTGCCATGCCCAGTGCTGCAACAGTATGCAAGCACCTCCAATCTCGTGCAAACTGTAATTTGTGGCCTTGCACAGCTCTCTGTACAAATAGGCCAAGACCGCAGATCCCCAGCTGTATCTCCCGGTAGCGGTAAAGTCCTCCACGTGTGAGGAAGGAACATCATGTGCACGTATCAATGGTCGCTAAGGGAAATAGCAATCCCCCGATCAACCGAAGTATGTATGCCCGTGCACACCGCATCATGTAATCGTCTCCGTCAAATGGGTAAGTCGTGGTACGGAATGCGCTCCAGAGCCACGACATATCAATACGTCCACCTAATACGTGTGACTCGGGCGGCTGCGATCCCAACAAGGTCTCACATAGCCGCATTCAATCCCACGGACGGGATGTACGACCGATGTAACTATCACACGCCGTCAATGGGAAGTCTCGAGATAACAAAGCAATGTCCTCCAATGTGATGGTGCATTCTCCAGTAGGCATATGGAATGTGTATGTCTCGAGGCGCCATCTCTCAACTAATGTTGTAATGAGAGAGTGATCAATGGTGCAATATCCCATATGGGCAACCCCCACGAAACCAGCCAACTCTAGATATGGCGGTAAAGGCAATCCGCATAAGATCTCGGGTCTATATTCACAATGGAATTTATGGGCACGTCGACACGCAGATAACGACCTGGTCTTCCTTGCCATATATGTTGTGAAACATGAAAGTCCTACAATTCCAAGATCTTGATAGGTCCTCCGGGCACTGGCGCAAGTGGAATGTCATGTCTTACGTTGTAATCAAAAGCAACCGACAAGAACATTGGGTAAGTCTTCAAATAATAAAATATACTGTAGAATCGAATATACATATTAAACATGAGTGTATCAAGCATAAATTAATAGACACCGGTAAAAGTATAATATCAAAATGATATTAATCAAAATAATCACGTAGATTATCAAATTACACACTGAAAATCTTTAATTACACATAGATAGTCATCCATTACAATACAATGGGTATTAAATTATGTCCTAATCAAGTAGATAGCCCTGCTTGGTCATTCCTCAAAGAAGTCGATCTACCACGACGACAACTACAAGAGTTATGTCCAGATTCACCACATTTTCTATATCTTTATCCCGGTCCTAGTTCGCGTTAATCAATCTCATTTCTAAGTTGAGTTGATTTGGGTCGACCTTTAGATCAAAGCAATTGACGATCGGGTACCAATGTAATCGTCAGGGTTGGTGGCCACCATGGTTCATCCTTAATGATACGCCAATTAACCTCATACACCTTGTATAAAGTATGCATTTTGTAAATACTATGCTCATATCGAAAAGCGTCAAGTCTCCTGGAAGAACATGCTGCTATTGCATGAGAGCAAGGGAAATGCAACACTTGAAATAGGCCATAGTCACACATGCCTTCTTGAAGGTTTAGGGAATATTTAACTCCACCCTGTTGTGTTATAAGGTTGAATGCCTCTTCGACCAAAAATCTGGTTGATTGTATATCAAATCGACAGACTTGGTGAGAACTTGTCTTGAGTACGTTGACATTCCAGCTTTTCATAAAATCATCAGACCAATCTGCCCCATCAACAAGTTTCTCGTTTGCGTCATCCTTTCGATTAACAAAGTACTCTACCAATTTGTAATATGTCATCTGAACAAGTGCTGTTATTGGTAGGTTTCTGCCACCTTTCAACACACCATTCATACACTCAGATAAGTTCGTCGTCATATGACCAAATCTATGGCCACCATCATATGCTAAACTCCATTGTTCTTTTGGAATCGAATTAATCCAATTTGCCATTTTACATAGGAGTCTAAATACCAACTTTTCCAACCTAGCCTCAAATTTGTATGTCATTGGTTCATACCCTGATATTAAAATATTAAATGAGTTGGTGTTAGCAACTAAATTGTAGTTTGATAACTAGTATAGTAAACTCATAAACAATGTCAAATATTTAACTACTTGTGTTAATCAGATATTTCTTTAGGGCCAGGTTGTGAAAGGCGCTGTTCAAATTACTACCAATATGCCAGATGCAGAAAACATGATGCACATGCAGTGGCATCCCAAATATAAATTCGCCACTGATTGTATGATGCCTTGATGTCGATTAGATATCAAGCACAGGCCCTATTGTTGTGTGACATGTGTTTGAATCAATGCTAAGAACTACCTCCAAGCATCCTTTGTTTCCCCTTCAACAATGGCAAATGCAATGGGTGGAGGTTTTCTAACACCATCCTGTGTTGTTGCAATCAATAGTTTATGACGATATTTACCATACAAATTAGTGCCGTCAATCTGAATAATGGGCTTACAGTATTGGAATCCAACAACACATGGTTTGAATGTCCAAAACAAGCGATGGAATACAAGTTTTGAATGGTCAACTCTATTGGCCTCGATATAATCAACGGTTTACAACTCCACCACTGTGTCTGACATGTCTCTTTGCATGGCAAGTAATCATCTAGGCAATACCGCATAAGATCTCAGTCTCCAAATACCTTCACAATGGCAATTTATTTTGCCTTCCAAGCTTTCCGATAGGACACGTCATATCCGAATTAACATCGAACCCTTTCAATAATTAAGCATACAGGTACATCGGCTTTTTGCTTAACCATCTCCAGAATACAAGAACAGATCATACGAGAGTCTAACTTCTGATGATCTTGTGAAATGGTTGGGTTGACACAGTTGCGAGGCCCATTATATTTTCTAATTTCTCACATGTTTGATTTCTTGCTTAGAATGGCCCTGACCCTCCAATTACAACCATCAGCAGCTCTGGGACACTTAACAATTAGCCGCTATGTATCAGAATCCTCAACCTTGTAATTCTGATGTCTAATAATGGAATAATATTTTAGGGCCAAATTGACAGCATCTTTAGAGGGAAATTGTAACCCGACATATAATTCTTCATCTGGACTCCAAATACCACGAGAATCTAATTCAGTATCGAGTGTACTCAGCGCATCCCAATTGATTTCAGAAAATTGAGGGCATGGAAGCACATACATAGATTCAGGAGCAACTACCAATGGAGGGACTAGTTGTTGTATATTTACTTCAGGGCCAGATTGATCTTCTTCTAAGTCGGTGTCTGTATCTTCACCCTCAGACATTTCCCCTTCATCATCGCTTGTGTCATGCATCTGCCATAAGCGGGTTATCGGTTTCAAGGTCCAACCTAAATGAGCTCCCTTCAGGCATTGCAGACGTACCAACTTCTTGAGATTGTACTAGGACAAGAGCAGCATGTGTCATGGAGAATTGAGTGTTGATAGGGTAAGATGATTCAGCAAGATTAGAAGGACCAGCTTGTAACCTAGGAGCTTCAGCATGTTCATTGTGCTCACTTGTTTCTATCTCGACATACAACTCCATAGAAGTTAAGTTAGGATGCTGATCAAAGCAATCAATCATGCAAGCAACATCTTCATCATCTTCTAATGGAAGAGTCATCCATCTTAGAACATTACTCCATTGTGGAAATCAGACACAAACACCTCGGGACACAACTTGATTTTCTTGGAGCCTTAATTTTAAATGAATTCTCCTTTTTAAAAGCTCAATAGTCATATCACGTTGAATCATGATAGATTTGGGACGAGGACCTTTGTACATTAGACCCTCTTCACCTTCATACGTTTTCCCATTGTAGTAAATGAGAACAACACGATGTTTAGTCATCCTACACTTCTGAATAATAACAACACAAACAATTCAATTTTGTACAAACAAATTCCAAAAATCGACTAAATAACAATAAAATATATAATAAATACACAATTCGTAATAATAATAAAACAAATAATACTAATACTAATAATAATAATAATAATAATAATAATAATCATCAATAATAATAGTAATCAATAATAATAAATAATAATAATCAATTATTCTAACAAGTAAACAAATATACATAATACATAAATAATATAGAAACTAAAAAAACATAAACAATAATTTTAACAATAAAACAAATATATAATACACAATTGATATAAAAACTCAAAAACATAAATAATAATTCTAAAAATAAAACAAATATACAAAACATAATTAATATAATAACTCAAAAACATAAACAATAATTTTAATAATTAAAATATTAAATAATATATATAACAATAACAATAATAATTTAATGATAAAAATACTTACGAATATAATTCTCTCACAACTTACAGTCATAGGAAAGTTCGAAAGAGAGTTTAGAGAAAGTGAAATCTAGAGAGAAAGTGAAAATTTAAAAAATAAGAGAAGTTGCGATGGAAAGGAGAGGGAAGTGGGATTATAGGGATTTCGTGAGATACGCCTGTCGCGTTCAAGATCTCACGCTACTAATCAAAAAAATAAAAAATGTCACCGTAATCAAAACGGTGACATTTTAAAAAATAATTTAAAAATAAGAGTATTTTAACAAATAATTTTACTACAAAAAACAATTTGGTCAAAAACCTCCCGTTACTCTCATTTAAAAATATTATAAAAGGCAACTCTTCGACCACAAATAAGAGGACTCTCTCACTTTTTATACACCTAGAAGATACCTACAATGCCTATCTTAAGCTGGGATGGAACAGTAACATCCTCTTAGACTTTGAAGTTGACCAAATTGGATTGAACATGGTTGGGCCTATATAGTACTTCGGTCCAATTATAGAGCACTTTGTCCCTTCTCACGAGGGAAAGATGCAAAAAGCAGTTTCTTTTATTTTTATTATTTATAATAACTATTACTTTTTGGGTTTTTCTTCAATTGAAGTTTGAGCGGGTATGATTGGTTTAGACTATCAGTTACAGATGCAGACGAGATGGGACCAGTGAGATGATACTCTAGCCCGGTCCATAATTAGCTTCAAATATATTACTTAATGGCAACAAACATGAAAAAATAAGAAGCTATATGATCACTGACTTCTCCTAATAATGTTCTTATCAAGCTACCTGTCATTGCAAAGCGACAAACACATGAATTCTGCGGAACAGTTTATATGTATAAGGTATTGACAATGTGGTCCAGAGGAACCATGTAATAAATTGGGACCAACTGACTAGTTAATTCATTGCAAAAATCTACTTACTTGCATTGAAACGGGAAAAAAACATAAAGGAAATTGTTTGTTCAGTAGTCTCTGTTGTATAGCTTTATTGGTTTGTATATTGATGCCATACAAATAGGCCAAGGGTTGGAGCTGGTAGCTTCCTGATAGAAATTGTTTCTTTCAGCTGGTTCTTACAAGACAACACATCTATCAGAACAAAATGATGATACTAACAAAATGTTGGTCTTTATGGCTTAGAGTTCAACTTATAACTGACCTGTAGGAAACTCAAAGCGAAGGGCTGGTCAGGGCTGCAGTGTCCATGGTCCATGCCACATGGGTTTCAACAAGGTGCTGATCTAGATGGGATTTTAGCACCTTCACTAAGGATCAGATTGGATATACATGACTACAAAGACAAAAAATAAATATTCCATATGTGGATGTAAGGGTCCAGTTTTGTGTATCTATTTTCTAACAGGTGGCTCTCGTTTTGTTTTATTGAGTACTAATTTAGGGCATTCTTCTCTGGCCTTGGACCACTTTATTTCACTCTCCTAATTTCTAGACACCAGGGAACCTCTCCAGTCCCCTAAGCACAGGTTTGTCCAGCTAGTAGGAAAGCAAAAACTCATGAGCTTAAATGAAACATTATGAAAATCTAAATGCTTTGGGTTCCCATGTTTGAAATGAGACAAGTAATGCCACATAGTACCAAAAAATATACCTGCTTTATTTTTTATATATAAATTTTGGTTATGATTAATATGTTACTAAACTTACTATTAAAACTTATGGTCCCCTTCTCTTTTCCTTTATGTATACAGCTCATTACAGCAATAATTATATCTGTGATATGTATGTATATGATTTTAAAGAACTTTGCATTAAACAGATATGGCAGACAAGCGTCATATCTGTGATATATATATGATATGTTGTTCAACAGGATAAAAATTAATATTGAGTCTCCAATATAAAGGAATTTATACATTGATTGAACAATGACATATTTTTTAAAAAATTTCTTAAAACAATCCATTATTTTGCAGCTTCTTCTAAACGTACGGCATCCCCTTCTCCTGCATAAATCTGGTACATCTTTATATCATATAGTACTTATTATGGAGGCTGCGATCTAAATGACACAATGAACATTCCATAGTAGCAAAAACCAAAAGGGCACATGGATGTGCATAGTGCACACTAATCATAGCCAAAATGAAATTGTTGTCTCTGTGTGAATGTGTCTCATTTTCTGCCGTGGGATAAGGGTCATGTGCCTGCATTATAGGCCAAGAATTAACAGGTAAAGGTCTCTGAGATCTCCACCAATGAAATTATTGATGAAGCAAAAGCTTTAGGGGGTCAAAGCGATCCGTGAATATATATTTCTAAAATGGCTTTTTGTAGGTGATGAACAAAAGGAAGGCCATAGGATACAAACAAAGCGATAGAAACCAAAAAATTGTCTTTAGTTTTTGACTAATTTAAGAATAAAAATTTGAAGATCATTCACATGGACAAATGGGGCTTCTAACTTCTTCAAACTGAAAATTCACATGCACCACAAACTATATCATCATCAGCAGCAACAACATTAAGAAATCTCCAATGGGAAAATTTCAACTCAGATTGCATCTGCATTGCTCGATGTGAATACATATATAATTTTTAAAAAAAGCATTATTACACGCCCATCTTCAAATTCTAGAAGGATCCGTGAACCCAAAGTTGTGAGTAGCTGGAAGTAGAACTACCTCTACTGTAACACATTTTTTCATTTTCTATAAGCATTTCCATTCACTGTTGAGGTGATGAGGAATCTAGTTGTTGTTAAAGTGCACTAATTCCTTCAGTTTTCACTGTTAACAGGAGGGCATGGGTCCAAACGCATAATGGCTTTGTTCTTCTTGAGGAGAATGATATGATGCATGGACATTACCATGTATGCACTTTTTAACTAAGAAGGCCCAAGCATTTGAAAATCAGGGAAATGTCTTTTTTTTTTAAAAAAAATTAGAAACATTTATATAATGCTCTCAAAATGAGCTTAAGCAACAACAAAACTGAAGTTCAACTGGATTAACAAATATATAATTAAAGCCGCCAACGGTGTGTCATATTAGGCCTTTTCCATCTCAAAATTATTTGTCTTTGGATTACTTACCAAAAACAAAAAAGAAAGTTGGTACATGTATCTATTTTTAATATAAATTTTAATAATTTTTTTGTTGCCTTTTGATTTTCTTCAATAAATATGATAGTGCAATAGGATCAGAAAATGGCAATGTGACCCCTAATATTAACGAGTTTCATAGTATCTAATGTATATTCTTAATAAGATTATAAGAGAGAGATGTACAATTAAGCCAATTTGCTGTTAGGGAAAACAATAAGAGACACAGTTTATTTGCAATTTGACTAATATATACAATATACAATGCTGCATTAATTTGGAGGAGGCATATCACCGTGTTGGAGGGCAATTTGTCTAATATGTACAATATACAATGCTGCATTAATTTGGAGGCATATCACCGTGTTGGAGGTTGGTGAACTATAATTATTTGTTTGGGCCTTATTTTGCTGGAAAAGTGGATGCCTCTTACTTGGAAGCATGAAATTGTTTATCCCTTTGTTGGTCGCTGAAACATATTCACAACCTTAATAAATAATAATGGATCAGAAGCAAACCTAATCATCTTTGTGTGCATGAAGTTCACGAGAAGACTTTAAAGTTCACGAGCACATAAGCACAAAAAGACGGCTAAGAAGGTTGTGCGGTACTCCTTTTTCCACTCTACTCTGAGCACATAAGCACAAAAAGACGGCTAAGAAGGTTGTGCGGTACTCCTTCCCCCCCCCCCCCCCCTCTCTCTCTCTCTCTCTCTCTCTCTCTCTCTCTCTCTGTCAATAAATTATACCATGTTTTCTGATTTTTGTCACCACAGATAGAGGTGAAAAATGCAAACTCAGGCAAATTGGAAATAAACAAAGGGAAAAAAAATGTAACAGAATTCATAAGTATACATGTGGGTTTTTCATGCCCTCAGGTTTAGGAGACATGTTATAAATGCATAAGTAGGCAGCATGATCAAGTTGTGCATGCTGGATGCAGTTAAAATTTTTTTTGTGGACAAAAATATTACATCAGTTGAAAGATGAGAGTTCATGATAAAAAGCCTGCTTTCAACCAAAAGGAAATGATGTTTATTTCTAAAAGCAGCAAAAATTGTCACTAATGAAACAAACAGAGTCACAGATAAATATAAAAGGTACCAAAATTGGAAATGGTTTATTATTATTATAATGGTTAAACCAGAGCACATTACTACCTCTGCCTTCTGTAAACATGGTAAGAGTGGGTAAGTGGGAATCCAAAATTATTATAATAAACAAGCTATTATTGTTTATTTCTGGTTTCAGTTTTTTATTTTGTTTTATGGGATCATATTATTCAATTAGAATAGTGAATTATTCAACTTGGAACTATTGCTGCTATGTTATGAATCATAATAAGAGCAAGAACCATAATAAGCAACATTGATGGTGAAAAAAAAAAGGATTTACGCTCATGAGAGGATGAAGAAGAAGATCATGGTTGGAAGCGATCTGGAGGGAAAGGGACTTGTGGAAAAGGTTAAGGGAGTTACAGATAAACACAGTTGATGAGAATGAGCAGTGACTTTCAAGCAGTGGCATTTATGTAAATATGTGGCTGGCAGTTGACATTTGATTCAACCAGCACCTCATGCACCGAAGAAGAGAAACTCTGAGTGAGTTAAGCGAACACATGGAAATAACAAAAACCCATACTTGATGTTTGATGATTGCATATGATAGTCCACTCCACCTCGTGCCCATCACTGTCATCCCAATACGTATTTTGTCATAAATATTTTTAAAGAATTTTTTATTTATTTATTATTAAATAACTCAAAAATTATGGTATCATAAATGTAGTTTAATAATAATATAAAAAAATTAACATAATATACAATTAAATCATCTGCAATTTTGTCTCCACCATTTTCATTATTTTAATTCAATTTCACTTTTACATGCTTTATATCGTTTACATTAATAAAAAAATTTATCTCTTATTTCTAGTTCTGCAATATTTTTGGCTTGCTGATTAACTGAAATTCAAATTGATCCTGAATTGTCATTGCAAAGTGCGCCTAAAACATCCACAGTAGAGCTTCATTTCAAATTAAAATAGCATGCTTGTCATATGAACGAAGAAATAGGGTACCAAAAGAAAAGGAGAAATAATTGTTTCCAGGGTAGATATGTGGAAGCCTCATTATGCAGAAGAGATACACATGGATGGCGTGGCAAAATAGCAAATAAAAGAAAGGTGCTAGCTGGTCCCTTAAGTTGAGCAGCAACCATGATTTCAGAATCATTACCCGAATCCAACCATCAACCTGTTGTAGTACTGCGCCCTAATCATCCATTAAACTAAAGATTTAATTTTGATTTACTATTGTCTAATCATGTATGGATGAATTTCGACTTTCACAATTATTACCTAAAAAGTTTAAATATTTTAATGATGTGTTAACACATCATAAAATAATAATGTAAAAAACTTTATACTAATATCGCATCAAATTTAAACTCCTTTCACCTCATCAACTTTCTGCTTATAACAATTACATGATTATGATTCAAATCCAAGAGTGACCTTGGAATAAGGAGAGTCTCCCCTCATCCTACATTTTATTGAATAGAAACAAAAAAAAAGGTAATGAATTCCCCACTCACATGGGGATTTTTACATATGATCCAAGGAAAGTGTTGAAAAAATATTTCTAAATATTGTTATTGATTCACTTTTTAAATTGTACAGATATGATACACATTATATAGACTTATGTCAATAACTACTTGTTTATAATAGAGTTAAATTACAAGAAATAAATTTGTCTTAATTAAATAAGGAAACAAATCAAGAAATATAATAAATAAGAAATAAATCCAAAGAGATCATATAGATCATATATGATACTCTAAAATATTTTAAAATACAATAAAGATATTTTGAGATATTTTTTAAATATTTTAAAACTCCTCATCAAGTTACAGCTTCCTAAGTTTGAGCTTGTAACAATGAAATAATTTGATAGTGTAATAGTGACTGGGATAAACTAAGACAGAGACGAGGCTAAATCATCGGGATGGACGGAGATGGGGTTAGTGCATATGGAACAAAGAGCTGGGGCCAGAATATCTGGGATAAAGAGTTGGGCTAGTGTGAGTCATAATCAACATAAGTTACCATCAGAATTATCGTCGATGGGAAGAGAAATCACCACTAATATGATTCATCTGTGAGAGAGGAGTCACCACCGGAATGATCATTGATGGGAAAATAAGTCACTAGTATGATCCATTAGTGGAAAAATAACAACCTAACAAACACTAGCATTGAAATATATGTAGAGATGAATTTATTCATATTCTCCCCCTCAATTGGGGCAACAGCAGCGATGAAGGTTGATTGAAACTCAGCGATAAAGGTTGGTCTGATCAGCAATGAAGAATGATTGAAACTCAGCGATGAAGGTTGGCTCTAAACCTAGTGATGAAGGTTAATCTGATCAGTAATGAAGGCTGATTGAAACTCAGCAATGAAAGTTAGTCTGATCAATAATAAAGACTGATAGAAATCCAACGATGAAGGCTGGCTCTAAACCTAACTATGAAGGCTGGTCTGATCAGCAATAAAGACTGATTGTAGCGAAAACAACAAAAGCTTTGAGATTAGGAACAACAAAACTAAATCTTGGTATGATGGTGGTGAATAATGCTAAAGAGTTCCAAGAACTTTACACACCGCGAAAAGGAGAAATTCTCTTCAAGGTGAATATCATGACTCTGATATCATGTTGAAAGAATATTTATGAATATTGTTATTGCTTCACTTTTTTAAATTGTATAAGTATGATTCACATTATATATGTTTATGTCAATAATTACTTGTTTAGAATAGAGTTAAATTATAGGAAATAAATCTTTCTTAATACAAGAATCAAATCTGTCCTAAGAGATCATTTATGATACTCTAAAATATTTCAAGATACAATAAAAATATTTTAAGATATTTTTCAAATATTTTATCAAAAAGTAAATTTCCCTGTTCATTTGTTTGATTTCTGTGAACTTTTTTCATTGCAATACTTCAATTTCTTTGTTTTTGGGGCCTCAATAGATTTGAGAACCTAATGCGCAGAAATGTTGTCCAGCAGCAACATGATATCGTACTTTTTCTTCTTGTTTTTATTCGTATGCACAGAAAATGTTGTCCAGCATAAACATGAATAAATGCTGCAAATCAGTGGGCGTGAGGAGGGTTTCTCACAGGTATACTTCCTTGCAAGTACAATAAGTTGCTTTATTTTTTTATTCCTTAACCTTTTCTTGATTTCTTCTCTCAATCTCTTGGGGTTCCCCAGCAAATTTTCACTTTTGGTTTATTAAGGAAAAGAGGAACCAAAAAAGCGAAATTGGAGGAAATAGGCTAAGGAGTGCCTTCCTGACCGTAGGAGTGGCTCATGGCTTAAGACAAAAGTGACAAAAGTCTTGGCCCGTGAACGTTGCATGTGATCATAGAAGAGCTGTTATAATTAGTTTGCCCTTGACACCATAAAGACCCACTCACGTGGATATTTTTTGGCTTTTGCATCAAATATTGATTTATTACATTACTAATAGAAGTTGATTTTTTTATACACAATTTGTATGAAGGAAGCAAGAAGGAGAAATGTGATGCATACCTCTGACCATTGACAAAAACGGTGAAGAAGGGGGATATGGACCTAAAATCCACCTTTTGTTCTAAATATTTTCTTGGTTAGTCCCTAAATGAACAGGTGTAACATTTGTATCAAACTCCTTTCCACCTTAAACAAATCTTGCATCTACAAGAATCATTCTGTGGTACTGAAACATGCTAGCCCTTGTGAAGAAATCTTTGTCACTCTTCACTTTTAATTTGTTTATAATTGGTATTAAACGAAGAAATAATAATGCTATTATTGGGTTAAGCTAGTGAATGAAAAGAAAAGTTGGACAAGACAACAGGTAGATTTGGTATCTACTTTCATCCAATAGGGTAATTATGATGGGCATGTATGCATGGTTAAAATACAATACTAGCCCCCAACTGTCACTTGGTTTGGTCACATGTATTGACTTCGGATATGTGGCAAGAGAATAGCAGCCCTACTGCTCACTAAACAAATTCTAACCAAAATTCACAAAAAGGAAAACAAACTAATTAATGAAAGAAAAAAAGGAAGAAAGGAGAATGAATAATAAATGCCTGGCATTATCAAGAATATTTTATGCTTGTGTTTGCCTGCACAATTATTATTAGCTTTGAAGCGCTCTCCTTATATAAACATAACCGTCACTTGTATTTTGGCAATACAAAGAAACTCTCTGTTTCTATCTCTCTCTCTCTCTCTCTCTCTGCCTCTCTCCTGAGTTTCTAACTTTCTACTAACATTGCCACATAACCACTAAAAATGAGTGGCTTGAGTTTCAGGGGCTTCACATACATGCTTCTCATTGCATTTCTTATTTGGTCTTCCAATTTTGAAGCTTGCATTGCAAGAAGAGGCAAACATTGGAGGCAAAACAGAGCTGTCAAAGCTTCTCTGTTGAAGAAGAAAGGAAATAGTTATGGCAATGGTCACAGACACCATAGTGGAGGATCAAAACCAAAGCTTCCATCATTACCAAAGGCTCCACCACATAAAAGCACTCCCTCACCACCACCAATCCCACCTAAAGAAGATAACCCTTCATTTCCGCCACCAAAAGCTTACAAGAGTTGGTCTTCTACCACCTTTAATGTGCTAGATTTTGGAGCTAAGGGAGATGGAAGTACTGATGATACAAAGGTAACTCTTTGACTCACATTACACTCAGCAAATGGTTTTAATATAGCTTTTGCTTTCAAGTTAACATGTAAGACCATGATTTTTCAGTTTATCACAGAATTCAGTGTTCCCATGATAATTCAGGGGAACGCATGGTACACTTTGAATTATGTTGTGAAATTTACTGGGAAAGTGAGTACAAGTGAAGAAGTTTTTTGTGTTGCTTATGGTTACAACTTTCACAATATTTAGTGTTCCCAGTAAAATTCAGGGGAGTGCATAAGAAAACTTTTGGTTAAATTTTGATTTTGGTAATGGCGCCCATGTTGGGAAAGGGGGTGTTTAAAAGTGAAATAACATGACAGTTATTGCATTAAGCTAATAAGATATTGATACATTATTAATTAATGATTAAATTTTATAATTAATCAATAGATTAACTACTATAATAATTGATTTATCAATATTCTATTGGCGAAATACATCTAATTTAAATACATCAAATTTATCTAAGAATATCTTGTGTTCAAAATCACGAAAATTAGAAAAAAAAAATCCACCTTCTAATGATTAGGTTCACCTACCCGAGTTGATGGTAAAATAATATGCCATTAGCTAGGAGCATAAAGAATTGTTTTTCTTCTGTCTTTTCTGTTTGGGTGTAACTATGGAGTTAATAATTTGCCATTAAATAAAGTTTCTGATTATTATGTGTAAAATGAAGGTAACTATAAAAGAGAGTTAATAATTTGCCATTAAATAAAGGTCGGTTTTTTTTACCTATATAAAATTTAAATGACCATAGATTGATCGAAAATGATATTGAAAGCTAAATTGTTTTACTAATTATATATTGAAAGCTAAATACTGTGAAAAATATAGAAAGGTGAAGACACAAGAACAAACCAAAGGGGTGGGACCTACTTGGGAAATGATTCTCGTTATGACAGTTAGGTCACGATTCCTACAATAATTTTATTGTAGTGACACACACATATGTACGAACTTAAACTAGGGGTGGAAAATCGTGCTTTTTTTAAATAAAAATATTTTATCTTTTATTTAATTTTTTATTAATTTTATAATTATTAAATAAAATAATTATTAAATATTTTTTATATTTTTAAAATATTAAATATATTTATTTTTTTATTTAATATTTTTTATTTAATATTAAAAAAATCATTAAAAAAAACTTGTAAAAAAATATAATAAATTAAAAGAATTAGAAAAAAGATTAAAAAAAAAGAATTAGAGTTAAATTTTATTCTTTTTCAAATAAGATAAGCTTATTTTACAGAATCAGTGGTCTCACCTTTCACTTATTACTTAGTATAGTATATATATATATATATAGGACTAAGTTAGCAATCTACACATTTTCATAAAAAATGTGTAGGTAAGTCTAAAAATATGTTTGGATGATAAGGTTTTGGAGAATTTTAAAAGTAAAATAAAGGAAAGACATATTTTTTATTTTGAATAAACTCTATAATTCTAAAAATCAGACCAGTCAGTCGGACCCAACTGGTTAAACTGGGAAGCAGTCCAATGTCCAGTCCAATTTTAGTACATTTAATCAGATTTTTGAAAACCAATCCGGTCAAACAGGGTGAATTGGACCACGATTTGATTGGTTCACGGATCATAATATGCACAAAAGTTCAAACTCTTAAACTTGAAACCTACTCGTAATGAGTGAGCAACCATCAAACCACTAGGCTAACACATGTTGTTAACTATTTTTGTCATATTGTTTTATTTATAATAATCTGAACAAAAAAAACTTATGTAAAACTCTTATCTTATTAATTATTCTATGACATAATTATTTTTTAAATTTTTAATCATCCCTGTCTTAATAAATTTACATACATTAGTATATAATTATATTTTAAATCATTATTTATTTATTTAATTAGTACATATATAATTATAAATATATATAAAATCATATTTTATATATATTTAAATATATTCGATTTGACCATGGTTAAACTATTGAATCCCAAATTAGTCTCTCAACCTGTTCAATGATCAATTCGGTTTTCAAAACTTTGGTAAACACTCTAATATTTGATATTTTTTAAAAATGAAGGAATAAAATAAAATATGGTCATATAACATTTTCAATCATTCTTGAATCATTTTTATCAATATTTTATAATTCTCTTAATTTAAATATGAAAAATAAATCTTCCCTTTCATTTTCTCTCTAAAACTCTTCCTCTAATCATACCTTAAGGGAAATGCTAACCTATACACCTTCATGTGTAGGTTAGTAATCTACATTAGAAATGTGTAAGTTAGCATTCTCATATATACATACATACATACATAGAGTTTTCTCTCTAAAACTCTTCATCTAATCATACCTTAAGGGAAATGCTAACATATACACCTTCATGTGTAGGTTAGTAATCTACATTAGAAATGTGTAAGTTAGCATTCTCATGTATACATATATACATACATATAGTTTATTCCAAACTAACGCCTAGCCTTGTTATTATGACTATGAATACAGTTTACTATTACTTTGAGTTGGTACTTTTTTTTTGGTGGAAGTTGGTACTGTAATTGAAGTAGCTATACATTGAAATGCAATGCAGGCATTCCAAGCCGCATGGGCTGAAGCTTGTAAGGTAGAGGCATCAACAATGCTCGTCCCAGCAGATTACGTCTTCTTAGTGGGGCCCATTTCATTCTCAGGCCCATACTGTAAACCCAACATCGTTTTCCAGGTAACATAACTACCTAAAGAGACAAGGTAGCAGAAAAAAAGAAAGAAAGAAAGAAAGACTAGATAACATGTGAAAACATGATACCCCACATCCTAATATTCACAAGCCAAATATGATTTGGAAAGAGAAAATAACATCGACATGTGTCTGTCCTACTTTTGCAAATTCAGAAAATTACAAAAACTTAAATTACCCCACCACCACCTCTTTTTGTGATTTTCTTTACTTTCACTTGTGAAAATATATATCACCTAATCACCTCTACACATGAGTGTCCCTTTAGGTTACACATATTGGGACAATGATCTTTTAAAGTGAGATCTTTGTAAAATGAACAAGTAAGTTCATATTAATCATTGATAGATGGGCTCACATCAATCATCAATGATTAATGTGGACTTACTTACTTACTTTACAAGGATCCTCACTTTAAAAGATCTTTGTTCTTTATACCGTGGCATGCGACATTTCAGTTGTAAATGAGGTTAATAAGATTATTTTTTGTTAGCTTGATGGCACCATTATTGCTCCAACAAAGCCCAATGTTTGGGGCAGTGGAGTACTACAGTGGTTGGATTTTACAAAGCTGGTGGGAATTACCATTCAAGGAAATGGTATCATTGATGGAAGAGGCTCAGTGTGGTGGCAAGACTATCCATTTGATAACCCTATAGATGATGAAGAAAAGCTCATAGTCCCATTAAACCACTCAGTAGGGAGGCCACCAGTGCCGGTAATTTTCTTTCTTGCTTTGCACCTTACATAGCAATTTTGTTGCTCACCAGAGGCTAATCATTTTATACCTCTGCAATTGTACTAGATTCAAAGTGAGCTGGGAGGAAAAATGCCATTCATCAAGCCAACTGTGAGGACCATTTATACCTTTCACAAAACCAATTTAATTCGTATTTAAGAGATCTTGGAACATAATGATTGTGATTTTTATGCACAGGCACTACGGTTCTATGGGAGTATTAATCCAACAGTCACAGGCATAACAATTCAAAGTAGTCCACAATTCCACCTCAAATTTGACTACTGTAATGGAGTCCTGGTCCATCATGTGAGCATATCATCTCCTGGTGACAGCCCTAACACAGATGGAATTCACCTTCAGAACTCCAAAGATGTATTGATTCACAGCAGCACTTTAGGTTGCGGTAATATTTCAATTATGGATAAGTTATTGCACATTTCCATTTCATTAGAACAATGAATGCATCTGGGCAAAAAAACAAAAGCAAAAACACATTATGTAGACTAACAAGCATAAATAGTTCAAAGTTGGCTGAGTCTTGTTTTGAATTTCAATTGTTGTGCAGGAGATGACTGTATTTCCATTCAAACTGGATGCTCAAACGTATATGTACACAATGTCAACTGTGGACCAGGGCATGGAATCAGCATTGGAGGTCTAGGTAAGGACAACACCAGAGCCTGTGTCTCGAACATTACTATCAGAGACGTCAACATGCACAACACAATGAATGGTGTTAGAATCAAAACATGGCAGGTAAAATATGTTCAATACAATATAATTATGATTATAAAGATTCCTATGTTAAAGGTTATAAGACAAAATAATTGTTCCACATGTTAACCGGCAAATTTGACTTCAAAATCATTTCATACCACTAAGTGAAAATAAATTTAAATAAGAATGACTAGCCACTACAATGACATTGGTAATCTGTTAACTGGATTGAATGTGGAACTTCTGGAGCACAAATGAGTTCATTAATAGTCAATTTTAAATCTTCAACTGCTTTCTGCATAATGTTTTGGGTAATGAGAAATTTCCAAATGGAGTAACCATTCTGAGATGCAGTAAAATTTGTATTTTCCTGTAGCCTATTATCCAATTAATAAAACATTTTTGTGTTGTTATCAATGCTAAATATGATTCAATCAAATGCTACAATTTTTTCATTCAATCCAAGTACTCCCATCAATTGCAACATTAGAGCTTGATGGAAAAGTTTGATCTCTTACAAATTAAGTAACATCTCTGCAGGGTGGATCAGGCTCTGTGCAGGGAGTACTATTCTCAAATATACAAGTTTCTGAAGTTCAACTTCCAATTGTGATTGACCAATTCTACTGCGATAAAAGAACCTGCACAAACCAAACATCAGCAGTGGCTCTCGCAGGAATCAACTATGATAGGATAAAGGGGACGTATACAGTTAAGCCAGTACACTTTGCCTGTAGTGATAGCTTGCCATGTGTAGATGTTTCTTTAACCACTATTGAGTTACAACCAGTTCAAGAACAATACCATCTATATGATCCATTTTGCTGGCAGGCTTATGGTGAATTAAAAACTCCAACAATCCCACCAATCGCTTGTCTACAGATTGGGAAGCCATCAAACAATCGGATTCAGACAGGTCATGATTTGTGTTGATCTTAGATTTATATCCAAATGGTTAGCTAGTTAGATAAAGCATGTATCTTTACTTTATAGGGAATTTTCTTCATTAGGGTAATACTGATTTAGCATTGTGAGAGTATACTGGCCCTGCTTTTAGCAAGAGGCCAAGAATAGTGCGAAAGGCAGCCATGTAGCTATGGCTTATTGCCTGAGTGTAAGATATTATACCGAGTGCTAGCATCTATGAATGCAATAGTTGCAATATAAATATTGTCATTTATACAAATCCATAATGACGGAATTTTAATCAAAGGACAAGACAAAAGAATATAATAATATAGAGACATATCCGCATCAGTTTCCTGAACTATTTCTAACTTAAACAGGGAGAAAAATTAGCCATGCATAAAAAAGGAACATAGATGACATCAAACATGACTAATGCATAAACAGGAAAAGATATAGTGTACGTTGTAGGCATTTAAAACAGAAAATATCAGATAAAAATCAACTACGTATAGAGAAGCACAGGTAGATTAGGAGCTTCCAACACAAGATCAATAATCGAGATGCACAACCAACATGGATCACCAAGATCATGGGTCAACTCTATCATATTAAGCGAAATTCATAATACTTATGTTCTATTACGAATAACAAAAAAGTCAGGTTCCTGCAAGAGAAGAGGAGGTACTTTCCTCTTCTGTAACTTACCTCTCTACCAAATAATTACAATTTATGGCTGAAAACACATCAGTCATGTGATTCTCATCTTTGAAGTAACTCATTCATACACCTAATGTGTCTTGACCCCATAATCAAGTACTGATCAAAGCACAAGACTCTATCAACCTAAACTTTTGGTCCCCAACAACTTGTAGCCTTTATTTTTCAAATAAGTAGATAGCAAGACAGCAGAACAAAGCAAAATTGCAATCATTTACTGATTGATCAACAGTCACATCTTACGTCTCTCTCTTTCTTTATTGCTTTCTAGAAAATCAATTTAGATGTTGTGTTACCAGACATCTGCCTTCGCTCACTGTCACCTCATAATCTTATAGAAAAACGTATGTAGACAGCAAAAACAAATAAGAAATGAACAATAACATGAAGAAATAACAGAGCTATAAAGGTAGTCAATTCCATAACAACAACACGAGAGCCAGACTCTAGAGAAAGAACATCTATCTGCACTTAGCTTCTAGATATTCGAAAATTTATAAGAAAGATTTGTAGAAACACCTACAACAACAACAACTAAGTCTTTTCTCACTTGCTGAGGTTGACTATATGGATCAAAAGAGACAAATAAGGAGAAGAGGGGAATGAGACAAATAATTATACATATCATTTTCATGATCTCAGAAATTAACATGAAAAACTAGTTTGTATATATTTCCAATCTGACTATCCCAATTAAGACATGGTTACAAACCACATATATTTTTGTCCATTCAAAAGAAAGAAAGCAAGAGGAGGGAACAGAATCAGTTGACTTGTTAGAATCAACACTTTGCAATGTTTCTCCTCGGCACCTTGTGAAAGAGAGTTGGATATTCTCTGAGAAGATACTTTGCACTTTTGCAGTAAAGGTCTCCTGCACATCAAGTAAGTGGGGAAGGTTGTTGATCTATAGTATAAATTCGTCGAGATTTAATATCAAAGTGGCATTTTGAACATTGGCAGACAGAAGCTCCAAAAGTCCACTGGAGCAGCCTGACAAAAATTCATGTCTGTGCTTGTGTGTGTATTAGTGGAGCACAAAGCAGGGCCAGGAGGGGGTGATTGAAACTGAATGCGAGGAAAAGTAAATTTTCCCTCGTGATTTGTACTACTCGAGGTACTAAAGAAAATCCAGAAAGTTCTATGTAATTTTATTTGGTGTTTACTATTTCAATTAAGATACCATATCTACATGTGGAAAGGTATTTGCAGAGTTTTAAGAAAGTTTGGGAATCAAAAACAACAAAAGGAAGAAAGAATACAGAGTAAGAATATGAATCCAAAAGTTGAAATGAAAACTTATTATTTCAATAATGCATAAAAGTTTTTGTTATAATCGATTATAATAGAATCAATTTTATATTTAAATATATTAATTAGAAAGTGATTTTAAACTAATTTATTTTATTTAAATAATATAAAAAAGAATAATTTTATGCATTAAATTATTAAATAAGTATAAAATAATTAAAAAATTATTTGATTGAAGATAAACTGATATTTACATATCAAAGTATAAGGAATAATATAGAATCATAAGCTAAAATTTTAACATTATGAAAAAAAAAACTTTTATAATGTATTGAATTTCGTACAAAAACTAAAGTTGATTTTATCAAACATGTAAGAATACTGTTACAACAATGTTTTCTTAAAAAAAATGTTTGGTTGGGATTATTTCCCAACCAAACATGCTATATTTTCATCACCATAAGAGTAATATCAATAATAATAGTAATAACAATTACAAATGTTTTATTTATAGACTATCAAGTATTCTTCTTTTTTTTTTAATAATCTAAAAATTTGGTACAGAGTACTAAAAGGGATGAAAATTCAGAGAAAGAAAGAGGCCTAAGTAGACATAAAAGTAACTATCATGAGTTCATTCCTAAATGTTATAAATGAAGTTCACCTAACCAGATACAGAAAATGATATGATTCTTTGTTAACTATCCAGTTTGAAGTAAACTAAAGAAAACAGACTAGAAAAGTCATTATGATCCTAAGGCATAGGATGAAGCCTTGAGACAGCTCGTGATGTACTATTTTTGGAAACTTTGATGATCTGATTGGCTTGGAAGGCTTCTAGGCAAGAGCAATCCTCTCAAGATATTTAGACTTTTACAAGTATGAGTCCATAAGGACTATCAATAAATGACATCTTAAGATCACGAATCTATCCAGGAACAAAAAGCCAAAATACATTAAAATTCCCATTTATGCCTAAGTACTTTGTTTACACTAACTAGACTTGATAGCCTTTTATACTTATACCCTAGCTAAAAAGGGTAAAAACCTTAAACAAATCAAAAAGGGGCCTACAGATACAAAGTCTAAACCTTGTACTAGGGGTGTAAGTTGTGGTTTAGTTCGAGTTTTAGAGAAAAATAAATCTGAACCAATCAAAATCAATTGGTTCGGTTTAGTTCGATTTTTTTATTTTTTGATAGTCAAATCCGAACCAAACCGAACCAAACATCTATGGTTTGGTTTGGTTCGTGTGATCGAGTTGACCATTATTTTTTTAACACAAAAATTAACTAAACAATTATACGTGTAATATAGAAAAGTGCACATAATGTATCTAAAATTTTAAATAATATTAGAACATAGACTAACATTTGTTCTTCCATCAGGTAATGAACATTCAATTTCAAGTTGAGTCACACGATCATTGGTCTTTGAGATTTCCTGTTTATATCAAATCCAAAATGCTAAAATAGTGAGAAAAGAAAACTTTTTAGTAGGCGATAGAAAAATAGAATACATAATAAAAAAGTTCAGGTAATAACTGGACAGCAGTTAGAAGCATAATCTTGGTAAAGATCAAATATGACATACAATTTTTGTGGTGGTCTCATAAATAAGTGATATAAAATGACTAAGAGGATAGGCAAAGCAAAACTACTAGCCATATGGTATACATGACTTTTGAAATTCTCAATCCGAGAACCGAACCAATTAAGTTCTCATTGGTTTAGATTTTATCCGAACCAATCAAAATACCCAAACCAACTTAATTGGTTCGGTTCGGGTTGGTCAGATTGATCGGGTTATCCGAACCAATTTACACCTCTACCTTGTACCTAGTCAACCTTTTTTCATAAATGCTCTTTGTCCCTTTTAGACATAGATCCTCTATAAATAACCATGGAGCAAAACACATAACAAGAACCTTGGACAGATTACTGAAACTCGGTGCAATTCAATATTCACCCTTCTAAACTTTCCTCATGGTTGTTTGCTGAGTTCTTGATCCAAGCAAGCAGAGTCAGATTTCATTTCTTCACTTGTCTCACAAGTATGCAAATCCCCTTTCTAATTCTTAGTTTCATTCAAAGACACCTCGGAACACCAAACCATAAGGAATCAATAAACCATCAATTAAGCATCAAGATTGGATTTAGATTTTAAGAGGAAACCACACATATTATGTATTGAACTTTCTTTGGTCACCACATCCTTCCAAAATTACCAGTTTCAAACCACCATCATTCCTTTTATGAAAATTTGTGAGAAAAGGAAAAACACGGAACAACATTGAAGCAGAAACTCAATATAAAGAAAATGCAAGGCATTCAAAAAAATGGTTAAGACTCTATAAAAACATTACAAAGATTTTAATGCTTTATTGACAAGCCACCAAATGCACCACTTCTAGGGATGACAACGGTGAGATAGAGGCAGGTAGTAGTCCTCTACCCCTGCTGATGAATATCTCCCCAGTCCTTGCCCCTATCCACATGGGTACCCGTCCCTCATTCCCTCGCAGGTAGATAGGTTCCTATGGATATTCATGGATACCTAATAAATTGTAAAAAAAAAAAAAAAAAAATCAACAACATTTGAAAAAAAAATTAAAAAAAAAAAATTAGAAATAAAGTATAATATCATAATTTCTTAGAATTTTTCTAACACAACTTAATCCAAATACAATGTCACACACCTACATTCAAATTCCAATCACTTAAATCACTTAAAATTTAACTTACATCCAAATACATTGTCCAATATAACTACATCAAACATCTTAAAATACTTAAAATTCAGCCTACACCCAAATACAATGTCCAATTTTAATATAACTTGATCCAACATCTTAAAACACTTAAAATCAAAATAGTAACACAAGTTTTGCTTGAAGTACATTACAAATCCTAATAGCTAAATTCATCACACAATACAATGTCAAACATCTACATCTAAACACCAAATCTAGCAATATCATTACAATTTTATATGAGGAATACTTTTGTAATTTTACTTACGAGCACCTGCGGGTACGAGAGAAACCATCTTCGCCCCACCCCATTTATTAAATGGGGATAAGAAATAAACGGGTACCCGCACCTACGGGGGGAAAATTCTCCCCTGTATCCGCCCCGTTATGAGTATTACTTACGGGAGTAGATAAAATTATCATCCCTAACTGTTTCTCTTCATTTTCGGACACACACTATTGTTGATTTAATTAATACTTCCTATTCAAATTTCCTAATATTTGCCCTATTTTGGATTCTTTTAAGGCACCACTTATTAGCATAGTTGTACCAACTACACCAGTTTGGTGGGTCGACTCAGGATACTCATGACCTAAGTTTCAGGTTGATCTAATCAACTTATTGAATCATTTTTCTGGTCAACCCGACTGAGTTGATCCGAGTTAGTCAATTTTTTTTATACACAAACTAAATAAAAAATATAATTTTTTTATATTTGAACACCATACTTAAAAATTTTTATCATAAAGTATAGTTTATCACTAGACTATATATGCTTTCATTGAATATTATTATCAATTTCTTAATTTATTGTGCAATCAATATATTATTATCAATACCTATTTGAGAGTATTTTTTATGTAATATTTTTCATTTAATATTTTTTAATATAATATATTTTATATCAAATAAATTCTCATATAATATTTTTTAAAAATATTTATTTTTTATCCAAATTTTCTAATTCAACCTAGGGATGACAATTTTTTACTGCATGGGTGCAGTACCTGCATGAGTAATACCCGTGACGGGGACAGATAATACTTGTCTAATTTTCTTCGCAGATATAAATACCCGTTTATGTTATCCTTCATTTAATAAACGGGGTAGGGGCGGAGGTGGTTCCTCTCATACTCGCAAATAAAATTATTAAAATACTCATATATAAAATTACTAAAAAAACTTTATTATTATTCAAATATGATCAAAATATTATTTTTTTAATTTCTTGAATTTATTTATTTTTTCAAATTTATTGAGTACCTGCGAATATCCATTTACCTGCGAGAGAATAATAAACGAGTACCAGTGCAATATGAAAACGGGGACAGGAACGAATATTATCTGCGGAGGCGGGAGGTTGCTATCTGTCTCTGCCCCACCCCGTTATCATTCCTAATTCAATCGATTAACCTAAATAAAACTATTGACCTAACTTTTTAACTAAATCCACTTCGTGTCCAAATTATACAACTATGCTTAGTAGTAAATTTTTTTTTAAAAAAAAACTGCACTTGTTAATAAATCTGTTTTTTTTTTAAAAAAAAAAAAACTGTCAACTTTAGGTCTGTAACAATTCCCTCTTATTATTACAATATCAGCACAGCTACACCTTATCTTATCCGAAACCACCACAACATCTTCAACCTCTCTTTAATAAATCCAAAAGCGTCACCATCTCCCAACGCTTGATGCCATTGGTAAAAAAGAGCTATAGCTCAGACTCAGAGCTCCAATGGCAGAGAAGGACCTTGACACCGTGACCAGAAGGGTCGCCTCTGTAGCCAACCACCTCATTTCCTCTCACTTGGCACCTTCTCCTTCTCCTTCTCCTTATAGGGCAGGTGAACTTGGGTTGTGTAACACTTCCAGTTCCAGGAATGATAGCTACCAACGTGTTCATGGTGATGTTCCCTCTCATGAAGTCGTTTGGAGGATTGCTTCCGATGACTCTGGAAAGGACTTCACTGACATTGTGTATGAGAAGGCTGTTGGGGAAGGAATAGCCAAGGTTCTGTTTCTGCTTCTCTTTGGTTGAAGTTGTTTTGCTTTTCAAAGTTTTGAAATTTTGATAATTGTTTTTGGCAAGTGTTGCAGATTACCATTAATAGGCCAGAGAGAAGGAATGCTTTCCGTCCCCTTACGGTTAAGGAGCTTATTCGTGCTTTCAATGATGCCAGGGATGATAGCTCTGTTGGGGTCATCATTCTGACTGGGAAGGTACCTCCTAGTGCCCTTTTGTATTTATTTTATTTTATTTTATTTTTGGAATTTAGATAGACAAGTTGAGGCAATTATGTTAGAGTGAGAGCAAATGCATTAATGACAAGTGGTTAATCAAATCATATAATTGCCTTACCATTCACCATTCACCATTCACTATTCACTAGTTATGTGACTTAATTCCCGTATTGTAATCCAACATCTTGATCTGGCTTAGATTTTCTGAAATTTGCGCCCTTTTATTAATTATTGCATTGTTCTTGTTATAAAAATAATGATAAATAGCAATAGAAATAGAGAAGAAATAGAGAGAATAATATTATTGATCAATATCAAATGTGCATATTACATAAGGTAAAGTATTTATAGTCAAAGGAATAGGTATCTAAAACTATATTATAGTAAGATACAAGTTTCTCTATAACCAAATCCCAACCAGATACAAGTTTCTTTATAATCAAATCCTATAAAATCATAATTAGATAATAATAATTTATTGTAATATCTTTTGGACATCTACTTTCCAATATTTCATAACACTTTCCCTTGAATGTTTATTAGGGATATGTCTCTTTAAAACCTTATTAAGAAAAACCCAATGAGAAAAAAATCTAGTGAAGGAAAAAGAGTACAATATCCTTTGTGTGAAGAACTGTATCATTAAAAACCTTATCAAGGAAAAAAAAAAGTACAGTATTTGTCCCCTTATTGATAGCATCACTTAAGGTCTTTGAATTGATACATTCTCCCCTTCTTGGAAGCATCACTTGAACGATTTTGTTGAACAACGATTTCTCCTTTCTTTTGAAGATCACGTGTGAGGAAAGCTGTCTCCTTTAATATTTCTTACCTTCAGTTGAGCTATACAAGGAGTGTTATCCTCATATAAAGTTGTTGGAGTTTCTTCCTCATAAAACAATCCACAAAAATTTCGAACATACTAAACCATTGCACGGTAAAGCTATTTGAGACCTTGCTTTAGATGGATTGAAAAGTATCCTTTATCTGCATAAACAATTGTGATATTAGATTCATATAAAATAAACACATATTCGTTATTCCTTGGAGATATCAAAATGTAATTGCATCCACCACTAAAGAATAAACTTCTCTATAGTCAATATCAAGTATGCTTCATATTTCATGACCTTCTCATAAGCACCCATTTGTATCCCACAAAATTTACATTTTCTGAAGTTCGGACTTCAAGTCAATTAAAACCTCTTTTGGGCTCGAACTACATGTTCAAAATTGTCATGTTTTACAAGTGCGTTCAATTTTTCCTGCAAGGTATTTTTCTATTTTGTCCAATCATTTTAATGTCGACACTCTTTGACAGTTCTAATTTCAAGATCCTCATTCTCATAATATTACACGCTACATTATATACAAATATGTTATTGACAACTTTTTCCTTTTGATTCCATATTTTTCCCCGAAGGGACATAATTTATTGAGATCTCATCATTTTCACTATTTTCAGTTACCTAAACTTCTTCTGGTGCTTAAGCTATTTCAAAAGTTCGGACTACTTCAAGAGTCCTTATTGTGTCTCTAACCTCTTCATCAAGAGTTTCATCTTTAGGATTATTTTCCTCCTTTAACAATATTATTTACTCCATTTCGTTTTCTAGGATTTTTATCTATGGAATCGATTGATCAATGATGCTTTTGGCATATCTTTGACTCATGGAGTATTTACAGTTGGTATAGGATTAGTTATCCCTTTGGTAAAAATGTATCCGACAATTTATTTGTTATCTATTGCAATGGTATTATCACATTGCCTTGTTTGAGGATTTAAATCATATAATGGTGATGCATTTCAAGTAATTCCATTTTCTAGCTACTTATTCTCCTAATATTGGAAACACTTGTATCCAACATATAATTCTAACTTTTCTTTGGGGATTCGTCGATGTAGTGGAGCAATCATGACTATAAGAGTAACAAATTCAATATAAGATAAAATACATTAGTCAAGAATATTTGAAAATAAAATATCATGAATGAAATACAAAAGATATAATCATGACTATAAGAGTAACAAATTTAATATAAGATAAAATACATTAGTCAAGAATATTTGAAAATAAAATATCATGAATGAAATACAAAAGATATTTCATACCAAAGATTGAAAAGAATATATTACTGCTGGAAGGGGAGGCCATATTGAACTTTGCTCATGTGATGCAAATGGGTGAAGAATATTTGAAAATAAAATATCATGAATGAAATACAAAAGATATTTCATACCAAAGAGTGAAAAGAATATATTACTGCTGGAAGGGGGAGGCCATATTGAACTTTGTTCATGTGATGCAAATGGGTGAAGACAGGATTTGATCCTAGGACCTCACAATCAACTGCTGAGATCATTACCAGCTAAGCTAGTTAGCACCTTTATTATTGCATTGTTCATTTAAAGTAATTTTGGAGCGTGTATTCAGTGTTTATACTTTGTTATGTGGTTCTTGTCCTATCATATTGTCAGAACAATCACCAAATAAATGGAAACTATTGTTTCTTAATCATGATGCTTTCCAATACAGCAATAAACACGACATGTTGTTGTCACTTTGACAGAACTGAACCCCATGAGGACATCAATGTAATGTTCTCATTTTATGTGCAAACCAGTGTGAAATTGATGTTGATGACATATTGGTGTTGCAGGGAACCAAGGCATTTTGTAGTGGTGGTGACCAGGCTTTGAGGACCGAAGATGGTTATTCTGATTATGAAAATATTGGTAGCCTTAATGTGTTAGACTTGCAGGTATATTAATCGATTCCAGATTTTTATTGGGTGGATGGAAATGATCACCATCACTTGAACCAACCCCTTGGGGTTTTTGAGGCATTCAACTCAATGGAGCATGAATCTTCAAGTTTACCAGTGGTTGTGTTGTTTCCATGATTTGTAATGAGACAATTATCAATGCTTAATTTATAATGTTATGGAAAATAACATTTGTCCCTTTCTTACTTTGCTTTTCTTTATTCTTTTCTCCTATTTTAGGTCCAGATTCGCCGCCTTCCAAAACCAGTAATTGCGATGGTATTCTCCATACCTCTTTGCACCTTTATTCTTAATTAAATTCGCTTACTTTTGTGCTTAAACAGCATGCATTTCAATTTTTTGGTAAATTTGATCTTTAATCCCCCGCCGGCCCCTTATTTCAATGTCTGCAATTTTAGGCCTCAAATTCTAGTTAATAATATCATGTCTAGTTTTTTTGCTCTTTGTTATTCTTGTAATGTGCAGACTATTTTCCTAACGTTAAAACAGGTAGCAGGTTATGCTGTTGGAGGAGGGCATGTACTACATATGGTCTGTGATCTAACCATTGCAGCAGATAATGCCATCTTTGGCCAAACTGGTCCTAAGGTGCTATAATCCTTTTTCTCTTCATTTTAAGACACATACTAATCAAGCATATAAATCAGAAGTTATTCTCAATATAAATAAGAAAGCAAAATTATATTGCTCCCCCTCTCCATCCCTCTCTTGTAATAATACTTCATCATGAATTTGTAATGTCTTCTATCCTTGTCCCTATGGAAGGTAGGAAGCTTTGATGCTGGTTATGGAAGTTCCATCATGTCCCGTTTGGTAAGGATTAAATACTATTTATTTTGCTAATTCACCCCACCACTATGCTGTTCCTTGGTGGTGGATTTTGTTTGCTGTATCATTTTCATAATTTCAATCCAAAAATTTAAAACTAAACTTCTTTAAACAGGTAGGTCCAAAAAAAGCACGTGAAATGTGGTTTCTCACAAGGTTCTATACTGCTGTTGAAGCAGAGAAAATGGGCCTTGTCAACACTGTTGTACCAGTAAGTTCATTTCCATCTGAGAAATTCTTGACAATGTACAATCTGATATCATTCTTCAACATTTATATATTGCTTATGAATTTGAAATATAATTAAATTGTCATGGATTTTTGAGGAATCACTTAAGAAATAGGAAGCTACTAAAAGCAATAGTAGATGGACACATGCTCTAACATCAACCTCGAACTTATATTATCAAAGGAAACTTATGAACGTAATGTTTTTATTCAAATCAATTCAAATCAAATCAATTCAAATCAAATCAAATCATTTCTCATTTTTATTTATTCCAAACACAACCAGTGAATGTAATGTTTTGATTTGGTCTAGCTAGAGAATTTAGAGAAAGAAACAATAAAATGGTGTCGGGAGATACTCAGGAACAGCCCAACTGCAATTCGGGTTCTCAAGTCAGCTCTTAATGCTGTGGATGATGGGCACGCTGGACTTCAGGTATATCATGATTCATGATTTCATCTATGAATATTCTATGTTACATATAATTTCTAAAATGGAAAGATGGTTATTCTGAATGTACCAATGCTTTGCAATGATCTATATTTCCTATAGCCTAATATGATGTTGTTGATACTTGGTAATTTTTTTAACCCTTCCCTTGGTGCATATGCGTGCATACTTTAATTTGTATTTATCTCACTTGTAGGAAATTGGTGGAAATGCAACACTGATATTTTATGGCACAGAGGAAGCTAATGAGGGAAAGACTGCATATATGCAACGTAGACGCCCGGATTTTTCCAAGTTTCATCGGCGACCTTAAATTCAAATATATTTATGTCAATTAATGTTATCAATTTGAGGCATGGACCTCTAATCTGTCTAAGATCTATAGGGAGGAAAACTGATTTACTTTTGTCCTGCTTGTTAAAAAGATGAACCACTCAAATAAATGAGATCAAAGATTTCCAATTGTTTTCTCAATACTTACTTTTTTTTATTTGACTAATTGCTTACATAATTTTGGATTGAAGGTAGTAGTTTGGTAAAGTTTTCTCTAAAGTAATAATTTCATGATTCAAATTCTTAATATTATAGGTAAAATTTACCTTAAGTCGTAGTGCACTCTCACTGCAACGATCACTATTGGTTAAAACACAGAACAACAATTGTGACTGAAAAAATGAAAAGAATTGAAACGATTTCATATTTATGTACAAAGCAATAGAAAAAATTGAAATTTCCGTAACCATATGTTCAAATTTAAAACTCAATGATGAATGAAAATTCATTAATTAAATCCTTAATATAATAATGATAATTGATTGATTGAATTCATTAATTGATAAAATAAATAATTGATAATAATTATGATTTGATTGTATTTACAAATTACATTTAAATAAATATAAATATTAACATAAAATGAATGTTAAGTAATTTTAAACGAATATTTACATCAAATGAATATTAAATAGATTAACAACTAATTAAATCATACACGAATATTATTAAATAACTGCTTTAAATAATATATTAAATAATTATTTTAAATTTGATGTATAACAATTTCAGTATAACTTTAAACCGAAAGATGAATATTAGAAAGTTTTAAACGGAGTTTTTATATTAAGTATTATAATAAATTAGAATAAAATATTTCCTGTTGCAATATGTCTATACATCTTTCCAGCTTGAAAAATGACTATATATTAAAAGGAGAATTAAAGGCCTGACTGTATGCAATTAAAGAATTTGAAGAAAACAGAAGTTAAGAGAATAAATTAAAGGCATGACCCTATGTAAATTAATTAGCTTTGATTAGTGTCAAATACTATAATTGTTAATTAATTAGCTTTGGTTGGGTCAGTTATAATTATTAATGTTAGAATTAATAATAACTAATTAATTTATTATTTTAATTAATTAATTTTCAAATATTTGTACTTTTCAAATTTTAAAAAAACTTTACTATTAGTAGAAAATTTTGAAAAGTGAAGTGAATTTGAATGTCTTAAAAAGTGACATGTCACATAAATTTTTATGATAAGAGACTTCAATTATATATATAGCAATGAAAATTTAAATTTTAAGCTTTTTTAGTAATAATTTATTGCACATGACATATGACTCAAGAAAATTATGATACATGTCAAAATGTTGATGAGACATTTGTGTCACAAATTATAGCTACTAGGTAAAATTTTACAAACTCGTTTCTCCTATTATGTATTACAAGATACTGTAACATGTGCATTACACTATAAAATACAGACACATTATTTTTGAGATATATTTATATATTAAATATGTATCTGTATTAAATATATAGATATATTTATATTATATATGTATTTTATGTATCCGAATATATTTAATTAAAAAAAATTTTTTTTTTAATTTGAATATGTCTCAGACACGTTTAGACACGTTTTGCATATACTTAAACACGTTTAGAATACGATTTAAACACAATCCATTAATATTTTTTCTTAAACAAAAGTTTATATAATTAACTTTTAATTAGTAAGTCCGTAACTCACTCAAGTCCAATCACATGACTAACGTCTTAAGTCACTATTTTCATGTACTAGTATTTTAAGTTTTATTTTTTCACGCACTACTATTTTCATATGCTTCTTCTACCTTTACTAGTACCAACCCGTTCACTTCGTCATCACTGAAGTTTGTCTTATACTAATATTCCTCCTAGTTAATTTTTTTTTTGTATGCACATATACTTATATATGGTTAGTTCTATTAGGAGAAGTTGATTTATGATATTTTTTAGAATATGTCAATAAAAATTATGCTTCATATTTTTTAGTAGAGACTTACTAGGTAACAAATATTGACACATATGACATATATTAAGATATTATAAATTTTCAAACTTATAAAATTATATTAATGAATTATCTTAAATTTTGTAATATATATATATATGTCGTGTTCGTGTTTTATAATTTTTTAAATTTAATATATTCTCATATTTGTATCCTTATTATGTCTTGTATCTGTATCGGTATTGTGTCTTATATCTGTGTCAACGTTTATAATTCGTAACATGAAGAAGAATAAAGAAGATTTTATTACTTTAGTTGATGGAAAATAATGATCTTACACTTCTTTTAAAGATGTAACACTGTACACACCTTTTTGAAGGGTGTGTGATTGAGAGATAGAAAATGATAAAAATAATAATTATGATAAATGATATTAGATAATATATAAAAAAAATATATTATTTATGATAAAAATATCAGAGTTATTAATTGATATTTACATTTCTTAGTTTGTTATGTGACATGACTACTTTGACGGAAGTTTGGCGAGGATTTGAGAAATGATTGAACACATTAATTTTTCGTTAGAATTTAAAAATGAAGTGTTACTTAAAATCGTGAAAAAAGGTGAAAAACAATTTAAGGTACAAACTTTACAATGAGATAATAAATTTATAATTAAGAATAAAATATGATATGTTATCAATGTAATGAGATTAAACATATATCTCAACTTTTGGAAAACCTCATCTATACCAGGGATCATAAGTGTTGCAACGAAGTGTGTTGCCACTAAGCTACTGATTCTCTTTATTATACTAGTTTATATGTAGAAAAATATGCAAAACTAGGACTCAAACCCTAGCCTTCAATGTAAAGAAGCTCAACATTTGCCACTATACCACTTGTAATTATTTGTTGAAAGGATTAAACTATTTTATTTATTATATATTATATATTTGTTCATTCATATGCATATTTAAATATTTTATTGTAATGCATATTTACATATACATATATATATGCGTATATTTATATTTATAAAATTAAAGTATAAGTTAAACCTCGGTTCAACGACAATTCAACCTTAAAACTTTGATATTTTCTCTTTTCTAGTTCAATGACGGATCCAATTCTAAAAACACTAACCATGAATATAAACTATAATGGAGTTACATGCTACTTAACGTAGCTCTACTATCTAATAAAAGATATTGTGAGGTTTCCTATTTTATTTAATTCATAATAATGCAAATATAGAGTATACCAATCCCTCTCTCAATTGAATCCTAAACTTATACAAATCAAGTTAATACCATTATCCTACTTTGTTTTTTTTTTTATATATATATATATACTAATTTAAAGTTCTTAAAGTAAAATACTCCAACCTCTCATTTATCTGCTTGATTTTTCACATATTTTATTCTATTTTCAAAAGTTACACTAAATCTCATTAACACTTACACAAATATCCATGATATTTTAGAAAAACGCTACACATAAATCTAATTAAGCACAATAAGCTTAAAATTGACTAACAAAGTTGTTAGACAATCATTAATGATCTTAAAAAATGATATTTTTTTTTCTTAATTTTATCAGAGTTGCTTGTAATACTAAATGATTTTTGCTTGAGATGATAGTTTTATCCTATATTAATTACATCCTTAATAACATTTCTACCTTTAATTTCATCTGTATTACAAGTAACATTGATGAAATTAAAAATAAAAATGCTATTTCAAAGTTATTAATGGTTGCTTAACAACTTTGTTAATCAATTTTAAATTTATTATGCTTAATTGAATTTATTTGTAGCGATTTTCCAAAATATAACGGGTGTTTGTGTAAGTATTAAAAGAATCTTATATAACTTTTGAAAATAGAGGGGAGTATGTGAGAAATTAAGCAAATAGAAGGGAGGTTAAATTATTTTACTCAAGTTTTTATCATATGAATCATATTCAGTAAACATAAACAAAATAATATAACAAATACAATTTCTAAGTCATGTTTCAACAAAATTATATATTATGAAGACAATTTTTTTTTTTGTGATTACCGAGGTAAAAATTGAAGATTAAAAAGGCACATAACCTATACGAATTGAGTTATATATTACTTACCTATGATTCAATTAAGAGATTTTTTTAAGGGTCGATTTATAGATTTTTTTCTAACACTACTTTATAATAAAAATGTGTTCTGAGTTCTTTTATTTTATTCAATTTATAACTCAAACATATTATTATCTAAATCCCAATTCAATCCTATGACTCTACATTTTCTTATTTTATTTTTTATTTCATTTTACTAAATTTCTCATACTCGCATTTGTCATTTTTCTCATTTGTTAACTTCTATTTTATACATATAGATAAATAAATATTGGGAAAAATAGGCATTTTAGTCTCTTATCTTTATTTCTTTTATAATTTGGTCTCATATCATTTTTTTTTGTCAGTTTGGTCTATTATCTTGTAAATCATTTTCAATGTGGTTTTTCCGTTAAAGATCTATTATCTCTTAACAAAAGTGATGATGTGCCACTGATTTGTGATAACCACGTCATTGTCATGTCATAACCACATCATTGTCACATCATCACTTCCATTAAGGGGTTGATGGAGCCCTAACGAAAAGACCAGATTTTTAAAATTATGAGTCCGTATCTAGTTGACCTACAAATTGCCTTTTTTAAAACTTTTAAGTCCATATTCAGTTGGCTTGCAAATATTTTTAAAAAATTGTGAGATTGTATCCAGTTAACTCACAAATTGCCTTTTTCAAAATTTGTTAATATATATTTAGTTGGTTTCTAAATGTTTTTGCAAAATTGTGGGTCCATGTCTAGTTGACTAGTAAATTGTCTTTTCTTTCAAAGTTTATGAATCCATATCCAATTGGTTTGCAAATGTTTTAACATTGTGGGTTCATGTCCAATTGACTTGCAAAAATGACTGTTCTTTCAAAGTTTATGAACTCATATTTAGTTGGTTTGCAAATGTTTTGCAAAATTGTGAGTTCATATCCAGTTGACTCGTAAGTTATTTTTTCTTTCAAAGTTTGTGAACATATATTAGTTAGTTTGCAAATGTTTTTCAAAATTGTGGGTTCATATCTAGTTGATTTGCAAGTTATTTTTTCTTTCTAAGTTTGTGAGCCCATATCTAGTTGGTTTGCATATATTTTGTGAAATTGTCGGTCCATGTTCAGTAGACTCGCAAATTGTCTTTCCTTTTTCAAATTTTGTGAACTCATATTTAATTAGTTTACAAATGTTTTTCACAATTGTAGATTTATATCCAGTTGATTCACAATTTGTCTTTTCTGTTAAAGCTCACGGCCTATTGCTTTTTCATGTCATCTATTCATATCATCATCTCATTTTGCTCTGTCGCAAGTAGTCCCAACCAAAATATTGAGTTCATATCTTTACTCATTCCTTACTATGAAAATATGAAAAACTATGGTTATTCATACTTTATAGTAAAAAACAAGTAAAGAGGGGCAAATGTAAACACCATATTTTAACCAAGTCCATATAAAAAAAATGAAGACAAATAGAAAAAAAATTAAATGGTCCAATAATGGAAGTGATAAAAAAAGCCTCATCGAAAATTCTGGATAATTGAAAATAAGAGGAAAAAAAAAAGAGATTTGTTTTGGATAAGTAAAATGGTCTTAAAAGATATAAGAGAAATTTGAAAAAGTTGAGATAAGGGATAAGAAAATTTGGAGAAATGATAAATGAGATAAGATGATAGAGTGAATGTGAGAAAATTGAGAAAAGTGACATGTGATAAAATAAAATAAAAGAGAGCTTCTGGCTGTTTGTTTAAATTAAATGAGAGATGAGATGAATTAAAAGAGAGAGAGAGAGAGAGAGAGAGAAAGAGAGAGAGGAAAGTTGTAGATAACAACCAAATTCCATGTTTTAGAGATCAAATGAGAAAGATTTAAGTTAGATAAGATTAAGTTGGTTCAAGGGTTGTTATCAAGAGAGAGGTGTGTGATTGTGGGATTTAAGGATGCAAACCCAAGTGCAGGTTGTCTCAAGTAATAAATTTCTCAGGAGTCCGAGGTCGATCCACAGGGAATTGATGAAGAAAAATTAATTGAGGTAAGAAAAGGATTTGTCACAACACCAAAAGTAATAAAACAAGTTCACAAATGAATTTAAGGACTTGCTTGGGTTAGGAGATCCACTCTTGGTAATAAATTAAAGGTAAGATTATTTCTCTTTTTAACTCAATTGAAATCTTCACACAACGGAGGTTCCAATAAATATAACATTCAAAGTTCAATTATATATGTAATCATATTATGATTCATTTAATTATCTACCAACATTTGTAAATGAGTTCAAGCATTCATTTGTGTCAATCCTATTGTCTACAATAAATCAAGATCTCCGTTAACAAAGAAGGTTTCTAAATTGATTGGAAACAAAATACAACATATATAATGTCCATTTGATAATATATCATTTAAGCACAAGAAAATAGAATAATCTAACCTTATTTCATTACCAAGAGCTTCACTCTTTCACCCAAGCAAGATGAAGATTTAGTTACTCATAGATAAGAAGAAAGAAAGACAGAAGAAGAGAAAGATGAACATAGCTTCAATTTAGAACAAGAGAAAATTACAACAAAAGAAAATAATAAACAAGCATAACCACAACTTGTAAAAACTAAGCCTAACACCAAGTGCCAAACACTAAGCTCTCAACATCCAGCTCATGGTGCCTTTTATAGAGGAGTAGGGATACAAAATGACAAGGAGAATGATTAAGAGTAGGTAGATGAGTGGGTGGAGTGGTTGGATGAGTGGTTGAGTGGTTGGATGATTGGATGAGTAGTTGGATTATTGAGATTCTTTGTCTCCAAAATAATTCATTGCTTAAGTCATTGATTTCGTCATTTTCGACCCAAGTGGTCTTCATGAAAGTTCTAGGAAATTGTCTAAACTTTCCAATGGCTCTAAAATCACACAAAAATTTGTCCTACAACCCAAGATATGACCCAATTACTATAGACTATTTAGGCCTAGTTGCAGCACCTCTGTTTTGACTTTCAGACCCAATATCACCATCAAGGAGCCCGAATCAAGTTTTGTGTTCAACATGAAAGTTTTAGATCTGGGTCTTAACTTTCAAATATCCAAATTTCAGCCCAAGATAATTCTTACAGCCCGAGTTATGCTCTGATTACTGTACACTATTCAGGTTTCAGACACAAAACTTGTGTTCTGTCTTCCAAGCCCAATTAGCTCCACTAGATGTCTGATTGAGACTTTGAGCTCTTCATCAAAGTTGTAGAGCTCTCTCTTATCTTTTCTACAAGGTAGAATTTGTAATTATCAGACATTTAGAACTCAAGATATGGCCGAAATACAGAAATAGCGTAAGACCAAAAATCAATTAAGTCCAATTTGAGTCCAAACTTACAAAACATAACTAGGCTTAATCAATTAAGTACAATTTGAAATAGTGCTGAAAAAAAATTAACTAAGTCCAATTTGAGTCCAAACTTACAAAACATAACTAGGCTTAATCAATTAAGTACATGGAGAGTGTAAATGACTAAAAATGAGGGTTTATTAATGTATAAAATATGTGATCATCAAATTCCCCCACACTTAGCTTTTTGCACTCCTGGGCAAAACACATAAGACCAAAGTTAGGAGACAAAGAAAAATGACACAGACTCAAAAACTAAAAACTCTAAAAAACTCGATGAAGCAAGAAGAGCAACAAGAAATTCAAGGGATCAAAGCATTAATGAGGTAACATTTCTTCACATCTCAAACCAATAAGCAAGGAAACTTCAGTTGAAAAGAATGAATCAAGAATGATAGATCCTTACAGAATTCACTCTTAATCTCTCAAGTGTTTAAAAGGTAAGTATTTCACTCTATTCAACCCATGAACAATTGCACTACCATAAGCTTACTTATCTTCTACTTCACCACTACTCAAAACACATGCATACAAAAAATCAAGAGGACTTTATTCAAGGTTGTAATGGGGTCATGGTAAAGGAGAGGAGATAATATGGATATGAAAAGATAAATACCAAAGAGAATAAAAGAGCATTATGATATAGTTAGAGTGAAGAAAATATTTGAGAACATTCATCATAAAGGACAATCACTAATATTTGACTAATGTTTTGTTGAAGATCAATCTCAAATTAGTGAATTAAATTCATTGTTAGATTTGAACATTCTTCTTTTCTTCCTGTTGTTTCCAAGCATCCACCTTTATTCTAAACTCTCATAATCCTTTAATTGCGGTGGTCAAATAATTTTTTTTTTGTTATTGATCATTTTGCACACACTCCCCCACACTTGTTCAAGAATAAGGTCAATGCTCTCTTATTCCCTAAGGTTAGGTAGAAACATATTTTTTTTTTTGAAGGATGAAATGAGCTAAAAACAAAGAATAGTCAAAGTTCAAAGAAGTTACACAATGGAAAATATACAAGGATGACTATTTAGTTAAAGTAGCTATTTCAAAATGCCTCAATCATATTAATTTATACATGTGAAAATGTAGCCTAAAAAAGAATCAAAGTAAGTTCTAGAGTAACAATTCCATGAGTGAAAACCACACAAGAAAGAAGAGAATGATACAGATATTCAATCCATACATCAATAGGCTCAAAATCTCACAAGACATATTTCTATCATTCTCAATCCACCAATTCAACATCCATAACTAAGCATGTGAAATTTAAGAAAGAAGATAATTTATTCAATCATGCTATGATCCCTGAATTTCAATTGCTTCAAAGGATGTGAGAGTGCATTCACTTGAATTTTACAAAGGAAATCAAAAGACAAAAACTTTGTTACTTCTACAGATTAATACTAATTAATTACTACCTAAAAAACTCCTTACTCTGCCACCAATTAAGATGCGTCTTAAGAGTAAAAAATTGTTTCCAAAATTTACTCTTTACTCTGCCATCCTTCATTAGTTTAGTAAGTTCATGACAATCATATCATACTTCCTAAAAATTTTTTTTTTGTCAACTATCCTTCCCCCCCAACTAGATCACAACATTGTCCTCAATGTTAAAATATAGATGATTAAAGGATAGAAGATATTACCTATTGGAGAAATCTGACACAAATTTAAATAAAAACAAAGTATGATAAATCCAAAATAAAGGAAAGCTTTAAACGAAGTGTCAAATCTGGTTCTTTTTTCATCCTGCTTCTCATCGCTTCCTTCCTTGACCAATCTATCTCGAAATTCTTTGGATCAGGATCAAAGATCAAAGGTAAAGGAATTTTTTTTTTGGTGACTTCAAGAAAACCATCAGGGTAAAGAAGTCTAGAAACCCTTGAAGGACCCTGCTCAAAAGATCGTCTGTCCAAAACCAAAATACAGCAAAATCATACAAAAATAAAAGAAATATAATAGCAAATGATAACATACATGTATGTACAACTTTCATGGCGTATCTTTATACTGCGCGTCATGAGTGCAGTAGTGGTATATCTTTATACTGCATGTCACCAGTGCAATATACATTCAAGAAAGGAGAAAGAAAAAACCATCGTGGGTTTTCATCTTGGTCTGGAACCTGGAGCGCTCACACTTGGGCTCGTAACATCAACAAAGATGCTAAAATCTGAAACTCGTAATGTCCAAGATCCAAAACATCCCATCCCAGGGCGCTGAGAGCCCCTTCTAATAAAAGAGAGGATCAAGCTCAGATGCCTCATTCGCTTTGGCCACCGCGAGTTACTTTTTACTAATAACCAGAGTGGGATGCTTCTACCTGTCCATCAACTCCACAGTGCCTAGATGGTAAACATTGGGTTATGGAGTGTGGCTCTCTACAGAGCATGGTACATGAACTTTTTTAAGGACCAGCGTGCAAAGGTCCACCCGAGTCAATGACGGATCAGCCAAAGGCTGGGGCTCCACAACTAATTAAAGTCATGGTACTCCTTTCGGATCGCCTCTTATTCAAACATTTTTTTTAATTTTTTTTTTTAATTTTTTATATATTTTTTTAATTTTTTTAAAAAAAAGAAAACATGAAGAAGAAAAAGATAATATGTACAGATTGTTGTGGATATAACTCACATCTGCCTCTGGTTTCACGTCCAGTAACGGCTTAAACGCCTTCTATGAGTCGAGGATAAGCTTCCCATCCAATTTTCTTATAAATTGGCAAATAGGGTCTTTTAGAGTCAGATTCCCAAGACTGTAGCGTTTTTCTTCATTCTTGAAGAGATTCCACAAATTAAGAAGTTCACGATGCACCAATCCACAAAAATGCGTCTCAAGAGTCAATAAGATATCATCTAATGACTCCTTACTCAGTTCATTCTTAATAAAAAAAATTTTATCTTCTCTGTTTGCGGAAACCATCCTGAAAGTACGACATCGCTCATTACAATTCCATCGTCCATATTTGTAACAGACTTGTAACCTTTTTGCTCTTCTCCTTTTAGAATACGAACTTCTTCCAAGACCTAACATGTATGAGTCAAATGAAATTGAAGACTCACCTGCTAGTCGGACCTTTGCTTCAATTATCCAGCGTACATCTTCTTGCATATCTTTGTGCATTAACAGTCTCAATCTTTCACATCGAGCTTTGTAGATATTTTTCAGAGCATTTTGAGGGAGAGAAAGAAAATGTTTTCTCAGGTTTGAAAGAATGACATCCATTTTAAAGGAGAAGAAGGATTCAGTTATTTTAAAAAACTGAAAAACAAACCAACTTAAGAGTCACGGAGTACCGTATCCGCCACTTAACCGGCAACACAAAGAACTCATCAACTTGATTTTTTCAGAAATGGTTTGAGCCTTTGTCCATTAACTTTAAACACATTACCATTCCTAGGATTCGCAATATCTACGGCCCCATGAGGATACACATGTTTGACAACAAAAGGACGACTCCACCTAGATCTCAATTTTCCAGGGAATAGGTGCAAGCGAGAATCATAAAACAGAACTTTTTGACCAATTTCAAAAGATTTTCTCAAAATTGTCTTGACTGTGGATTTTATTGGATTTGTCTTTTGACAATTTTCACAACTTTTGCAAAAAGTAAAGCAGTCCTTAAATAAAGTGGGCTAATAAAATCCACACTACAAGATTTTCGCAGCTATTTTCTTTGAAGAAAAGCGACCTCCACATGTTTCTGAGTGACAAAATTTAATGACTCTACCTACCTCACTGTCGGGAACACATCTTCGAAAGATTTGGTCCGCATAATATCTGAACAAATATGAGTCGTCCCAATAAAATTTTTTCACCTCTGTCAAAAATTTCCTTCTATCTTAGTGCGTCAATTGAGGCGGCATTTTTCCTTCTTGTTCTCCAGCAAGAGTTAAGGAAATTACTTCTGGAAAGTTTTGTTCTTCTCCAAAAATGTGAACTTCAACCCAGCAGATAATGGCTTTAGTTCCAGTATGGGTACTTCTTCATGAGCATTATCATTCATGGGTTTTAGCTCTTTGAATCTCGGCTTCCATCCTTTGTACTTTATTTCCTC
The DNA here is from genome assembly GCA_029884605.1 of Ormosia emarginata. NCBI lineage: Eukaryota > Viridiplantae > Streptophyta > Magnoliopsida > Fabales > Fabaceae > Ormosia > Ormosia emarginata. The sequence goes on from JAQQTP010000090.1 coordinate 12,681,563, forward strand.
TGTACAATCAAGCAAATCAAATGAATTAATTAAGCAAACTTCTAATGGGTCAGAAGAATTCCCTTTTTGAATATGATCATCTATAATGGCTTCAATTCCTTCAACTTCCTCCTTTTCATTAAGGACTTCCTGTGGTTGCTTGCACATGTTAAAAACATTGAGATCCAGTGTCATGTTTCCAAATGTTAGCTTCACCACTCTATTTCTGTAATTTATTAAAGTATTTGATGTTACTAAAAATGGACGGCCTAAGATAACAGGAATTGACTTGTAATTATCAACCATAGGTTCCATATCCAAGATAATAAAATCCACAGGATATATGAATTTATCAACTTGAACCAACACATCGTTCACTATTCCTCTTGGAATTTTAATTGATCTATCGGCAAGTAGAAGAGTTATAGAAGTTAGTTTTAACTCACCCAAGTTGAGTTGCTGATAAACTGAATATGGAAGCAAATTGACACTATCACCAAGATCAAGTAAAGCTTTTTCAATTTTATGTTCTCCAATAATGCATGAAACTGTAGGACAACCAGGGTCTTTATATTTCAACGCATTATTATTCTGAAGAATGGAGCTTACCTGTTCAGCCAAAAATGCTTTCTTTTTCACATTTAATTTCTTTTTAACAGTGCATAAGTCCTTCATATATTTGGCATAAGAAGGAATTTGTTTGATAGCATCTAACAGAGGAATATTGATTTTCACTTGTTTCAAAATTTCAAAAATTCCAGTGTTATGGTCCGATTTCTTTGGATTTTTCAATGCTTGAGGAAATGAGGGTGAAGGCGAGAATTTGGTCTCATTTTGGTCAACTTCTTCATTTTCTTGGGGAATTGATTCATCTTCTTTCTCACAAGATTCGAGGATTTGTTTTTCAACAACCTTTCCCCTCCTAAGAGTTACCACTGACTGGACTTGGTCCATTTGTTGGTTTTCTGAACTCCCCTCATTTAGATCTTGACCGACCCTTGGGATTTGGTTGAGGTTGAGAAGGAAATTTTCCTTTCTCATGAATGATGAGTGCAGAAGAAAGTTTAGCAAGAGTGTCTTTTATGTCATTCATGGTTTGATTGTTCTGTTTATTAATGGCCTCTTGCTTTTCTATGAATGCATGCAGTGTTTCTTCAAGGTTTTTCCTATATGGTGGGACATAAGGTGTATATCCTTGAGAATTTTGAGAGTCCTGTTGTGCCTGAGGAGGTAGTGGTTGCACAAATTGTGACTGATTATTATTCCTCTAGCTAAAATTCGGGTGGTTTCTCCATCCCGGATTGTATATATCTGAAAAAGAAGAAGTAAATGGCTTGTTAAAATTATTCATTGCATTTATCTGCTCATGTACAACTTCTTTAAAAATGGACATTCATGTGTTGAGTGTCCTAAGTCATCACAAATGTCACAAATTTCTTCATTTTGTACAGATTTGATTTCTTTTGCTTTTCTTAATTCCATGGCTTCAACCTTTCTAGCCAAACTGGTAAATCTAGCATTTAGATCTTCCTCTTGACTAAGGTGATATTTTCCTTTATTAGCACTTGTAAGATTAGATCTAATTGAATTTTCAGAAGTGTTAGTACTATGTCAAGATTGAGAATTTTCAGTCAACTGGTTCAAATAGTCTAAAGCTTCATCAGGTTCTTTATCAAGAAACTCACCATTGCACATTGTTTCTACAAATTATTTAGTTTCAAGTGTTAAACCTTCATAAAAGAAGCTTATAGTGCGCCATTTTTCAAAACTATGATGTGGGCAAGAATTTAACAAATCTTTAAACCGTTCCCAACATTGAAAATATGTTTCATTTGAATTTTGAGAAAAATTATGGATTTGTTTTTTCATAGCATTAGTTTTATGTGTTGGAAAAAATGTCTTCAAGAACTCACCTTGCATTTCTTGCCATGTGCCAATTGATCTTGGATTCAAAGTGTTAAGCCAAGATTTTGCTTTATCTTTTAAAGAAAAAAGAAACAATTTAAGCTTAACAATCTCTTCAGTGCAATTTTGATCATTGAAGACAAAACATACTTCCTCAAATTCTTTCAGATGTAAATATGGACTTTCAGATTCTAAATCATGAAAATTAGGAAGTAAAGAAATCATACCTGGCTTAAATCTAAAATTGTTGGCATTGAGTGGAAAGATAAAACATGATGGACTAGAACTTCGAGGTGGTTGCAAATATTTACGCATGGTTCGCAACGGTTGATTTTCATGTTCACCATGTACACTTTCATTATTAGCCATTGTGTCAATTGTGTGTGATTGTGATTCAAACAAATTAATATATAAAGTACTAGGATTAATTTTAACTAAACGATCAGAATTTAAATCACGATACCAATTAAGCATACATACATAAATAACTTAAAATAAATAAACAAAAATAATGTACGAGCTGGCGGTGTCACCCACCATTAAATATTAACAGGGATGGGGTAATAAATTAACCACCCAAAAATAAAAATAAAAATAAAGTGCGAAAAATTAAAATACGAGAAAATAAAGTGCAGAGAAAGTAAATTTAAATATGAAAACAATAGGATAAATTGATGACAGAGCCCCACAGAGTCGGCGAAAGAGAAGAAAAGAAGAAATATTATTTCATTAAGTTAGATTATGGAAAAATAAATAAATGTAAAAAGTAAAGGTAGAGTTTCCACAAAGTTAGTGCGTAAAATAAAAGGAAGAGTTACCCCACTCGACGAAAAAAAAAAATGACGAAAATAAATAAATAAATAAAAAGTAAAAATAAATGACATAAATATAAAAGTTAGAAAGTTAGTATGTTAGGAAGTTAGTAAGTTAGAGTTAGATAGTTAGAAAGTTAGAGAGTTAGTAAAGAAACCGAAGGGTCATGAAGTCGATCTTTTGCTCGGTGAGGAGAAAGAGAATAGATTTTATTAAAGAAAACGAACCTCAATAAATCAAAACTTCAAATCAAGTCCCGGCAACGGCGCCAAAAACTTAACTCAAGGGATTTAAGGATGCAAACCCAAGTGCAGGTTGTCTCAAGTAATAAATTTCGGGAGTCAGCGTCGATCCACAGGGAATTGATGAAGAAGAATTAATTGAGGTAAGAAAAGGATTTGTCACAACACCAAAAGTAATAAAACAAGTTCACAAATGAATTTAAGGACTTGTTTGGGTTAGGAGATCCACTCTTGGTAATAAATTAAAGGTAAGATTATTTCTCTTTTTAACTCAATTGAAATCCACACACAACGGAGGTTCCAATCAGAAAATATAACATTCAAAGTTCAATTATATATGTAATCATATTATGATTCCTTTAATTATCTACCAATATTTGTAAATGAGTTCAAGCATTCACTGTGCCAATCCTATTGTCTACAATAAATCAAGATCTCCATTAACAAAGAAGGTTTCTAAATTGATTGGAAACAAGACACAACACATATAATGTCCATTTGATAATATATCATTTAAGCACAAGAAAATAGAATAATCTAACCTTATTTCATTACTAAGAGCTTCACTCTTTCACCCAAGCAAGATGAAGATTTAGTTACTCATAGATAAGAAGAAAGAAAGAGAGAAGAAGAGAAAGATGAACATAGCTTCAATTTAGAACAAGAGAAAATTACAACAAAGAAAAACAATAAACAAACATAACCACAACTTATAAAAACTAAGCCTAACACCAAGTGCCCAACACTAAGCTCTCAACATCCAACTCATGGTGCCTTTTATAGAGGAGTAGGGATACAAAATGACAAGGAGAATGATTAAGAGTAGGTGGAAGAGTGAGTGGAGTGATTGGATGAGTGGTTGAGTAGTTGGATGATTGGATGAGTAGTTGGATTATTGAGATTCTTTGTCTCCGAAATAATTTATTGCTTAAGTCATTGATTCCGTCATTTTTGAGTCAAGTGGTCTTCATGAAAGTTCTAGGAAATTGTCTAAGCTTTCCAATGGCTCTAGAATCACCTAAAAATTCGTCCTACAACCCAAGATATGACCAAATTACTACAGACTGTTCAGGTCCAGTTTCAGCACCTCTGTTTTGACTTTCAGACCCAATATCACCATCAAGGAGCCCGAATCAAGTTTTGTGTTCAACATGAAAGTTTTAGATCTGGTCTTAACTTTCAAATGTCCAAATTTCAGCCCAAGATAATTCTTGCAGCCCGAGTTATGCTCTGATTATTGTACACTGTTCAGGTTTCAAGACAAAACTCGTGTTCTGTCTTCCAAGCCCAATTAGCTTCACTAGATGTTTGATTGAAACTTTGAGCTCTTCATCAAAGTTGTAGAGTTCTCTCTTATCTTTCCTACAAGGTAGAATTCATAATTATCAGACATTTAGAACTCAAGATATGACAGAAATACAGAAACAACGTAAGACCAAAATAGTGCTGAAAAAAAATCAATTAAGTACAATTTGAGTCCAAACTTACAAAACATAACTAGGCTTAATCAATTAAGTACATAGAGAGTGTAAATGACTAAAAATGAGAGTTTATTAATGTATAAAATATGTGATCATCAGTGTGCTTAGCTTATAAATACAAGCCTAGATAGTGAATGAAAGGACATAATTACACATAATTACAAAAAAATAAAAACATACACAATAGTTCATAATAACATGTGTTTGCTCAAAAAAAAAAAATATACACACACACACACAATTAACACAGAGAAAGTTGCGAGATTGTGAAATGTTGAAGAATTAATGTTTAGAGTGGATTTTCTTGTATCAAGGTTGAGGTAAGTGTTGTTAACTCCTCTCGTTTTCATATGTAGTGGCTTTTGATGCTTGCTACTTTATTGCCAGGTATTATCCATTTGGGGTTTCATTTGGATGACTATGTTAGTTGGAGTCACTAATAATGTGTGCATGTACCATTGCCTTCAGACTAACCCTACAAGTTTCTAAGATCTCAAATTTTCATCATCAATGTGATTAGTTTAATTCATTTGCTATTTCACTCTGCAGATCGAAATAGGTCTACGTCAAAATAAATGAAAGGGTATTGTTTCGTGTGTCTAATTACCCCCATTATTGCATGTCAACATGAGGTGGATCTATGGATAAATATATTTTTTTTATGTGTGGTTTCTATCTTCATTGGATTTAGTTGGGTTCTCCCTTGATTTGATTAACATTCTAAGGAAACTTGAATCACATATTAGAAACAATCTGTTTTGGTAGAGAATAAAAATTAAAACATAAAAAATCAAGATGAGTTGTACAACTTGATAATCCATGAGTGACGTCTCTAGTATAACATCGAGCTTTACTCATTCAAATTCAAATAAATTAGTTGAACTGTGATGACTTGTTAATCTAAATTTTTAAATTGAATTAAATTGATATATATATATATATATATATATATATATATATATATATATATATATATATATATATATATATATATATATATATATATATATAATAAGTCACTTTTTAAACTCAAAATTTCAAAATATTTTTTTAAATGATAAAGGATCATTTGAATTGTAACTACTAGATAATTTTTAGGTGACATCTCTAACATGACGCTGAACTTCACCTTTTCGAAACCAATTGAATTAGTTGAGTCATAATGGCTTGTTAATTCAAATTTCAAAATCAAATCAATTTTTTTTTAAATAGATCAACATTTTTTTAATAACTAAAATCAACTAACACACAAGTATTTTTTAAAGAATTACGCGGCTTTGAGTTTTCTATTACATCAGGAAATACGTGTGAGTGTGTAAGTCAAGCCAATTTTTTTTTCTCAATTTAGTTTTATTCAATTTTTTTAAGGGGTAAAATAAATTTTTAAAGATTATTAATAATTTACATAATTAACTTAGTGTAATCATTTTAGGACGAATGTATAAGAGATGAACCGATGTTAAGTCTCTACTATTCTCTGTATATAATTAAACTCTGGAATTCAATCTTTGTAATGTAGGAAATTTTTCTTAAATTTTTCAATTTTCTTAATTTAAATAAAAATTAGTGACGACTCCATAATTTTTAAATTTAGTTGTAATTTCTGTTGTGATTTCAATCACGACATTAACTATGGACCCATTGTATGAGTATAAAGAAGTTTAAATTGAGGTTGGTCTTTCTCAATGCGAGAAGAGACCCAAAGCTTTAATTAAATAGATGAATAAAACCAAGATACAACTGATATGCCTTATCAGGAAAATACAACACAAAGGATAAGAAACAAATTAAAGGATAAACAACTAAAGTAAAGGATAAAATCCAAGTTAAACTGAATGACTTCGTCAAACATGCACTGAACTTATGTAACTGAATCAGCTTCCTTATCAACCCCTTCAAACTTGTTGTCGGTTTGCAAAGGCTAAGTTTGGTCCTTGATTCAAGGATTGATGTCGAGGCAATGACTTAGTGAAGATATCTGCTATCTGGTTGCAAGAAGGTACGTAACAAGTCACCAAAGCACCTTAAGCCACCACCCTCTCATGCACAAAGTGATAGTCCAACTGTACGTGTTTTGTGAGAGCATGGAACACAGGATTCACTGTTAAGTGTAATGCACTGATATTATCACAGAGAAGAGAAGGAGATTCATATAGAGGAATGCCAATATCCCGTAAAAGATAGGATAACCACGTGAGTTCAGTTATGGTTGAGGCCATGACCCTATACTCAGCCTCAACACTTGATTGTGCTACTGTGGGTTGCTCCTTGGCACACCATGAAATGTAGTTGTTGCCCAAGAAAATGCAATACCCATTGTTGAGTGTTGAGTTAGTGGGCAGCCAACCCAGTCAGCATCAACAAAAGCATAAAGGTTGGTGGAGCTAGCTAGCAAAGTGAATGCGCACGCCAAGTTGGGAGGTACCCTTAACATAACGTAGAACTCGTTTCATCATGCAAAAGTGATCGGAGGTAGGAGAATGCATAAATTGGCATAGGAAGTTCACATAATAAGTAAGGTCTGGTCTTGTAAAAGTGAGGTACTGCAAGGCCTTCACTATGCTTCTATAGAGATGAGGATTAGAGAAAGGAGTTACATCATCATTTGCATGTTTAACAACCTTAGGTGTTGCAATAGGATTGGCATCCAACATTTGAGCATGTTGAAGGATATCAATGGCATACTTTGACTAATTTAAACATAAGCCATAATCATTACATTGAACTTCGATGCCCAAAAAATAATGCAAAGGACCAAGATCTTTTATTACAAATTCAGCATTGAGGTTACACACAAAGCTGCTGAGAGCATGGTCTGAGTTACCCGTAAGAATGATGTCATCTACGTAAAGAAGTAATAGAAGTGTAATGTCTTGATGATGATAAACAAATAGTAATGGATTAGCAATGCTAAAGATGAACCCATGATGAACAAGATAAGAGCTCAACCGATTAAACAATGTTTGAAGGGCCTGGCGCAAACCATATAGTGCCTTGTTAAGTTACCACACATGATCAGGAAAGATTGGATCCTTAAAAGTGGGTGGTTGAGAAACGAAGACGGGCTTATCGAGTGGACCATGTAAGAACGCATTTTTTATGTCCAATTGTTTCAATTGCCATTTTTTCATAGTAGCCAACGACAAAACCAATCGAACAATGTTGTATTTTATCACAAGGGAGAAAGTCTCCTTAAAGTCCAGACTTGAAAAAGGTAGCAGAAAGCAGCAGGTACCAAAGATACGAAGACAAGAGTAGTCTAGTTGTTGATTATGTAGCAAGAAGAATGGACTTTGAAGCTTACAAATTGAAGAAGGCAAGCGATTAATGAGATATAATGTAGTTTGAAATGCTTCGGGCCAAAAAATAAGAGGGACCTTGCATGCAAAAACCATGGTGACACCAAGTTCATGAATATATTTGTGTTTCTATAAATCAATATGTACAAGCACAAAAGGAGAAGAACTTCTCTTATTAATTGGAAGAAAAGGCAATTAAGTAGCCTTGGCCATATTACAACTTTCACAAATAAAAGAAACATGCTTTTTATTTGAGACTTTGATGGTCCCTTGATTCTGTAAATGCCTAACTAGATGCATGCTTGGATGTCCAAGGCGAGCATGCCATACTAGTTCATCAACTGTCTGAAGTCTTGTGGAGAAGTGAGCACTAATTGGTTGTGGATGAGAATACGCATCCCTCATCCTTGTCCTCTTGGTCAAGATCTTCCCTGTCATTTTATCCTTAATTACAAAACCATCAAAGGAAAATTCACAGAGACAAGGATAGTCAGTTATGAGTTGACTAATAGATAATAAGTTAGTTTGTATATGAAGGACAACAAGTACATCCTTAAGAGTAAAAAACAAACCAGAGGAGAGAGGAAGATTTGCATCACTAGTATGTGAAATATCTAGTGTAGCATCATTGCCAACAACATATTTATTTTCAATATAAATGCGTACATTAGAAAGAATACCTGGGTCATTGGTCATGTGCATTGGCTCTAGAGTTAGGAAGCCACTCAGCAAGATCAGATGGATCATAGATGGTCATGGCTGCCAAGGCTGGAGATAGGTTGCTTTGTTGGTATACATGATTGTATGTTGGGACAGGCTAGTGCAACATGATTCTTTCCACTACAAATTTGGCAAGTAGTAGAAGAATAAGTACTGTGTTTTGTCGAAGACGACCTAGAATGAAGTGTAAACCCACGGCCTTTGGATGTAAAGTTATGACGATTAGAGCGAGATTTGGAAGAACCAAATTGCTTACATGTGTCTTGATTAGCATAGAATACTGGTGTGGATGACTTGTGAATTTCTCTTGTGCGAGTGTCATAATTAATAAGTTGAGGGAGCACATATTGATAAGAAGGAATCGATGGACGCATCATAGTGAAGGTGAATGGGTTGTAATAAGGACCAAGGCCGCGAAGAAGATGAAATACCTTGTCTTGATCAGATAGTGGCTTTCCAATACCTTGTCTTGATCACAAATACTCTTGAAATATCAAATATAATCATGGATGGAGTAGGTTGGATATTTGCTCAAAGTAGTGAGTTTATGTTTAAGCATAAATTCACGTTCAACAAAGACTTAAGCAAATGCATCTTGGAGTGCTAACCAAATCTCGCTGGAAGTTTGGACATCAACAACCAGGCTAAGGGCCTCCTCGGTAAGACGACTTGTAATCCATGTATGGACAATTCGGTTGGATCTATGCTAATGAATGAAGTCTGGATTCGGTTGATCAAGTCTCATACCAGAAGCTTGAGAAGAGGTAATCCAAGGAATTGGCGCAGGGGTTTCTCTACTAATAAAACCACCTAAATTTTGGCTCTCTATTAGTTTCGTCATTTGTGCCCTCCATAAACGATAGTTAGAAGCCATGAGATCCAAAAAAAAAAAAATGAAAATTGCTGATATTTAGAGTAGCTAGTATGAGTAAGGGGAAGTGGTAGTGGAGGTGGAGGAGGAGGAGAGGATAGTGGTCCTAGAGTTGGGTGGGGTATTAGCCATGGAAAAAGCTTTGTACTATATAGAAGTTTAAATTGAGGTTGGTCTTTCTCAACATGAGAAGAGAACCGAAGTTGTATTTAAATAGATGAATAAAACCAATGTACAACTGATAAGCCTTATTAGGAAAATACAAAGTAAAGGATAAGAAACAAACTAAAGGATAAACAACCAAAGTAAAAGATAAAATCCAAGTTAAATTGAATGACTTACTTACGTAACAAAATTAACTTCCGTATCAGAGTAATAATCTAAATAACAATTAATACCATCATAGACATTACTAGCATCTCCTTCCAAATAGATCCTATGAGCCCCAAACTCCCAAGTAAATTGAAGTCGCTCCCTGACAATACGTAGTTTCACTCTATATGCATCATTTATGCTTTGCCAAAACTTCCTAGTTTTGGCAAAACAAAAATTTCCATCACTATCGCAGATAACAATTTTAACCCCACAGGAATTATCTTTTAAGAAAACAACAGCATCAACATTTACCTTCAAAAAGGACTCCTCAAACCTCATTCACTTTGTCGCCAGTGTTAGAAGCCTCTGTCCATGGGCTAGCAACACGAGCCCTCTGGAACACATGAAGTCTCAACTTTACCTCCATCGCAATACGACTTGCATCATTCATAACTTTACCTTATATACATCTAGTGGATGCTGACGTGGACATTAACAACTAGAGGACTAAAAAAAAGAGAGACTAAAAAAAAAATGGTTTAGTTAGAGGGACTAACACAAAAATTGCTATGTTTAATTTGGGACTTGTTTATAATTAACACAATAACTATAAATTGTATCCCTATACATAATTAATGGTGTAAATTTGAGTCAGCTTGTTGCAGGTCAGGTTAGACTAAACAAAGTATAGCATAGGCTAGCAAATTATTGGCCAATCTCAGCCCTATGTGAGTTATGGGCTATTTGGGCTTGCACGTTGACATGCACTTATTCATACAATTAGAATTCAAAAATGTTAGTTTCAATCAATTTATTTGACTAACTTGTATTAAAAGGCTTAAATTAATGGTTACTTAAAATAGATGGTTGTTTGTTTCAAAATGATATTTAGGTAAACTTGAAAAAGAAAAACTTGATAATTCTGGTGTTGATTTTGATATTTTTCGAACTTGCAAGCCATCTCGTGTCACGTTGGACCAAATTGGGTTGGGCTAAGTCTGACCAAGATTTGTTAGGATGTATTTTGTAATATAGGAGTTGTGTTTTGTAATACATGAGTGTTGTAGTTATGATAATTCTGGAAGTTTTAGGTAGCTTGAAAGCTTATCACTTAGTGTTTCAAGATGATAGATTATGGGCCAATGAGTTGTTTAGAGGTGGGTTTTCTTGGTTGAAGAAAATTGTTTTTAGAGGTGGAGCTTACGTGTTGAAGATAATTGTACATAGGAGTATAGTTTTCTGACTAGTGGTTATGATTAGGGGTATCAAAATGGGTTGGTTGGCCCATTCGGGTCAGCCTATTCGGGGTCAGGTCATTTTTGGACCGATCTATTCGGGTCATGTAAGTTTTAGGTTAACATTTTGTTAGTCCAGCCCAGCTCATTTAGTCTTATGTAGTGTTAAAAGAGTAAGCTGACCCGACCCATTTGGACTCAGCTCATTCGGGCTTAACATATTCGGGCCATATAAGTTTCAGATTGACATTTTGCTAATCTAACCGTCCATTTTGTCGGGTTATTCAGGCTGGCCCATTAGACTTGACCTATTTTGACACCCCAAGTTATGATGAACAAATCTCATATTAAATATGTATTTGTTTTTTAAATATAGAACCTTTTGGTTTATTTTCTTTAAATATAATTTTTTTATTGTTTTAATTCCACTTTCTTTGGTTCTCACGGTTGTTCATGTCTACCTTAAGACCCATGTAGGATACTTACCCTTCACGAGAGCAGACAATGATAACTTTAAAGGGAGATGTAATGGAAAGACTAAATGAAAAAAAAAATTCTATGAAGGACTCCTTCATAAAATTTTAAAAGTTTAGGATTAAAATAAAAAATTATTATATTTAAAAGGACTAAAAATATATTTAATTTTTTAAAATAAAATAGTTACACTTATTTTTAAAGAAGTAAAATGGAGGTTAATTTTTCTTTCAATAATGTTCATCTTAACTTAAATAGTATCCACACCTCTTTTAACATAATATAAAGTTAATTAATAAAGTATAAATTATTAGTTAATAGATGTGTACAAATATATAACCCTTTTAATCTTATTTTATTAATTAATTTATATACGTCATTAATTATATTTTTATTCTTCATTAATTAATTTTTTACATATTTATTAACTAATTTTTATATGTCATTAACTATAAATTTATATTTTGTTAACTAACTTTATATTGTGTGAGAAGTAGTGTATTTGAAAATGAATAAGATTATCACAGTTGTTTTTGTTTTCGTATGGGTTATTGCTCTTGGAAGCTTCCAAAGTCCAAACAATGCAGTGAGTCAGATCCAGGGTGCTTTGGTTATTTGAACCAAAACGCGCAAATAATTCGGGTACCCCTTTTCTGGTCGCTGGGTTATAAAATCCCCTCACCCTCCCATTTCGCGTTATTGTAAAGCATCCTTCGCCTCTCTCTTGCTTTTACTCATATCGTATCTCTCTCTACGCTCTCTGTTTTCAGATCCCTCAAGGTAATTTCCAATTCTGATTTCGCGTTTTTCCTGTTTCATCAATCTCTTAATCTGCATTCATAGAAACCGATTCTACATCCCTAATATCATTTCGTTTCATTTCGAATTTCCCTTCCCTTTTGGATATTTTGCATTCGAGATTTTGCATGGCGTGAGAATTTTGAGTTTTTTCTCGCAAATCGCAGTTGAATTTGGGATCGATTTGTTTATTTTCTTAGATGCTTTGGTTTGTTACGGTTATTTACATCATTTGATCTGAGGGTTTCAGGATTGAAATGTTCAGATCGTTCCCCTTTTTGCGGTCCTTGTGTTGAATCCGGTGTTGGATCTTCGAAAATGTCATGTTAATTTAATAGTTTTCTTTTGTGCGATCCGCTTCGCGAATCGAAATGCATGTCGCTGTTTTTGTTGTTTTGCTTGAGATCTGGCCGAATCCGGTGACGTCAATTTGATTCTCTATTTACGCATTATCCAGATTAGATTTGCTGGAATGGAAGAAATTGGATACATTGATTTCTTTTTTTTTTGGATTTTTTTGTTGAATAAAATGATTTGTTTGAAATTTTGTTTAAAAAATAAATCCGGGACGGTTAATGTTGAATGAAATTTGAAAATGTAGGGATCCACAAGCTGAAGGAGAAATGGGGCTGACATTCACTAAGCTTTTCAGTAGGCTTTTTGCCAAGAAGGAAATGCGAATTCTGATGGTTGGTCTTGATGCCGCTGGTAAGACCACCATCCTGTACAAGCTCAAGCTTGGAGAGATCGTTACCACAATTCCTACCATTGGTATGTTTTTGGATTTTGCTTTTACTTAGAGTTATGTTTACAATATATATATAATGTTATTGTGCATACATATTAATTATCGATCCTTTGTAACATCTTGTAGAACTATCTTATTAATAACTGATTTCGGGGGCTGTTAGGTCAATGAGCTTTTAAGATGAATCATACATTGCTAAATCTGTAATGAAACACTCTGAGATCTCAAATTATGTTGGTTATATCATAGGCCGCTCCATATGTGATGCTTGATGTGAAATCCTGGATGTAACCTGTTGAAACCATTATTCTTCATCAACCCATGTTACTTTTGACAAACTTTTTCTGACAGATTGCTGGGTTCCTATATTTCCTAAGTTTTCTATTTCATAGCGTTGTATTATTGGGTGAAATTACAGATCATCAGGATGCTGTTTCTGACAATTTATGCTTCTGTTTATGTGTATTGATATATTTTTATTTTTCTTTCTTTATTTCAGGGTTCAATGTGGAGACTGTGGAATACAAGAATATTAGCTTCACTGTTTGGGATGTTGGTGGCCAGGACAAGGTGTAAACTTTGATCCTTATGCATTCTTAAAATTTATTATTGGTAAAAGCCTTTATGGTTCTCCGTTATATGTCTTTGATGTCAGTGGCTGAATACTTATGTTTTCTTTTACAGATTCGTCCCTTGTGGAGGCACTACTTCCAGAACACACAGGGTCTTATATTCGTTGTAGACAGCAACGACAGGGACAGAGTTGTTGAGGCCAGAGATGAGTTGCATAGGATGTTGAATGAGGTACAATAGTCAATTTAGTTTGGCTTTTTGGGTCATAATATCTGTGTTTTCATGAGTGTTCCATTCATGTATTCATATGACATTTAGAGGGAATTTCTTTCTCTAGTATGGATGAGGTTTATAGGACCACTAACCAAAAGTTTTCTAAAACTAGTGAAGATAGAGTTCTAATCATCATATTGAATCTATGAAAAAAGACTCTTTTCTGTTTAATAAAATAAATAATCATAATTTCTTATTGGAATTTGTGGAAGGATTGAACTGTTTCAGCTGAAGCAGTCGGCATTTTTTAGTATCTGCTATTGGTCTGACTATGCTTATGAAGGTGATACTATACATTACTCTAGCAAATGATGTTCACTTGCCCAATGGGTGTCTTCCTATCAATGAATAGGAACTCATGGCAGAAAGCATTTCTATTTATAATTACTTTGTTAATTGACCTGTTTTTACTGCATTGTAATATTTGTAATAACTATTTGATATAACTATAGATGTATCTTTTGGAAGTTGAGTAACCAGTTGTTACTAATCAAGCTCCTGGGATGATAAGTAGTTTTTATTGATTGGCCTTCTTTGCTTCACCTTAATGTTCATAAGGATCATGGCAAGAATCATTAGCACCCATTTTTTTTTTTGTTTCTTATATTATTGTGATGAAATTTTAGAAAGTTTGAAATGCTTTATTTTAAATATCTTTTCAGGATGAACTGAGAGATGCAGTATTGCTTGTATTTGCTAACAAACAAGATCTTCCCAATGCCATGAATGCTGCTGAAATTACTGACAAGCTGGGTCTCCACTCTCTGAGACAGCGCCACTGGTAAATATTTTGATCATGATGCCGTTCTTGTCCAGTATTGACAGCCATCCTGTTGAGATATGACATACTCTTCTGGTTCTTTCAGGTACATCCAGAGCACCTGTGCAACCTCTGGGGAGGGTCTTTATGAGGGTTTGGACTGGCTTTCCAACAACATAGCCAACAAGGTAGCTATTGATTTCTCTCTTGCCATCTTATGCAATTTTTGATTTAAAAAATGCATGTTATAATGGTAGTGGTTGCAAAAGTGCACCATGCATTCTATGCTTGCATTCATGTGTTTATCTTGATGTTTACTTACCCTAACTTTACATTTTTTTGTCACGATAACGTTATTCAAATTACTTGTTTGTTGCCCTTTCTAGTTTTATCAATAAAAAAATTTAAAGGTGTAAGTTATCTGGAATTTATACTGAAAGTTATTTTTTTTCATGATTATCTATCATTACAGGCTTAATGCTTTTTGGGAGTCTTCTTGTGGATTGGTAATTCTGGATGCAGGGGTGAATATTATCTAGTTTGGTTTTTGGTCTTTTTCTGAGACAAATTGGATTTGTGTTCATGTTTTGTGGTTTAGGACATCATGGTGGCTAAAATTATAGTAGGAATCTGTTTCATGGGATATCTAATACTTTTGATCTTTCTATCGGGTTTGGATTCAATGTTTATAACTGTAATGGATACCAATTCAATGCGCCATCCCATTGAGTTTTATAGTTTTATTTTGATCATATGCCTCTCGTATTATGTGTTATTGCATGATACCAAAAAGTGAGATAACATCTCATTATCACTAGACTAGACCTCCTTTAATTTTTGATAAATTCCGAGTCAATCCATGCAAAATACACTCTACAGCTTGATGCTGCCATATGCAAGCTTCATTGTAGTGGTCATAACCAAGGCATTTATGCATTGTCTGACAGCCACCTCCAAGTTAATGCCTTGTGTGAAATTCGGATTGGGGAAAATTGTTCCCTGTCGCTCCACAAGTTATTGGACCCTTTTAGGACCAAACAAGGCAGTGTCTTGCAAGAAGGGTGCATCCATGGACCTTGAATGTCAGCCGTTAATTTTGAGTGTCAAAACATCAATGGTAGCAAACAATCACCTATAACTTGGAGAGTTGGTAATTGGTCTAAATAGTGTAAATTACAGAGTTAGTCCATGATAAGAAATTTGTGTAAATAATTGTAAAACAGTCCCCAGCTTTTGTTGTTTCACTGAGTTGCACCAATACCTAGTGGCCCTTGAAAATCAAATCCACAGCCCTAGCCACTGACCCTTGCTACACCACCAAACCGCCTGACCACTGCTTGTCGCGTCACCACCAAACTTCCAACCTCTGTTTCCAACCAGCATCACGACCAGCCAAGCCACTGCCCAAACACCCAAGGCCCGTGACCCCTAGCCTTTGAACCCGCCTTTGGCACTGCCGTGACCCAAAACTGCTCCCAGCCTCCTCTAGTTGTCCCAAAACTTCTCCCTGCCTCCTCTAGTTGTGGTCCGTCTGGCGCTATCTGAACTAGCCTCCTTTCTTCTTGCATTCAATGAAGACTAGGATTACTCTCTTTTGTTTTTCTTTCTTTTGTTTCTGATTGATATAATTTATTTAATTTTTATTAACATCCTGGTGTATTGGGGCATAGCGCTTAGGTTTTAAATGGGTTTGGACTCAAATTAATTTAGGTTGATTTCTTTATGCCTTGAGGAAGAGGGGGCTTTCTATTTTCCAATTCCAAACTTGTTTTAGTGGGATAATGAGCAAGAGTCTTATTTTCCTATTAAAAGGTTAATGTTTCTGAAGTAATAGCTCCATTCTTTTACGTTCCCACAAAAAGATTCAATTTTCACTCATTTCTTGCTCTCCTTCCTCTTCATCACTTACCTCAGAAGCCATTACTTAAACTGTTGATTTATGTGTGACTTGGTCCAACGGAGTACCTGTGTCTAGTGCAAAATTTTAATGAGGGACTAAAATGAAATATATAATAATTATGTGGTAAAATTTTAATTAACATGCAAATGTTAAAAAACCAAGAGGCCTTATAATAGCAAGTGACTTAAATGGTGCATTGGTGCACCCTAACATAAGAGGGAGCATTGTAGATTCGACCCAAAACCCAATATCTTAGGAGACCAGAAACAGAATACTATTTTCCGATCATCACCTGAAGTAGAAAGTCAAGCGATGGTGCATGCCTTTTTTGAGAGAGGACGTTTAAGGTGCACCCTATAACATAAGGAGCATTGGTGCTCCTTTGTTTTTTAGCCATTGGATGTGTAAAAAATGAGATGGATGGCAGGGATTGAAGAAGTGTTACCTATTCAGTAGGTAATCTTCTTAAGTTTTAATTTACGAATTGGTCACTGAGAATAAAGGAAATTATTTGCAATATTCTTCGCAAAAAAAAGAAAAAAACCCTCATCCCCCGTCTTTGCATTGTATCTGTTGCCAACCCAGCACCATTGTAATGGCAATCGGTTTTGTAGTCTCTACATGAATCCACGGCGAACTTGAGCTGTGGGAAGCACCGAGTTAGAGCTCTGTCGGGACGAGTCAACTGCATTTGTCCTCAAATTTGTGGCTATTGGGTCGATTCTAATCATAGGGATGGCTGGAACGCCATATCACATGTTAGGAAACAATGGCATCGGTGCATCTTTCCCTACAAGGTACACCGTAAAAGCCTCCTTTACGAGATTTAATGGTTGCAATTGAGGCTTTTACGGTGCTCTATTTTGGTAAAAGGAGCACCAAAGGAGCACTGGTGCTCCTTTGACCCAAACGAGTATAATAACTTGTTTTATTCTTTAGCTTTTTTACATTTTAGTCCTATAGATTTTTAAAATTTCATCTTACTCTTTCGAAGCAAAAATTGACCAACTCTCTCCAGAATATAGGCAAGTTTTATGAAGTTCATCACAAGGTGCTTTGAGACATCTGACCAAAATACCGTAGGGATTTGTACCAAAATACCACAGGGATTTGTTTTCTTCTTTTCATTCTCGATTATTAATGTTCTTCACCATTTTCCAACAATGGCACTGTTCGAGAGCTACCTTTGTTCTACTGCTATGTTGAGCGTGGAGCTTTAGCGAATATACAACTTTCACCTTCTCAGGCTGTTTCTCTATCGGTGACGGCAATTTCTTGCTGCCATGGTCTTATATGTGAGCTCCACCAAATTCTCAGTGCGGTGATCGGGAGTGCCGTTTTTCGATGCCATTTGTCCTTACCGGCACATCTTCAACAACGTCTGTGAACGACTGCAACTCATTAGCGCTCCAGCGGGTGCTTCCCGTTTCATGTGGTGCATCAATCGTTTTCCTCTCTTGATTTCTCATGACACACTTTCTCCATTCCTCAAATTCTCACTCACTCAAATATTTTCTCTAAAATACATTTTCCCTTTCATTTTCAAGAAAATCTCGATATCATTGACCTAAAACCAAGTTGTCTAATTTTTTTTACTTTTCATTTATTTAAATTTTTAAAAATTAAATTCATATTTAAAAAAAAATAAATAAAAGAATTGACGGACCAGACCAATTCGACTAACCCATGAGTTAGGCTAGTCCAAAGCGTACTAGGTCTTAGAAAGGCCTAGCCCATAGTAACCCGTCCCATTCTAATTCTGAGTGGCATAGATAGGGGATAAGGGAAAATTATAACAGAAAAAATGACGTCAATTTGGTAATCTAATGGTTTAGGTTTGTGATTACTCAAAATAGTAGACCTGTTGTCAAGTCTATAGGTCATTTTTCTCCACCATTGATGTGTTTTTTTTTGCTATATCAACGGTTTTTGAAGCTGGGTGTTTGCATACACCCACCTATGGTAAGTGCATTATTAACGCCTCAGATTCCAGAACAACATCCAAAAAGTAACTATCCCTTGCGAAGGTGAGGCCCAAAAGTGCTGCATTAGCCTCAGCTACATGTGTGTCCAAATCTTGGGCCAAAGACCATGTAGCAGCTGCAAGAATGGATCCCTCACAAATTTCTTATTACCGCACCAGCACCTTCAAAGACTACCAACTCTAGATGTAGCATCAACATTTATTTTGAAGCCACCTATCGTTGGGGTGGGGTTTCCACGAGGGGCCAGCTGAACTCGGTGATAGGGTGAATTTCGTGGGATGATACAAAGGCTACTGGGTAGCTCGGTATTCACTTACAATCCGAAGAGCTTTATCAATCAACCTATGTTGGTCCAAAGATTTGTTGTCATGGATTAATTTGTTTCTGTCTAGCCAGATCCTATGGATGAGACAACAGAAATTTTCGAATTGTTCTCCATGAGACTTTGACCATAGGAGGTTGAATTATTCATGAAATTTCGTGTGGTTGGTGAACTCTACCCTTAGCGTAAGTTGAGATAGAAACCGGAGTGATCTGGTCCATTCACAATCTCATAAGCTGTGCTCTATAGTTTCTTCTTTCTTCCAACACCTTGGGCAAAGAGTGAAATAGTTAAGCCTCTTCTATAAAGGTTAGGCCACTCCATCCATGTTTTGCAAGGAGCATTTAATAAAAAAAATGAAAAATAAAAAAAAACCCATTAATAAATAATTGCAAGTTATTCTAAAAGAACACAAATTTGTTGATAGTAAGCCTAACCTAACCATGAATTGTTCACTCACCCCAATCCTCAGCAAACATCTCTGGAACAAAACCTAAGGCTTGAAATTCACAAAGCAGTAAGTAGCTTCCAATACCAGTATCAGAGACAGCTCACAAGCAATTCAGATTCCCTTTGGAAGGAAGATAACAGCACGATTTTACAATGTAAAACAATATTTAAGGAAAAAGGATTATGCGCTCTTTGGGAACCGAGCCATCATGGTATCAGAGCCTGGTTAACCATGTGCTTGAGGTAGGAATAGAACTCAAGACCACTTGGTGAAGCAGGTCCTGATATCATGAACGGAACCAATTGACCCAAGAGTTCAGCTTAGCTGCCAACCGTTGGAGTTATTTTATATATAAAAAATGCTATACATACGACATCGTTTCGACTCATTGTTTTCTAATACTTAAAATTGCCTATAAAATAAAATTGTTGTCTGAACTTTTTTTTATTCAACATGAATAATAACAAATAATCATATATCATCATATATATATATATATATATATATATATATATATATATATATATATATATATATAAAGGGGTTCTCCTATTTCGTATTCAAATTTTGCGTTTTACTTTATCATTATTGTTTTGTTAAACACAAAAAAGACAATAAAAAAACAAGGGGTAAAATTATAATTTTATATTGCCACTCTTTGTTCCTATTCACTTAAAAATATAACTGCATAGAGGTTATCTTTCCACCACTATCAAGCTAACTACAATGAGAGCAACTTCCTTTTCAAAGAATGCAAGGAAAATAAAAAATACGAATTGGTGCTATCAATCTGCTAGTATATATAATGGATATGCTCTTCTCATATTTTTACTTGGTGGTCAAAATTACCATTCCTTTGGAAGTTTAATTCTACCATAAAATCAAAGTTCACATTTTGCTCAACTTTATATATGCAATACTAACAATGTCATTGAAAATAGAATCAATGCTATCAGTTATTATATTACTTCTTTATTCTTTTGCAATTATATATGTCGTTTTGTTTTCTTTGCTTATAAGCAAAGACAACGTTTCTTAGTTATTTTGTCTATGCAAGATAAAGATTACTATAATAATTAGTTATTTATAAAGAAGACAATAATTAGTTTTTATTTTATGTTATTAGGCAGAAACAGAGAGAAACTTGTTTTTGTTTTATAAAGGGACATGCATTGGTAATGAAATCTCCATTTTTCAGGTACACACTTAATAAACACATAAAATTACTTTTAATTTTAAAAAATAATAATATATACACAAAGATATAGTTCAATAATAATAATAATAATATTAATAATAATAATAATAATAATAATAATAATAATAATATACATACATACCTATGTATGTATGTGTATATAAGCGTATCAAGAGAGAGCATTGTCTTAAAAGATTAGAGGATTAAATCTTCATAATTGGATATTATAATATTGATGGCTAGAACTAAAACATATTGAAAGAACACATGATCACTTAAAAAATTTATATGACTTTAACTTTTAATATTAACAATACATGAAAAATCTAATAATCAAGATTTTCTTTTTTTTTTTACTCTAAAAAGTAAGACATTTCTCTCTCTCTCTCTCTCTCTCTCTCTCTCTCTCTCTCTCTCCCCTCCTCTTAAAAGCTTAAGAAGGAAAGGACTTCAGACCACATATGAAAGTTCTGGAATGGGACGACTTCTTCATTATCTTTGAGAAGGTGTATGCTATCCTATGCTAGAAGTTCTATACTGGGGTTACCTACACCTTTGACCCTCATACCCTTTTTACTATCATCAAAGGAGTGGAAATTAAGTTGGATATGACCACTCTCTCTACCATTATCAGAGTTCCAAACAAAGGACTCCAAGCCTATGATCAAGCTGGTTGGCACATAAGCTATAGGAACTATGAAGATGTCCTGGACACTCTCTTCTTAGATGGAAAAGAGTCAAAGCTTGCAAGCAAAACTAACTCCACAACCAAATTCATTCACTCCCTTTTTTGCCACTTTGTGATGCCTTGGATAGGCAGCACTGAGAAGATACATGAAGTAGACAAGGTGGTGATGTATCACATGAAAGAGAGGAAGTCTCTCAATTTGTATTTCATCATTCTGAGATACATGATCTCAACATCGAAAACACAAAAATGGTAGCCAGTTTTCCATATGGAATGTTGCTGACAAAGGTGTTCTAGCATTCAATGTTGATCTAACAAAGAAGAAGGTGGAAAAGGAAGGACTTATCTTCTCCAAGAAGAACTTGAAGCAAATGCATTTGGAGAAGAGAAAACTAAAGGACAAAGACTCTGAATTGAGAAGTAAGATGAGGTATGATCGCCTATTTAAGGCTAATAGTGCCCACAAAAAGGGAAAAAAAATATTATTGAAGAAGAATCTGAGAAGGTTGAGTCTGAAAAAGACTTAGAAGAAATAATTGATGAGAAGGTTGAAAGCAAAAGTGAAAAGAGAAAAAAAGAAAGAGAAGAAAGAAAAGAACAAGAAAATAAAGATAAAGGATAAGAAGAGAAAGGCAAAGAAAAGGAAAATGAGGAAAGAAAAAGAAGAAGAAAGATACTGAGAAGGGTGATGAGAAGGTTGCAGGAACCAAACCTTCTTAACATGAGGAACGTTCTCACCAGGCTAATGAACCTTCTCAGGGAATAGAGGAACTCTCTCAGGCCTATGAGAAGAAGCCTATCGTTGAAGAACTAGTTGTTACTGAAGTCTATTCTTTTGTAGAAGGATCTCCTACATCAAAAGAAGTTGCACCAGCAAAGCTGGAGGTTGATCATGCCTTGCAATATTCTACTGTTGACCTTCGAGTCACAGTTGCAAGGATCCTTACCCAACTTTCTCAAGAAGGCCACCTAGAGCCTGAAAAATCTTCAATCTCACATGACCAAGCTCAGATTTATAAAGAAGAAGAAAAAAAAGAAGAAGGACAAGGAAAAGAAGAAGGATAAGGAAGAGAAGAAGGTGAAAAGGAATAAGAGGCTGAAGACAAAGAGGCCTCACAACATATTGAGAAGGTTGATGATGAACCTTTTAAACACATTGAGAAGCTTGCTTCTCCTCAATCTTCTCACCAGGACAATGATGAAGCTGTATCTTGGACTATAAGGCTCAAGCAACTTGAAGACATTCATTCTCGAATTGCTTACACATCCATTAAGCTTCCTTCGCCAATCTATGATGCTACTGCTCTCCAAGTAAGAAGGGAAACAAGTCCTAAAACTTCCCTCATTCCTACTGGACCTACTAAGACTCTTTAATCTTTGGGCAAAATGGTCTCTCTAGGATCCTATCTAAATGTGCTTGCTGAAAAGTAGGTTGGAGGAAAAACTGATCCTACTCAAGGAACAAGGATGGAAGGAAGTGAAGCTCATCATGGTTCTACCCTAGCTGAACCAACTCCTTCCAAGCCACCTATTAAGAAAACTTACAAGATTGCCAAAGAAGAAATCAAGAAACTAAAGGCTAACAACAAGAAGCTGAAGAGAAGAGAGAGAAAGTTGAATGCTGGGCAGCAGGAAATGCATTAAACCATATATACCTTAATGGATTGGTTTTTTATATTTGAGGAATGGATAATATGTAGAATGGATAGTGCATCGGGGTTGTGTTCCTTCCTGGCACTACAAGGAAGGAACACTATCCCTATCGTCCTCATAACTAAATGCTAAACTTCACTCCTCCCCCCTCATATTCTAATAAATTTTCCCTATCTGGTTCCCAACAAGGCTAATATCGATGATGGCCATTAGTTCCCCCTCATTTTTTATTGTTGACAAAAGGAGAAGATAAGAAAACATGAAATTTTTTATTTTTGTTGAATAGATGCATATGTTTAGGGGGAATATGTTTTGAGTATGATATCATGTAAGCAAGTACTATTATTAATGAATGAGTATGATATTTTCAGTTTCATATCCTATATATACTCCATCTTTTACTTGCAAAACATAGAATTTTATTAGATTACTATTTCTGCTAACATTTTGCAATGAGTGATAAGTTGAGGGGGAGCTATTAGAACCTTTTCACCAACTATGCAGAATTGGTAATAATCCTTAAACCTCATAAGTTCACTCTTAGAATTTTTGAAATAGTTTGTCATAATAAAAAAGGGAGAGAATGTAAGCTCCAAAGCCCTTTTATGCTTTGTAATGCATATTATGTTTTGATGATAACAACTATATTGAAAATTATATTTGAATTTTCTTAATGCTTAAAATAGTTTAAAATGATCTTTGTGGAGTGGTTCTTGTTATTATTAAGTTTTTTAGGACTAAACTAGTTTCAAGGAAGTTTTCTAAGTAATTAAAAAGGGCTAAGAAGATCAAATCTTGACTTGAGAAAGTACAAGTGTAACCCGAGAGAGTTCCTATAGAACATGATAAAGTTTATCATGAGAAAACTCTGAGAAAGTTCAAGAAAATGAAGAACTTCCACATTGATTGATCTTAAGAGGAATTCAAACCAGCAAAAGAAGAAGTTATTGATAAACACAATTTTTATATATTAGTTAACTCTCATATTTAGTCTCTTAGACCTTTTATATGTTTAATTGATTGATTTTGACCACATTTTATAAGTTTTGGTTCAAATTGGACTTAATTGTATTTTTTAATATTATTGAGAATTTTACATTGTCTCTGTATTTTAGGCATAACTTGAGTTCTAGATATCTAACAATTATGAACTTTATCTTATAGGAAAGCGAAGAGAGAACTCTACAACTTTGATGAGAGATTGAATGATGAATCAAATGTTTAATGGGTCATATTGGGTCACAAAGTTAGAATAGAGATGTTATCATTGGAACCTAGATGATGTGCTAGGATTGGGCTATAATTTGGGTTGTAGGTGTCATTTGGAGCTGAAACTAGTGTCATTTGAAAGCTGAGACATAGATATTAAATTCTTATGAAGACCACTTGTCAAAATTGTGACTTTTTTTACGGTGTTTTCACCCTTTGAAGTTAGATGACGGGTTCAGAGAGTTGTTAAGAATGTTTTGGGCATAACTATCTAATCTTAAGCCTAAATTATGCAAATTAAATGTCTAATTAAATCTACGAGAAAAAGGATTAATCCTAAGCTGAGGGCAAACTGAGATTTTTGATTTTAGAGATAATTATTTAAGTAGAAGCAACAACCACAAAACTTAACCCTAATTTTCTCCTAGCCGTTCTTGCTTGCACTTTCTCTCTTTATCTTTCTTCTTCTCGCTTCTCTGTAGGTATCTTTTTTTTTATGTTTATTTTTCCTCTCATATGAAAGGGAAGAAACTTTTAATCATTCCTAGGGATTGACAATTTTGCTATTTCATTTTGAGATCTTATTTGCTTATTTTTCATTTAATTATTGATCAAGTTTATCTTTACTTGCTAATCAAGTTTTGTTTTTACTTGTTAATCAAGTTTATCTTTACCTCTTTAGTAGGTGTTGTTTTTAAGCTTGATTAAGTGTTTGTATTAACTCATAGAGTGTTTTCGAGAGGCATCCAACAGAAACAAACATTTTATTTCATCTATTAATTCTCATTTACTGTAAGTAAGCTTGTGGGTTGTACAAGCTACTTGAATATAAGTTTGTGAGCCTAAAATGGCTATGAAAAGAGTACTTAGTGTGTATCTTGAAGAGGCTATGAAAAGAATACTTGGTTTATGAGTCTGAAAAGGTTGTTGTTAAAGAATACTAGGGTTAAAGCCTGAAGAGACTTACTTATAAAAGAATACTTGAAAATAGTGGAAAATCCTAGTTATTGCTAGGCACTGGATATAGCCTCATGTGGTTTAGGGGTGAACCAATATAGATCATTATATTAAGCTTCTTTTCCCTTTGCTTTTTATTTACTTTAACAATCAAATTAAGTTAAGAAATTGGAATTGAAATCTAAACTTGTTTGATAAGACTTTCAGAAGAAAACTTTATAACTGCATAATGTAATATGAAGCTTTGAATTTTTTTTTGTAAGTTCGTTAACTCAGAGTTTGCTTTAAGAAAAAGTTTTGAGTTCAGATTTAACTGATGAGATCAATTTTTAGTGGTGAGAAAGTTTTTTTGACTTAATCAGTTAAACCTCTCATGAACCTTCTCACCATTGTCTGTTAACTTATTTCTGAACCTTCTCACTAATGTTATATTTAAGTCTGAATCTTCTCACTTCTAATTCAAAATAGTTTGAGAAAGTTATAAGAATGTTGATTTTCAGGAAAAAGAGGAACACAATTCAAGCCCCTTCTTATATTGCTGCCAACTTAAATTTTTTCTTTTTTTAAAATTTGTCCTGAAGCTGACTTGAGCAGGGGTCCTTGTGACTTTACTCATCTTCTATTCTAATTATCTTCAACTCTGCCCAACTGAGTTTAACTTTTCTTGACTTATTTTGTCCTGTGTAGATGATCTTTCTTTGTTGTTTTTCGTGAGAAGACATACTCTTCCAACACTCTTCATTATTTGATAAGGTCATGTGAATTATTGAAACTTTATAACTTGAGATGAGATTACTCCACTTCTAACTTTGAATCTTTTGATGTCTTGGTTCTTCTTTAGTTGATTTTCTCATGCAAATATGTTTTGATATTGTTATTCTTATAAGAAAAATATGATATTATAATGTTTTTCACTCCTTTGATATGTTCTTGTAAGTTCATGATACCATATGGTTTAAATCGACCTTACTCAACTTGTGGCTTTAAATATTGAGGCCTTGATCACCCTTCTCAAGTTTGCTTCAACTCTTCTCAAGTCTTATGTGACTCTTCTCATCATAATTAGTGACCAACCAACCATCCACTTAATCTTTCTTATATGTAGAGCATAGGTTTGCATATAAAAATATAATAGAAACTCATAGAAACTAAGTTAATGCACTTTAAGAGTGTAAGAGCAATAATGACATATTTTCAAAATAGTTTGTTAATTATCAAATCCTAAATCAAAACACTCATCCAAAGTGCTTTAGAGCATACGTTCTCTCTTTTTTTTATGATGACAAACTATTTGAGAGTTTTAAACAAACTTAAAAAGGTTGAGAAGGTTTACTATTTCTTCTTGTGAGATGAGAATGGTCAGAGCTTCATACTTGAGAAGGTTCAAGTGCTCGCCCTTAGCTTATCATCTCATTGAAGATCATTAGCAAAAATAGTAACAAACATTTAAGAACAATTTGCAAGTCATGAACAGAATAAGATATGTTCCCTATAAACATATGCATTCATTTATACACAAGAGTGATGCATGATGATAATATATTTTATACATTAATAAACCCTCATTTTTAGTCATTTACACTCTCTATGTACTTAATTGATTGAGTTTGGTTATGTTTTGTAAGTTTGGACTCAAATTGGACTTAATTGATTTTTCCAGCATTATTTGGGTCTTACACCATTTCTGTATTTTAGTCATATCTTGAGTTCTAGATGTGTAAAAATTATGTATCTTACCTTGTAGGAAAGATAAGAGAGAGCTCTACAACTTTCATGAGAGCTCTAGGTAAAATATGGACATATAGTGGAGCTAAATGGACTTGGAAATCAGAACACGAGTTTTGTGACTAGAACCTAAACAGTGTGCAATAATCAGAGCATAACTTAGGGTGTAGGAACTTTCTTGGGCTGAAATTTTGATATTTGAAAGTTAAGACTCATATCTACAACTTTCATGAAGAACATAAGAGCTCATTCAGATAGCTTGGAGGTGATATTGGGTCTGGAAGTCAAAACATAGGTACTGAAACTGGGCCTGAACAGTATACAGTAATTGGGTCATATCTTGGGTTGTAGAACGAATTTTTGGATGATTTTGGTGGCATTGGAAAGTTGAGACAAAATGCTACAACTTTCATGAAGACTATGTTACTTTATTCTAATGGCATCCATGAGATCAACACTGAATGATTTTAGAGACAAAGAATCTCAATAATTTTTCACTCACCAACTTACCATTTGACATTTTTCACTCATCCACCTACTCCTCACCCACTCATTAATCAGCCCCCTTATCATTTTGTATCTCTAATCCTCTATAAAAGTCTCCATTGGCTGATCATTTAGGAGACTTGGGTTTTAGGCTTGGTTAGGAGAAATTATGTTTATGCTTGTTTATTGTTTTCCTTTGTTGTAATTTTCTCTTGTTCTAAATTGAAGCTATGTTCATTTTTCTCTTTTTTTCTCTTTCTTTCTTCTTGTCTATAAGTAACTAAATCTTCATTTTGCTTGGGTGAAAAAGTGAAGCTCTTGGTAATGAAATAAGGTTAGATTATTCTATTTCTTGTGCTTAAATGATATATTATAAAGTGGACATTATATGTGTTGTATGTTATTTCCAATCAATTTAGAAACCTTCATTGTATAGTGAAGATCTTGATTTATTATAGACAAGAGGATTGACACAGTGAATGCTTGAGCTCACTTACAATTGTTGGTAGATAATTGAATGAATCATAATATGATTGCATATATAATTGAATTTTGAATGTTATATTTTTCGATTGGAACTTCCTTTATGTGTAGATTTTAATTGAGTTATAAAGAGAAGTAATCTTGCATCTAATTTATTACCAAGAGTGGATCTCCTAACCCAAGTAAATCCTTTTTAATTTGTGAACAACTTTTATTACTTTTGGTATTGTGACAAATCATTTTCTTACCTCAATTAATTTTTCTTCATCAATTCTCTGTGGATCGACCTCGGACTCCTGAGAATTTATTACTTGAGACAACCTGCACTTGGGTTTGCATCCTTTAATCCCGCAATCAAGTTTTTGGTGTCGTTGCTGGGGACTTGATTTGAAGTTTTAATTGATTGAGATTTTTTTCTTTAATAAAATCTATTTTCTCTTCTCCTTCACCGAAGCAAAAGATCGGCTTGCCGATCCTTCGGTTTCTTTACTAACTCTCTAACTTTCTAACTATCTAACTTACTAACTTGCTAACCTACTAACTTGCTAACATACTAACTTTTAACTTTTATATTTATGTCATTTATTTTTGTTTACTAACTTTTATTTTCTGTTATCTAACTTTTAATTTACGTCATTTATTTATGCTCTCTAACTTTTAAATTTTTGTTATTTATTATTATTTTCTAACGTAATGAAATAATCTTTCTTCTTCTCTTCTCTTTCACTAGGCTCTGGTGGGCTCTCGCTTCTCTCCGATTTTCATATTTTAAATTTATTTTCTGCATTTTACTTTCTGTACTTTATTTTTATATTTTACTTTCTGCACTTCCTAACTTACTAATTATTAAATCTCTAATTATCTAACTTTTTACTTTATCAGTTATCTAACTTTTTACTTGTTAATATTTATTGAGTGGTTAGTTTATACCACATCCTTGTTAATATTTAATGGCTAGTGTAAACCGCCTACTTGTACATTATTTTTTATATTTTAAGTTATTTATTTATGCTTAATTGGTATCGTGATTTAAATTCGGTCGTTTAGTTAAAATTAATCCTGGTACTTTATATATTGATTTGTTTGAATCACAATCACACACAATTGACACAATGACTGAAAATGAAAGTGTACATAATGAACATGAAAATCAACCGTTGCGAACCATGCATGAATATTTGCAACCACCTCAAAATTCTAGTCCACCATGCTTTATCTTTTCACTAAATGCCAATAATTTTAGATTTAAGCCAAATATGATTTATTTACTTCCTAATTTTCATGGTTTAGAATCTAAAAGCCCATATTTACATCTGAAAGAATTTGAAGAAGTATGTATTACTTTCAATGATCAAAATTGCACTAAGAGATTGTTAAGCTTAAATTGTTTCCTTTTTCTTTAAAAGATAAAGCAAAATCTTGGCTTAACACTTTGAAACCAAGATCAATTGGCACATGACAAGAAATGCAAGGTGAGTTCTTAAAGAAATTTTTTCCAACACATAAAACCAATGCTATGAAAAGACAAATCCAAAATTTTTCCCAAAATTCAAATGAAGCATATTTTCAATGTTGGGAACGGTTTAAAGATTTGTTAAATTCTTGCCCATATCATGGTTTTGAAAAATGGCGCACTATAAGCTTCTTTTATGAAGGTTTAACACCTGAAACCAAACAATTTGTGAAAATAATGTGTAATGGTAAGTTTCTTGATAAAGATCCTGATGAAACTTTAGACTATTTAAACCAGTTGGCTGAAAATTCTCAATCTTGGCATAGTATTAACCCTTTTAAAAATTCAATTAGATCTAACCTTGCAAGTACTAATAAAAAAAATATCACCTTAGTCAAGAGGAAGATCTAAATGCAAGGTTTGCCAGTTTAGCTAGAAAGGTTGTAGCCATGGAATTAAGAAAAGCAAAAGAAATCAAATTTGTGCAAAATTAAGAAATTTGTGGCATTTGTGATGACTTAGGACACTCAATACATGAATGTCCTAAGATTCCTATTTTTAAAGAAGTTGTACATGCGCAAGTAAATGCAATGAATAATTTTGAAAAGCTATTTACTTCTTCTTTTTCATATACATACAATCCGGGATAGAGAAATCACCTAAACTTCAGTTGGAGGAATAATAATCAGTCACTATTCGTGCAACCACCACCTCCTCAGGCACAACAGGACTCTCAAAATTCTCAAAGATATGCACTTTATGTCCCACCATATAGGAAAAACCTTGAAGAAACACCACATACATTCATAGAAAAGCAAGAGGCCATTAATAAACAAAATAATCAAACTATGACTGACATAAAAGAAACTCTTGCTAAACTTTCTTCTGCACTCATCATTCACGAGAAAAGAAAATTTCATTCTCAACCTCAACCAAATCCCAAGGGTCAGTACAGTCTAGATGAGGGGAGTTCAGAAAACTAATAAATAGATCAAGTCAAGTCAGTGATAACTCTTAAGAGTGGAAAAGTTGTTGAAAAACAAATTCCTGAACCTTGTGAGAAAGAAGATGAACCAATTCCCCAAGAAAATGAAGAAGTTGACTAAAAGGAGACCAAACTCTCACCTTCACCCCTATTTCCTCAAGCATTGAATAATCCAAAGAAATTGGACCACTACACTGAAATTTTTGAAATTTTGAAATAAGTGAAGATCAATATTCCTCTATTAGATGCTATCAAACAGATTCCTTGTTATGCCAAATATTTGAAGGACTTGTGCACTATTAAAAGGAAACTAAATGTGAAAAAGAAATCATTTTTGGCTGAACAGGTAAGCTCCATTCTTCAGAATAATAATGCGTTGAAATATAAAAACCCTGGTTGTCCTACAGTTTTATACATTATTGGAGAACATAAAATTGAAAAAGCTTTACTTGATCTTAGTGCTAGTGTCAATTTGCTTCCATATTCAGTTTATCAGTAACTCAACTTGGGTGAGTTAAAACTAACTTCTGTAACTCTTCTACTTGCTGATAGAGCAATTAAAATTCCAAGAGGAATAATGAAAGATGTGTTAGTACAAGTTGATAAATTCATATATCCTGTGAATTTTGTTGCCTTGGATACTGAACCTATGGTTAATAGTTGCAAGTTAATTCTTGTTATTTTAGGCCGTCCATTTTTTGCAACATTAATGCTTTGATAAATTGTAGAAATGGAGTAGTGAAGCTAACATTTGGAAATATGACACTGGAGCTTAATGTTTTTAACATGTGCAAGCAACCACAGGAAGTCCTTGATGAAAAGGAGGAAGTTGAAGGAATTAAAGCCATTATAGATGATCATCTTCAAACAAGGAGTTCTTTTGACCCATTAGAAATTTGTTTAGTGAATTCATTTGAGTCAGGCATGCAGTTTGAATATGATATCTCTGAAATATGCTCTTTACTTAATTGTACATAGGTAATGGAGTACAAGGGATGAAAGCCAAGATTTGAAGAGGTAAAACCCATGAATGATAATGCTCATGAAGAAGTACCCACATCGGAACTAAAGCCATTACCTGCTGGGTTGAAGTACACATTTTTGGGAGAAGAGCAAAACTTTCCAGTGGTAATTTCCTTGTCTCTTACTGAAGAACAAGAAGGAAAGATGCCGTCTTAATGGACACACCAAGATAGAAAGAAATTTTTGACAGAGGTGAAAACTTTTTATTGGGATAATCTATATTTGTTCAAATATTGTCCTGACTAAATTTTTCGAAGATGTGTGCCCGACAGTGAGGTAGGTAGTATCATTAAATTTTGTCACTCAGAAGTATGTGGAGGTTACTTTTCTTTAAAGAAAACAGCTGCGAAAATCTTATAGTGCGGATTTTATTAGCCCACTTTATTTAAGGACTGCTATACTTTTTGCAAAAGATGTGAAAATTGTCAAAAAATGAGCTCAATTTCAAAAAGAAACATGATGCCTCTAAACCCCATCCTTGTCATTGAAATTTTTGATTGTTGGGAAATTAATTTCATAGGCCCATTTTCATCTTAATTTGGATTTGTATATATTTTGGTTGCAGTTGATTATGTCTCAAAATGGATTGAGGCGATTCCATGCTGACACAATGATCATAAAACTATTATCAAATTTTTAAAAGAAAATATCTTGCGTCGATTTGGAGTCCCTCGAGCTATCATTAGGGATGAGAGAACACATTTTTGTAATAAATCATTTGAATCTTTAATGAAGAAATATGGTATTACACACAAAATTGTCACCCCTTATCACCCCCAGACAAGTGGACAAGCTGAATTGGAAAATAGGGAGATTAAACAAATTTTGGAAAAAAACAATTAACCCAAATCGTAAAGATTGATCTTTAAGACTAAACGATACACTTTGGACTTACCGTACTACTTTTAAAACATCTTTGGAAATGTCACCCCATCGGTTAGTCTATGAAAAACCTTGTCACTTGCCTGTAGAATTGGAACATAAAGCATTTTGGGCCATTAAAGCTTTCAATCTAAATCTTGATTATGTTTGCAAGATACACAAATTGCAATTAAATGAATTGGAGGAATTGAGAAATGATGTATATAGAAACTCAAAGATTTATAAAACCAGAACAAAAACTTTTCATGACAAGACAATTTTGAGAAAATCTTTTGAAATTGGTCAAAAAGTTCTGCTTTATAATTCTCGTCTGCACCTATTCCATGGAAAATTGAAATCTAGGTGGAGTGGTCCTTTTGTTGTCAAACATGTGTATCCTCATGGGGCCATAGATATTGAGAATCCTAGGAATGGTAATGTGTTTAAAGTCAATAGACAAAGACTCAAACTATTTTTGAAAAACCAAGTTGATGAGGTAGAATTCATCTCTCTTTCTGATCATTATTATGAATATAATTTATTCTAATTTTGTTGCTTTGTTTTTGCAGTTCTTTGTGTTGCCAGTTAAGTGGCGGATAACGATACTCTGTGGCTCTCGAGTAGGTTTATTTTTCAGTTTTCCAAAATAATTGAATTCTTCTTCTCCTTTAAAATGGATATCATTCTTTCAAACCTGAGAAAACATTTTCCTTCCCTCCCTCAAAATGATCTGACAAAAATCTACAAAGTTAGTTGTGAAAGATTGAGACTGTTAATGCACAAGGGTATGTCAGAAGATATACGCTGGGTAAAGGTCCGACTAGCAGGTGAGTCTTCAATTTCATTTGACTCATACATGCCAGGTCTTGGAAGAAGTTCATATTCTAAAAGGAGAAGAGCAAAAATGTTACAAGTCTGTCACAAATGTGCATGATAGAATTGTAACAAGCGATGTCGTTATTTGGGGATGGTTTCTGCAAACAGAGATGATAAAATTTTCTTCATTAAGAATAGACTGAGTAAGGAGTCATTAGATGATATCTTATTGACTCTTGAGACACATTCTTGTAGATTTGTGCATCGTGAACTTAATTTGTGGAATCTTTTCAAGGATGAAGAAAAATGTTACAATCTTGGGAATTTGACTCTAAAAGACCATGTTTTCCAATTTATAAGAAAATTGAATGGGAAGCTTATCCTTGACTCATAGAAGCCGTTTAAGCCGTTACTAGACGTGAAACCAGAGGCAAATGTGAGCTATATCCATAATAATCTGTACATATTATCTTCTTCTTCTTCATGTTTTCTTAAAAAGAAAAAAGGAAAAAATGTTTGAACAAGGGCGATCCGGAAGGATTACCATGACTTTAATTAGTTGCGGAGCCCCAGCCTTTGGCTAACCCGTCATTGACTCGGGTGGACCTTTGCATGTTGGCCTTTAAAAAAGTTCGTGTACCATACTCTATAGAGAGCCGTACTCCATAACCCAATGTTTACCATCTAGGCACTATGGTGTTGATGGACAGGCAGAAGCGTCTCACTCTGGTTATTCATGAGAAGTAACCCGCAGCTGCCAAAGCGTATGAGGCATTTGAGCTTGATCCTCTATTTTATTAGAAGGGGCTCTCGGTACCCTGGGATGGGATGTTCTGCATCTTGGACATTACAGGTTTCAGATTTTAGCATCTTTGTTAATGTTACGAGCTCAAGTGTGAGCTCTCTAGGTTCCAGACCCAAGATGGAAACCCACGATGATTTTTTCTTTCTCTTTTCTTTGAATAAATGGACGTGAGTGTCTACTACACTGGTGACACGTAGTATAAAGATATGCCACTACTACACTCATGACGCGCAGTATAAAGATACGCCATGAAAACTGTACATAAAGGTATATCATCATTTGTTATTATATTTCTTTTATCTTTGTATGATTTTGCTGTATTTTGATTTTGGACAGACGATCCTTTGAGCATGGTCCTTTAGGGGTTTCTAGACTTCTTTACCCTGATAGTTTTCTTGAAGTAAAAAAACAAAACGAAAAAAGACAAAAAAAATAAAAAATAAAAAAAGAAAGATTCTGTGTTTCTTAATTTCAAACTTTTCTGATAACAACCAACCTACCCTTATAGGTGCTATTATTATCCATTCCATTCGTTTTCCTATTTAAACACCTCATTTTCTCTTCTTTCCTCTAACTCATAATCATTTATAGAGAAATATGAGTATGAAAATGGAAGGTATTTCTGTTCGTCAACTTAAAAATATCTGTGTATTTTGTAGGTCTAAGTATAGGAAGGGTTTAGAGTTTGTAAACGCAACTACCACTCTTGGTCAATCACTTACTGCGAGGAATATTCATCTTGTATATGGGGGAGGTTGTCGTAGGTTAATGAGGGCTATATCACTTGCTGCATATATAGGAGACAATCAGATTTTATGTGTCATTCCTGGACCTTTACCTCAACAGAACATCACTGGAAAGACAATTAAGAAGGAACTTAAGGTATCATCAATGCATGAACAAATGAAAATAATACTTGAAAGCTCTTATGCATTCATTACCTTACAAGGTGATTTTGGTACCTTGGAAGAAGTTTTTCAAATTGTCTCTTAGGCCTAACTGAAAATCCACCATAAACCCATAGGTTTGTTGAATGTAAATAATTTCTTTAATATTTTGTTACTTTTTCTTAACCATGCTGTGGAACAGAAATTTATCACACCTTTGATAAGACAACTTCTTATCTCTGCTTCCACTATTGATGAGTTGATTGATAAATTAGAAGCTTTTGTTCATAAACTTGACCCAGCAATAACTCAGATAAATTGGTTAACAGGAAGCAGTGAGGGAAGCAGGATGAAAAGAAAGCCAGATTTGACACTTCGTTTATAGCTTTCCTTTACTTTTAATTTTATTTATCGTACTTTGTTTCTGTTTAAATTTGTGTCAGATTTCTCTAACAGGTAATATCTTCTATCCTTTACTCATCTATATTTTAACATTGGGGATAATGTTGTGATCTGGTTGGAGGGGAAGGATAGTTGACCAAAATTTTTTTTTTTTGGAAAGTATGATATGATTGTCATAGACTTACTAAACTATTAAATAGTGGCAGAGTAAGGAGTAATTTTACTCCTGAGACGCAACTAAATTAGGAAGTATGTTTAGTGATATGACTGTTAGAAACCTATTCGTAGTAAAACCAATTAGTGATGGCAGAGTAAAGAGTAAATTTTAGAAATAATCTATTACTCTTGAGATGCATCTTAGTTGGGCTAGTAACTATTTAGTGTTGATTTGTGGAAGTAACAAAGTTTTGTTGTTTGATTTCCTTTGAAAGATTCAAGTGAATGCACTCTCACATCTTTTAAAGCAATTGAAATTTAGGGATCGTAGCATGATTGAATAAATTGTCTTCTTTCTTAAATTTCACAAGCTTGATTATGGATGTTGAATTGTTGGATTGAGAATGATAGAAATAGATCTTGTGAGATTTTGAGCCTCTTAATAAATGAATTGAACATTTGTACTATTCTCTTCTTTCTTGTGTGATTTTCACTCATGGAATTGTTACTCTAAAACTTGTTTTAATTCTTTTTGAGGCTACATTTTCACATGCATACATAAACATGATTGAGACATTTTTCTTGAATAGCTACTTTAACTAAATGACTAAGGATGATTGGTGCACAAAGAGGCAGCCTTGTTCAGTAGCATATTGTCTCAATATGATATCAAACACTCTTATGACTTCTTAAAAATTCTCTGATTCCTGCCAACGTAAGGCATTGAAAATAGCCTATTTTTCCTTTGCTTAACCCATTTGAGCTTATTTGACCATTCCTTATTTGTAGCTCATCATTTTTCAAAAAAAAAAAAACTATGTTCTTACCTAATCTCAGGGAATAAGAGAACATTAGCTTTGTCTCTCAATGAGTTCTTGAACAAGTGTGGGGGTGCGTGTACAGAATGATTGGTAAAAAAAATTTGAAAAAAAATGGTTCATTGAAAAAAATGTATATTTGCAAAAAAAAATGTAAAAAAAATTTGTATTAGGTGAAGCTGGGATGAACTTTCATGCTTGTTAATTGAACTCAGCTCTCAAGCTCTTACATTCTCTTTGGTGTTTAAATTGTCATATCTATACTCCTCCCTTCTTTACCTTGACCACATTACAACCTTGAATATAGTCCTCATGATTTGTGTGTGCATGTGTTCTGAGTAATAGAGAAGTAGAAGATAAGCAAGCTTATGGTAGTATAATTTTTCATGGGTTGAATTGAACGAAATACTTACCTTTAAATCACTTGAGGGATTGAGAGTTAATCTTGTGAGAATATGTCATTCTTGATTCATTCTTTTCAATTGAAGTATCCTTGCTTGTTGGTTTGAGATGTGAAGAAATT
This sequence comes from Ormosia emarginata, assembly GCA_029884605.1. Classification (NCBI taxonomy): domain Eukaryota; kingdom Viridiplantae; phylum Streptophyta; class Magnoliopsida; order Fabales; family Fabaceae; genus Ormosia; species Ormosia emarginata. The sequence continues at coordinate 12,717,835 of JAQQTP010000090.1, forward strand.
TTACTTCATAAATATTTTAATCCCTTGAATCTTTGGTTGCTCTTATTGTTTATAAAATTTTTCTTTCTTGAATATCATTAGAAATTGAGTCTTTTAGACTGTTTAGTTTTTGAGTCTATGTCATTTTTTTTAGTTTTGGTCTTATGAGTGTTTTACCCAGGAGTGCAAAAAATTAAGTGTGGGAGAATTTGATGATTACATATTTATACATTAATAAACCCTCATTTTTAGTCATTTACACTCTCTATGTACTTAATTGATTGAGTTTGGTTATGTTTTATAAGTTTGGACTCAAATTGGACTTAATTGATTTTTCTAGCATTATTTGGGTCTTACACTGTTTTTGTATTTTTACCATATCTTAAGTTCTAGATGTGTAAAAATTATGTATCTTACTTTGTAGGAAAGATAAGTGAGAGCTCTACAACTTTTATGATAGCTCCAGGTAAAATATGAACATCTAGTGGAGCTAAATGGGCTTGGAAGTTAGAACACGAGTTTTGTGACTAGAACCTGAACAGTGTGCAGTAATCAAAGCATAACTCGGGCTGTAGGAACTTTCTTGGGTTGAAATTTGGATACATGAAAGTTAAGACTCACATCTACAACTTTCATGAGGAACATAAGAGCTCATTCAGATAGCTTGGAGGTGATATTGGGTCTGAAAGTAAAAACAAAGGTGCTGAAATTGGGCCTAAATAGTCTGCAGTAATTGGGTCATATCTTGGGCTGTAGGATGAATTTTTGGATGATTTTAGTGGCATTGAAAAGTTGAGACAAAATGCTACAACTTTCATGAAGACCATGTTGCTTCATTCTGATGGCATCTATGAATCAATACTAAATGATTTCGGAGACAAAGAATCTCAATAATTTTCCACTCACCAACTCACCATTTGACATTTTCCACTCATCCACCTACTCCTCACCCACTCATTAATCAGCCCCCTTGTTATTTTGTATCTCTAATCCTCTATAAAAGGCTCTATTGGCTGATCATTTAGGAGACTTGGGTTTTAGGCTTGGTTAGGAGAAATTATGTTTATACTTGTTTATTGTTTTCCTTTGTTGTAATTTTCTCTTGTTCTAAATTGAAGTTATGTTCATCTTTCTCTTCTTTTCTCTTTCTTTCTTATTGTCTATGAGTAACTAAATATTCATTTTGCTTGGGTGAAAGAGTGAAGCTCTTAGTAATGAAATAAGGTTAGATTATTCTATTTCTTGTGCTTAAATGATATATTATAAAGTGGACATTATATGTGTTATATTTTGTTTCTAATCAATTTAGAAACCTTCATTGTATAGTGGAGATCTTGATTTATTTAGACAAGAGGATTGACACAGTGAATGCTTGAGCTCACTTATAATTGTTAGTAGATAATTGAATGAATCATAATATGATTGCATATATAATTGAATTTTGAATGTTATATTTTCTGATTGGAACTTCCTTTATGTGTAGATTTCATTTGAGTTATAAAGAGAAATAATCTTGCATCTAATTTATTACCAAGAGTGGATCTCCTAACCTAAGCAAATCCTTTTTAATTTGTGAACAACTTTTATTACTTTTGGTGTTTTGACAAATCATTTTCTTACCTCAATTAATTTTTCTTCATCAATTCCCTGTGGATCGACTTCGGACTCCCGATAATTTATTACTTAAGATAACCTGCACTTGGGTTTACATCATTTAATCCATATCAATGCACAAACTTATTCATTCAAAAGATTATCTTCCCTTTTGTCATCGTAACTATAGATTCTTAACATCTATCTATCTCCTTCATATACAATTTTCTATATATTCGCTCCCATTTTTAGCATCATCAAAAGAAATAAATTTGAACAAACAATAGGGTAGAGAAAGATTTTACCATCACAGAAGATTATTGTGAAGGGGCTTCACCTGACCTTGAAACTTTAAGAGATAAAAATAGTGGTGAAAGGCTAGGAATCAACATTCTAGTAAGGTAAGGATAATGAAGTCTCCTTATTATGTCAAGATTAAGCTCACTTTCACAATTCCCTTGCCACCATTCCTTAAACATTAAGGACTGATCCATGAGCTCATTGATTATTTTATAGATCTCTTTTAAGCCTTTATGTAGCTCCTTTCTTAGCACTTTTTGTTTTTCTACAGCTTTATCTTTTTTGAACTTAGATTTTTTAGTTTAGCCTTGGTAGGCATAACTTCTATAGATCCAATGTGAGTTTCACTTTCTTCAACACTTTTTATTTGAGCTAACTCCCTTTTCAACTTAGCTTTTTCTTCCTTTAGCTGATTGGAAGGGGTCAAAGAGAGAGAATTTTCTTAGGTGTTGTAGCAACATCTTTATGCACATTTTCTTGGATTTGAGTATGAGTACTATCTTCAGGTTACTCTTCTTAGAGTCCATTAATGACAGTAGCATCAAGAAACATGTGATCCAATGTGGGAAGAGTGATGTCGTGGACTTAAGATGGGCGATTTAGCATCTTGTTGTGATTCCACATCCTCTATATAAAAAATGATTCTCAAAGAATCTTTTTTAGAAGTTTCTTTCTCCTTATAAATAATGTTTGTAATCTCATACATAAGTTGAGAAAACTTAGGCACAAACTCAACTTCTCTTTCTTCTTCTTTCTTCTTCTTCTTGTTATTTTTCTAATCTTTCTCTTTGTTGAGTTTGAGAATTCATAGAGCTCCATGTGTATATCATGCTCTTTTGATAGCTTAATAATGATGACAACAATAGCCAAATCAAGATCAACATTTAAGAAGGACTGAGAAGGATTAGTAGCAATCTTCTCAACTGTATCATTAATATTTTTAGCATAAACATTTCCTCTATGATAAATGTAATTAGCAATTGGTAATGATTTTAATGATCACAAACAAGAAGATTTGCAAGATCAAGTCCAAGAATCTTTAAGACTAGTTATGGGACTTAGATCTTATGTAAAGGTAAGAAATATTCACATTTAAGCTCTAAATCTATTTTTCAAAAACCCATGATAGCACTTAATGAATCAATGTGTTTTCAAGTTGTTAAAACTATTTTTTAAATCAAGTGAAATGATTTTTAAGTGTTTGAAAGTATGTTGGAACATTTGGAAGCATTTGACTTAAAATGACTAAGTTTTTTTAAAGTTGCTTGAAGTCAAATAATCGATTATGAGCATTCCAGAATCGATTATCTAGGCTCAACAGAATGCCCTGCTTTGGTTTTTAAAGGCAATAATTGATTAGGATATTACCATAATCGATTAACAAAAGTTAGAATGTATGATTTTTAATCTTTCAAGCAATAATCAATTATCCTTTGTGAATAATCGATCATTGAGTTAAAAAGTTCATTTCACGCCTCATTAATCAAATGCAATAATTGATTATCCCTCGTGAATAATTGATTATCGAGTTTTAGGAACATGCTTGTTTTGTGCTATCTTGCAAATAATCGATTATGAGGTTCCATAATCGATTATCTGGGTTTCTAAAAGCAGTAATAATAGCTAGTAGCTCGCATTCAATGCTACCAACTCATTTCCAATGGCTCTTCAATGACTTGGACTTTAAATACAAGTCATTGGGGGCTTAAGAGAAGTTAGATATCAATCTGAAAGAGCTTCTTGAGCATTTATTGCGAACATTAATAACCCTCAATCATATTACTCTATTTTTGAGCTAAAAATGTGATCATCTTTCTACCTTTTGAGCTTCAATTTATATAATCTACTCATATGAGAGTTTTAAATCCTTTATTCATTTGATTTCATTTGTAAGGGGGTGGGGTATCCCCCAAGAGAGAAAATGGTGAGGTATGCCTTATAGTGAGGCTTAAACACAAAGGGTGAGGTATCCCAAAGGTGTTGTGAGTGCTCCTGATTGTAAAGGTTATAAGCACTTGTTGAAGCTTGAAGTTTAGTAGATAAATCTCAGGTGAATCACTTAAGGACTAGACATAGGTCACAAGAAGTGGCTGAACTAGTATAAATATTGAGTTTGCTTCTCTTCACTCTATCTCCTTTACATTTGAGCTTTCTTTATTATATACTTTCTTGAATACTTTACATCTTTGCTGGTTTCTTGGTGTGAGAAGTGTTCATTCTCATCTATCTACTCATCCCTAACAATTAATAGCTTCAAAAAAATTTTATAAATAAGTGTTTTTGGAAATATTTGCAAAAATCTTTTACAAACTCAATTCACCCTCTCTTGAGTTTGAAGCCACTTGGTAACAATAGATTGGGAATATACAAAACAAAGTTCATCTTGGTCTTGAGATATCATCTTAAGAACTCGTGGCTTATGAACCTACCACATTTCTGTAACACCCCAATTTTTAGAAAATGTCCCGAATGTTCCGTTTGCTGTTTTTCAAGCTTTTGTGTAAATGACTGTTATGTCCCTATTTTACTGTTTCTTGTTTTTTCGTATGAAATACAAATATGTTTTACTGAGCTAAAATTTTATTTAATCGTTTTACGTATTTTGCTTGAGACGGTAAAATAAAAATTTTCTCAAGCTCTTGTTTTAATTTTTTTTGGGAGATATACAGATAATTAATACTGTCTGTAATTTTATTTGAACGTTTTGGATGATTTGCTTCGTCGTGGGGAAAAATAAAAAAATGACCGTTACATCCCGACTGTACTATTTTTAATTTTTCTATATGTTACAGTGCTTAATATTACTGTCTGTGATTTTATTTGGACTTTTTGTGCGATTTGCTCTGGGACAGAAAATAATATTTTTTGGTAGGAAATCTTGTTTTAATTATTCAGACTAAGGGATCTTACTAAACCCAATTCTGAATGAGACGATAATTAATCTTTTAATTTTTAGGATTTAACTGTCTAATAAAGTAATTTTGTATATTATTTTATTAGTCAGTATAATTAGATGACAGTGGACCCGGAAATATTTTGCGGGACCCACGTTTAGCTAATACAGTTAACTTAGTAGCTTAATTAAGCATCATTAGTGAAGGAATTCTCTAGAACATGATGACTAAGTGTGTGACTAAGCTAATTAGTGACTAAGCATGGTGACTAAGGCTAATGACAAGGCAAGGATGAACCAATGGGAGCCAAGCTTGCTAACCAAGTTTTAATCTTAGCCTTTGATCCATTCTAAGGCTTGGATGAAGCCAAGCAAGGTTACACCTTGCATGGAGTGAAGTTCACGGCCATTTGGCCTTTGGAAGACCAAAATCACTTTGTCTTCATGCATCTTTCTCTCTTCTCTCTCTTCCAAAAACCCTAAACACCATTGAAGCTCTCTTGAAGCTCCATTCGGCCAAGCTTTGTTCTATACCATCCAACCACCCAAAATTCTATCCAGCCAAGTTTTCTAAACCTAAACACAATCCTAAGAACATCTCTAGTTGGGAATTCTTGCTAAATCCTTCATTTGAAGCTTGGAAACCAACTTGGAAAATTTAACCAAGAAGGTGAAATCCCTAGTTTTCTTTTCTAAACTCTTTTTCAAAGTTCTAAGCCATGATTTCTCCATGGTTTAAGCTCTCTTTTTATGGTTAGTAACTTGTAGTTTTGTTTAAGCTTGTTAGGTGATTTTGAAGGAGAAAACCGAAACATAAGGAAAGGTGTGAAAGAGTTTTAGTCTTCATTTAAGGTAAGAGGAAGACTAATCTTATAATCTAAGGATGGTGGTAAGAAGATGGAGTGTGATTTTTGTGATTGTAGAATCCATAAGGATTCATTTGTGTGATTGTTAGTAGCTTGTTTATGTGTTTGTGTATTTGTTAGTAGCTTTCCTATTTGATGTTTGTAATAATTTGCATGTCTACAAGCTTTGATTTAGGTTATATGTGTTAGAAATATATTACATGTGTTAGAAATGTATGATAATTTATAGGATGTGAATAATATGTCAAGGATTGCATGCGTATTCCAAAGAACACAAACCTTGAGGCTTACGACCATGACCAAAATGGAGAACCAAAATGTTCTCTTAATTTTCCTAAAATGAGATTTAATTAACCTAGGAACATTAACAAGGTATCACATTGTTTAGATTAAGGAAAATGAATTTAGAAATCAAATGACATAATTTTATGTTTAGGCCAACATGCCAAACCACTTATATATGATTTCTAAGATCAATTCCAAACCTTTTTCAATCAAAATAATGCAATATATGTTAAAAGGAATTTTTTTTAAAAGGAGTTTTAAAGAAATTAATTGATTAGAATTAAGTGTCTTGAACTAAAACTATTGATTTTATTGTTAGAAATGAAATACAAGTAACTTTTGAGAATTTTCTAACATATGGCTCATCTTTGTATTTTGAAGCATGTTAGTAGTTTTCAAAAGGATTAATTATATGGTTTAAAAATTAAATAAACAGAATTTTTACGAAAAAATTAGGAAATCATTTATATAAATTTTCTAAATAAAATATCTTGTCAATTTTTAGTAAAAATGAACAAATAAGATAGAAAAGATGTCCAAAAGACAAGATATACGGTATGGAAAATATTTTACGTAGTTTAAATGTACTAAATATTATTTTTGTTTATTTAAACAATAATTTAAACAGATAATTTTTAAGGAATTTGGACAAGAAAATGATTTAAAAATCTTACGCGATTGAGAAAATATATTAAAAACTCTACGCGATTTTGAAAATAGAAAAATATATTTACGCGATTTAAAAACGTTTGTAAAACGACGAGATTGTGAAAACGCGATAAAATTTCTACGCGATTGACCGAAACAAGTATTTTCTATATTCTTTCTGGATTTTACGTATTTTTCTGTCGGGCTATAGAGGTGAACCCGTACAGGCTTTGGAACAGTATTTGTCCGGTGGGACTTACTGTATCTTTTTATCTTGAGAATATCCTGGTAACTTGAGGATATGCCAATTTTTGGTGGATTGGTTGACGAGGTGAATCACATCGTGTTGTCGATGCGATAAACGTAGTGTGGTTCATTGTCTTTATGAACTTGGAGATGTTAGTGTACGGGATCCCATATATGGATGATCGATCGCTCATTTGGCCATGGTAACCGATAGCACACTAATGAACTCGACACGCACTATTTTTAATCGAGATTTCGTAAAGTCTAATAGTACATTGCTTGTAGTGCCACAATGTGAGACCGTGAACTACACCATGCTTTGGATGATGGATTCCATATGACATGGGGCTATAGACGCAAAGTGTGACAAACATTGCTTGCAATAGTTTGGTTGAAGCCGTGGTACTAATGGATTTTGCGAGTCATTCTCTCTCGATATCTGTTTGTGTTTAGCTCCATGGAGTAGGATCGTGTCATATTTCATATGAGTATATCTTGAATATTATTTTATTTTATCCGTCTATTTTTATCGGTTAGTATTATGATGATTGTTTAACGTGATATTATTTCATCTAGGATATTTTATTTTATACGTGATATTATGTGTTGTTGTGATATTTAAATCTTTTCTCTATTCTCACATCGACATTGTTATAGCTTTTCATATTGCATGAATTGTATAACTGTTGTTTGTCGTTTTCTTATTTACCATGTTTGTGATGATTTTAGATTGTCTTACCTCTTTCTTTATTGTATGTGTTTTCTGTATATTTATTTTACGCGGTAAAGAGTTTGAGGAAGAGGAACAGCCTCTTGAGATTCTGTATCCCGAGGAGGAGGAAGATCAGCAAGCCGAAGATCAGTTCGACGATCAAGAACCATCTGATCATCCATATCTGTTGGATTGATTGGTTTGGGTATGGCGGTGCCTGGATTTTTGGGGTTTGTGCAGCTAGAGTTTCACGGTGGGTCGTTAGCCTGGCATCTGCGAGGAGATCGAGACTCTGTGACTTACGTGGGACGGTTGACTGTGTCCATACGACATGAGTTTGATGGAGAGCCGGTTATGACGACTACTGTGTTTCTGCACCTAGAGTTACCTTTATCCATTAGGTGTCATTGAGGTGGTGTGACCACTGAGCCTAGTGAGATTAGTATCGTATCGACTGCGCGATCTCATTATCGCCGAGTGTCGAGGCATCCTGGATATTTATCTCCTGAGAGTGATCCTTCGGAGGATTAAATGTTTAGGATGTGTATTTTTGGGCGCGTCTGCGTATGTATATATTGACTCTTTACTGTTTTTGGTTTACTGTTTATGTTTAAATATTTGTAGTTATAGTTGTAAATTATTTGTATAACTTATAACTTGGACCATATGTATATTATGAGTGATGTTGTTCTGTTTACTTTATGTTTCCGCATTATTTTATTTAATAATATTCTGTTTAACATGAATTATTTTACAACCCGTATTAGTACGTAATAAATGTTTTACAACTTAGGTAGATTTTATTTATCTTTTTTTTATATATGTGACATTCCCACAAGGGTGTTACAATTTCCGCAGCGCAACTCTGATCAGGTTTATGAAAAAGGTTCAACAGGAACTTAAGAAGGTACAAAGATATTCTTCGCAAGAGTCTTACTTTTCTTTTTCTTTTTATTTTTCTTTTTCCTTCTTTTTCTACATCATCTTTTTATTGTCTTCGGGAGTATAGAGGCTTCTTCATATTCAGATTATGCTCCCTTGACCATTGAATGGTGATTTTTGTAATGGCCAGATTAACATTAACATATGACACTGGTTGAGTAATAACTTCAGGAAATGAAGTTAATTCACTTGAATTTGATTGTATTTGAGCATGCTATCCTTATGTTGTCAAGGCCATAGGTTTAATTATTGCATGACTTTAGCATTGTTTTGATACAGGTATCTAAGATGGGAAAGGCCTTGGAAGGGATGAGAAAAGTGAAGAGAAGCTCAAATTATGAAGAAAACATCGAGAGAAGGTGCTGTCAACCCACGCCTAGGCGTGAGAAATCCATGCATAGGCATGACCCTTGTAGTTTCTCAAGAATCCCCAGGCAGAGACATCCATGCCTAGGCGTGGCAAGTTCAGTTTTTCATTATTTTCAGATAGAGACCCACACGCCTAGGCGTGGTAAAGTCACGCCTAGGCATGGCAAGCAGAGGAAAGGCATGTGATTCATAACCGCACTTAGGCGTGGGAAAATTCTCGGCACACGAGTTTAACCCTTATATTCTGATTTTGGGAAAAAATGGGGATCTTCAATTATGACCTAAGCACGAAACCAAGAGAGAAAGGGAGAGGGGGAGAAACCCATTTGGATTGGAGGTGACTCAAGGGAGAATCAAGATCAAGGAGGAAGATCAAGCTTGGAATCTCACCATTCTTGTTCATTCTTTCCTTTTTCCTTCTTGATTTGTAACTTGATGGATCATTTGATTTCATTTGTTTTCTTCTCCTTCATGATGTGTAACTAAACTATAATCTAGGGGCTCTCTAGGATCTCGCTTTGGATTTGACTAACTTGTAATTAGTTGAGTATTCTTTCAATGAAATTGATTTTGTTCATCCATATCTATGCTTAGTGCTTGTTATTGATTGACCATTAATTGTATGATTTTAATATTCCAATTAAACTAGAAATAAGGTGTTGTGAATATGGATATGGTATGGTTGATGTATGTTCAATTACATTCTATTGGTATGGGTATGTTGATTAACTAAGGGGATGGATACATACCTCTTGGTCATGCATGACAAGTGTTTGATAATTAGTCTCAATGAGTGATTATTATTTTAACTCACATGGACACATAGTGGAATAGCTAGGTTTCACATGGGTAATTGTCCTAGACATAGGCTCTTATCTATTGATGGTTATTAGCTAACAAATATCATTTCATTGATTGGTGCTTGTTAATTGTAATTAATCATTGAAGTAGCAAGTGAATAGGGACCCCTAGGCTTTAATCATTCTCATCTTCTCTTGTGGAATTAATGCTTGGTGTTTTCTTATTTTGTTTCTTTTAAGTTGTTATTTTAATTACAATTCACTCTCACATTTCGATTACTTGGATAAAATTTTGTGGATATTGATTAAGTTTTAGCATTGTTCTAATTGTCAATCCCTTGGGACACGATACTCTACTCTCAAATATATATTACTTGTCGACCCGTGCGCTTACGGAATTTTGAATAACCAAGAAGTTTTTGGTGCCATTGTCGGGGTTTGAGTTTAGATTTGTGTTATTTCTTACATCTATTCACAATTCTTATTTCAAGTTTTGTTTGTTTTGTTTTGCATTTTTCTGATTTTCAGGTACTTGGCTCTTGTTTTGCATTTTTTTGATTTTCATGAAGATCCTAATGCTCATCTAGCTAACTTCATGGAGATATGTGATACTTTCAAGCATCACGGGATGACTGATGATGCAGCTCGCTTAAGGCTCTTCTCTTTTTCCTTGAGGGATAGGGCCAAGGCATGACTTCATTCCTTATCGGAGCATTCCATCACTACCTGGGAAGAACTGGCTTAGAAGTTGTTGGATCGATTCTTTCCTCTCATGAAGGCAATGAAGTACAGGAATGACATCTTGTCCTTTAGGCAATTCAAAGGAGAAACCATGTATGAAGCATGAGAGCGATTCAAGGAGTTGTTAAGGAAGTGCCCACACCATGGTATTACAAAATGGATGTTAGTACATACCTTCTACAACAGCTTGACAACGTCTATTCGATCCATAATTGATGCTGCAGCTAGAGGGGCTATTATAAGCAAGACAGTGGATGCAACCTATGACTTGTTAGAAGAAATAGCTGACAACAATTATCAGTGGCCAACAGAAAGGGTTACTCCTAGGAGAACGACTGCCGGCATACATGAGATGGATGCTCTCACTTCACTTTCAGCTCAAGTGGCCGCTCTTTCAAAAAAATTTGACACCATAAGAGTAAATTCAGTAACTAGTGGAGCTAATAGTTCAGCAGAAATTTGTGATCATTGTGAGGATCACCACTCCACTGCCAATTGTATGGCTAGCTTGGAAAATGTACAATATGCTAGTCAATTCTATTATCCGGGTCACAATACTGCGTTTGGTAATACTTATAACCCCTGTTGGCGGAACCATCCTAATCTCTCATGGGGTGAAAATGTTCAAGACTCTTCCTCGTCTTATCAGCATAATCAAGCACCTCGTGCTCCTCTAGGTTTTTAACAACAGAGCCCTCTTCAAGCCTAAACTTCAACATCGACTTCAACTTCTAATTTGGAGAAGATGTTTGCTCAATTCATGATTAGTCAACAAGGTTACATGACCAAGACTGATTCAAGGCTAGCCTCTCATGATGCATTGATGCAAAGCCAAACCGTTTCATTGAGAAATCTTGGGACTCAAGTGGGCTAACTTGCCCGAGCTCTAAATAACAGGTCCCCAGGGAATTTCCTAAGTGACACCATCAATAATCCCAAGGGTGCATCTAATGAGCATTACAAGGTTATCTCATTGAAGAGTGGGAAGGAGATAGAAGGTAATCTAATGACCAAATTGCTTGAAGAGGAAACGAAGGAGGCTCAAGATGAAGAGGTTGTGAGCAATAAAGTTGAGAAAAATAAGAAAATTGTTAGGGAAAAGGTTGAAGACAAGAAAAATGAGGACAAACCCATAACACCATCTCTACCTTTTCCTAACTGGCTAGCAAAGTAGAAGCTTGATGCTTAATTCCAAAAATTCTTGGAAATTTTCAAGAAGCTTCACATCAACATTCCATTTGCTAAGGCGTTAGAACAAATGCCGAGTTATGTGAAGTTCATGAAGGACATCTTGTCCAAAAATAGGAAATTAAGGGATTATGAGATAGTGGCTCTCACAGAGGAGTGCAGTGCAATCTTGCAGAACAAGCTACCTTCCAAATTGAAAGTCCCTGGGAGCTTCATCATTCCATGCACAATCGGGAGTCAATTCTTTGGAAAAGCCCTGTGTGATCTAGGGGCAAGCATAAACTTGATGCCCTTATCCATCTTTCAAATGCTAGGTTTGGGGGAAACGAAGCCGACTTCAGTTACCTGGCAACTGGATGATCGATCTCTCACTTACCCTAAAAGGGTCTTAGAAGATGTATTCGTCAAGGTGGACAAGTTCATCTTTCTAGCGGATTTCATCATTCTAGACATAGAAGAGGACCGCAATATGCCTTTGATTCTTGGGAGACCCTTCCTGGCCACGGGTAAGACTATGATCGATGTCCAAAAAGGTGAGCTTACAATGCATGTCAATGAGGAATAGGTAACTTTTAATTTTTACAAATCCATGAAATTTCCCAATGACCATGAAGAATGTTCTTACCTGGATATGATTGATCAAGTAGTTAATACTGCATTCTATACTAATTTCACTGATGATCCCCTTGTTTTATCATTAACATCTATACATGAGCATGTAGATAAGGATGATGTGATAGAATGTATTAAACTGCTTGACGTGTCTGCTAAGTTTTACAGGAGACCAGGTTTTGAATCGTTGAATATACCTTCTGATAAGCTCAGTCTCCAGCCCTCTGTCATAGTTCCACCTAAGCTAGAGCTCAAGCCACTACCTGATCATTTGAGGTATTTATACCTAGGAGATGAGTCCACATTGCCAGTTATCATCTCCTCATCCTTATCAAAAGAGCAAGAATCCAAGTTGCTCAGAGTGCTCAGGGAATACAAACAGGCCTTGGGGTGGTCTATTGTGGATATCAGAGGTATTAGCCCCACCACTTGCATGCACAAAATATTGTTAGAATCTGATCATAAGCCAACCATTGAACATTAGAGGCACCTAAATTCCATCATGAAGGAGGTTGTCAAAATGGAGATTATCAAGTGGCTAGATACGGGTATCATATACCCTATTTCTGATAGCAAATGGGTGAGCCCAGTTCAGTGTGTGCCCAAGAAAAGTGGAATGATAGTTGTAGCAAATGAGAATAATGATTTGATTCCCACTAGGACTGTCACTAGATGGCGCATATGCATAGATTATAGGAAACTTTACACTATAACCGTAAGGATCATTTCCCATTGCCATTTATTTATCAGATACTGGATAGGTTAGCAGGTCATGAGTTTTACTGTTTTTTAGATGGGTACTCGGGCTACAATCAGATTGCGATTGCCCCAGATGATCAAGAGAAAACAACATTCACCTGCCCGTATGGTACTTATGCTTTCAGAAGAATGCCCTTCGGGTTGTGCAATGCCCCTACTACTTTTCAGATGTGTATGATGACCATTTTCACTGATATGGTGGAGAATTGCTTAGAGATATTCATGGATGATTTCTCTGTTTTTAGTGATTCCTTCGATGGTTGTCTTCAGAACTTGGCCCTAGTGTTGCAAATGTGCGAGGAAACAAATTTAGTGCTTAATTGGGAGAGGTGTCATTTTATGGTCTAAAAGGGAATAATACTTGGCTATAGAGTGTCACTTAAAGGAATGGAAGTGGACCGAGCTAAAATTGAAGTGATTGAGAAACTTCCTTCACTAATTTTAGTGAAGAAATTTCAGAGTTTCCTTGGTCATACTGAATTCTATTGGCGGTTCATTAAAGACTTCTCTAAGCTTGCTAAACTGTTGTGTAACTTGCTAGAAAAAGATGTGGTTTTCAAGTTTGATGAAGCTTGTATAGAAGCCTTTGTGGAATTGAAGAAGAGGCTTGTCTCAGCACCCATTATCACTACTCCAGATTAAACCTTACCATTTGAGCTCATGTATGACGCTAGTGACTATGCAATTGGAGCAGTGTTAGGCAAAAGGAAGAACAAAATCTATCATTCCATTTATTATGCAAGCTAGACACTCAATGATGCTCAATTGAACTACACCAGCACTGAGAAGGAGCTCCTTGCTGTAGTGTTTGCTTTTGACAAGTTCAGATCATATTTGGTTAGCACCAAAGTTATTGTCTTCACAGATCACTCTGCCATCAAGTATCTAGTAAGCAAAAAGGATGCCAAGCCAAGGTTGATTCGCTGGGTGTTATTATTACAAGAGTTTGATCTTGAGATCAGAGACTGAAAGGGTATTGAAAATCAGGTGGCTGATCATCTTTCCAGGTTAGAGAATGAGAAGTATCAGCAAGACCCAACCTTGATTGGTGAGACATTTCCAGATGAACAATTATTTGCTATGTTTGCTAGTTCAGATCCTTGGTATGCTGATTTTGCTAACTACATAGTGAATGGATTGGTGCCATCTAAAATGTCTTATCATCAGAAAAAGAAATTTCTTCATGATGTCAGATATTTTATTTGGGATGAGTCATTTCTCTTTAAGCAGTATGCTGATCAAGTGCTTAGAAGATGCATTCCTATGGAAGAGACTAGTACGATACTTGAGCAATGTCATGCTTCACCATATGGAGGTCATTATGGGGGTGAAAGGACAACAACTAAGGTGTTGCAATCAGGCTTCTATTGGCCTTCTTTATTTCAAGATTCTTACTCCTTTGCAGCCAACTGTGACCGTTGTCAATGGACTGGCAATATCTCAAAGAGGAATGAGATGCCCTTGAACTCCATTTTGGAAGTGGAACTCTTTGATGTGTAGGGTATAGACTTTATGGGGCCCTTTGTATCATCTTTTGGCAATCGTTATATTCTTGTAGCGGTGGATTATGTGTCGAAGTGGGTGGAAGCCTGTGCTTTACCCACTAGTGACTCCAAGGTGGTCTTGGTTTTTCTGAAAAAGAACATTTTCTCAAGGTTTGGCACCCCTCGTGCTATTATTGGTGATGGGGGATCTCATCTCTGCAACAAGTACTTTGCTGCATTACTTGCCAAATATGGGGTGACACATAGGGTAGCCACAACCTACCATCCACAATCAAGTGGCCAAGCAGAGATTTCTAATTGAGAGTTGAAGTGGATTCTGGAGAAAACTTTGAGCCCTTCTAGGAAGGATTAGTCGAAGAAGTTGGATAACGCTCTTTGGGCATATCGTACTGCTTACAAAACCCTTCTTGGCATGTCCCCATATCAACTAGTTTTTGGCAAGGTATGTCACCTTCCTGTTGAGCTTGAGCATTATGCTTACTGGGCTATCAAGAGATTGAATTGGGATTCTGAAGCCTGTGGAGAGAAACGAATGTTGTAACTCAATGCACTTGAGGAATTTCGTCTACAAGCACATGAAAATGCCAAGATATACAAGGACAAGGTGAAGAAGTGGCATGACAATCGTATTATCCCAAGAAACTTTGCACCAGGACAGAAGGTTTTCTTGCTCAACTCAAGGCTTAAACTATTTCCTGGCAAGCTCAAATCTAGATGGTCAGGTCCATTTTTTGTTGTGGAAGTGTTTCCTTATGGTGCCATAACCTTGGAAGACCCAGTTTCAAAGTCAACCTTCAAGGTCAATGGTCAGTGATCGGAGTTGATTTTAATAGCTTTTTATTAGTTAATTCCCTGTAATTAAGAATGAATGTTAAATGGATCCTTATCAATATCTTTATTTTTGTAGAATCAAGTGATTTAATACAATGGGATGAAAACAAGCGAGGATACCAATTTTTGAAGGCAAAAGAGATCCATTTCGGCTCTAGCAGGGTTCCGTGGCAATTCAGGAGCTATCAGGGACTTAGACATAGCTATGTCTAACTTGGATAAAGCTTTTTACAAGTCACACGGCCGTGCCTCCAAGTCACACG
This sequence comes from Ormosia emarginata, assembly GCA_029884605.1. Taxonomy (NCBI): domain Eukaryota; kingdom Viridiplantae; phylum Streptophyta; class Magnoliopsida; order Fabales; family Fabaceae; genus Ormosia; species Ormosia emarginata. Next base: position 12,733,367 of record JAQQTP010000090.1, read on the forward strand.
GCCGTGTCTCCCTAATTTTGCTGAAAAAGGCCATTTTTACACTAGGCACGACCGTGCCTCCATGAAAAAGGCCATTTTTACACTAGGCACGACCGTGCCTCCATGTCACACGACCATGCCTACCTTAAAACTTGCAACGCACGTTGAATTTAACCAAAACGTGCACGCTACGCTGTCAGAAATTGCTGAATACGCTATTGTGACAAGTCACACGGTCATGCCTAAATGTCACACAGTCGTGCCTACCCTATTCAGCCTCACACGACCGTGTCTAAAGAATGAAAAGCTTTTGTTTTAGGAGACACGGCTGTGCTTGAAGGAGACACAGCCGTGTCCCTTTTAGAAATCCTTAAAATTTTATAAATAGCCCCTTGGAGCTTTGGACGAGGGACTCCTTCCTTCCTTTAGTTTTCTTCTTCTTTTACATAGTTTTTCATAGTTCTTGTATCTTTTGATGATTTCTTTCATTGTAATGGAGAGCTAAGTTACTTTCAGTCAATTTGGGACTCTTGAAGAGATTGTGGTTCGGATTCTTGAGACCTTGGTTCTGTAATGTATTTGATTTATATTTGAATTATTATTCTTCTTCTTCTTCTTCTTCTTCTTCTTCTTCTTCTTCTTCTTCTGTTTTCTTGATCTTGAATGTATGAATGGTGATTCTGTTTATATTTGATCTGATTTGATCTTGGTTTAAGATTGAGGTTTGTGATGAAACTTAGAACTGATTAATCTAAGCTAATCACGTAATTGAAGAATAAGATTTGTGATGAAACTTAAAACTGATTGATCTAAACTAATCACGTAATTGAAGATGTTGGGTTACTGATTTGTGCCTAGGTTAATTGAATTCAATGCTTAAATTAACATATATCTACATGAATGGTGCGATTGCAGATTTGTGTTTATCACTTGTTAATTGAATTCTAGACGATTGTCTAGTATGAATTCTGGATCTGATGTTGAGATCTCGGTTAGATCCAAGTTAACCATTCAATTGTGTTTCAAGTATTTGTTGAAAGGTTTATGATTGAATCCACCCAATCTCGGATAGATTTCTGAATTGACTATTTTTTTAATTATTATTTCTCTTTAAATTTTGTTCACTGCGATCCTTAAACCATCAAACCCCCATTTTCTAACTCAACTTAATTTGATTAAATTGCATTTACGATCCTTGAGGAGACGATTCAATGTTGTTCACTATACTGCAAGTTTAGGTAATAACTTCGGTTATAATTTTGACCGAGTTCGGCGCTAGTCAAAATTTTTGGCGCTCGTATGTTAATTTCTAGAGTTGTTTCTGAACCTAATTTTGATCTTGAAATTGAGCGTGAACCTGAGATACTAGAGAGTGAACCTGATAACTTAAGTAATTATGAAATCATGGCTAATAACATACATAACAGAACCCTTAAGGAACTTGCTGCTCCTGATGTAACTTACCAGTCCTTGTGTATTGAATATCCTGATCGTGATGCTAGTGTTGAGTTAAAATCTGGTTTGATACACTTGTTGCCCAAGTTTCATGGTCTTGCAGGTGAAGACTCTCATAAGCACCTAAAAGAATTCCATGTTGTGTGCTCAACCATGAAGCCGCAAGGCATCCCTGAGGAACACATCAAGCTAAGGGCATTCCCTTTCTCATTTGTCGATGCAGCCAAGGATTAGTTGTTGTATCTTTCACCAGGTTCGATCAGAAGTTGGAATGACATGAAGAGGTTGTTCTTGGAGAGATTCTTTCCTACCTCCAGAGTTGCTGCAATTAGGAAGGACATATGTGGCATCAGACAGATATTTGGTGAGACTTTGCATAAATATTGGGAGAGATTCAAGAAGCTGTGTTCGAGCTGTCCTCATCACCAAATCAGTGATCAACTCTTGATTCAATATTTCTATGAGGGCTTGCTTCCAAATGATAGAAGCATGGTCGATGCTGCCTCTAGAGGAGCCTTAGTAGATAAGACCCCTGCCGCAGCAAGAGATTTGATAGCCAACATGGCAGCCAACACCCAATAGTTTGGCTCGCGGATCATCACCACAACCAAAGGAGTTAATGAAATTCAAGTGTCTCATATGGACCAACAAAGAATGGAATACATATTAGATGAATTGACTTCTTTGGTGAGACAGATAGCGATGAGCCAACAACCACCAATGCAGATGACTACAACCGTGTGTGGAATTTGTTCTAGTTCATCTCATCCTACTGATTCGTGCCCTACACTTCAGGAAGATAGTTTTGTTTTTCCAGATCAATGTGTTGCCGCAGCTGGTATTTTTCTTAGTAGACACCAATATCAACAATCACAACAACAGTCCAGATATGGTCCATTCTCTAGTACTTATAACCCTGGTTGGCGAGAGCATCCTAACCTGAGATATGGGAATTCTGGTCAGCAACAACAGCCCAACCAACAACAATAACAATTTAGATACCAAGCTGCAGGTCCAAGCAACAAATACCAACAAATACCTCTTGCATTCAAACAACAGCAACCTGTTCAACAGTCTGTCCAATCCACTCTAGCCGAGCCGTCATTGGAAGACTTGATGAAACAAATGGCCACAAATAACATTCAATTCTAGCAGAATGCCAGTGCCAACATTTAGAACTTACAAACTCAGATCGGGCAGCTGGCGACCACTATGAGCGAGCTAAAGAGTCAAGGTTCAAGCCAATTACCTTCACAAACAGTCAACAATCCAAGAGGCAATGTAAGTGTCATTACCTTGAGAAGTGGCAAAGAAGTAGATGTCCTAACCTTACAGCAACTTGAAATTGACCAGAAACAGCAGGAAATGGATAACTCAGTCCAAAAATCCGTGACACTGAAGAAAATTGCAGAGAATTCAGATGTGACCATTCCATTACCTTTTCCAAACAGGGTCACGCAATCTAAGAGGACAGTGTAAGCAGAAATGGAAAAAGTAGTCTTGGAGACATTCAGGAAGGTGGAAATCAATATCTCCCTCTTGGATGCAATCAAGCAAATTCTAAAATATGCTAAATTCCTCAAGGAGTTGTGCACTCATAAAAGAAGGTTGAAGGGAAATGAGAAGATCAACATGGGTAAAAATGTTTTTACAATGATTCTGCCAAGCATGCCACAGAAATGCAAAGATCCTGTAACTTTCACAATTCCTTGCACAATAGGCAACTCCCGATTTGAACATGCAATGCTAGATTTGGGTGCTTCAATCAATGTCATGCCTATGTCAGTTTATAAGTCTTTGAACATTGGTACTTTGCAACCCACTGGTATCGTGATTCAGTTGGCAAATAGAGCCACTGCTCATCCTGTAAGTGTGTTGGAAGATGTGTTAGTTCGGGTGAATGAGTTAATTTTTCCAGCAGATTGTTCTAGACATGGAAGATGAGTCTTCAACAAACTATGCTCCATTGATTCTAGGCAAACCATTCCTTAAGACCGCTAATACCAAGATAAACGTGCATGCTGGCACCCTTTTTATGGAGTTTGGCGACGATTTGGTACAATTTAACATTTTTGATGCCATGAGACATCCCCTAGAGGAGCATTCTATTTTCCATGTTGATGTGATTGAGATGCTGGTTGATGATGTTTATACTGATTTATATGCTGAATTCCCTGATATTGCTGACTTTCTGGATTCTGTTTCTTGTGATACATATGCTGCTTGTGATGTTGAACCATGTGCTGCATGTGCTAAAATTTATACTGTTATGAGTGATGATACAACATGTGAAAATGAGTGTCAGAACTATGCTGAAATTAATGCTGCTGAGTTCGTTGTTTCAAATTAATTGTTACCTTACATTGTGCAACCTCCACCCTTGGAGTTGAAGACTTTACAAGACCATCTTAAGTATGCATATTGGGGAGATGGTGAGACACTACCAGTGATTGTCGCTAAAAAGCTACAACCTAAACAAGAAGAAAAATTATTGCAAATTTTGAGGCAGAACAAGCAGGCCATCAGATGGACTCTTGCAGATATTCCTGGTATTAGTCCCTCCACATGCATGCATAAGATTTTATTGGAAGAAGGTGTCAAACCAGTGAGACAGCCCCAAAGGAGACTAAATCCCCTAATTCTGGATGTGGTGAAGAAGGAAGTTACCAAGCTGCTTCAAGCTGACATTATTTATCCCATATCTGACAGTAAATGGGTGAGCCCTATGCAAATGGTTCCCAAGAAATCTGGGGTCATAGTAGTTGCAAATCAGAATAATGAGCTTCTACCCGCACGAGTTCAGAACAGTTGGTGAGTTTGCATTGATTATAGGCAGCTTAACCAGGTTACCAGAAAAGATCATTTCCCGCTACCTTTCATTGATCAGATATTAGAGAGGCTAGCTGGCAAGTCACATTATTATTTCCTGAACGGATATTTAGGCTATTTTCATATTCATATAGCCCCAAAAGACTAAGAGAAGACTACTTTCACTTGTCCATTTGACACATTTGCATACAAGAGGATGCCCTTTGGTCGGTGCAATGCTCTAGGCACCTTTCAAAGGTGTATGGTAAGTATCTTTTTTGACTTTTTAGAGAATTACATGGATGTGTTTATGGATGATTTTACTGTCTATGGCTTTTCCTTTGATGCATGTCTGGATAGTCTGGCTCAGGTTTTGCATAGATGCATTGAGACTAACCTTGTTCTAAATTTTGAGAAATGTCATTTCATAGTAGAGCAAGGTATAGTTTTAGGGCATGTAATATCTCGCGAGGGTATTGAGGTAGATCCTACAAAAATAGATGTCATTTCATGCCTATCTTACCCCACATGCGTGCGGGAGATTCGTTCTTTCCTTGGTTATGTAAGTTTCTATAGGCGGTTCATAAAGGATTTCAACAAAATTGCCCTTCCGCTATCCAACTTACTGCAAAAAGATGTGGAGTTCCACTTTGACCAGAAGTTCCAGGATGCCTTCAATCACCTGAAGCAGGCATTGACCAGCACACCTATCATCTAACTACCGGATTGGACACTGCCATTTGAGCTCATGTGTGATGCCTCCAATTATTATTAGGAGCTATTATTGCACAAAGAGTCGGCAAAGTATCTCATGTCATTTCCTATGCTTCGAGAACTTTAGATCCTGCACAAGTCAACTACACCAAAACTAAAAAGGAACTTTTAGCAATTATTTTTGCTTTAGATAAATTTCGATCATATTTGCTTAGTTCTAGAGTAGTTGTGTTTTTAGATCATACAACTTTGAAGTTTCTCCTGAAGAAGCCCAATGCAAAGTCTCGGTTGATTAGGTGGATGTTGCTCCTCCAAGAGTTTGATATTGAGATCCGTGATAAGAGTGGGGCGGAAAATTTGGTAGCTGATCACCTGAGTCAAATTGAAAGTGAGACAGATATTTTTCTCATCCATGATGTTTTCCCTGATGAGCAACTTTTCAAGCTCCAAGGCAACATCCCTTGATTTACTGATTTGATTAATTTCTTGGTTGCTAGAGCACTACCTGCACATTTCACTAAGGCTAAGATTGATAAATTGAAAAGTGAGTCAAAATATTATGTGTAGGATGATCCTTACTTATGGAGATTTTGTAGTGACCAAGTTATTAGGAGATGTGTGCCTGATGATGAATTCCATTCTATTCTTAGCTTTTGTCATTCATTTGCATGTGGCGGCCATTTTGGTCCCCAACAGACTGCTAGGAAAGTTTTAGACTCTGGATTTTATTGGCCCATTCTATTTCATGATGCATATATGTGTTGCAAATCTTGTGATCAATGCCAAAGAATAGGGAATACTTCTCGTAGGAATGAGATGCGCTAGAAACCCTTATTGTTCTGTGAGATTTTTGACGTATGGGTATTGATTTTATGGGCCATTTCCCTGTATCATTTGGTTTTGTTTATATTCTGCTTGCTGTGGATTATGTATCTAAATAGGTGGAGGCTAAGGTCACTCAGACTGATGATTCTAAAGTTGTTGTGGATTTTATTAGATCATAGATTTTCTGCAGGTTTGGAGTCCCGAGGGCCATCATTAGTGATCAGGGTTCACATTTTTGCAATCGCAGCATGGAGGCTTTGATGAAGAAGTATGGAGTCCTACACAAGGTTTCTACATCCTACCACCCCCAAACCAATAGGCAAGCTGAGGTCTCCAATAGAGAAATCAAGCAGATACTTCAGAAGACAGTCCAGTCAAATAGAAAGGACTGCAGTAAGAGACTTGAGGATGCTTTATGGGCTTATCGGACTGCCTACAAGACACCAATTGGGATGTCTCCTTATCGGATTATTTTTGGCAAAGCATGCCATCTTCCAGTGGAAATTGAGCATCGCTCATTTTGGGCGGCGAAGAGATGTAACTTAGACCTAGACCAAGCAGGCTTGGAGAGAAAGTTACAGTTGCAGGAATTAGAAGAGATTCGCCTGGAGGCCTATGAGAGCTCCAAGATTTATAAAGAAAAGACCAAAGTCTTCCATGATAGAATGATTTTGAGAAAAACATTTGAGATTGGTCAAAAAGTTCTCCTCTATAACTCCCATCTCAAACTCATGCCTGACAAATTAAGGTCTAGATGGGATGGACTATTTGTTGTTACTAAAGTTTTCCCTTCTGGTGCTGTGTAGGTTACAAGTAAGAATGACACCAAAGCTTTCATCGTCAATGGACATCGTCTCAAACCATATCATGAACTTCTAGAGAGTGCAGTTGTGGAGGAGATGAACCTTCTCTCTCCGCATTATGAATAACACAAGAAAGTCACAATGTTAGGCTGAGGACATTAAACCAAGCGCTCATTGGGAGGCAACCTAACCAGATTGGCCTTCAAATTACAATTTGAAGATGTTTTTCGTAAACCGAGAAGATAAAAATATACTTCATAATGAATGGCGAAGTAAAGAGTCAGTAAATGCCATTTTATTGACTCTTAAGACGCATTGTTGTGAACTTGTATATCATGAACTTCTTCTTTGTAGAATCTCTTCAGAGACAAACATAAGTGTTACAGTCTTAGGAATCTGACTCTAAAAGACTCGCGTTTCTTCTTTAATTTTATATTATTACAATCTTGTTATCTTTGTTTTAGATTTAACTCATTTGTTTTGTGAGTTTTCAGGTTCTGTTGCAGCTTTGATTGTTGCGTTTCTTTTCTGCTTGGCCTTGTCTTACTCCTCATCAGGTTGTGTTGCTCTTTTCTTTACCCTTTTTATTTATCTCTTTCACATTGAGGACATTGTTTATATTAAGTGTGGGGGAGTGATAATGTACTTTTTTAAAAAAATGGAAAACTGATTAACACTTGACTATTGCTGGGATTTGAGCTGGAATTGTGTGTTAATTACTTGATTTATTATTAGCTGACAAAGATATGTTTGAAAGGGGAATTTATTTATCATGAAATAATTTTGTGTGAAGCAATCTTGTTCAATTAAGAAGAGTTAAATTCAACATCTTTCTTGGAAATCAGCCTTGTCTGCTTGTTTCTGTTTTCTTTATCAACTTAACCAAAAAAGTGAGTTTTGAGCCATAATGACTGGATTTTTCATAAAGATCCTATTTTTCTTCTGGAGTGAATTTTTCTCTTGATTGATGTGCGCTAGAACTTGCTTTGACATCTTGTTGAAACTTTAATGATTCGCATACATTCTTGAATATGATTGAGGCAATTAAGCTTTATTCTTTCTTGACTTTGAAAGTTGTATTGATAAAATAATCTATTAGTTGCCCCATTTGAGCCTGAATTTGATTTCTTTGAATACCCAATTAAATAATCAGGTTGAATTCTTTAGAGCATCTGATGTGTTGATAAAAAAGTCTTGAAAGTTATGGTTTTATCCTCAAGGGTATAAATATATATATAAAAGAGGAAAAGAATTATTGGTGAAGAATAATGAAAATATTAGGTTGAAAGTGAGAATTGTTTAAATCCTTGTGCATCATAATTTCAGCCTAATTATGCTCTGGATTGATAGTTCTTTATCCTTATTTACCTTTTTCCTACCTTAACCCTTGGCCTTGTTACAACCAATGAAGTACTTTTGATTCTTGCTATGTATGTGAACTGGTAAGTAGAGATGAAATTGATAGGCAAGCCTATGGTTTTGCATTTTTCATGAGAAAATCGAGTGATCTCTTTATCCTTAAATACTTGAGCGATGGAAAGATGAGTGATCTCATACATTAGTAAAGAGAAAAGTTGCAAGCTAGGCTAAAGCATCTTATTGTTTAAAATTACTGAATGATCTTGAATAATTGAATTTGATTGCTGAACCTACACTTGAATAGCTTTTAAAATTGTGAAATTCTCCTTAATTCATGTTTCTGGATGCTATGTTGATCTTGTTGTTGATACATATTCTTTGCTTGAGGACAAGTAAAAGCTCAAGTGTGGGGGTGAGATTGGAGTTGCTTTTGATAGCTTTTTATTAGTTAATTCCCTATAATTAAGAATAAATGTTAAATGGATCCTTATCAATATCTTCGTTTTTGTAGAATCAAGAGATTTAATTCAATGGGATGAAAACAAGCGAGGATACCAAGTTGTGAAGGCAAAAGAGATCCATTTCGGCTCTAGCAGGGTTCCGTGGCAATTCAAGAGCTATCAGGGACTTAGACATGGTCATGTCTAACTTGGATAAAGCTTTTTACAAGTCACACAGCTGTGCCTCCAAGTCACACGACCGTGTCTCCCCAATTTTGCTGAAAAAGGCCATTTTTACACTAGGCATGGTCATGCCTCCATGTCACACGACCGTGCCTATCTCAAAACTTGCATCGCACGTTGAATTTAACCAAAATGTGCACGCTACGCTTTCAGAAATTGCTGAATACGCTATTATGACAAGTCACACGGTCGTGCCTAAATGTCACACAGCCGTGCCTACCCTATTCAGCCTCACACGACCATGTCTAAAGAATGAAAAGCTTTTGTTTTAAGAGACATGGCCGTGCTTGAAGGAGACGCGGCTGTGTCCCCTTTAGAAATCTCAAAAATTTTATAAATAGCCCCTTGGAGCTTTGGACGAGGGACTCCTTCATTCCTTCAGTTTTTCTTCTTCTTTTACATAGTTTTTCATAGTTCTTGTACCTTTTGATGATTTCTTTCATTGTAATGGAGAGCTAAGTTACTTTCAGTCAATTTAGGACTCTGAAGAGATTGTGGTTTGGATTCTTGAGACCTTGGTTCTATAATGTATTTGATTTATATTTGAATTCTTCTTCTTCTTCTTCTTCTTCTTCTTCTTCTTCTTCTTCTTCTTCTTCTTCTTCTCTTCTTCTTCTTCTTGTTTTCTTGATCTTGAATGCATGAATGGTGATTCTGTTTATGTTTGATCTGATTTGATCTTGGTTTAAGATTGAGGTTTGTGATGAAACTTAGAACTGATTGGTCTAAGCTAATCACGTAACTGAAGAATGAGATTTGTGATGAAACTTAGAACTAATTGATCTAAACTAATCACGTAATTGAAGAGGTTGGGTTATTGATTTGTGCCTAGGTTAATTGAATTCGGTGCTTAAATTAACATATATCTATATGAATGGTGCGATCGCAGATTTGTGTTTATCACTTGTTAATTGAATTCTAGACGATTGTCTAGTATGAATTCTGGATCTGATGCTGAGATCTAGGTTAGATCCAAGTTAACCATTCAATTGTGTTTCAAGTGTTTGTTGAAAGGTTTATGATTGAATCCACCCAATCTCGGATAGATTTCTGAATTGACTGTTCTTTTAATTGTTATTTCTCTTTAAATTTTGTTCACTGCGATCCTTGAACCATCAAACCCCCCTTTTCTAACTCAACTTAATTTGATTAAATTGCATTTACGATCCTTGAGGAGGCGATCCGGTGTTGTTCACTATACTACAAGTTTAGGTAATAACTTCAGTTATAATTTTGACTGAGTTCGGCACTTGTCAGTCAGCGGCTCAAGCCCTACTTAGGTGGTGAGGTGGAGAGGCACAAAATCTCACTCACCCTCGCTCCTCCATCTGGAGAGTCTACAAAGTCCAATCAGGACTATAAATAAGGTACTTTTTAGGAGACAACCCAATTTCTTAACCCTATCTCTTAGCTTAGGACATTTTTATGCATGATTTTTCATTTTTTTCTTCTTGTTTTTTATTGATTTATAGTGTTTGTTTTTCAATTTAATGCATTGATAGTTTTTGTCATTCCTATATTGTTTCTTAGCTGTTTGAGGATGAGAAAGGTATAGTGGATGCTGGAAAATTTGGGTATTCTGGCTGTTTTGTTCAGATTTGAGGTCCAGAGGCCCACGCCTGGGCGTGGTCCTCTCTGTGTTTTCAACATTTTTGACCTGCAAGCATCACGCCTAGGCGTGAGTTTTCCACGCCTAGGCTTGCATTTGTTGTTAAATAAATAAATAAATAAATAAATTAAAAAAAATCAGATTAATAACCACGCCTAGGCGTGATGTGTCTGCTGTTGCACAAAATGCAACAACTCTTTTCTTTCTTTCTTTTTCCCCCTTTGAATGCCTTAACTCCCTTTCTTTCTCCCACACCTTTGTACACAGAACTCCATCTTCCTCCCTCATTTCTTCCATAGCACAACACTTCTCCCTCATCTTCACCCAACCACCACCGTAGCCCCCTATTTCCCACAATTACAACCCACCTATTATAGCCACCCCTCCATTCCCCGCCATTCCCTCTACCCGTATTTCCTTCCTCCTTCCCCACATCCTCACCCTCACCACCGTAGCCCCTACCTCTCAACCTCTCATCTTCTTCTTCTTCACTCAACTTACTCCATTACCCACAACCACAACCCACCCACCGTACTAACCCTCTCCTATCCTGCTACCATTTCCCCTACCCCAATCACCACCGTACCTACCCAACCATTTTCCATAATCCCATTCCCCCGTTCTTGTTGGTTTTGGTGATGGCTTTATTTTTGCTTTCTCTGCTGCGTGGTTTTTTGGGTGCTTTATGTCATTTGTGCTTCATTCACGGTGAGTTCCATATTTTTGACTTCCAAGCTATTTAACTGTTGTGGTTGTTTTGTTGTAACTAAATTGTTCACCATATGATTAAGTTGAATGTGCTGTGATCACTGTGATTCTGACATGCTCTGTTTCCATGATTTACATATTGGATATTTTTGAAATGTGTGGCATTGCTCAGTCTTCTTATATACTTTGTTTCAACATTATAAATTTTGTGTTGATATATTGCTCATCAAGGTTCACAAGTGATTGAATATTTCTGACTATGTGAATTCTACATTCTTATTCAGCTTCACTCTGGAATTCTTGATTTTTGAATGGTATGGTTGTTGATATGCTTATTTTGCTCAATGATTCTATTAATTTCTGAGTTGTTAATCGTGTGACTGTTGCAATTTTTGGGGTGGGGCAAGGAATTGGTTACGCAATGTTAATTGGTTGGGTTGAGTGTGAATTGGTTCGATTGTGAATTATCTGTGGATTAGTTCTGTTGGGCTTTAGTTGGGGTATGATCTGGCTAAGCTATGTTAATTGATATGATTAGTTCAGTTGTGCATTGGATTATGCTAATGGATATAATTTGTCAAAGCTATGAATTGGCAATGTTTGGTTTAAGGTTGTACTATATTACATGCTAGGGATTTAATGCATCTAAGTTGTGACTATTGCTTGGATGATTTGGTTAACCTTGTGGCTTGGTTGGGTAATGACTAGGTTTGACTAGGAGTTAACTGAACTATAGATTGACATTGATTGGTTTGGAATTGTGCCCTTTGTATATTTGGGTTGTGCATGATTGATGTGGTGATGTTGTGATGTGATTGAAGGATGTTAATTTTTATTGTCATGACGCTTGAGCTCTGAATTGCCATTTTGAGTTTTCTGAAAGATCTGCTGTAATTTTTTAGGTTGGATTGTTGATTTGGGTGAGCTTTGAGCTACATGAGTTGCATGAGTGACCGCTGTGAATGATTGGGCCTGTTGATTGCATTGCAAACTGTTTCTTACTGGGTATGGTTACTTACATTAATTGCCTGATTCTTGTTCAATGGTCATAACTAGGATTTATTTCTTTTCAGGTAACCTCTAATCATGTCAAAGCATCAAAGAAAAACTGTTGAGGCTGGACCAAGCCAAGCTGAAGAAGTTGATGAGATTCCGGTCTTTGACCCAGTCTACTTTACATCGCAGGATGCCTTTGACTACTTCTGGCAGCATCTGCACAAGATTAACATTATCCCAGAGAGAGGCTTCTATGGTATCAATATGGTTCATTATCCTGCCATTTCTGATGCCATTGAAGCATTCAACTGGAAGACCTTTACTGAGCATCCTACTGAGGAGCCTGTGGCTGCTATAGTCAAGGAATTCTAAACCAATGCGCATGCTGAGAAACGTTCTACTACCACTACCAGGGTCAGAAGGAAAGTAATTAATTATTCTGTGGATCGCATTCGCCAGATTATGGACCTTGGCCCTCCTCCTCTTCAATGTGCTTACCAGACATTACAGTTACCTGGAGAGGAGGGAAGAACCCCATTCAGCACAGTCATGGCCAACATCTGTGATCCGGCCTTCCCTATTCAGGTTCAGCGGAACTCAGATCGCTCCATCAGATTCATCAAATAGGAGAGTTTGTGCCATGAGCTGCGCCCTTGGAACCACTTTGTGTGTTCCTACTTGTTCCCCACTGAGCATAGGTCAGAGATCTATCATGAACAGGCGTACATGTTGTATGCAATCCACAATCTGCAGCAGGTGGACACTGCTCAGATACTCTATGACCAGATCAGATTGTGCATCACTTCCAGGCTCAAATCACTTTTCTTCCCCTTCCTCATCTATCAGCTTTGTAAGAGAGCTCACGTCAAATGGAAAGATACTGAGGTACGCATGAAGCTAAGGACATCTATGATGGAGAGGACAGTTCAGACAATCATGACTACCCCCAGAGAAGCGCAGCAAGCCCCGGCTCGGCCCCACTACGAGATCCAGAGCCTGCTTCTTGTGCAGCTCCATAGCTCCGCCCTCTTTGTAACGCCCTTTTAGAAGGGTAACATCACATTATTCAACATAAAAAAAAATGCAAAAATTAAAATTTTGAACAATTAAGACCCGGTTCATTTTAGTTAAGATTTGTTTGTCTAACTTATCGGTACGTGAGTAAAATGACGGTATATATATATTTTATTTTATTTTTTATAATAAACCAAGTGACGAAAATTAAACAACAATAAAGAGTAAGACTAAAAATAAAACTCACACTTGAATAACATGCATATATATATATATATATATCGACATCAATTGTCCTTAGTTACAAGCCTGGAAATTTCCAAAAAAATAAAATAAAATTATACCTGCCCCATAGGATCATACAAATATACCCCAGAGATATTAGAATATACAGCCCACCAAAATAATACATCAGGCCCCCAAAATACAACATTGGCAGCCATTAGCAGCTACCAGTAAAATCAGTCCCTCAGATGAGGAGGGACCGTATCCGGGTCCTCAGCAGGATCCTCCTTTTCAGAGGAAACCGTCATGGGAACCACGGAACCACGGGCAGGAGCCCAAGCAGTAGAATCAAAAGAGTCCTCCCAAGGGGTGTAGTAATGATCACCCCACATCTCACGGATGGGCAAGTAGAATTCCAGTCGCAGGCTGACATAGCAGGTGAGAATCGGCATCTCATGATGTCTCCAGGCTAGGGAAATTGATACATCTCTCAGATAGACACAGCGGTCGGAACTCGAGTTGATGTGCCAGCACTCTGGCCCTCCGAGGAAGGTCAGACGCACGTCGCCCAGAAATCCGCGCATGCGTGCCTCCATGCTCCATAATAGATACTAGTCTTGCCTAGGCCAGAAGCTGGGAAAATCGGGAGCTTTAGTTTTCGTGCCGTCGTCTTTGGTAGATACAGTACACGCACAGGTAGCAGACAATAGAAATACAGAAAAGAGGTAAGACATCCTACCATCATTACCAATTATGGCAGCCAGGAATAATACGGCGCATAACGCCCATATAACAGTCCCAAAAATAATAAGCAGAAAGTACATCTGTAAGCAGGTAAGCAGTTCCAGGCATGCATTTATCATAATAATACAAACAGTTCAAATTCATATAGGGTAGTAATCATTAACAGTAAAACATCTCATGATGCACATGCATACGGTATTCAAATTTCCTACTCCATGGAGCTAGACTCAAACAGTCGGAGAGAAAGATCAGGGGACATGTCTGCAACTCGGCTGCCGCAGCCAAAGTGCTATAATCAATAATTTTCACGTGCACATCCAGGCATTGTACAGACATTCCATGCTCGATCACGATATAGGACAGTGTCTCGATCCGGATCGTCGGTGTGTTTGCATCAGTTTGCCCCACGGACAGAAGAGCTACCAATTGCCCATTGTGAAGGACCCGCACCCTGACGCCCCCAAGGTCATAACACGACCTACACTAGTCTATTCGCACCCGCACCAAGGTGTGTTCAATCTCCTAGGCAACTTGGCCTTACAACAGTCCACAGGACATTCACAATGCATAAGACTCTATGCATGAACATGTATGGTCAACATCACATACTATCCCATAATATGCCATAATTGGCTCAAATAAGCATCAACACGACATTGGTCATTCATATGGACCCACAACATCATAATATTGAAATCAAATAACGTAATACATTTTTAAGGTCCATTATGTATTCTTATTCAAGATTTGCCATTCATACAAGAATCCACCACTAGGTAAGTTTCCATAATCGATTGAATTTCCTAACGCAGTCTATTCTCATAAAATCTCCTTTTTTAGAGGAATTCTCTTAACACATCCAGTTCCTTACTTTATTTTATTATTTATTTTTTTTTGTAATATCATCATATGGAAGTCTTAGTATCATTTCACAATTATCCAGCTGATTATGCTATGGGCGCCTAGGCGCTATCTCTGTAGTACCTGAGCGCTGGTTGAGTGCCTGAGCGCTAAACACGAAGCGCCTGAGCGCTAACCAAGCCGCATTACAGAGAAAATTTTCTGGGCATAGAGCGCCTAGACGCTCTATGCACAACGCCTGAGCGCTAGTGCATTTACAAGAGTTTTGCAGAATTCATTTCTACAAAACCGTGGCCCATTCAATCTCAAAGTTTTACAGTCATTTACCAACAATCCAAAACATGGTTTATGTCATCCAAAACACACAATACAAATCCATATAATCATACAAATCAAATAACTACAAAATCATAGAAATAACACAATATGACAAAAAGAGTAATCCAACATGGATTCCCTTATCTACAACAACACACAAGACATTCCCTTAACCAAGATTGGTTGAGGAGGATCATCTTCCTCTTACCCAAGTGAAGAAATCAAGAGAAACCTTTAAGAATCTCCTTGCAAATTTCGGATTGTGCCACCCAAAGCCCTAGAAATTTCAACTTCTTTAGAATAACACAATTGCTTGAAAAATGGAGTGTAGGTGATCACAAGAACACCCTTGAAACCGAAAATGAAAAGAAGAGAAGAAGAGTCTTGAAGCTTACCCAAAAACCCTAACTTTGAAGCTTGAAGAAAGTGATGAAGATGGTGGAATTTAAGATGCTCCAAGCAAGAAAGATGTTTAGGAGAGGGAGAGGATTAAGAAAATGTGGTTGGTTTGGATTTTTGTGATGGATGAGTGGGAGAGGGGCTACTGGTGCCATGGGGTTTCTAGAGAGAAGGAGGAGAAAATAATATGAAGGTTTCTAGAGAGAAGGAGGAGAAAATAATATGAAGAAGAATAAGAAGAAGAAGAAGAAGAAGAAGAAGAAGAAGAAGAAGAAGAAGAAGAAGAAGAAGAAGAAGAAGAAGAAGAAGAAGAAGAAGAAAGAAGAAGAAGAAGAAGAAAGAAGAAGAAGAAGAAGAAGAAGAAAAGAAGTGCTTTAGGAAAAATGAAAATTGATGTAATGTAATTAATCAAATGAAGAGTAATCCTCCCCCCCCAAATGATGGTCCAGTAGTGCATGAAGGAGAGAGAAGAGGGAATGGGCTGCATTTGCATGGGGAAAATGGAAGAGGAAATTTCCAAGAAGCTTCCTCCAAGCTTACATGAGAAGCTTCGCACATTCCACGATAAAGTGAAAGTAAGGTTGTATCCTAATTGGGCACACTAACACAAATAAATATTTATACTGTCAGTATTATTTTTCTTCCAGTGTAAAAGAGTTACTGATGATTAAAATAATATTTCATTATTCATCGGATGATTTTACAGTACCGCGATTTCACTTATCGGGTAAAATTCTCGAAAAATGTAAACTTCGTAAATTGTGCCCAGCCTCTGATTTAGTAAGGTCCCCCGTCGACAAGTCCACAATTTAGAGTTTACCAGCCACAGGGAAGACATTGCATCTTCCCGGGTCTGCACAGCTCATACACAAAACGAGGAATATATTAAAATATTCGACGTTTCCGGAAAAATCCAGAAAAATTTTCAAAAATCTAGAATATTATAAAATGATCATTTGTAATTAAATAAACACTTTTCGGGATGTTACAACACTCCCCAACTAAAAAGGAATTTCGTCCTCGAAATTTACGTACCTTAGAAAAGATATGGATGTTGCTTCTTCATCTTGTCCTCCAGTTCCCAAGTTACGTCACCAGTCGTCTCATTCCAGATCACCTTTACCAATGGAATCTCCTTGCCTCTAAGTTGCTTTATTCGTCGATCCTCGATTCTCGCAAGAGGTGCCTCATAGGTCAAGTTTTCTTTTAACTGTACTGTGTCCGGTGCTATGACATGACTTGGGTCAGGTAAATATTTACGCAGTTGTGACACATGGAAGACATTGTGTATATTAGATAGAAAAGGGGGTAAGGCTATCTAGTAGGCTACTGGACCTATCCAGCGAAGAATTTGGTAAGGTCCAAGGAATTTTAGAGTGAGTTTTCTAGATTTCAAAGCCTAGCCGATCCCAGTCGTGGGTGTGACTTTCAAGAATATATGCTCACCTTCTTCAAACTCAAGAGGCTTTCTCATTTTATCTGCATAACTCTTTTACCGGCTCTGAGCAGTTTTCATCTTTTCTTGAATCATCTTGACCTTTTCAGTTGTCTGTTGAATGATATCTGGTCCAATTGTGAGACGCTCGCCGTCTTGGTACCAACACAAGGGTGTCCGACACCGTCATCCATAAAGAGCTTCATAGGGTGCCATCCCTATACTTGAATGGCAACTATTGTTGTAGGTGAATTCTATCAAGGGTAAGATCTCATCCCAACTTCTAGTCTGTTCTATAGTACAAGCTCTAAGCAAATCTTCTAGAGATTGGATCGTCCTTTCAGATTGACCATCGGTTTGTGGGTGGTACGCTAAACTCAGACGTAACTTCGTTCCCAATGATGCCTGTAGACTCTGCCAAAATTTTGAAGTGAATCCCAGATCCCTATCCGAAATAATACTCGTAGGCACACGATGCAGCCTAATGATCTCTCCAATATACAACTGGGTCAGCTTCTCCAGACTGTACCTTATGTTGATCGGGAGAAAATGAGTTGACTTTGTGAGTCGATCCACTATTACCCAAATCGAGTCATGTCCTTTCTTTGTCCTTGGCAAACCCACAACAAAATTCATTGCAATGATGTCCCATTTCCATTCAGGAGTAGACAATGGTTGCAGCAATCCTGCAGGTCTTTGGTGTTCCACTTTAGCTTTTTGAGAAACTAGACAAGTCGATACGCATCTAGTGACGTCACTTTTCATTCCGTGCCACCAGAACAACTTCTTCAGATCTTGTTACATCTTTGTTATGCCCAGGTGCATATTCAACTTGTTGGTGTGAGCATGATCCACAATGTACTGTTTAAGATCTTAGTCACGGGGAATACAAACTCTACCTCGGAATCTCAGAATTCCATTCATTCCTTCCTCGAAGTCTGTTTTCTTACCTTGCTTCATTAACTCTTTCACTTCTTGCAAGAATTTGTTAACTTTTTGTTTTTCTCGTATGTCCTCCATTAGTTCACTTGAGATGGTAACCATGTTCATACTAATCCTTCCGGGTTCCAACTTAACAAATGACCAAGTATCTCTAAACTGTTCGATGAGCTCTCTTTCCTTGATCATCAGGGCGGAAACACTGACGGTCTTCCTACTCAAGGCGTTAGCCACAACATTCGCCTTGCCAGGGTGGTACAATAGTTGAAAGTCGTAGTCCTTCAGGAATTCCAACCATCTTCGCTGCCTCATGTTCAATTCCTTCTGCTCATACAAGTACTTCAAGCTCTTGTGATCACTGAAGATGTTGAACGTTGCTCCATAGAGGAAATGCCTCCATATCTTCAGAGTAAAAACCACAGCTGCCAGCTCCAAATCGTGCGTCGGATAATTCTTTTCATGCACTCGCAACTGTCGCGAAGCATAAGCCGCCACCCTTCTGTGTTGCATAAGAACAGACCCCAATCCTTGGTACAAAACGTCGCAATACACCTCGAATAGCTCATTCGGATCAGGTAGTACCAATACGGGTGAGGTAGTTAGTCGTTTCTTCAACTCTCAGAAACTTTGCTTGCAGCTATCAGTCCATTCAAAAGCCTTGTCCTTCTTTGTCAGTTGAGTGAGCGGTCCAGCAATTTTGCAAAATCCTTCTATGAATCTTCTGTAGTATCCGGCTAAACCCACGAAGCTACGAATCTTCGTCACTGACTTCGGTTGTTCCCAATGTAGCACTGCCTCTACTTTTGATGGATCCACTGCAATCCCTTCCTTTGAGATCACATGGCCTAAAAACTTTACCTCATCTAGTCAAAGCTCACACTTCAACAGCTTGGCGTACAGTTCCTTCTCCTTCAGAATCTGGAGAACTATGCTGAGGTATTCAGCATGATCCTCCCGGTTCGAGGAATATATCAAGATATCGTTAATGAAGACGACAATGAACTTGTCTAAGTACGGACGAAAGATTCTGTTCATGTAATCCATGAAGATAGCAGGTGCATTCGTCACACCAAACGGCATCACAAGGTATTCATAATGACCGTATCGGGTACGAAAAGTAGTCTTGGGTATATCCTCCATTTTCACTTTTATCTGATGATACCTGGATCTCAGATCAATCTTTGAAAATATCGCTGCTCCCCTCAGTTGGTCTATCAAGTCGTCGATTTTTAGGAGTGGATACTTATTCTTGATCGTCAGCTTGTTTAACTGTCTATAGTCCACACATAGCCTCGAGGTACCGTCCTTCTTTCGAACCAACAACACTGGCGTTCCCCAGGGTGATACACTCAGCCTGACGAACCGTTTCTCCAAAAGCTCCTCTAGCTGTTTCTTAAGTTCTGTCAATTCCGTTAGCGACATTCGGTAAGGTGCTATAGACACGGGACCTCTAGCTCCCGGTACAAGGTCAATAGCAAACTCTATCTCATACGTCGGTGGTAAACCAGGTACATCTTCGGGGAAGATTTCAGGAAATTCCTTCACCATAGGAATAGTGCTCAGATCAGCCTCGCTCTCGACTTTCAAAGAAGATAGTAGCATGTACCCTTGAGCTCCTTCTTTCAAGAAAGCTCGTACTTGGTTAGCCGTCAAGTATCTAGAATCTTCATCCACAGGAAGGACTATGGTTTTTCTAGAGCAGTCTAACAGAATATGGTTAGAAGATAACCAGTCCATCCCTAGGATTATGTCTAATTATGACAAAGGTAGACAGATTAAATCGACAGAACAGACTCGACCTTCAACAATTAGGGGACACTTCAAACAGACTTTGGTAGTAACTACCGGTTTATCAGTAGGGATTGAGACAGTCAAATCAAAGGGCAGTTCAGACACAAGTAAGTCAAGTCGTAGCACACAGTCATATGATATGAAAGAATGGGTTGCTCCAGAGTCATACAGTACTTTTAAAAGATTACCTTCTATGGCGCCTTCTCCTTGAATCAAGTCTTCGGATTCAGAGGCTTTAGCTCCGCTCATAGTGTAAACTCGACCTCCGGCTTGCGGTTTCTTGGCTCGAGTTACATTGACTGAAGGTTCAGCCTTTACTTGATTGCAGTCTCTGGACACGTGGCCCGGTTTGCCACATCTGAAGCAGATGATTCCCTTGATCGTGCAGTCTCTCGTGAGATGATCTTTCCCACACTTTAGGCATTTGGAAGGATATGTCACATTCTGACCAGTCCGGTTCCCAGAAGAACCTCCACCAGAACTTCCACCGGCTTGTTGCTGACCTCCCGTTGGTCGGGAATAGGGCTTCTTTTGGAAGCGGTTTGAACCACTGCCTCCACCTCTTTAGAACCTCGCAGACCCAAAGTTCTTGCTCCTCGTGTCTCTAGCCTGTTCCAAGGCCTCAACTTCACAACATGTGTCTAATAGTTCCGAAAACACCTTCATTTTTAGGGTGATCACAGCCTTCTTCACTTCATACCTCAGTCCTTCAGTGAACTTCCAGCATTTCCAGGCTTCATCGGTTTGATGTTGGTAGTGTGTTGAGAACTTCTCCAGGTTCTCAAATTTGGCCGCATATTCACTAACGGTCATGTTCCCCTGTCTTAGGTTAAGGAATTCCATCTCTTTCGCATGTCTCGCATTTACAGGAAAATATTTGTCCAAGAACTTGTTCTTGAACACGTCCCATGTGATGTCAGTTCCTTCGGCTTCCAGTGCTCTCTGAGCTCTGTTCCACCAGTCTTCGGCGTTGCCAACAAGCATGAAAGTAGCATAGTTCACCTTCTTGTCTTCGGCGCAGTTCATGCCACGGAAGACTTTCTCCAGCTCTTTGATCCATAAACTAGCCTTGTCCGGATCAAATTCTCCCTTGAACTGTGGAGGGTTGTGACGACGAAATTCTGCTAAGTTCTGTGCATCTGCAGTTACCTCAAGTTGTTGAATAGCTCTTTCTTGTTGTTGAGCAGCACGTTCATTTTGTTGTGCGATGACTTTCGCCATCCTTTGCATTGCTTCTATAGCGGCTACCACTTCTCCACCTCTCGTCATCTCGCTCTTTCTTAAATCAAATTGGCTGAAGAACATAAGGAAAGTCAGATGTATCCGTACAGAATACCAATCACAGAGATTCACACAGCACAAACAAGACAGACTCACACACAAGACCCAAAGTAATATAAACTGGGGCTCTGATACTAACTTAATGTAACGCCCCTTTTCGAGGGGGAACGCCACATTATTCAACATAAAAGAAAATGCGGAAATTAAAATTTTGAACATTTAAGGCCCGGTTCATTTTAGTTAAGATTTGTTTGTCCAACTTATCGGTACGTGAGTAAAATGACGGTATATATATATTTTATTTTATTTTATAATAAACCAAGTGACGAAAATTAAACAACAATAAAGAGTAAGACCAGAAATAAAACTCACACTTGAATAACATATATATATATATATATATATATATCGACATCAATTGTCCTTAGTTACAAGCCTGGAAATTTCAAAAAAAAAAAAAAACAAAACTATACCTGCCCCATAGGATCATACAAATATACCTCAGAGATATCAGAATATACAGCCCACCAAAATAATACATCAGGCACCCAAAATAAAACACTGACAACCATCAGCAGCTACTAGTAAAATCAGTCCCTCAGATGAGGAGGGACCGTATCCGGGTCCTCAGCAAGATCCTCTTCTTCAGAGGAAACCGCCATGGGAACCACGGAACCACGGGCAGGAGTCCGAGCAGTAGAATCAAAAGAGTCCTCCTAAGGGGTGTAGTAACGATCACCCCACATCTCACGGATGGGCAAGTAGAATTCCAGTCGCAGGCTGACATAGCAGGTGAGAATCGGCGTCTCATGGCGTCTCCAGGCTAGGGAAATCGATATATCTCCCAGATAGACACAGCGGTCGGAACTCAAGTTGATGTACCAGCACTCTGGCCCTCCGAGGAAGGTCAGACGCACGTCGCCCAGAAATCCGCGTATGTGTGCCTCCATGCTCCACAATAGATACTAGTCTTGCTCGGGCCAGAAGCCGAGAAAATCGGGAGCTTCAGTTTTCGTGCCGTCGTCTTTGGTAGATACAGTACACGCACAGGTAGCAGACAATAAAAATATAGAAAAGAGGTAAGAAATCCTGCCATCATTACCAATTATGGCAGCCAGGAATAATATGGCGCATAATGCCCATATAACAGTCCCAAAAATAATAACAACAATAATAAGCAGAAAGTACATCTGTAAGCAGGTAAGCAGTTCTAGGCAGGCATTTATCATAATAATAATACAAACAGTTCAAATTCATATAAGGTAGTAATCATTAACAGTAAAACATCTCATGATGCACATGCATACGGTATTCAAATTTCCTACTCCATGGAGCTAGACTCAAACAGTCGGAGAGAAAGATCAGGGGACATGTCTACAACTCGGCTGCCGCGGCTAAAGTGCTATAATCAATAATTTCCACGTGCACATCCAGGTATTGTACAGACATTCCATGCTCGATCACGATATAGGACAGTGTCTCGGTCTGGATCGTCGGTGCATTTGCATCGGTTTGCCCCACGGACAGAAGAGCTACTAACTGCCCATTGTGAAGGACCCGCACCCCGATGCCCCCAAGGTCATAACATGATCTACACTAGTCTATTCGCACCCGCACCAAGGTGTGTTCAATCTCCTAGGCAACATGGCCTTACAACAGTCCACAGGATATTCACAATACATAAGACTCTATGCATGAACATGTATGGTCAACATCACATACTATCCCATAATATGCCACAATTAGCTCAAATAAGCATCAACACAACATTGGTCATTCATATGGACCCACAACATCATAATATTGAAATCAAATAAGGTAATGTATTTTTAAGGTCCATTATGCATTCTTATTCAAGATTTGCCATTCATAGAAGAATCCATCACTAGGTAAGTTTCCATAATCGATTAAATTTCCTAACGCAGTCTATTCTCATAAAATCTCCCTTTCTAGAGGAATTCCCTTAACACATCCAGTTCTTTACTTTATTGTAATATCATGATATGGAAGTCTTAGTATCATTTCACAATTATCCAGCTGATTCTGCTATGGGCGCCTAGGCGCCATCTTTGTAGCGCCTGAGCGCTGGTTGAGCGCTTGAGCGCTAAACACGAAGCGCCTGAGCGCTAACCAAGCCGCGTTACAGAAAAATTTTTCGGGCATAGAGCGCCTAGACGCTCATGCTGTGGCCCAGCGCTAGTGCATTTACAAGAGTTCGCAGAATTTATTTCTGCAGAACCGTGGCCCATTCAATCTCAAAGTTTTACAGTCATTTACCAACAATCCAAAACATGGTTTATGTCATCCAAAACACACAATACAAATCCATATAATCATACAAATCAAACAACTACAAAATCATAGAAATAACACAATATGACAAAAAGAGTAATTCAACATGGATTCCCTCATCTACAACAACACACAAGACATTCCCTTAACCAAGATTCGTTGAGGAGGATCATCTTCCTCTTACCCAAGTGAAGAAATCAAGAGAAACCTCCAAGAATCTCCTTGCAAATTTCGGATTGTGCCACCCAAAGCCTTAGAAATTTCAACTTCATTAGAATAGCACAATAGCTTGAAAAATAGAGTGTAGGTGATCACAAGAACACCCTTGAAACCGAAAATGAAGAGAAGAGAAGAAGAGTCTTGAAGCTTACCCAAAAACCCTAACTTTGAAGCTTGAAGAAAGTGATGAAGATGGTGGAATTTCAAGATGCTCCAAGCAAGAAAGATGTTTAGGAGAGGGAGAGGATTAAGAAAATGTGGTTGGTTTGGATTTTTGTGATGGATGAGTGGGAGAGGGGCTGCTTGGTGCCGTGGGGTTTCTAGAGAGAAGGAGGAGAAAATAATATAAAGAAGAAGAAGAAGAAGAAGAATAAGAAGAAGAAAGAGAAGTGCTTTAGGAAAAATGAAAACCGATGTAATGTAATTAATCAAATGAAGAGTAATCCTTCCCCCCCCCCCCCCAAAATGATGGTCCAGCCGTGCATGAAGGAGAGAGAAGAAGGAATGGGCTGCATATGCATGGGAAAAATAGAAGAGGAAATTTCCAAGAAGCTTTCTCCAAGCTTACATGAGAAGCTTCGCACGTTCCACGATAAAGTGAAAGTAAGGTTGTATCCTAATTAGACACACTAACACAGATAAATATTTACACTGTCATTATTGTTTTTCCTCCAGTGTAAAAGAGTTACTGATGATGAAAATAATATTTCATTATTCATCGGATGATTTTACAGTACCGCGATTTCACTTATCGGGTAAAATTCTCGAAAAATGTAAACTTCATAAATTATGCCCGGCCTCGAGTTTAGTAAGATCCCCCGTCGACAAGTCCACAATTTAGAGTTTACCAGTCACAGGGAAGACATTGCATCTTCCCGGGTCTGCACAGCTTACACGTAAAATGAGAAATATATTAAAATATTTAATGTTTTCGGAGAAATCCAGAAAAATTTTCAAAAATCTAGAATATTATAAAATGATCATTTGTAATTAAATAAACACTTTTCAGGATGTTACACCCGCACTTTGGCTTGTTCCGCTTTTTGATCGCTTGGTCAATTGTTGATCAAGACTGGACTAGCAAAGCAGCGATGTTGGCTGCGATTTACCAGGGCATTCATTGGATGGCATTGGGTCAGGGACGCCCAATGGATGATTTTCCCGCATTTCCTCCATTTGCAGCTCCACCAGTTGCTGTTTCACCTTCTCCTCCATCTTCTCCACCTACGGATGATACGGAGATGGGCACCGAGGGAGATGACCTGTTTAATGAGGAGGACTTGTTTTGAGGCGCCAGGGCCTATTATTTTCGTACTCTTTCTGCTTTATTTTTCTGTCTTTACTTTCAGTCCACTGTACATACTATTGGAAAACTTGATTTCTTTTGGATACAGTGGGACACTGCATGTCTGAGGTTTGGAAGAGGGGAATTATGATTTTTTTGTGATTGCTTGCTTTTTGGATATATATATTGACTCTCTTCTCTTTCTTTTGCTTTTGCTGAAATTCTTTTTTTCCCAAATTTTGGATCTGAGTGAGCTGAATTATGACTTGAGGGTTGCAGGGATTATGCATTAAGCAGAAGAGTGTGCTTTGAGGCAAGTTGGATTTGTGCATGCTTGATTTCTAATTTGAATATCTGTTGATTGTGTGGATCAAATATACACCTCACTGCTTGGGAACTCATTTGTAAAAATTCAGAATTTTGTGCTTACACTTATTGCCATAACTGTGTATGAGAGAATTTTCCTGTTGCATGTGTGGTGGATTTTGGAATATGAATGAAATGTATGATTGGAAAAATTTATGATTGACATGGGTATAGTCAATTTTGCATCTTAGAGACTTGTCTAATTCCCTTTTGAGGCGAAATCCTAGGCAATGCTTTTTCAAGGAAATGACTAGGGCACTTGTTTGGACCGATTGAGCTTTTCAAGCCAACCTTGATTGAATGAGTTCCCTAGTACCTTTTTTAAAACCTAGTGTGCATGTGTGTGGCCTGATTTTTACTTCTTTAAACCTAATCTCTCCACCCTCTTAAACTATGCTTGTGAAAGAAAAATTTATTCCCCTTATTACAGGTCCCTTGTTGAGCACATGATTGAGCAGTTCTGTTGGTTTGAGCCATAGTGTTTTGCATGATGCTAAGAATCCAGGAATTTGTGGTTACTAACTTTCATTCAAAAATTGTATTAAAGAAGAAGAAGAAGAAGAAGAAGAAGAAGAAGAAGAAGAAAAGAAAGAAAGAAAGAAAGAAAGAAAGAAAGAAAGAAAGAAAGAAAGAAAGAAATGAAAAGAAAAAAAAAAAGAGAAAAAAGTAAAGAAGGAAATTTGTTGTGTAAATTGAAGCCCTTTTGATTAAATGATGAGAAAATGGAATAAAGAAGGCTGATTTTTCAATTTGGATTTTGTTTATGCATCTACATGGTTGGCTTGATTCAATGGAAGTGGTTTATTATATGATTGATATTTGAATTCGAATCCTTTCCCTTCTTTCTAAGCCACTACCCTTAGCCTTATATTACAAGCTTAAAAGACCCTTATGATCTTTGATTCTGTCTTGCCTACATTAGTAGAGAAAGGGATGAAGGATATTCTTTTGAGAGTGCATGTGCATTTTATAAATTCATCCATCTTGCTCTTCATGATTAGGAAAGGGTCTTAAATACATGAGCTTGGGAAATCTTTCATGCACAAAAATGGTATTCAAGGGTAATCATGATAGTTGGAAATTTCTTGTATTTGTGGACCTTGTTGTGAGGTTGTGAAGTGATTTCTGAGCATATGAATGATAATTGGGAGTTGGATATGCCTTTGTTCAATTTACCTCATGTTTCTTGA
Source organism: Ormosia emarginata (assembly GCA_029884605.1). Lineage (NCBI taxonomy): Eukaryota > Viridiplantae > Streptophyta > Magnoliopsida > Fabales > Fabaceae > Ormosia > Ormosia emarginata. The sequence continues at coordinate 12,759,665 of JAQQTP010000090.1, forward strand.
ACTTTGGATTGGATTGTAATCCCTCTTCCTTTGCTTGGATTAGTTTGCTCGAGGACTAGCAAAACTTTAGGTTTGAGGGTGTGATAACTTCAGAAAATGAAGTTAATTCACTTGAATTTGATTGTAGTGGAGCATGCTATCCTTAAGTTTTCAAGGCCATATGTTCAATTAATGCATGACTTTGCTGAATTAAGCTTGTTAATTCAAATGATTAAGAATTGAATCTTTGAAGATCTTGTTTATAGAAGTTAGGTGGATTATCGTTTGATGGACTTTAATATTGTTTTGATACTGGTATCTAAGATAGGAAAGGCCTTGGAAGGGATGAGTAAAGTGAATAGAAGCTCAAATTGTGAAGAAAACATCAAGAGAATATGCTGCAAACCCATGCCTAGGCATGACAAATCCATGCCTAGGCATGGCCCTTGCAGTTTCTCAGGAATCCCAGGCAAAGACATTCATGCCTAGGCGTGGAAAATCCATGCCTAGGCATGACAAGTTCAGTTTTTCAGTATTTTCAGACGGAGATCCACACGCCTAGGCTTGGTAAAGTCACTCCTAAGCGTGGCAAGCAGAGGAAAGGCATGTGATTCATAACCATGCCTAGGAGTGGGAAAGCCACGGCTAGGCATGGAAAAATTTCTGATACACGAGTTTAACCCTTATATTCTGATTTTTGGGAAAAAAAGGGGATCTTCAATTATGACCTAAGCACGAAACTAATAGAGAAAGGGAGAGGAGGAGAAACCCATTTGGATTAGAGGTGACTCAAGGGAGAATCAAGATCAAGGAGGAAGATCAAGCTTGGAATCTCACCATTCTTGTTCATTCTTTCCCTTTTCCCTCTTGATTTGTAACTTGATGGATCATTTGATTTCATTTGTTTTCTTCTCCTTCATAATGTGTAACTAAACTCTAATCTAAGGGCTTTCTAGGATCTTGCTATGGATTTGATTAACTTGTAATTAGTTGAGTATTCTTTCAATGAAATTGGTTTTGTTCATTCATATTTATACTTAGTGCTTGTTATTGATTGGCCATTAATTGCATGATTTTAATATTCCGATTGAACTAGAAATAGGGTGTTGTGAATATGGATATGGTATGGTTGATGTATGTTTAATTACATTCTATGGATATGTGTGTGTTGATTAATTAAGGGGATGGACATATACCTCTTAGTCATGCATGACAAGTGTTTGATAATTGGTCTCAATGAGTGATTCTTATGTTAACTCATATGGACACATAGTGGAATAGTTAGGTTTCACATGGGTAATTATCCTAGACATAGGCTCTTATCTATTGATAGTTATTAGCTAACAAATATCATTTCATTGATTGGTGCTTGTTAATTACAATTAATCATTGAAGTAGCAAGTGAATAGGGACCCCTAGGCATTAATCATTCTCATCTTCTCTTATGAAATTGGTGTTTAGTATTTTCTTATTTTGTTTCTTTTAAGTTGTTATTTTAATTATAATTCACTGTCACATTTCGATTGCTTGGATAAAATTTTATAGATATTAATTAAGTTTTAGCATTGTTCTAATTGTCAATCCCTTAGGACATGATACTCTACTCTCAAATATATATTACTTGTCGACCGGTGCACTTGCAAAATTTTGGATAACCAACAAGTTTTTGAAGTCGGCTTCACCTTCTCCTTTGTTTGGGGGAGGTAAAGCTGACTTTATGGGGCCTTTTGTATCATCTTTTGGCAATCGTTATATTCTTGTAGCTGTGGATTATGTGTCGAAGTAGGTGAAAGCCTGTGTTTTACCCACTTGTGACTCCAAGGTGGTCTTGGTTTTTCTGAAAAAGAATATTTTCTCAAGGTTTGGCACCTCTCGTGCTATTATTAGTGATGAGGGATCTCATTCCTTTTTGAGATATTGTCAGTCCGTTGACAACGGTCACAGTTGGCTGCAAAGGAGTAAGAATCTCGAAACAAAGAAGGCCAATAGAAGCCTGATTGCAACACCTTAGCTGCTGTCCTTTCACCACCATAGTGACCTCCATATGGTGAAGCATGACATTGCTCAAGTATCGTACTAGTCTCTTCCATAGGAATGCATCTTCTAAGCACTTGATCAGCACACTGCTTAAAGAGAAATGGTTCATCCTAATAAAATATCTGACATCATAAAGAAATTTCTTTTTCTGATGATAAGACATTTCAGATGGCACCAATCCACTCACTATGTAGTTAGCAAAATCAGCATACTAAGGATCTGAACTAGTAAACACAACAAATAATTGTTCATCTGGAAATGTCTCACCAATCAAGGCTGGGTCTTGCTGATACTTCTCATTCTCTAACCTAGAAAGATGATCAGTCCCCTGATTTTCAGCACCTTTTTGGTCTCTGATCTCAAGATCAAACTCTTGTAATAATAACACCCAGCGAATCAACCTTGACTTGGCATCCTTTTTACTTACTAGATACTTGATGGCAAAGTGATCTGTGAAGACAATGACTTTGGTGCCAACCAAATATGCTCTGAACTTGTCAAAAGCAAACACTACAATAAGGAGCTCTTTCTCAGTGGTGGTGTAGTTCAACTGAGCATCATTGAGTGTCCGGCTTGCATAATAGATAGAATAAAAGATTTTGTTCTTCTTTTAGCCCAACACTGCTCCAATTGTATAGTCACTAGCGTCATACATGAGCTTAAATGGTACACTCCAATAATATGGAGTAGTAATAATGGGTGTTGAGACAAACCTTTTCTTCAATTCCACAAAGGCTTCCATACAAGCTTCATCAAACTTGAAAACCACATCCTTTTCCAGCAAGTTACACAATGGTTTAGCAAGCTTAGAGAAGTTTTTGATGAACCGCCGATAGAATCTAGCATGACCAAGGAAACTCTGAACTCCCTTCACTGAAATTGGTAGAGGAAGTTTCTCAATCACTTCAATTTTAGCTTGGTCCACTTCCATTCCTTTAGACACTCTATGGCCAAGTACTATTCCCTCTTGGACCATAAAATGACACTTCTCCCAATTAAGCACCAAATTAGTTTCCTCGCACCTTTGCAACACTAGGGCTAAGTTCTGAAGACAACCATCGAAGGAATCACCAAAAATAAAGAAATCATCCATTAATATCTCCAAGAAATTCTCCACGATATCAGTGAAAATGACCATCATACACCTCTAAAAAGTAGCAGGGGCATTGCATAACCCAAAGGGCATTCTTCTGAAAGCATAAGTACCATATGGGTAGGTGATAATCACATATTTTATTCATTAAGAAACCCTTATGTTTAGTCATTTACACTCTCCATATTCTTAATTGATTGAGTTTGGTATGATTTTGTGAGTTTGAGCTCAAATTGGTCCTAATTGAATATTTTCAGCATTATTGAGATTTGACACTGTTTCTGTATTTTGGCCATAACTTGAGTTCCTAATATCTGATGAACATGAAGTTTACCTTGTAGGAAAGCTAAGAGGAAGCTCTACAACTTTGATGAAGAGCTCAAAGTCCGATTCAGATGTCTAAGGGACCTAAGTTTACATGGAAGTCAGAATACAGGTTCTGTCAGTAGAATCCGAACAGTGTGCACTCATAAAATCATATCTCAAGATGTAATGATGGAGATGGGCTGAAATTTGGACAGTGGATATTCAAGATCCAAATAAACAACTTTCATGAAGAACACATTTTGAGAAAAAGAAGTCTAGTAGGACATTTTGAGCTTGCAAATCGGAACAGAGGAGCTGAAGTTGGGTTTGAGCAACCTATGGTATTTGGGACATATCTTGGGCTTAAGGAAGCCAAATTGGATGCACCAGCTATCCATTTTATATCCAAGACAAGGATATACAACTTTCATGAAGAACACTTTTCGTGGTTCTGAAGTATAGTGGGTCGTTTTTGGCTTCCAAGTCAGACACGAAATTTTCGTCCTCAACCACCCACTCATCCATCCACTAATCCACTCATCCACTAACTCACCCACTCATCCACTCATACACTAATCCAACCACTTAACCACTCCACCCACTCATCCACTAATCCATCCACTCACCCATTCATGTCCATAATTTTCCACTCACTAAAAGTCCTTTGGCATTTTTCACTAATTCAACCACTCAACCATTCCACTCACTCATCCACTAAACCAATCCACTAAACCAACCCACTAATCCATCCACTCAAACACTCCACTCACTCATCCACTCATCCACCCACTTCCCTTTGTCATTTTGTTACCTTAGACTTCTATAAAAGGCACCATTTATCATGAACAACATGTAATTCTCCTTCATTTCTCTCTAAGTTTCTTCTTGCTTCTTCATAGTTTCTCATAGTTTTGTATATTTTGATGCTCCCCTTCATGATAATAGAGGGCTAAGCTACTTTGGGTCAATTTAGAACTCTTGAAGAGATTGTGGTTTGGATTCTTAAGACCTTGGTTATGTATTGTATTTGATTTGTAATTGAATTCCTCCTTTCTTCTTCTTTTTCTTCTTCTTGATCTTGAATGCATGAATGGTGATTCTATTTATGTTGATCTGATTGATCTTGGTTTAAGATTGAGATTTGTGATGAAACTTAGAACTGATTGATCTAAACTAATCACATAAATGAAGATTGAGATTTGTGATGAAACTTAGAACTGATTGATCTAAATTAATCATAGAATTGAAGAGGTTAGGTTACTGATTTGTGCCTAAGTTAATTGAATTCGGTACTTGAAATTAACATAGATTTTTATGAATGATGCAATTGCGGATTTGTGTTTATCACTTGTTAATTGAATTCTAGACGATCGTCTAGTATGAATTCTGGATTTAATGCAAAGATCTCGGTTAGATCCAAATTAACAATTCAATTGCGATTCAAGTGTTTTATGAAGGGTCTATGATTGAATCCACCCAATCTTGGATAGGTTTCTAAATTGACTACTCTTTAATTGTTATTTCTTCCATTAATTTTGTTAAGTACGATCTTAAACTGTCAAACCCCCCTTTTTCTAACTTTCACTTGATTTGATCAAATTGCATCTACGATCCTTGAGGAGACGATCCGGTGTTGTTCACTATACTACAAGTTTAGGTAATAACTTCGGTTATAATTTTGACTGAGTTCGGCGCTCGTCAAAATTTTGGCGCCGTTGCCGGGGATTAGTAAGTGTAATCTTTTCATTTTAAGTGTTTTTACTAACTTTTGCTTTTTATTAACTTTTCTAACAATGGACCATGCATAATGGAGTCAAAACTTGAGGAATTGACTTCTTTGGTAAGACATATAGTAGTGAGACAACAATTACCTGTGCAGGAAGCTACACTTGTGTGTAACATTTGTTTTTGTTCATCTCACCCCACATATGCATGCCCTACACTTCAGTATGGTAGTTCTGTTTTTCCAGATCAATTTGTTGCAGCAGTTGGTTATTTTCCTGATGAACCACAGTTCAAAGTAGCAACAAAGTTATGACCCATTCTTCAACACATACAACCCTAGCGGGAATACTATCCCGATCTGGGATATGGCAATAAGGCATCACTACAAGGAACAATCATTTCAATATGAGCAGCCATTCCAGCAGATAACAAGTCCATCAACCACAAAACTTGAGCCTTCATGGGAGGACTTGATGAAAACCCAAATTGAGTTCCAACAGAATTTCACTGCCACTATTCAGGATTTAACAACCCAAATTGAGCAGATGACAACCACTATTAATGAACTGAGAAGTCAAGAGTCAGACCAACTCTCTTCTCAAACAATTTTCAACTCCCTGCATTCTAATTGTCATATTGATTTACCTGCAGATTTAGTTGAGGAAACTCATGATGAGTTGTGTGCTGAATTTCCTGATTTTATTGATTTTAATGATTCTATCAATTGCAACTCATGTACTGATTGTGACGGTGATATAAAATGTGTTATGTGTGCTGAGATTTCGCATATTTGAAAGTGATGATTCTGTTTACGCAGCATCTAATGATATTGAAGGGTCTATCAACAATGCAGTTGCAGAATCTGAAACACATAGGGAGATGGAGTTGAAGGCCATTGAGGAATTTTCAAAGAAGGAGGAAAGTCAGCAGATGCTAGTAACTACTGAAGTGGATTTTGTTTTTAGGCCATGGTCCAGATTATCAATGAAAGCAGGATTGCAAAATTACACGTATTGCATGCCATTGGTGAAGTCAAGGAAGACCAATGGGACCCCAATGTGAACCCTCATGCTTCAAGCTTCACTTGGTCGTTACACTTCAACCAATGGGACCGTAGTGGAAGCTATCATGTTGTGTCAACCATAACCTGGTCATCACGTTTCAACCAATGGGATCCTGGTGGAGTCTTTTCACCAACCTCACTTAATAAGACCAATGGACACCGCCTCAAACAGTATCATGAACTTCCAGAGAATGCAGAAGTGGAGGTGATGAACCTTCTCCATCCGCATTATGAATGAAAAAAAAAAGAAAAAAAATAAAAAAAAACAGTTGTGTGCCCGACAATGAGGTAGGTAGTGCCATTAAATTTTGTCACTCGGAAGCATGTGGAGGTCATTTTTTTTCTTCAGCGACAACAACTGTGAAAATCTTGCAGTATGGATTTTATTGGCCTACTTTATTCAAGGTCTGTTACACCTTTTGTAAAAGCTGCGGAAATTGATAAAAAAAAAAGATCTGCTTTGAGATTATCATCTACACCTACTCCTTGGAAAATTAAGATCTAGGTGGCACAGTTCTTTTGCTGTCAAACACGTGTATCCTCTGGGGCCATAGATATTGAGGATCCTAGGAATGGTAATGCGCTTAAAGTTAATGGACAAAGACTCAACCATTCCTGGAAAACCAAGTTCTTGAGTTCTTTGTGTTACCGGTTAAGTGGCGGATACGGTACTCCATGACTCTTAAGTCGGTTTATTTTTCAGTTTCCCAAAATAACTGAACCCTTCTTCTCCTTCAAAATGGATGTCATTCTTTCAAACCTGAGAAAACATTTTCCTTCTCTTCCTCAAAATGCTCTGAGAAAAATCTACAAAGTTCGATGTGAAAGATTGAGACTGTTAATGCACAAAAGTATGCCAGAAGATGTACGCTGGATAATTGAAGCGAAGGTCCGATTAGCAGGTGAGTCCTCAATTTTATTTGACTCATATATGCCCGGTCTTGGAAGAAGTTCATATTCTAAAATGAGAAGAGCAAAAACGTTACAAGTCTGTCACAAATATGGACGGTGGAACTGTAACAAGCGATGTCATACTTTGGGGATGGTTTTCGCAAATAGAGAAGATAAAATTTTCTTCATTAAGAATGGACTGAGTAAGGAGTCATTAGATGATATCTTATTGACTCTTGAGACGCATTCTTGTGGATTGGTGCATCGTGAAATTCTTAATTTGTGGAATCTCTTCAAGGATGAAGAAAAACGCCACAGTCTTGGGAATGTGACTCTAAAAGACCCTGTTTGCCAATTTATAAGAAAATTGGATGGGAAGCTTATCCTCGACTCATAGAAGACGTTTAAGCCACATTCGGACGTTAAACCAGAGGCGAGATGTGAGCCATATCCACAAACAATCTATATATATCATCTTCTTCTTCTTCTTCTTCATGTCATCTCTAAAAAAAAAACAAAAAAAAAAAAAAAAAAAAAAAAAAAACAAAAAAAAACAAAAAACAAAAAACAAAAAACAAAAAAAAACAAAAATTATGTATACGTCTTAGGGTTGGCTTTGGTAACACACACCGTGAATGGGGAAATGCATGCATCTGATCCAGCCTTCTTAATTGAAAAACAAAGAAGGTAGATTGTATCCCACATGTGAGGCAAACCCGGTCGTATTATGGCCACTTGTCCCTTTTGGGAGCCCTATGTTCTTACTGGTCTTGAATGGGTCGAATCTTGGTTAACAATGCTTTGGCACAAAGCCGAAAGAGCAGACTACCTCCATCCCAATCTTAAGTAAGTATGCACTCATCTTTCATCAAGTTTTTCTAACAATTTCAAAAAAAAAAAAAAAAAAGGACGTGATGTCTCATCGCACTCATGACGCGTATGTATAAAGATACGCCATGGAAACTGTACATTGGTATGTCATCATTTTCTATTTCTTTTATCTTTGTATCATTTTGTTGTATTTTGATTTTTGTACAGACGATCCTTTGAGCAGGGTCCTTCAGGGGTTTTTAGACTTCTTTACCTTGATAGTTTTCTTGAAGTCAAAAACAAAAAACAAAAACAAAAAACAAAAAAAAACAAAAAAAACAAAAAAAAAGAGGGAAAAAAAAGATTTTGTGTTTCCTAATTTCAACCTTTTCTGACAACAGCCAACCTACCCTTATAGGTGCAATTATTTCCCTTTCCATTCTTTTTCTTATTTAAACACTCCATTTTCCTTCAACTCAGAGACACTCAAAGGGAGGAAGAGTATAAAATGGGGGCTTCTATTCGTAACCTCAAAAATGTCTGTGTTTTTTGTGGGTCAAGTTATGGGAAGGGATTAGAGTTTGTAAACGCAGCTAGCACTCTTGGTCGATCACTTGCGGCGAGGAATATTCATCTTGTATATGGGGGAGGTTGCCGTGGGTTAATGGGGGCTATATCACTTGCTGCCTTTTTAGGAGGCAGTCAAGTTTTAGGTGTTATTCCTAAACCTTTAACTGAAAATAACATCACTGGAAGGACAGTTGGAGAAGAAATTCAAGTAACATCTATGCATGGACGAATGAAAACAATGGTTGACAATTCTGATGCATTTCTTGTCTTACCTGGTGGTTTTGGTACTTTGGAAGAGATTTTTCAAATTGTCTCTTGGGCTGAACTGAACATCCACCATAAACCCATTGGTTTGTTGAATGTTAATAATTTCTTTGATCTTTTGTTATTTTTTTCTTGACAAAGCTGTGGAACAGAAATTTATCACTCCTTCAAGCAAGACAACTTCTTATCTCTGCCTCCACTATTGATGAGCTCATTGATAAATTAGAAGCTTTTGAGTATGTACATGATAAGGTATTAGCTCAGATAGATTGGTCAACAAGAAGCAAAGCGAAGGAAGTACCAAGAAAAAAAAAGCCAGATCTGACACTTTCTCTTTAATGGGTTTGATTTTATTAAAAAAAAAATTTGTTGTTTTGTTTGGAAAGTATGATATGATTGTCATGGACTTATTAAACCAATTAGTGATGGCCGAGTAAGGAGAATTTTACTCTTGAGACGCATCTTAATTGGTGGCAAAGTAAGGAGTTTTTTTAGGTAGTAATTAATTAGTATTAAATTGTGGAAGTACTAACGTTTTCTTGTTTAATTTCTTTTCGTGTCGTCGATGCGAATCGACAAGTGTGCTTCTTTTACGCTTGGCGTTGATTCACTTATTATCAGTTGTGTTGCTCTTTTCTATATCTCTTTCACATTGAGGGCAATGTTATATTAAGTGTGGGGGAGAGATTTTAGCATGTTTCTTTTGGTTGTTAAAAAAAAAAACACAAAAAAAGGATCATTGCATGATTGAATAACTTTTCTCCCTTCTTGAACTGATATGCTTGGAGATGGATGATTGAATTGATGAATTGAGTTTGATGGATTCATACCTTGTGAGATTTTGAGCCTAATGGATGGATTTAACATTTATGTCATTCTCTTCTTTCTTGTGTGATTTTCACTCATGTTAATGACCACTCTAGAACTTGCTTTGATTCTTTTTTAAGCTACATTTCACTTGCATGCATGAACATGATTGAGGCCCTCTTTCTTAATTAGCTAGTTTAACCAAATAGTCAACCTTGTTTTCAATATGATATCAAGCACTCTTTTGACTTCTTGAAAATTCTCTGATTCCTGCTAACCTTGTATATTTTCCTTTGCTTAACCCCTTTGAGCTTATTTGACCATTCCTTGTTTCTAGCTCATTATGTGCCTTAAATGAGAAATCGTGTTCTTACTTTACCTTAGGGAATAAAAGAACATTAGCTTGGTTAATGGATGAGTTTTTGAACAAGTGTGGGGGTGTGTGTACAAAATGGTTATTGAAAAAGAAAAGAGTGCCCAAAAAGATGAGTTCCTAATATGTATATAGTTATGTTCATATATATAAAAAAAAAAGAAAAAAAAAAAAAAAAAAACCAAGTGTTTAAAAAAAAAAGAAAAGGATTGGGAAATGAATATGTAAAGGGATATACACTAGAGTTGGGATGAACTTTTATGCTTGTTATTTGAACTCAGCTCTCATTTGCTTTTATTCTCTTTGGTATTTATCTTCTCATATCCATTTTATCCTCTCCTGTTACCTTAACCTCACAACAACCTTGAATAAAGTCCTCATGATTTGTGTGTGCATGTGTTTTGAGTAGTGGAGAAGTAGAAGATAAGCAAGCTTATGGTAGTGCAATTTTCATGAGTTGAATTGAGTGAAATACCTACCTTTTAAACACTTGAGAGATTGAGAGGGGATCTTGTGAAGATCTATCATTCTCGATTCATGTTGAAGATACCTTACTTGTTAGTTTGAGATGTGGAGAATTGTTAACTCATGAATGTTTTGATCCCTTGAACCTTTGGTTGTTCTTCTTGATTGTAAAATTTTGGGTTCTTGAATGTCGTTGGAATTTAAATTTTTAATCTCTTATGTCCTTGTTTTGGTCTTGAGTTTTGCCCAGGAGTGCAAAAAGCTAAGTGTGGGGGAATTTGATAATCACATATTTTATTCATTAAGAAACCCTTATGTTTAGTCATTTACACTCTCCATATTCTTAATTGATTGAGTTTGGTATGATTTTGTGAGTTTGAGCTCAAATTGGTCCTAATTGAATATTTTCAGCATTATTGAGATTTGACATTGTTTCTGTATTTTGGACATAACTTGAGTTTCTAATATCTGATGAACATGAATTTTACCTTGTAGGAAAGCTAAGAGGAAGCTCTACAACTTTGATGAAGAGCTCGAAGTCCGATTCAGATGTCTAAGGGACCTAAGTTTACATGGAAGTCAGAATACGAGTTCTATCAGTAGAATCCGAACAGTGTGCACTCATAAAATCATATCTCAAGATGTAATAATGGATATGGGCTGAAATTTGGATAGTGGATAGTCAAGATCCAAATAAACAACTTTCATGAAGAACACATTTTGAGAAAAAGAAGTCTAATAGGTCATTTTGAGCTTGCAAGTCGGAACAGAGGAGCTGAAGTTGGGTTTGAGCAACCTACGGTATTTGGGACATATCTTGGGCTTAAGGAAGCCAAATTGGATGAACCACCTATCCATTTTATAGCCAAGACAAGGATATACAAATTTTATGAAGAACACTTTTCGTGGTTCTGAAGTATAGTGGGTCGTTTTTGGCTTCCAAGTCAGACACGAAATTTTCATCCTCAACCACCCACTCATCCATCCACTAATCCACTCATCCACTAACTCACCCACTCATCCACTCATACACTAATCCAACCACTTAACCACTCCACCCACTCATCCACTAATCCATCCACTAATCCATCCACTCACCCATTCATGTCCATAATTTCCCACTCACTAAAAGTCCTTTGGCATTTTTCACTAATTCAACCACTCAACCATTCCACTCACTCATCCACTAAACCAATCCACTAAACCAACCCACTAATCCATCCACTCAAACACTCCACTCACTCATCCACCCACTTCCCTTTGTCATTTTGTTACCTTAGACTTCTATAAAAGGAATCATTTATCATGAACAACATGTAATTCTCCTTCATTTCTCTCTAAGTTTCTTCTTGCTTCTTCATAGTTTCTCATAGTTTTGTATATTTTGATACTCCCCTTCATGGTAATAGAGGGCTAAGCTACTTTGGGTCAATTTAGAACTCTTGAAGAGATTGTGGTTTGGATTCTTGAGACCTTGGTTATGTATTGTATTTGATTTGTAATTGAATTCCTCCTTTCTTCTTCTTTTTCTTCTTCTTGATCTTGAATGCATGAATGGTGATTCTATTTATGTTGATCTGATTGATCTTGGTTTAAGATTGAGATTTGTGATGAAACTTAGAACTGATTGATCTAAACTAATCACATAAATGAAGATTGAGATTTGTGATGAAACTTAGAATTGATTGATCTAAATTAATCACAGAATTGAAGAGGTTAGGTTACTGATTTGTGCCTAAGTTAATTGAATTCGGTACTTGAAATTAACATAGATTTTCATGAATGATGCGACTGCGGATTTGTGTTTATCACTTGTTAATTGAATTCTAGACGATCGTCTAGTATGAATTCTGGATTTAATGCAGAGATCTCGGTTAGATCCAAATTAACAATTCAATTGCGATTCAAGTATTTTATGAAGGGTCTATGATTGAATCCACCCAATCTTGGATAGGTTTCTAAATTGACTACTCTTTAATTGTTATTTCTTCCATTAATTTTGTTAAGTACGATCTTAAACTGTCAAACCCCCCTTTTTCTAACTTTCACTTGATTTGATCAAATTGCATCTACGATCTTTGAGGAGACGATCCGGTGTTGTTCACTATACTACAAGTTTAGGTAATAACTTCGGTTATAATTTTGACTGAGTTCGGCGCTCGTCAGTAGGTGAATGTTGTTTTCTCTTGATCAGCTGGGGTAATCGTAATCTGATTATAGCCCGAGTACCCATCCAAGAAATAGTAAAACTCATGACCTGCCAAGTTATCCAGCATCTGATCAATAAATGGCAATGAAAAATGATCCTTACGAGTTGCAGTGTTAAGCTTCCTGTAATCCATGCATATGCACCATCCAGTGACAGTCCTGGTGGGAATCAAATCATTATTCTCATTCGCTACAACTGTTATTCCACCTTTCTTGGGCATGCACTGAACTGGGCTCACCTATTTGCTATCAGAAATAAGGTATATGATACCCGTATCCAGCCACTTGATAATCTCTTTTTTGACAACCTCTTTCATGATGGGATTTAGGTGCCTTTGATGTTCAATGGTTGGCTTATGGTCAGCTTCCAACAATATTTTGTGCATGCAAATGGTGGGGCTAATACCTCTGATATCCGCAATGGACCACGCCAAGGCCTATTCGTATTCCTTGAGCACTCTGAGTAACTTGGATTCTTGATCTTCTAATAAGGATAAGGAGATGATAACTGGCAATGTGGACTCCTCTCCTATGTATGAATATCTCAAATGATCAGGCAGTGGCTTGAGCTCCAGCTTGGGTGAAACTATGACAGAGGGCTGGAGACTGAGCTTATCAGAAGGTATGTTCAACGGTTCAAAACCTGGTATCCTGTAAAACTTAGCAGACACGTCAAGTAGTTTAATACATTCCATCACATCATCCTTATCTACATGCTTATGTATGGATGTTAATGATAAAGCAAGGGGATCTTCAGTTATGACCTAAGCATGAAACCAAGAGAGAAAGGGAGAAGAGGAGAAACCCATTTGGATTGGAGGTGACTCAAGGGAGAATCAAGATCAAGGAAGAAGATCAAACTTAGAATCTCACCATTCTTGTTCATTCTTTCCTTTTTCTCTCTTGATTTGTAACTTGATGGATCATTTGATTTCATTTGTTTTCTTCTCTTTCATAATGTGTAACTAAACACTAATCTAGGGGCTCTCTAGGATCTTGCTATGGATTCGATTAACTTGTAATTAGTTGAGTATTCTTTCAATGAAATTGGTTTTGTTCATCCATATCTATGCTTAGTGCTTATTATTGATTGGCCATTAATTACATGATTTTAATATTCCAATTGAACTAGAAATAGGGTGTTGTGAATATGGAGAAGTTATGGTTGATGTATGTTCAATTACATTCTATTGGTATGGGTGTATTGATTAACTAAGGGGATGAACACATACCTCTTGGTCATGCATGACAAGTGTTTGATAATTAGTCTCAATGAGTGATTCTTATGTTAACTCATATGGACACATAGTGGAATAGCTAGGTTTTACATGGGTAATTGTCTTAGACATAGGCTCTTATCTATTGATGGTTATTAGCTAACAAATATCATTTTATTGATTGGTACTTGTTAATTGCAATTAATCATTAAAGTAGCAAGTGAATAGGGACCCCTAGGCTTTAATCATTCTCATCTTCTCTTGTGGAATTGGTGTTTGGTATTTTCTTATTTTGTTTCTTTTAAGTTGTTATTTTAATTACAATTCACTGTCACATTTCGATTGCTTGGATAAAATTTTGTGGATATTGATTAAGTTTTAGCATTGTTATAATTGCCAATCCCTTGGGACATGATACTCTACTCTCAAATATATATTACTTGTCGACTCGTGCGCTTGCGGAATTTCGAATAACCAACATTGAGCATGATCAGACATTAGTTTTTCCTTATATGCAAAAATATCACCAACGTGAGAAAATTCATCATGAGTATGGTTAGGAAATGCTTTAGCAGGGTCAAAGAAGGATTTAGAAACCATTGGTGAGATGTGAGCATGGTTCCCTCCAACATGAGTAGGTTCATATCTAAGTTGAGCATTATCAGTCTCACTATCCCATCTTTCTTGCTTCTTATATTCTTTTTTATCTTTTTTTTGTGTTTCTTTTCTTCCTTTATGCACTACTTTCTTTTAGTTTCTCTTGTGGCTTTAGAGCTCGATCATGTTTGTGCTTTGTCCTCAATTTAGATCCTTTATCTACTGGCTCTATTTCCTCTAATCTCATTAACATGATATTTGTGCTAGTATAGGATTGGCCTCCAAGTTTTGATGTTTTTTTTTTCAATTTTTATTTCAAAATGCTTGAAAATGAGTGTTAACAACATGCCATATGAAAAACTAGTAGTTTTTTTTAGATGCACAATAGTTATCATGTATCCAAAAATGAGATAATGAAGATTGAGAGACTTCTTCTTGTTCAAGTGATACTTTACCATCATGTCTTGCTCAATGACTTCTTAATAACTCCCAGCTTTTGGTAAAATAAAATGACAACACATAGAATGAAAGATCCTTGCTATGGAGTTAAGCTTGTTTAATGTGTGAGGTGGTTCATCTTCAAGGAAAATAGTGTAAAAAACATCTTCTTTCAAAGTATAATAGTGTGTGTACTAGCTATCCTCAAGGAAGATTTTGTGACCTCTGATTCTAACTCTGGTTACTTTTCCCAAAACCTTTTCATAAATAGTTATCATTCCTTTGAGTGTGCATGAAAGTGAGAGGACCCCTCTTTCTTTTACTTCATATGTAGTATAGAACGCTCTCACCAAATTTAGGTAGACCTACTCAGAGATTTTGAATAACTTTTTCTATTTTTACTTCTTGACGTATCTTTCAACATTCATCCTATTTCTTGCCATTTCAACCAATGAAATCTTTCTTTTAGCTACAGTGGTCTTTCCTTTGAAGTACTCATTAAAATGTTCTTTGAGTTCTAGGGTCTTGAACAAAGTCACTAGTTGTGGTTGGATAGATGCTACTTCTTCTTCTTCTTCTTCTTCTTCTTCTTCTTCTTTTATCTCAGTAACTTTCTTGTCTTGCTTCTGAGGCTTTGGAGCTTTGTCATGCCTCTTCTTTTTTATTAGTTTAGAACCTTTATCAATATGTTCTTTTTTCTCAAGATGTATTAGCTCCAAATTCTTCATTAATAAGATAGGGTCTTCTTTCTCATATTCTTCCTCATTTATGATCATATTAAAATGCTTCAAGAAATTAATCAAAAGAATCCCATAAGGCAAACTAATTGGTCTCTTAGGATTTTCTTTAGCAATTATCATGCATTTGAGAGCCAAATAATGAGGATTGAGTGGTTGCACCTCCTTTATGTGGCACATAATGACCAAGTCAGGATCCATAATCTTCCCAACATTTCTAACTCCAAGCAATATAATATGACATAATAGAAAGTGTAGAGAACTAATCATAAAGTTTAACTTATGAACTGTGTGAGGTGGATCATCTTCCTTGAACAAAGAGTCAAGTACATATTTTTTCCCCAATGCCTAAAAGACCCATCAATTATGATGATCATATAGATGTTCTCCTTTGTTCTTCACTCAATAATTTCAACCAGAACAACACTATTCATAATGATTTAAATGCAGACTTGAGATGGGTGGCTGAGAAGGGTCGCAGGTAACTTTCTCATCACCTTTTGTACTTCATTATGCTCAAATATCAAACTCAGATATATGTTCTCAGATTCACTTTCTCATATCCATATAAGCACAATTAAGCAAAAAAACAACATATAATGCATATAGAGAACATGCATAAGCATTCATATTCCAAGATTAATCACTTGAGGACAAACATATTAAAATTTTCTCTTATAGAATAAACCTTTTAACAACTAAGGGAGTTTATGAAAATATCTGCCATTGATGGCTAGTTTCAACAAGTTTAAGTTTGAAATCCCCTTTTTGAACATGGTAAAAAATAAAATAATATCTTGAATGTTGAATAGGAACTTTAGAACAAAAACCAAGTCACTAGTAATAACACAAAATACTAGAATGTGAATACACCTCAAATAATCCTTAACATGATATTTTATCCAAAGAAGTTGTGAGCAATAGCTGGTTGCTGAGACATATTTAGTTTTATTAGTTTATAGAATAATGGAGTTTTGCTTCTTGGATTATTAAGACAAAAAGGCTTTACCTCGAAATGACAGCCTCCACTTTTTCATTTCATCTCCACTACCTCTAACAAAATCAGCATCACAAAATCTACCTAGATCAATGCTTTCTCATGTGTGTTTAGTGCCACATAAGGATGTAGAGTTGTTCCATTTACTTTGCATCCTCTATATTGAGTCTCCTTAATAAGTCTTATGTATTTCTCTTGATGAGTAAAGACTCCAGACCTTTCTTGTTCAATTTGCACGTCAAGGAAGAACTTTTTTCACTAATTATGTTCTTCTCAAATTTTCCTTTCATCAATTTAGAGACATCCTTGCACAACAACTCATTACTGAAATAAAAAATGATATCATTCAAATATAAATGAACAAGAAGAAAATTGATATTTGAAATATTTTCTAAGGAGTATGATGTAAACTTTCCTTCTAGTAAAATTTCTTTCTAAACAAAAAATTGCTTTACCTTTTATACCAAACATGGAGCTTGCTTTAATCCATTGAGAGCTTTTAAAAGTTTAAACATAATTTTAAAAAACCACTCTCAAAAGCAAGGGATTGTTTGACATACACCTTTTATTGATAAAACCATTAAGAAAACAAAATTAACATTTATTTAATAAAGATCAAAGTTCTTATAGAAAGCATAAGGAAACAATATTCAAATTGCTTCATGTATAGCTACAGGGGCATAAGTTTTATCAAATTTTATATCTTCTTATTGATAATACCCTTGAGTCATTAACCTTGATTTTCTTACTACATTCCCCTTTCATCAAGCTTGTTTACCAGCAAAAGTCTTTCAAATGATTAATTCTTTGGGATGAGAAAGGCACTGCTTCTATTTTTCTAGGCATTTAAGTATGGTGGTCAGAAGGGTTTTGAGAAGGTTAATGGCTCTTCTCATAATCTTTCTTAACTTTATTCTTTGACTGATCTTTTTCATCCTTCTCTTTTTTGGGTTTTGTTGTCAAGTGGCTTCAAACTTAAGAGGGGATAAATTGAGTTTGTAAAATATTTTCGCAAACTTTTTTGTAAAACATTTGTTTATCAGTCTTTGTTGAAGCTATTAATTTTAAGAATTGAATAGAAACATGAAGATGAGAACTTCTTACACAAGCTTTATCAAATAACAACCAAGAATCAAATTATTCAAGAAAGCACAAAGTTGTAAATTGCTAAAACGCAAAAGAGATAGGGAAAAAAGTGTGCAAACAATGATTTTTGTATTAGTTCAGCGCTCCTTGTGACCTATATCTACTCTTCAAGTTGTGATTGGCTTTTGTCCTATAAAACTTTGTTTTAATAATAACAAGCATGAAGATGTTGCAAGATCAAGTCCACGACCTTCAAGAATAGTTTTAGGACTTAGATCATCGTGTAAAGGTATAAAAGGATTCACACTAATGTTCTAAAACATGCTTTCCAAAGAACCCAAATAGCACACATATTTTCAAGCTTCAAAATGATTTTTGGTTTCCAAAGAAACAATCACTAAGTGCCCAAAAGTTTATAAGATCATTTGGAATCAATTGGCAATGTTTAAAAGTTATATGAAATGATTTTCAAATGGTTTATTCGAATAAGTGTTTCCTTATTCGAATAACCAAAGTCAGAGATGCCAAAAATTTCATCTTGTTAAGCTTTATTCGAATAAAGCCCTGATTTATTCGAATAGAGGTTCAAAACAAGTCTTGGCGTGTATGGTTTATTCAAATAACCAAAATGTTGTTCGAATAACACGTTTTTAAAGAAACCAACTTTTACTGGTTTATTCGAATAACAACATTGTTATTCGAATAACACGTTTTTAAAGAAACCAGATTTGAATATGTTATTCGAATAACAGAAGTGTTATTCGAATAACACGTTCTAGAGACAAAATTACCTTCGTGCTATTTGAAGCTTTATTCAAATAACAAAGTTGTTATTCGAATAAAAGCTTATACCAAAAATTGAAATAACATCTAGTTTGAAGCCACTAATGCTCCAACAATCTCCCCAACGACTCTAATCTTTGATGGGCTATAAATAGAAGTTGTTGTGCATTTATGGAGGTTAGAAAATCAATTTGAAAATCCTGGTTGAGTATTAATACGAGCTTTCACATTCATTTCATTATATACTATATTTTGAGCTTCAAAGTGTGAATCCATATACTTATTGAGCTTCAATTTGTATTATCCACTCTTGAGAGAGTTTCAATTCATTTATACTTTGTTTAAACTGTAAAAGAAGGTGAGGTATCCCTCGAAGCTATAAGGGTGAGGTATACCTTGAAGTTGAGGCTCAAACACAAAGAGTGATATATCCCAAGGTGTGTTGAGTGCTTTATTATGTAAAGGTAGCAAGCACTTACTGAAACTTGAAGTTTTAGTGAAAAATCTCAAGTGATTGCTTAAGGATTAGACGTAGGTCACAAGGAGTGACTGAACCAGGATAAACCTTATGTTTGATCTTTTAAACTTTGCTCCTTTAATTTTATACACTGTCTTATTTGCTTGCTTGGATATTATCTTGCTTGACTGATTCATTTGTGAGTGAAAGCATTCAATCTTCTCTATCTATTTATCTCTATCAATCAATAACTTCAACGAAAATTGATAATCAAGTGTTTTGCGAAAGATTTGTGAAAATATTTTACAAACTCAGTTCACCCCCCCTCTTGAGATTGAGGCCACTTGTTAACATAGGTGATATACCTAAGACTTTCCTTTAATCTTCAAGTTTCCGTAGGTGCTTGGAACCTTTACACTAAAGAGCACTCACAACTCTATTGGGATACCTCACATTTAGTGTTTGAGCCTCACTCATAAGGGATACCTCGCCCTTTTGCTCTCTTGAGGGATACCTTACCTTATTATACAAATTACAGGATGAAAGAACAAGCAGAATTCTCACAAGAGTAAATAATACAAATTGAAGTTCAACGAGTATTAAAGAATCACACACTAAAGCTCAAAACAGTGGCTTATGAGAATAAATAGTTAGAACTTGCAATGAATGCTTAATAATGATTTTT
Source organism: Ormosia emarginata (assembly GCA_029884605.1). NCBI lineage: Eukaryota > Viridiplantae > Streptophyta > Magnoliopsida > Fabales > Fabaceae > Ormosia > Ormosia emarginata. Next base: position 12,779,253 of record JAQQTP010000090.1, read on the forward strand.
CAAATTGTTTTCTAATGAGTTTAAGTCCCTAAAGCTTTGCATTTAAAGCCCATGATTTAATAAAGCCATTGGGGGTAGTTGAGAGCATTGAACGGAGAAACTAGCCATTATTTTTTGTTTTTAGAAACCCAGATAATCGATTATTTGAAACTCATAATTGATTATTTGCGAAAGGATATGAAACTTTAGTTTCTGAAATACACCAATAATCAATTATAGAATAGCCATAATCGATTCATTCTTTTTAAAAACTTAAGGCTTGTCTTTCAAGAGAATCAAATAATTGATTTTGCATAGGCAATAGTCAATTATTTGTGTGAAGAACCAGAAATTAGACATTCTAATCGAATTCAATAATCAATTATGACAATGCTATAATCGATTATTACTTAAAGGATTCAAAGTCATGACATTTTAACTTACTCAAATAATTGATTATAGAAAGCTCATAATCAATTATTTGCGAGACAAAAAAGAAAGAACATTCTACTAGGTTCAAATAATCGATTATGCCAAGGGCCTAATCTATTATTTGGCTTCCAAATTCATTAAAAAAGAAGTCATGATTGCCCACAATTTTCCAAAGCATTTTTAAACCATTTAAACTCATTTTTGCTTAGTTTTCAAAACATGATTTTTTTTTTCTCATAAAAGGTTAGATTGGATGAAACACTTACCTAAATTTGAGATATGAACCTAATGTGATTTCTTTTTACCTTTGCAAGGGATCTATGTCCTATTAACGAATCTTGAAGAATCTTAGAGCTTAATCTTTTGCACATTTCTTTTTTGTTTTTTAGGTAACTTGACGGGGTAAACACGCCTATCAACCAACCAAAAGAAAACTACATCACAAGCCTAACAAAAGCTACACCAACACTATAATTCTTGAGAAGATGAGCAATACAGGGGGAGGATCATTAAAGGTATGTAACCCAAAATCTAACTTATGGCCTCAACGAGCAAGACTATTAGCGACTCAATTAGCCTCTCGAAAGATATGGACTATTCTCACAGTTCAATCACGCCGGATAAGATGGAAAATTTGCTAAAAAATGGAGAAAGCTAGGTGGCAAGAGTCCTTATAATTATGAATGAGAGTTAGAGCACACTTTGAATCTAGCTCCATCCTAACAAAGCGACAACCAACATTCCATGCAAGCTCGAGAGTATGAGCTACCCCCGATAACTCAACAATCATAATAAAGCTAACACTTTAATAGCTAAGCAACCTAACTAGTCAAATCACGAAGGATGCCTACGCATGCAGCACCCTGGGTTTTGGAAACAAACCCGTCGCTGTTGGCCATAACCCAACCCATGTTAGGGTGCGACCAAGCAACGAGAATAGGAGTAAGTATAGCGGACTGTTCAGGCTTTGAAAAGAAGAAGCAGTAGCAGAAAAATTTCTGAATCTCCCCCAAGACTTAAACCAATGGTCCTGGATATTCAGTTGTAAGTGGATGAAGATCTCTTCATTCTGAGCTTGCCATAACATGTGGTATGTAGTGGCAAAAATGGACCCTCAGTCTGCGTTAAACTCGCCATACTTCCCCCTGTCCCTTTGCAAGTTTTGCAGAAGCCAGGGATGCAACATCAAATCAAAGAGATTCTGTTGTAACTTAGGATGAATGAGGCACATCCAAAGGGCTCGGAGAGTATGCATGATTCTCTCCACAATGTTCATTCTACAACGCTGACAAACTGGACAATAAGATAAATGACTGTAGCATCTAAACTGGTTGGTTAACAGGCTATCTCTAGCTAAAGAAAAGTTTTGATCCTTTCCATTGCTTTCCACTTCTAAATTAGGCAAAAAAAGAGATTGGATGGTTTACAAATCAGACCCATCAATATTACTATTAGTAAACTTGAGATTAAAGGTGCCATCATGCCAGGAGCCCAAGCAACAATATTAGGTCCAGAATCCACAGTAGTAGGTTTCATGCCAACAATTCTAGCACACATCTCCTAAGAAAAAAAAGAGACTAACACATTCCAATTCCAAGGACCATTGGTATCAACATAGCTAAGAGCCTTTACATGTAATTTTGGCTCTTCAATTGGAGTTAGGGATAAATTAAGGAGAGGCCCAAGCCTAGAAACCCAATTGTCTATTCAAAACTTAGTAGTCATCCTATCCCCAATCCTCCAAATAATATTCTTCGCAATTACATCCCAATTCCTGCTAACGCCCTTCCAAAGATTCGAGGAATGCCGCCCAGTCTCAACCAAAGGGACAAGATCATTGTCATATTTACATTTATAATGAAGAACACATGCCAAAACATCTCTGTTATAAACAAGCCCCCAACCATCCTTTCTATGAAAACATTATTAACAGCTTTAGTATGGCGAAGACCAAGGCCTCCAATAGCCTTAAGGGAGCAAACATTGTTCCAACTCACCAAATGAACCTTCCTGTTCTTATTCGAGGAGCCTCAAAGAATATTGCGACAACTTTTATCAATCTCCTCACAAATAGAAACAGGTAAGGACAAGGTTTGAATAACATAAGATGGTATAGTCGAAATAACTGAAGAACAAAGGGTGAGTCTACCTGCTAAAGACAAATAAGAAACCTTCCAACTAGCTAATCTAGACATGAGTCTGTCCGTGATATAACTAAAAGTATGCCTTGTCATTCTTTTATAAATCAAAGGAATAACAAATATTTCCATAGATTCAATGTTAAAGAATAACCAAAAGCTTTAGAAATCTCCATGGCTCTAGAATGATGACGTTTTTTGAGAAATAAATTTTGGTCTTCTCTGCACTAACTTTTTTACCCGAGCTAGCACAAAACAAATCCAGACAAAAGTTGATCACTTCAGCCTAATCAAAAGAAGCTTAGAATATAGGAAAAAGGTCATCTGCAAAGCAAATATAAGATATAAAAGGTCATTTGCAAAGCAAATAACCGATTTCCCAAAATCATTATCCACAACAGTTATAATCAATTAAGAAAATCTCTCAATACAAATCACAAAAAAAGGACAGAGAGGATGTCCCTGCCTAATGCCTCTATTAGGGACAAAATTGCCAATTCTATCACCATTCCAAATGATGTCCACAAAATATAAGGAGATAAAATGCCATATGAGATTGATGAGGCTAGTATGAAGACCAATATCTTTCAAGGAATCAACAACAAAACCCTAACTAAGGCGATCATAAGCCTTTTCAAGATCAATCTTAATATCTATGAAACCTTTCCTACCTTTTTTACCTCTTCACGGTATGAATAACCTCTTAGACAATGATAACATTATTAGAGCCATGACGCCAGGAACAAAGTCACATTGGTTGGAGGAAATAATGATAGGCATCACACTTTTCAATCTATTAGCTATGACCTTAGTGATCACCTTATAAATGACATTGCATAGACTAATAGGATAGAGTTTCCGAATAGTTTCAGGATGATCTACTTTAGGAATGAGAGAAATAAAAGTTTGATTTATGTCTCTCACCTGAACAAGATTTTCAAAAATAGTGGAAACCATTCTGCAAATGGACGGACCCACAATAGACCATTGGCTCTAAGAGAAAAACAAATGGAGACTATCTGGGCTAGGAGCTTTGAGACCACCTATATTGAACAAAGCATTCTTAATTTCTGCCATGGATAAAGGAGCATGAATGTCTTGAATATCAGAGTTTTATAACTGAGGAAAATAACCAGACAGAAAAAAAGGCTGCACATAATCATTTTGCTGGTATAGGTTAAGTAAAAAGCTTCTAGCCATCTCTTTAAGCATTCCATCATCATGGACCCAAGTGCCATTGCAATCCTTTAAGCTGACAATTTTATTTCTTCTTCTATGAGAAATAGCAGAAAGATGAAAATACTTGGTATTTTAATCCCCTAGTAATATCCACTTGCAGGTAGATTTCTTAGCTCAAAGAGTCTATTCTTCAAAAATCACCTTCTCATACTCAACCCATACTCAACCCACAAAAACGAATAAACATGGTCTAAAAAAGGAATAGGGCCATTCATTAGAGACCTATGAATCCCACCTATACGATTTAAGAGCATCTTTTTTCAATGCTGAATGTGGGCAAAAGCCTTTCATTTCCAATCCTTAGCCACTGTAGAGAAACTGTCAATATTGATATTCCACTCAACATTACAATTCCAATTGACACGCACAAGGCTATGGAAAGAATCATGACCCAGCCAAGCCTTCATGAATGTAAAAGGTTTAAGAGTCTTGTTAGATAAATATCCTCTCGTCAATCTAATCCAGAGAGCGGTGTGATCAGAATTGAAGAAAGGAAGATGGCTAACAATGGAATCTGGAAATATCAGCTGCCACTCATCATTATAACATACTTTATCTAACCTCTTCTTAACCTTGCCATTCCTCCAAGTAAAAGGAGAGCCATGAAATCCTCCATCTGAAAGTTTATATAGGTTTCCACACAATCTTTAAAGTCAGCACACACACCTCTAGAAGCAGAAGGACCTTGATGCTTAGAATCCATTAGAATATCGTTAAAATTACCAACAATGCACCAAGGACTATTAATAGAACTGCTCAAATTTTTAAGGTCTCTCCATAAATTAGTCCTGAGAGATATTTGCCATCTACCATAGCAGATAGTGAGGACCCAAGAATTACCCATATAAATTTTAATATCCAAGTGTACATACTGTGCTGTAGAAGTAATAACATTTATATTCCAACAACCTGAATCCCAAAGACACAAGATACCACCCGCAAACCCATTAGCCTTAACTCTAAACCAAGAATCAAAGCCCATATTTTTAATCACCCAATCAGCCTTGAGACCAGTGATCCTAGTTTCCAAAATAGCAAGAAAAGATACTAGATATGGTTTAGAGATGTCTTTAATCATAAAAGAAAAAACACGATTCCTTGCCGCTCTATAATGCCAAACAACTATATTTCCTGTTGTATTCAAGGCAACAACTAGAAATAAAATAACAACCAAACCCCAGTAATCAAGTTTTCGTAGGCCCAGAAAAGTCCCCTCCTCATTTGCACTATCATCCTTCGCCTCTGAGACATCAACAAAACTTATAGTCTCCTGGTCAATAATAATGAAAGATCCCTCAACTAGTGGAGCCTTGACGTTCTCATTAGAAGAATGTTGTTTTATATTTGATCTTATCACACTCTTTTTTTCTAGTAGGCTTCTTGGCCTTTAGTTCCTGCGTTTTCTTCAAGGGAACATCAAGTAAATGAAGGTTTCTAAGTTTCGAGAAATTCTTACCTAAATCATGGACATCATAGTTAGGTACACTAAATTAATTAAAGATATTTTCGTGAAATTAATTAGGTCCATAATTTGTTGGCCTAAATTCGATGTATTCTTCTTTCTAGGAAGTAGGAACCCCGTGGAATTTTTAGACCCCTCTAAATGGACCTCCAATAGAAACACTTACGTCTTTGACCCCCTTAGCCCTTTTTAATCTCTTGCTAAGCCCACTGTCCTTGCCCTGTGATTTAGATGAGTCCTCTGCTCCCATATTCCACCAAAGGGGCTCATGATAACATTTTAAGCATGTTCCTTGTCATCCATATGAACCACTTTGGGCTTCTATTTCCATTCTTTCCAAATTGGGTCATTGCCTTTAAATGGGTCAATGTTCGATTTCTTAACAGCAATACCTTTGACTAACTAGACTCCTTCCTTAAGACTTGTTTACCAAATATAGGACCAAAATATTCTTCCATAAATTGAGATTAGACATTACCTCATCCCATCATTCCTTAAAGTTATGTTTAGAATGAATAAAAAAAAGAAATGATTTGATTTGAGTTAAATTAAATTGATTTGATTTGATTTAAAAATTAAATTTTGTGTTTGAAACTTTAAAAAAAAAATAGGATTTGAATTGATTTAGAAATCAAATTTTGTGTTTGGAATTTATTAAAATGAGAATTGATTTGATTTGATTTTATTATTTTATATTTTAACCCTTATGAAAGGTTGTTAGAGGTAGTTACTAAGGGTAAAATAATCTATTTATTTCAAATCAAATCAAATCTTAACAAATCCTATCAAAATTGATAGAATTTCTAAAACAAAAGGAATGAAATCCATGAGATTTTAGAAATCAAATCATTTCTTATTTTTAAACATTCCAAATACAATTTAATTAAATTTAATTTACAAATCAAATCATTTCTCATTTTTTTACATTCCAAACACACTATGAAGGTTCTCAAATTTATTGCTCTTCAATGCACTGTTATTCCCCCTTTTGACTTTATCTCAGTAGTTGTACGATGTTTGGTCCTTTATTTTTTCGAGTAACTATCAACCAATCCCCATGCTCTCCATCCTCATCAAATCCTGTTGATTCATTAAGTTGATTTTCAGTCATGGATTTTGTGGCATGACTGTTCAACCCTACTGCATCAGCAGTAACAACCCTAAGTTCAACAACCACCATAGTTGAACCAACACCGCCGTCCATGGGCTTCTCTGCCTTACTAGAAACATGAGCAATTTTACATTTTGTGTTAACATGTCCATAGCAGTTACAATGAGCATAAATTATATGAAGCCCCTAGTATTCTGTCTTATGCCAGTGGTCGTGAATCCAAACCTTCCTCATTACAAGTTGGATAAGATTGATTTCCACGCATACTCTTACAAAATTCCCCCTAGTAACTTTAGATGTGTTGATATCCACTTTATGGGTTTGCCAACAACACTTGCCAACACTATAAGAACACTTTCATCATAGAAGACTAAATTAAGACTTGGAAATCTAACCCAAATAAGGGTCTTAGCAATCCTTGCAATTGAGGACACAAAATCGTGTGACCAAGTCCTCATAGCAAGATAATGATCAAACATCATCCATGGCCCTCTATTTATCACCTTACTCCAGTTTTCCTCAAGATCAAACTTAACCATGAAGAAACCATTATCAACATCCATGATATCATATCCACCCACGGTTTTCCAAGTTGACTTTAGTCTATCCCTCACAGCTAGGTATCCCACATTTTTCCCTAGCAGCTTAATAATCAAAGCATCTTGCCAAGGACGACACAACTCTTCAAGCATTTTCTCAGCAAGATAAAGCTTAGGCCGCAACCTATTCTCATCCTCAAATTCAACTCTAGCTAGATTATCTTCAAGCAGGTCCACCTTCCGATGAGGTGGAGGAGGACTTTTCTTCCTAGTCACCGTAACACGAAAGGACACACCCGTAAAAGGATTAAACTCATTGCCTTTGACTCTACTCCACCTTTATCTGGTGGTTTGGTTAGTGGGAAAACAATTGGGTCTCACTGGATTCCCTCACTCTCAACCTCCATGCCTCTTCTATTTTTTTTTAAAAAAAATAAAATTTTAGGGGTCACAAGTGTTTACACATGATGTACCAAGACCTAAACCTTTGAGTCAATCCGACTAATTCTTTAGCATATTTCTTCCTTATTTGTTATCATCAAAACTATTGTCATTGCCAATTACAAGTTTCTCATTCAAGCCCCACTGCTTTACTTCATTTTTCAAGCAGTAAAGATATTTCCTTTGTCATTGTCTCCACATTTGACAAAACTTCCATATTTACGATAATTTAATTTGAGGAATATGAATCTATCCCACATCATTTATCTTAAGAATTATTGTCTGTTTAGGAACCATATTTCCTATTTTCTCTTTGTCTTAAAGTACACTTGTAGAAAAAAGAATCACTTGTTTTGGTACCTAAATTTTTTGGGTCCTTTTGGATTAGTCACTCTCATCTTGAGTGACTTATTTCTATAACAATAGGACGAAGCCTTCGTGGCCAACCTTGTTATAGTAGAAACAAGTCACTTTAGATTTCTTAGCAGGTGCAAAGAAGATTTAAACCATTTTTGCTTTGATGCTCTCTTATATCCCAATCTAATCTTGTTCAAGGCATATTTTTTACTTCTTAGAAATCTGTCAAGGTTCTTGGTGCCATTAATAGACTTAGTTAATTCTGTTGTTAGCACTTCAAATTTCTCTTTCAACACTTGAGTTTTAGAGGAGGTTTGAAAAGGTTGTTGAGAGGAGAGTTGAGAAGAATTAACAAACTTGAGCTTGGTTGATGCTGTCAAGTCAACGTTTAGCTTCAACATGCTTCCATTTTCTTAGTTTAAAGTATTCTTCTCATGTTTTAAAATATCATTTTCTTTCAAAGTCTCAAAAAGCTTTTTCTTAAGAGAGGAGTACTTTTCAACAAGAATTTTGGAATCTCAAAAGTAAATTCACTAATTTCATCTTGCTCATCATCACTTGAGGAGTCTTCATCAAGATCCTCTAATATAGCCATCATCTCTTCCTTGTTTCTTCCTCATTTCTTCCACATTCTCTGATTTTTTTAAGATATGAATGAGAGCTCTTCTTTATTAGAGATGTCATCATCTCCATCACTTTCTTCATTTAATTCCATGATTGAGTTCAATATTGATGGTTGAGTAGAGTGAAGAGAAGAGTATTTGTAAGAACTCCTCTAAATTGACTTGATGGCTATGAATTTTCCTTTTTTGGGAACATCTTCATTCATCTCAGCCATCTTTTGTTCATGAACCTTCAAATATCCACGTAGCTCATCAAGCTTCAAAATTGAGAGATCTTTTGCTTCTTGGATAGCAGTGACCTATAGCCTTCATATTTTGGGCAAGCTTCTAAGTATCTTTCTCATATATTCTTGGTTAAAATTGGTTTTCCTAAGAGAATTTAGGCCATTCACAATGACTGTGAACCTTGCAAATATTTCATCTATCATTTCATACTCTTGCATTTTGAGCAACTCATATTGATGGCCTAACATGTTGGCTTTGGCTTTTTTCACTTGATTGGTTCCTTCATGAGCTATCCTCAAAGTGTCCCATTTCTCTTTTGTTGTATTATATCTGACTATCTTGTCATACTTATTTTTACTTAAGACACAAGTTAGGTAGAGCTTTGCCTTAGAGTTCAGAACATATTTGTTCTTTTTTTTTTCTTCTGTTTAAGTATCTTTTGGTTTCACCATTGTTCTTCCATCTTTAAGACAAGTAGAGGGAATGAATGGACAATTCTTTATGATTCCCTAAAGGTCTATGTGTTGAGATTCAATAAATAACCTTATGCAGTCTTTCCTATAGTAGTAATCTTTCCCATTAAACATAGGTGATCTACTTATTGAAGAACTTTCAGTAAAGAATATGCCTCCTTCTTGATATATATGTCATCCTTCCTTTGGATCTCTTTCCTCTCGTGTTGTTAGGGCACAACCAAGAGTCTAACTTTGATACCAACTAAAGTTGGCAAATGCACAAGAAGATGGTTGAATTATGCTCCCCAAAGATCTATGGCTTTCTTTACAAAACACATTGACCTTACTTAAACCTCTCTCAAGTCTCTAATTTGGAGTTGATTAGAGTCACAACAAGCATATAATGTGGTTAAGAAGAGTTGCTGACCACTGTTCGAAACTTGATTAGATATATCAAATTGATAAAACAAACTAAAACCTTTTTTAGGTAAGTCCCAGAAACACTCTTTGAAGTATATAAACTTACTTTAACACAAAAAATGTGGGTATCAAGAGGTTCTAAAAATATATAATTTGAATGTTCAAGACTTAGTGCCACAAATCAATTATAACCAAAACAATGTTTATCTCTTTAAAAAGAAATTTAAGACTGAAACAAAATAGTATCAAACCATTATATATGAAAGAGATAAAGGAAAGAAAAGATCATGGAGACTCTTAAGAGTATTTAAAAAGGTGTAGCTTTAATATTTAAAAACTCAGTCCCATTAATTTGTTTTAACCGAAAGCTACATTTATCTCTTAGAAACTAGATCAAACATAAATAAAATAACTTCATATGAATGTATATGAAAGAGATAGGGAAGAGAAGAGCTTAACACCATGAGTTATATTGGTTCACCTTTAATCGCTTGGGCTACATCTAGTTCCCAGCAACTCACTAGGATTTTCCACTAAAACAAGTATTATTTGAACCCTAGCCACTCCCAACTAAGCACACAAGTAGTATTTGGACACAGTCGCTCCCAACTAAATAACATATTCACAATGGCTAGCACAACCTACTAGCTCATTATCTTGATCTCTCAAGATCTAAGAGCTATTTGGGTAAGTGTATAACAATGGGTAGCTCTCTAAATCACTCAAAGAGTGGATACACAAAGTTTGGATACAAGATAGATGCCTACAACAAGATGTCAACTAATTTCACCCAATTAGGTGAAGATAAATACAATTGAATAGGGTGCAGCAACGAAAATAATTGTTCTATCAAGTTCAGCTCCTCCAACCTTTGATTTTCAAAGTTTAGAACCTTTTATAGGCTTAGAAAAACTAGCCATTTTGATTTTGGAGCTTCTGATGCACATTAAACACAAACTAGCCGCAACTAGCCCTTATTTTGTCCTTTCTAAAATTTGTCTTGAAGCTGACTTGTGCAGGGTCCTTGCGACTCTACTCATCTTTTGTTCTAATTATCTTCAACTCTGTTCAACTAAGTCCAATTGTTCTTGACTTGTTTTCTTATGTGTAGATAACTTTTCCTTGTTGTTTTCAACGAGAAGACATGTTTTTCTAGCACTCTTCATTATTTGATAATGTCTTGTGAATTATTGAAACTTTATAGCCTAAGATGGCCTTGCTCCATTTCTAATTATGAATCTTTTGAAGTCTTAGTTCTTCTCTAGTAGAATTTCTCATGCAAAAATGATTTGATCTTGTTGTTCATCATGACAAAAATATGCTATTATAATGTTCTTCACTCCTTTGATATATTCTTGTGAGCTCTTGATACCATATGATTTGAATTGACCTTGCTTAACTTGTGGCTTTGAATATTGAGGCCTTGATCACTCTTTTCAAGTTTGCTTTGACTATTCTCAAGTCTTCTATGACTCTTCTAATCATAATTGGCGATCAACTAGCCTTTCTCATATGTAAAGCATAGATATGCATATAAAAACTTAATAGAAACTCACAAAAACCAAGTTAATGCACTTTAAGAGTGTAAGAGTAATAAAGATATTTTCAAAATAGTTTGTTAATTATCAAAACCCTAATCAAAGTACTCATTTAATGGGCTTTGGAGCTTATAGTCTCCATTTTCCTTATTTGAAGCCATATTAAGATTCAGGCCTAGCCCAAAAGGAAATTTTGTTACCCTTGACTACTTGCACTTTTCCCTTTCTGTCCTTACACCACAACTAGGCATCTAGTAGACACAGCATTATTTATTGTTATTTCATGCATATTAGCATTATTAGGGCCCACCCCATGCACATTACGAATCTGACTCACTTTCTTGCCAAGATCATGCACAACAATTGCCATATTAGCATTCTTATCAACATGAAATCCCCTATTCACTTTTTGATTCATACCCCCCATAAAATTCTCATCTCCTATATCATTAGCTTCTGCAACTATTTTAAAATGAGAACCATGGGTGTTACATCCTCCCTCGCTAACTTTCTTTTCGTTATTCGTTACACCTGTACCATAATTTTTGGGATTTGATTGGCCCTATTTTCATGGTTGTGGTTGAAATTTTCATATGTTACGCTAAACCAACATTTGGGGTCCAAAGTCAGCATCATCCTGTTGGCCTCCATGGACATGGCTGCTATGACAGTTCTAATCATGGTTGACCTCTCTATCAATATAATGTGAAGAAAACTTAGGTTAAACTTCAACTACCAAAGGAAAAGCATCCTTTCTGTGCCCTTATCTTCTGTAGTGGAAGCAAACAAGGTTTAGACCCTCATATTGTACCATATAGATCCTGTTTCTCAGCTTAAACCTTGAAGCCAACACTTTCCACAAGTCAACCTCAATGCATACTTTGGAAAACTTGCTTCACTCAATAATTAAGACTTCATCACACTCATATTCTTTTTACCTTATATGTTATTATCCACTTTAAGTGTCCACCCAAGAGTGTTCCTAATTCTCCACAGGAGATGTTTATTATAATACTCTATTGGCAACCCAGGGATTCTGATCCAAACTTCCACTCGCTTAGGTTGATCCTCAAACGAAAAGAACTCAGGCTTCCATCGCTACACCAAAAGATAATGGTCAACAATCATCCAAAGCCCTCCCTCAAAAGCTTGTGTGGCATCTCAAACATTAGAGAACTGAAGTAAGACATAATTATTTTCTAACTCTATGACCTCCACAGCTTGAGTAACCTAGATTTCAAGAACTTAAACCTTAATTGTTTCCCCAAACGTGTCATTATTAGAGAACACTTCTAAGGATTGCAATATGATTTCCTCTCCTCATTAGATACCTCCACTACTAGGCATAACAAATCCCCATTCTCCTCTTCTTTAGAGGACTCTGTGGCTGACTCCTCATCATCCTCCATATCCTTTATCAAAAGTTTCTTCATCCAAGAGATAATCCATATATAAACTATCATTAGATATTTTACCCTATTCACCTTCAAACAAGCTTCTTTGTATCACTTGTCTGGTCATATGCATGTCACTAACTGATTAATATCTTGAATGGTTGTATCGTGACCCTCTTTTTCTCTCTCAATCTGTTGAAAAGCCACCACCACACCTACCAAGGACATGTGTTGTACCTCATCAAGTTTAGCTTTCTTGTTACTATCAGTTATCAAGTCTTTCTCATCACCTGAGAGCTCATGTTTCTCCTGAGAACACTTCATTATGAAAAAAAAAGTTCACTTATAAAAGTTAACACCATGATATGGGAGCATGTTAATATGATCTCAATGAAGCAAGGTCAAATTAATGAAAGAATTAAAAAAGACTAAGTGAGAAATTATTTATTACCGTTGTTGACACCCAAATTTGTATAGGTGATTTTTTGACCTAGTACAATTCTTTTTGGCTAGCTTGCATTTATCATGCCCAAGCCCAATGCTCAAAGAAATAAAGAGATCAAGATAAATTAAATGAGCATAGAATTTACACTAACAAACAATAAAGGAAAATAAAGGGAAATACTAGAGCACATATGCATTTTAGGTGATGATCCTAATCTATTATCTATTATATTATTGGGGTATTTGGATAGACACAATTGATGTCTTAGAGAAAAATATAATATGACATCATTTCCTTCACTTAATTTATCTCTAAAATCTCAGCATTCCTCAATGTACCAATTAGATTTCTTTCCATTTTTTTAATTTATAAAAATTAATTTTTTTAATTAAATCATTAATATATACATGTTTTCAATGCTATTATTTTGCTCAGTATCAATTTAGCACCCTCGTTACTATGGTTTATAACCTAAACCAAGGAAACCCTTTGATATACTCTTTTTATTGTCATTAAATGTATTTTTGTCACCAAAAAATCTTGATTGTTCATTCGATTTCCCAATATTCCTTCATTACTTTATTTATTGCACTCTTTTCAGCAATATGTAATGGTTTTGAGGATTCTTCTTTGACAATCAAATCATCTTTGTCCAAGCATCGTCTTTTTTGGTTTGTCAATTTAGTTTTCTAATTTTTACATGTTGATTTCTGTCATATGTTCTGGTCTTGTCACGACTGTGATCGCAGCGGGAGCGGCGAACAAATAAATAAATTATTAGGAGTCGTCACTAATTTTATTTAAAATAGAAAAAATTAAAAAACCTTGTTTAAAAAATAGTCTTTGGAACCAGATTGGATTCGAGAGTCGATTATGCATAGGGAAGGGTGAAGACTTAACCCCACAGTACCCTTAATACATCTGTTTTAAAACGGTTACCCTAAATTAGTTATGCAAAATTTAATAATCTCATAATATATTTGTTTTACTCATTTTATTAAAAAAATAAAAAAAACAAATAGTTTGTGAAAATTTAAACTTTGGCTTGACGAAATAAAAATTTCGCTCCTACGTATCCTTAGGTGCAATGAGGAACTCAAAAGCACGTAGTTCTATAAAAAATAAGTGTGAGTTAGTTGATTTTATTTAAAGAAAAAGATTTAATTTTTTTAATTTTATAAAAATTTGAATTAACAAGTCGTCGCGACTCTATTAATCAAATTAAGGTTTGAATAGGTGAAGCTCGCGTCACGCTTAGAGACGTCACCCATCGATTATTGAATTTATTACTATTAAATGAGATTTTTTTCTAAAATTACCTAGAAAATAATAATAATAATAATAATAATAATAATAATGAATTATGAATCTTTATTAAATAGTAATTTATTTTAAAAAATAATTCGAATCATTAGGTTATTACAACTCAGATGATCCAAAATAGTTACAAAATTAACAAACTGTCACAACTCGGTTAATCCTGTTTCGCTCTTATAAAAAAAATTTAATTTTTTTTATATTTTTTACTTTGTAGTTTTATCATTGTCACTTTTTTTTGTTTTTTTTTAAGGCTTTTTGGCCGATTAGATTTAAGCCCACCTTTCCCAAAAAAAAAAAAAAAACTAAAACTAATCAAAACCAAAAGAGAAAAAAAAAGTACAACAGGTCTTACGAAAATAAGAAAACTAAAGAGGGGTTTTGTTTTTGATATTTGCAATGGAGAAGATGAAGATCAACAAACAGCAGCAAATTCGGCGACGGGAGTGCCGATCTTCGGCTTAGTCGACGGAGGCAGTACAGGTTGCGAGTGTCAGCTTGCCGGTTCGGGTCCGAGCGGTGAGACATTGGTGAGGGTCCTTGCGAGCACGACTCTGGTGCGGCAGATCTGGGCTGCAGCGCTTCGGGATCAACGGGTATAGACTTCGGACGATGGAATGGAGGTGGTGGTTCAACGGTAGGGTACTTCGCGGGTCGACGGCAATTCGCGGCTGGAGCAGTGCAGCACGATCTGGCTGGGACGGAGTCGATGGCCTGGAGTTTTCAGGTCTAGTCGGACGACGACAATAAGGTTAGTTTCAGTGCGAAGTGTCAGCTGGATCTGTACCGGAGATGCGAATCTGGACGCGGATCAGGAGCGCAACTAGCGTGGAGGAGTAGCGCTGTGTAGGTTTGGCTATGGGTCATGCAGCGACAGGTCACAGGTTCTAGTTTGAGCGGTGCTGGGTCGTTGGGTCGCGGTAGCTTAACGGAGACAAGGTGGTTTCCGATCTGGGTCTGGTTTTTGTCTGGTATGATTACCATACAACAATGAAGATGAGTTTTGATGACAACAAACATGAAAATGATGAGAAGACTAAGTCCAAGATCTTCAAGATTAGCTTTAGGACTTAGGATCTCTTTTGTACGGAGCATTATATAGGATATCTCATTGTTTGACTTAAAAGATCTAAAAACCTGTTTCTTACAAACTAAATTAAAGTTTTAATATAAAAGTTTGTGGAAATTCAGAAATCACCTAGTCTATTTTCTAAAGGTTTTTTAAATGGCTTTCAACAGAGGTATTCGAATAACCTGCTTCTATTTTAATACATTTTCATGTTTTCAAAAGAGGTATTTGAATACCATGCATGACATTCGAATACAGAGCTTTTCAAAATCTGTTTTAAAATTGAGGTATTCGAATAACCCATGTGGTATTCGAATATACCAAATTATTTTCAAACAGAAGTATTCGAATAACATGAGAAGTATTCAAATACACTTCGTCTGAACTGATTTCACAAGCCTTTTTAAACAGAGGTATTCGAATAACCTTATAGGTATTCGAATAACTCCCTGCAGAACTGTTTTTCACTAAACAGTGGTATTTGAATAACCATATAGGTATTCGAATAACCCACGAATCCTGTTTTAGAAAGAAACAGACATATTTCAAAATTAAATACGCAATTAAGGCTTCCAACGGGCATTTGTGCTCAAAGGCTCTATAAATAGAGACCTTGGGTCATTTCTGCAGGTCCCGGACAATCTGAACTTATTTTACTTGTGCTAAAACGTGGTTTACAATTTTCTCTCTTATTTTCTGTGCTCTTTTGCCAAAATTCTGAGATATCCTTAGAGAGTTCTATAGTGCTTCAATTTGTGATATTTACTCTTTGTGAGAGTTTCTCTTCATCTATTTTCTGTTGTATTTCTGAGAGGGTGAGGTATACCACAAAGGCTTTGTAACAAGGGTGAGGTATCCTTTGAAGGTTTGTGTAAGGGTGAGGTATCCCTAACAGTTTGAGGCTTTAGCACAAGGGTAGAGTTTTCCTGTGTGTGAAAAGTACTCTTGTTTGTAAAGGTTGCAAGCACCTGCTTTAAGCTTGTCTTGAATAGTAAAAAATCTCGAACTGTGTTTCGAGGACTGGACGTAGGCCACAAGTGGTTGGTGGTCGAACCAGAATAAATATCGTGTCTGTTTTTCTTATCCTTACTCTTTTATTTATCTGCATTCAATTTATTATTTCTTGTAATTTATTTATTGGTTGTTCTTCTTCTCTTCTTTTATCTTCACGTCTTTTTAATATTTTATTTTAGCATATTTAATTTGTTTATGCTTTTGCGAAAAAAAAATTTTAATACTTAATTCGCCCCCCTCTTGAGTACTAGAAGCCACTTGGTAACAAGTGGTATCAGAACTAGACTCTTGTATAAAGAGCTTAGCTGCTTCAAGAGAACATGGCTTCCTCAAATGGCTTTTCAGATGGATCTTCCATAAACCGATCACCCTTTTTCAATGGGGATGGTTACGCATATTGGAAGGAAAGAATAAAAATCTTCATCGAAGCTATTGATCTAGATGTGTGGGATGTTATCGAAAACGGCACATTTATACCTACACGAGTAGTCGATGGTGTAAAAATCAAGACACCTAGAAGTGATTGGTCTGATGAGGATAAAAGAAAAGTTCAATATAACTTGAAAGCTAAAAACATCATTACCACTACCTTGGGGTATGATGAATTTTTCAGAATTTCAAATTGCAAAACTGCTAAAGAGATGTGGGACACTTTACAAGTTACCTATAAGGGTACTAGTGAAGTTAAGAGGTCGAGGATCAATTCTCTTACTCGTGAATATGAATTATTTAGAATGATCTAAGGAGAAAGCATTCAAGAAATGCAAAAAAGGTTCACCCACATCGTAAATCATCTTGCATCTTTGGGAAAGAATTTTTCTAATGAAGATTTAATTAACAAAGTACTAAGATGTTTAAACAGGATTTGGCAACCCAAGATTACAATCATATCAGAATCAAGGGACATGTCGACTATGACATTAGCTACATTTTTTGGAAAACTCCATGAACACGAACTGGAGCTAAATAGACTAAGCCAAAGTGAAGAAAGTGATAAGAAGAAAAATAGCATAGCTCTCAAAGCCACTGCCTCAACAATTGATGAAGATGATGATGAGGATGGAGAAAGTACCGAAAATATTGAGCTAAATGAAGAAAACCTTAGCCTTATGGTTAAGAAATTCGGTAAGTTTCTCAGAAAGAAAGGAAACTAAAGAAGACCACCTTTTCCCCCAAAGAAACTCATCATAAGGGGGAAGGAACAAGTTCAACTCTAACTTGCTACGAGTGTGAAAAATCTGGACACATGAAAATAGAGTGTCCAATTTACCAAAATAAGATTGAGAAATTTGAAAAGAAACCCTTCAAGGAAAGAAAAGGAAGAAGAGCCTACATAGCATGGGATGATAACGACATGGACTCAACTGATAGTTCAGATAGCGAAGAAGTCCATTTATGTCTTATGGCCAAAGGAGAAGAAGAAGAAGAAAGTGACAATGAGGTAAATTCTGATTTATTGCCTTCTTATAATGAATTACAAGATGCCTTTGAAGAGTTACATGATGAATCACTAAGACTCACTAAATTAATCTCTTCTTCTAAGAAAACAATTTCTTCTCTAGAAAATCGAATTCTTATTTTAAATAAAGAAATTGAAGAATTAAAAATTGAAAATAAAACTTTGGAAATTATTGATGCATGCACATCTCATTCTTCATATGCTGCTACATCTTCATGTTGTTCCTCATGCCATTTACTTGAAAAAGAAATAGAAGACTTAAAGAACACCCTTGCTAAATTCACCTTTGGAAGGGATAATTTAAATATTTTATTAAGAAAACAAAGAGTTGTTTTTCAAAAAGCTGGAATAGGCTATAATCCTAAAAATCAACAAAAATTATATAAAAATTTCTTTGTGCATTCAAGTACTTCAAGTAGTCCTTTTATTAAATATTTCTATTGTGGAAAGAAAGGATATAGTGCATCAATATGCAATGCAAGGAAAAACATTAATACAAAAATTAGAACAAAAATGGTTTGGGTTCCCAATGGTATTATACCCAAAACTGACATTCAAGGACCCAAGAAAATTTAGGTACTAAAAGTTAAAAATTAAATTTGTGTTGTAGGTGTGCTTGAAGGCAAAGAGCTCAAATTGGTACCTCGATAGTGGATGCTCCAAGCACATGACCGGAGATAACTCAAAATTCTCATTCCTTGTTCCCAAAACTCACGGACATGTAACCTATGGAGATAACAACAATGGAAAGATTCTTGGAGTCGGCAAAGTTAGTAAGAGTCCTAACTCCTCTATTGATAATGTATTGCTTGTTGAAGGTTTGAAACATAACTTACTCAGTATTAGTCAATTATGTGATAAAAGAAATAGAGTTATATTTAATTCAAATTGTTGTATAATTGAAGATAAAAATGACAAGGATGTTAAGTTTATTGGTCATAAAGTTAATAACATTTATATGATTAGTCTTGATGATATATCTTCAAGTGATACGAAATGCTTTTTAAGTAAGGAAGATGATTCTTGGTTATGGCATATGAGAATCGCTCACATTCACATGGACCACTTAAAAAAGTTAATTTCTAAAGAACTAGTAATTTGACTACCCAAGCTCAATTTTGAAAAAGATAAATTATGTGATGCATATCAAAAGGGAAAACAAGTAAAGGTCTCTTTTAAAGCCAAAAACATTGTTTCAACTACTAGACCTTTGCAACTTTTGCATATGGATCTTTTTGGACCATTTAGAACTATGAGCTTTGGTGGGAATTACTATGCATTAGTGATTGTGGACGATTTTTCTAGATTTACATGGACTTTATTTCTTTCTCACAAAAATGATGCATTTATAGCTTTTAAGAAACTTGCCAAAGTTATCCAAAATGAAAAAGGTTTTTCAATTACATCCATAAGAACTAACCATGGTGGTGAGTTTGAAAATCATGTTTTTGAAACTTTCTGTGATGAACATGGCATTGAGCATAATTTTTCTGCCCCTAGAACTCAACAACAAAATGGAGTTGTACAAAGGAAAAATCAATCTTTGGAAGAAATGGCAAGAACTATGCTCAATGAGGCTTCTCTTCCTAAGTATTTTTGGGCGGATGCGGTAAATACCACGTGTTATGTAATGAATAGAGCCATTATAAGGCCGATTTTAAAGAAAACCCCGTATGAGTTATACAAGGGAAGAAAGCCAAATTTCTCACATTTTCATGTTTTTGGATGTAAATGTTTTGTTTTGAATAATGGAAAGGATAACTTAGGAAATTTTGATGCTAAGTCTGATGAAGGTATATTTCTAGGTTATTCTATTCATAGCAAAGCTTTTAGAATTTATAATAAAAGAACTATGACAATTGAAGAATCCATTCATGTTGCATTTGATGAAACTAATCCAAATAGGTCGAGAAAGGAGTTTGTTGTTAATGATGTTGCAGAAGCTTTGGCGAAATCACATTTGGACAATAAGGAAGAAAGGAAACAAGAAGAGGAATCACCAAATCAAGAAGAATCACAAGTCATGGACCTTCTTAAAGAATGGAGGACATCAAGACACCACCCTCTTGACTCCATAATAGGTGATATCTCAAAAGGGGTAATTGCTAGAAACTATCTTAGAAATGTATGTAATCACTTAGCCTTTGTTTCTCAAATTGAACCTAAGGATATAAGTGAAACTTTTGATGATGAACATTGGATCTTAGCTATGCAAGAGGAATTAAATCAATTTGAAAGAAACCAAGTCTGGGAATTAGTTCTTAGGCCTAATAATCACCCTATAATTGGTACTAAATGGGTTTTTAGAAACAAACTTGATGAAAATGGCTTGCTAACAAGAAATAAAGCTAGATTAGTTGCAAAATGTTATAATAAAAAAGAATGAATAGACTATGAAGAAACCTATGCACCTGTAGTTAGATTAG
Source organism: Ormosia emarginata (assembly GCA_029884605.1). Lineage (NCBI taxonomy): Eukaryota > Viridiplantae > Streptophyta > Magnoliopsida > Fabales > Fabaceae > Ormosia > Ormosia emarginata. Next base: position 12,799,336 of record JAQQTP010000090.1, read on the forward strand.
AAGCCATTAAAATGTTATTTGCGTATGCTTGCATCATGGATTTCAAGTTATATCAAATGGATGTTAAAAGTGCTTTTCTAAATGGTTTCATTCAAGAGGAAGTGTATGTTGAACAACCTCCAGGTTTTGAAAATCATGAACTACCCAACCATGTTTTTAAACTCAAAAAGGTCTTGTACGGCTTAAAACAAGCTCCTAGAGCTTGGTATGAAAGGTTGAGTAAGTTTCTTTTAGAAAACAATTTTTCAAGAGGAAAAGTCGATACTACGCTTTTTATCAAAAACAAAAAGCATAATATTCTCCTTGTATAAATATATGTGGATGACATTATCTTTGGTGCTACAAATGAATCCCTTTGCAAAGATTTTGCTAAGTCAATGCAGAATGAGTTCAAAATGTCAATGATGGGAGAACTTAATTTCTTCCTTGGGCTTCAAATTAAACAAACAAAAGAAGGGACATTCATAAGTCAAACCAACTACTGCAAAGAACTGCTCAAAAGATTCGAAATGGACAATGTTAAGCACATGGCTACACCAATGGGCACTTCTTGCTATTTAGATAAAGATGAAGGAGGTAAATCCATAGAAATAATGAAATACAGAGGTATAATTGGATCTCTTCTTTATCTTACTGCTAGTAGGTCAGATATTATGTTTAGTATTTACATGTGTGCTAGATTTCAGGCTAACCCTAAGGAATCTCATCTAAGTGCACTCCACAAATGGGTTTGTAGTACCCTAAGGGTGCATCATGCAGCCTAATAGGCTATTCCGATTCTGATTTTACGGGATGCAAAATGGACAGGAAGAGTACTAGTGGGACATGCCACTTGCTTGGTAGCTCTTTAGTTTCTTGGCATAGCAAGAAACAAAATAGTGTGGTTTTGTCTACCGCTGAGGCTGAATATGTTGCAACCGGGAGTTGTTGTACTCAAATTCTATGGATGAAGCAACAACTTCTAGACTATGGTCTTCAGCTTGATCACATCCCGATAAGATGTGACAACACTAGTGCAATAAATCTCTCTAAGAATCTCATTTTGCATTCTAGAACAAAACATATAGAGATAAGACATCATTTTATTAGAGATCATGTACAAAAAAGGGACTGCATTCTTGAATTTGTTGAAACATCTAAGCAACATGCAGATATTTTCACTAAACCCCTAGCAAAAGAAGCATTCTTTTACATTCGAGGAGAATTGAGCATAATTAATCAATCCAACATATAAGTGCTTGTAATTATTTGCTTAATTATGAATTTATCCCTTGAATTATTACTGACTTAAGTGTCGAAGATATCCCGAAATCTTTTTTGCAGGTACTCCATAAGTGGGTAAGTTTTCCGTCTCTCAAATATGCATTTCTGGACATAATATATATGCTTTCCTATTTAAGTTATTCGAATACCTCTCTATGGTATTCGAATACCATTGCTTTTGTATGTATAAATCTGTGTTTTTTCTGATAGGTCTATTCGAATAGACCTATGGCTATTCGAATACCATACATCAGTACAACATTGTTGTGTTTTTATAAGCTGGTGTATTCAAATAACTAAGTAGTTATTTGAATAACCTGAGACATATCAATATCAGTGTTTCTAATATGCCTCTGGAGTATTCGAATAGCTTCCAAGGTATTCGAATATAGGAAGAAGTATTCGAATAACCCATGGCTGGAAGCTAAGCCAAACTAGCCTAGCTATTCGAATAACTGGGTAGTTGTCGCGACTGGGATCACGGCGGAATAACGACTTAAATTACAAAATTTAAGGAGTTGCCACCAATTTTATTTTTATTGGAAAAAACTGGAAAACCCAAATAGATGATCTACGTTCAAAAACTCAGGTTCGGAAGTCTAATTATGCAGAGGGAAGGGTGGAGACTAAACCCCACAGCACACCTAATACATGCGTCCTAAGACGGTTACCTTAAATCAGTTGCGCAAATTTTTATGACTCTTAAAAATATTTATTTTACCCATTTTCAATAAAAAAAAAAAAGAATTACTAAATTAAGAAAAACTAATTTTTGGCTTGACTGGCGCACCTACGTATCTCTTGGTGCAATGGAGAACTTAAAACCACGTAGTTCTTTAGAAAATACATGCAGATTGGTTATTTTTAATTAAAAGGAATCATCAAATTGTCGCAACTCAGATGATTAAAAACAATAGGATTAACAAGCTGTCACAACTCAATTAATCCCGTTTTATTTTTCTCGACAAAGTTCAATTATTAGTTTTTTTTACTTTTTATTTTTATCATTTCATTTTTGTATTTTTTATTTTATGCCCAAACAAAAACCTTTTTTTATTATTATTACTTTTATTTTTATTATTTTATGCCCAAATAATTATCTAATACATTTTGTCACTTTTTCTTCTTTTGTGTTAATTCTTTTTTTTACTATACTCACTGAATTAAAAAAGCAACATGTTCAAAAGCTAAAAGGTCATCCTTTTTTAATAAATAAAAAAACAAAAGAATAAAACCAGACAAGAACGTTCTAGTTCTGTGATAAAGGAAAGAAACACAGGAAAGGACTTTGGTTTACCAAAAGGCAAGTAGAGGAGATATGGGAAGTGGTGGGATTTTGGCTCGAACGGTGGCTTGAAGCGGACAAAGCGGTGCGTGGTGCGACAACCTCAAGGTGGGCGTAGTTGGACCTACAAAATGGTTGGGGCAAGCTTCTCGGATCCAAAACCGACATTCTCGGACCGGGCCAGTGCCTTGCTTGGATGAGCTGACTGGAACGGGTTCGACGTCGGACAATGGGCTCGGCAACAACGGTTCGCGGGCTGTGCAGGTGCTGGTGCGGTCGGTTTTAGCGACGGTGGAGCAGATCCAGTGCGGCACGCGGTGGTTCGCGGCTCTCACGGTGGAGCTCCGTCGCGGGATGAAGCGGTTCATCAGCGTTGGACTTGGACGGCCTGATCTGGAGAGAGAACGTGAGTTTCGGTTTTCTTGGGGGTGTGGTGGTTTAGTTAGTTACTTGGTTGATGGTGGTTTGGGGGAGTGGGTGTTGATGAAGTGAAAATGATGAAGGTGGAGATGAAGGTGTGGTGAGGATGAAGTTTGTGGGTGGTGGTAGATGAAGTGAAAATGGTGAAGGTGGAGATGTTTTTCTGTACTCCGCAAAACAAACCTTCTGAAAATTATTGAGCCCCCCTCCCTTTTTTGTTCTGTGTTTTCTTCTTGTAGGCACTTGTAGAATTGGATCCTCTACCAGTAAGGAAGATTAGGCTTGGTTATGCAGATATGGGTGGCTATTCTTTTCTAGCTCAGTTTCTACTTTCATGAATTTTCTTTGGGTTGGGACCTTCTCCAAGTTTCTATCTCTGCCATTTTACCATTTTCGTGTCTTTGCTTTTTTATTGAGCTTTGGATTGCAAACTTACAGAAACGTGACAGACTTGACAGTGGGATAATGGAATGCTGGTTGCATTTCAACTATTGGTTAAACTTGGTTTTGTTGAATTATTTTGAATGAGACAGATGGACCTAACAAGCAAAGAAAACAGGAACGTAATTGCAAAATCCTTTCCCCCCTGTTTCTTTCTTTTTTTTTTCAAAAGAAATCATTTTTTTTATTTTTTATTTATTTTTATTTATATTTTTTTAGCCCAGACAAAATTGGGTATTATTAGCGATTTTCTTTACTTGTTTCTTACTAGAGACTATGAATAATCGTAGTTTTTATATTATTGTCGTAAGAAAAGAGTAAAGATGTTAATATAAATTTTGTCTGGCAATGCATGAGATGACGCGAATGGACAAGGCAAAGACGCTAATTGAAAACTACTGAGTTCAAATGCGGATTTACGAGTTGTTGTAGCATCGTCAATCATACTAGGGTGAAACTCAGCATAAAGCCAGAAACGTCACCATATTGTCAATAAGTTGTCGCAGCTCAATTGACACTTACTGATTAAAAAAGGTTTTTTTGTGTTTTTTTTTCTATTTTTTTGTTTTTTTTTTGGAAATAATGTTAGGTGACATCGTGACCTGGAATTGTAAAAGGCAATGGGCTAGACCCGGAATTTAAAAGATAGTGGGCATTTGGCGTCCCGAAATCTAAAAAGAAGTGGGCATCTTGCGTCCTGAAAATTAAAAAGCATTGGGTATCTGGCGTCCCAAAAATTAAAAAGCAGTGGGTATCTGACGTCTTGAAAATTAAAAGGCAGTGGGTATCTAACGTCCTGAAAATTAAAAGTAGTGGGTATCTGGGTCCCGAAAATTAAAAAGCATTGGGTGTCTAGCGTCCTGAAAATTTAAATGACAGTAGGCTTCTGTATCCCAAAATTTATAAAGCAGTGGGCTTTTGTGTCCTGAAATTTAAAATACAGCGGGCTTCTGTGTCCCAAAAATTTAAATGACAGTGAACTTCTGTGTCCTAAAAATTTAAATGATAACGAGCTTCTATGTCCCAAAATTTAAATAATAGTGAGCTTTTGTGTCCCAAAATTTAAATGACAGTAGGCATCTATGTCCCGAAATTTAAATGACAGTGGGCTTCTGTGTCCCAAAATTTAAAATGCAGTGGGCATCTGTGTCCCAAAATTTAAAATGCAGTGGGTTTCTGTGTTTCGAAATTTAAATGATAATGGGCTTGGCCCGGAAGATTTTTCTTCTTCTCTTTCTTCTCCTTCTTTTTTTTTTCTTCTTTTTTCCTTTTTTTAGGAAAAATCATTAGGTCATGGACCTAAATTTTGTAAAACAATGGTCATCAAGTCAAGGACTTGAGATTATTATTACTATTATTATTTTTTAAAAGAGAGATCATTAGGCCATGGACCTAAATTTTTTGTGAAAGCTACTAAGTCAAGGACTTGGAATTTTTATTTAAGCTTTTTTTTCTTTTTTTAAGCTTTTTTTTTCTATTCTCTATAGTGAAGCTTGGCGTGAAAGCCAAAGACGTCACTTTCATAGGCTGTTGCAGCTCATTGTCTTTCGATCACGAAAAGATATTGCACTGTTCATTCATGCAACTCAAAATCTAAAGATCACGTCAATAGATTGTAAACACCACGTAGAAAAAAAAGCTTTTTTTTTTGTATACTGGATGCTAATTGCTTCCTCTAAAAATTTTGATCCATCAAATCCAGGCGCAGGCTCTCGCAAACTAGGCTTATCAACTTATTTCAAATTCCTTTGGATCTTCAAACATTGAGTATCTTTCCTTTCAAATTTAATCATCAGGCACACAGTCCCTCTCTTCTTCCTAGCTTTCTTCATTTCCTCCTTGAGATAACATTTCCCTTTCGATTGGAACTTACAAGTTCTTTTTAGTCTAAATTGTTCATCAGGGAATTACCATTAGATAGTCATATCATAGTGTGATACTTATGTTCACCATACCTGAAGCATTACGTAACAGATAGACATGGATTCAAAGGTACAACAAGAAAAAAAAAGAACAACTTCCAGATTGACCTTGGAAGTTTGACCACAAAAAGGGTATTTACAAAGGATGAATATATGGAAAAAAAGATACAAACAACGATGTTAGATTCAAAGTGGTGTGGCTCCAATATGGATTGGTTCGACCTTTATGAAAATGATCTTTAGTTGCCCACGAGACATTATGGCCAACGATTTCCTTCTACTGAGCATCTACATCAAGCCAAATTAAACCAAAGAGAAATTTGCCCCAGTGTAGGTCAAATTGAACCAAAGAGAAATTTGTCCCAGTCTAGGACTGAATTGAATAGGGTAGACACCCTAATGACCATAAGATTTGCCCTAGCATAGGTCAAATTGAACCAAGGAAAAAAAAATTGCCCCAGTTTAGAGTTGAATTGGACAAAGTAGAAAGTTGTCCTAGCCAAATTGAACCAAAGAGAAATTTGTCCCAGTCTAGGACTGAATTGAATAGGGCAAAAACTCGTCCTAATGACCAAAAGATTTGCCCCGGCATAGGCTCAAACAGGGTAGGCACTTGCCCCAGTGTAAGTCTCTCTTTTTTTTCTTTTTTTTTAATTTCTTTCTTTTTTAAAAAAAGCAATGAGTTAGATACTTGGATGAGCATTACCTTTTGCCTCAAAATTAAAACTTACGAAAATAAAAGCAATCATTCATTGATCAGAATGGACTTTTTAAGGATTATAACGTGGCCAAGGTTAGTGGTTATGAAATGAAAGATATAAGGCTCAAACAAGTATTTAAGGGTTAAATGGGACAAAGGATCCTTATTCAAAATTAAATCTTGTTAACTGCTTTTGCGTTTTCAAGCACACTTTTCTCTTATTGTTCCTCATTTCTTCCCTTTTTCTTTTCACTTCAATCATTCACCTTTATCATAACACATTTCATTTCATTTTCTTTCTTTCCCTTCTCTCTTTTTATTTATTTATTTTTTGGTTTTTCATCATCATTTTTTTTCACTTCCTGCGTTTTTCACCTTTTCTTCCCCATTTTTTTATTATGCTTAAAAAACACAATGGTAATCAACCTTTGTTTTGTGTTATCCCCTAGTGTAGGGGTTGATCCTTGTCCAGGATTTATTGAAGAAAACTTTCAAGCTCAAAAAGGGACAACAAAAGATAGTGAATGATGAATTCTTGTGAAAGAGAGAGAAAGATGATCAATCTTTATTTCAAATCTTGATTGCTCATTTTAATTTAGAGACAAAAATATTGTGCACAACAAGTAATTACTTCTTTGCTCCATTTTATTTTTCTAATTGATTCATTCTTTTTCTTCTTTTTTTTTTTTGAGAAAAGGGCACCTGTACACGTGGGCTTCATGACCACCAAAGTTTTTCTGGAATGAGAGTCCAATGAGATCTGAACCAAAAGAAACCAAGTAAAGGAAAGGAAATAATGATAAGAAAGAAACGACAAGAACATGAGTGCCATGAATGCTGAGATCCATGCAAATCTATTACATTAATGTTTTAAGGGAGTTTACATAAGTTCAAGCATCACAAAAGTCTAAGATGGCAATCACATCACTTAACGCCTCAAATCTCCAATTGTTTAGAGGTTCCGAGTTACTGGGGGGCGATTGACATAGACAGGACGAGTTAGGACATATGAACGCGGCGAGGGAACATAATTGCCTTGATATGAAGTTTGGTAAACACTAACTTCTGACTCTTTCTCCTTTTTCGGTGCCACCATCTTAGGAAAGCTACTTTCTATATTTTCAGTAGGTAACTTACCTGATCTTGCAAGGTTCTCAATCCTTTCTCCCGCCAAAATTAAGTAAAAAAAATCATCATAGGTAACCCCTGCCATCAACCCAATAAAAGGTGCTCCTAAGGTCCCCATGAAATATGGGCCCATCCCTGACGAAGTCAATAGTGGTTGAACCTGGGGTGCCAATATTCTCCATCTTTGAGCATATTGCTTGAAAGCCTCATCACTCTTCTTTTGTATTGCTCTTAGCTATTCTCGAGTAGGTGCAGTGTCGATGTTGAATCGATATTGCCCCAAGAATAGATTTGTCAAATCATCCCAACAAGAAACCTTTGAATGATCAAGTTGCATATACCATTCCAAAGTCAGCCCAGTTAGACTTTCATGAAAGAAATTGATTAGGAATTTGTGATCCCGTGACCAAATGGCCATTTTAGTGATGTAAGTCTTCAGATGGAACTTTGGATTGGTGCTTGCATCGTACTTTAAGAAATCTGGAATTTTGACGTCCTTAGGGATGTTGATTTCAGCCTCTGGGCACAGTTGATCGATTCCCACTGAATCATACAAGTTAGGGCCTTAAATGACTTTAGTTTGTGCTTGCATTTTTCCAATTAATTCATCTCTTAATTTCTCTTTTTCTAAGTTATTGTTCAGGAAAATCTTCACTGACTGCTCATGAGAAGCTTGTGCATTGTTATTCTCCCCTTTATGATTTTTGTTCATTGCATAATCCCCTTCATTTGCATCTACTCTAGTTCCGGTAGGGGATCCATTTGTTGTTCTAAGGGTCTCAATTAACTGTCTCAATAAATTCTCGACCATTGATTGTCCTTATGCCATTGCATCAATTCTTACCCTCATTTCATCCATCTCTCGACCCAAATTCATCTTTGAGTTTGACATCTTTTGCAACCTAGTTTGTGACCAAGTCTCGTAGGTCTGGGTTTGTGCAATCTATGTTTTCTGAGGACGAATAATGGTTCAAGTTTTATTTTTCATTTTTTTTAAAGAGAACATGGAATTTAAAACAAAATCTTTTTTTTCTTTTTTTTTAAAAAAAAAGCATATACAAAAATGCATGATGAAAATTTGTTTTTTTTCTTTTATTTAAAAATATAGGATAAATGCAATAGTTGGTCCTTTAATAGTGACTTGCCAACCCCCTTTTTTTTAAGAAAAACATTTTATATCTAAGTAAAAAAAAACTTTTCTTTACGAGGGGTATGATTATGACTTATCACATTAATGGATCACACTACTTATGATGTATACGTAAATAGCAGTTATGACATGGACAAATTTGAAGGTAAGAAGATGGTATACTCCCTTTGTGCCCTAAGGAATTGTCTTAAATTTGAAGAGTTCTACCTTAAGGATCTATGAGTCTTTCTGATTCATGAGAACTCTTATTGGGTGGCTCTTCTATTCTAAAGGCCTTTAGAGCTAAGTCTTGTAACACCCCTTTGGAGGATGTCACACATAAAAGAAAATAAAAGAAATAGAAATAAAACCTACCCAAGTTATGAAACATTTGTTAAATATTATTACGGGTTGTAAAATAATTCTTGATAGACAGAAATATGTAATAAAAAGATAATGCGGAATTTACGAAATAAAAAAAACATCATCACTAATAATATACATATGATTAAGTTATAAACTGTACAAATAATTTACAACTAAGACTACAAATATTTAAACAAAAACAGTAAAGAAAGCAATAAAAGAGTTAATATATACAAACATCTGTTACGCCGACGTCCGAAAAAAACATCATGATTATCTAATCCTCGATGGATCACTCTCGTATGAAAATGATCATCGGAGATAGATATCTGGATGTCTCGACACACGGCGATAACGGGATCGCGCGATCGATACGATGCTTATCTCACTAGGCTCGGGTTTTCCAGCACCCCAATAACGCCTAATGGATAAGGGTAACTCTAAGTGCGAAAAAGCGTCATAGTCATGACAGCTCTTCATCAAAACGATGACGTAGGATTTGTTTCACGGTCACACGTCTTTCGCATACGTCACGAGTCACGATCTCTCTCGTAGATGCCAAGCCGAGCACCTCCATGAAATACCAACTCTATGAATCCCAAAATCTGGCGTTTTATCCTCACAATCAATCCAGAGGATATGGATGATCGGATGGTTCTTGATCGTCAAACTGATCGTCCGCTTGCCGGTCTTCCTCCTCTTTAGGGTACACGATCTCAAGGGGCTGTTCTTCTTCCTCGAAGTCCTTACCGCGTAAAATAAATAAACAGAAAATACATATAACAAAGAGGTAAGACAACATAAAATCATCACAACATGGCCAAATAAGAAGACGACAAACAATATATATATACAGTTCATGCAGTACATAAAGCTTTAACAATTATAATAATAAATTGAAGTAAAATTCATATATCATTACAATATGTCACACCACAGATAAAACCTCTCAGATAAAATAAGAAATATAAGAATAAACAGATAAGATATAATAACCAATTATAGTAACATCTAATCAAATAAAATAAACAAATAAGATACGAGATAAACAATAAATAGATAAGATGGAAACAAATAGACATAGAGATAAATAATATGACAAAATCCTACTCCATGGACCTAAAGAAAAACACAAGTATCGTAGAGAGGAATGATTGCAAAACCTAATAGTACCAATTGCTGCCCCACCAACTATTCATTTTGTCACACGTTGTCTATAGCCCCACGACACGAGAATCCATCAATCCGAGCGTGGTGTAGTTCACGGTCTCACGTTGTGGCACCTGGCAAATGTACTACTAGATTTCACAAATCTCGATTAAATATAGTGTACGTCGAGTACCATAGTGTGCTATCGGTTTACCACGGCCCAAATGGAGCGACCAACTGTCACATGTGGGATCCCGTACACTAAAGCCTCCAAGTTCATTAGAACAATGAACCACACTACGTTTATCGCATCGACAACACGATGTGATTCGTCTCCTCAACAAATCCACCAAATACATGGCACACATAATGAGATAGATGGAAAGCTCATGTACGGGTTCACATTTTCCCGACAAAGAAATAATTCTCAAGAACCTCGACGGGTTCACATTTTCCCGACGGTAAATAGATTTTCAAAAGCACATGCGGGTTCACATTTTCCCGACAAAGATATAGATTTTCAAAAAGCACATACGGGTTCACATTTTCCCGACAGCATAAAATAATATAGTAACGGTCAATCGCAAGAAATTTTATCGCATTTTCATAATTCCGTCGTTTTTACAAACGTTTAAAAATCGGGTAAAGATATTTTTCTGTTTTTAAAATCGCGTAGCATTTTTAATACGTTTTCTCAATCGCGTAGGATTTTTAAATCATTTTCTTATTCGAATGCCCTTAAAATTACTTGTCTTAAACAGACGAAATAGTACTTAGTACATTTAAACTACGTAGAATAATTTTTCATACCGCATACTGTCTTTAGGATATTTTTACTATCTTACAGGTTCATTTTTACTAAAAATTGACAGCATTTTGTTTATAAACTTATAATAATGGTTTTCTAAATTTTCCATAAAATTTTCTATTTACCTAATTTTTTTAACCATATCATTTAATTCTTTTTGAAATCTCTAACATGCTTCAAAACTTAAAGTGAGCTATATGTTAGAAAATTTCTCAAAATTTCTGTATTTTACTTCCTAATGATAAAATCACTAGTTTTAATCCTTTAAGCTTAATTCTACTCAATTTGTTTCTTCAAAAATCATTATAGAAAATTCCTTTTTAACTTGTATTGTCTCTTTTTGATTGAAAAAGGTTTGAAATCAAGTTTTAGAAATCATAATTACCTATAGTGGCATGTTGGCCGAATTTTGTAAAACTTTTTCATTTGATTTCTAAATCATGTCAAAGGTATTATCTTATCTAAGTTCATTAAATCATGTTATAAAGTAATGATTTTAAATCAAATAAATCCTTTAGGCATGTTGGCCCAAAATTTACTAAATCTTTACCATTTGATTTCTAAATTCCTTTTCTTTGATCAAAACAATTTAAAACCTTCTTATTTCTCCGAATTAATTAAGTTGCACTTTAGGAAAAATGAAGAGAACATTTTGGTCCTCACACTTTGTCATTGTCGTGAGCTAGGGAATGTGTTCTTTGGAACACTCATGCAAATTTACACATGTTATTCACATCTTATACCTTATCATACAATTCTAACACATGCATTTATATTTCTAACACATGCAAAATATTTCTAACACATAAAACCTAAATTAAAGCTTATAGACATACAATCAAAAGCTAATAGACATGCAAAATTATTACAATTATCAAACAAGAAAGCTACTAACACATAACACCTAAGCTACTAGCAACCACAAAAATTAACAAATACACATCAATAAACACACCACAACCGAATCCTTATGGATTCTACAAATAATCCATCTTCTTACCACCATCAAGGGATGATAAGAATTGTCTTCCTCTTACCTTAAATGAAGACAAAAAGCTTGCTTTCACACCTCCTATGGTTCGGTTTTCACTCCACCAAATACCTAAAAATCTCAAATAAAATCTACATGTTATTAACCATGAAAAAGAAGCTAAACCATGGAGAAATCATGGTTTAGAACTTTGAAAAAGAAGAGAGAAAAGAAAAATATGATATTTCACCTTCTAGGTAAAACTTTCAAGGTTGATTTCAAGCCTTAAATGGAAGATTTTGAAGAAACTTCCAACTAGAAAGGTTCTTAGAATAGTATTTAGGTTAAGGAAACTTGGTTAGAAAAATTTTTTGATGGTTGGATGGTTAGGAAACAAGCTTGGCCGAATGGAAGGAGAAAAAGGAACAACAATGGTGGCTAGGGTTCTTGATGAGAGAAAAGAGAGAAAAGTGATGAAGATGAAGTGTTGTCTTTGGCTTAATTCACTCTAATTGTAGCCTTCAAGTGTAAGGATGTGCATGGATTTGGCTTCATCAAGCCATTGAATACATCAAAGGTCAAGATCAAATCTTGCTTAACAAGCTTAAATTCTATTGGTTGCTCATGGTGACTCACCTTGCTTAGTCACACGGTGTAATAAATTCTTCATTGAGTTATTCTAAGGGTCTCATTTTGTCTCGGAAATTTTCTTATTGCTTACGGTGATTAATTAATTACCGATCTAACCCTCATTTCATTTGTGGGTCCCATAAAATATTTTCGGGTCCATTTCACTAAACTATCTTGACTAATAAAATAATATTATAATAATATAAAATTATTTTATTTGCGATCTAAATCTAAAAATTAAAAGATTATTTTTATTCATTCAGAATCGGGTTAAGTAAGATCCCCAATTCTAAATAATAAAATAAGATTTTCCCTACCGGAAAATATTATTTTTGTCTCTGAGTAAATCACACAAAAAGTCCATATAAAATTTGACGGTATTTTCGGGCATTAAATCAAGAAGAAAACAATTAAAAACAAAGCAATAGTTAATAAAACAAAGACTCGGGACGTAACGGTCATTTTCCCATTTTTTTCCCACAACGTAGGTAATCGTCAAAACGTTCAAATAAAATATCCAAGAGGGTATGATATATATTTGTATATCTTTCAGAAAAATTAATAATGGATCAGAAAAATTTTTATTTTTCCGTCTCGAAACAAATTACGTAAAACGATCAAATAAAATTTGAAGGTAGATATCGTAATTGTTTTCATACGTAAATCGAGAATTGAAAAATAGGGACACTTAAGGATCTATGAGTCATTCATACAAAAGCATGAAAAACAGAAAACAGTACATTCAGAATATTTTCTAAAAATTGGGGCGTTACAAGTCTCATTTCATAATGTTGACCACAAACAGTGGGTAAACCACCAAGTGCGGGACATTCGTGAAAAAAGCACACTCTAGATAAGGTTTTCGCAATAACCAAACATGATGTACATCCAAAATGACTACCACTACTCAACCTCTTCCTAACTTAGGCATCACTCAGACCAGGTATAGGGCCTCACTCGAATGTATGTGATAAACGTGTAAGTGCGGTATGTGTAGGGAGCATACAAACCTTTATAATGCTAAAACTACCCACCTCTTGTAAAACAAAGCAAACATAACACAAATTCCTAAAGGTTCTCTACCCTAAGGTTTGCATAACAAACAAAGATTACAGTTAAAATAATCAATAAACAAATTAAACAAAATAGAAAACAAGACAAAATAGAAAGGGTAAAACAAACATATAAATGTCACAAAATTTGCACAACCAACTTACAAAAGACTTGACTCTCAAGTGTCCCCAGTGGAGTCGTCAATTGTCGCGACCGGGATCGCGGCGGAATAACGACTTAAGTTACAAAATTTAAGGAGTCGCCACCAATTTTATTTTTATTGGGAAAAACTGGAAAACCCAAAAAGATGATCTACGTTCAAAAACTCAGGTTCAGAAGTCTAATTATGCAGAGGAAGGGTAGAGACTAAACCCCACAGCACCCCTAATACTTCCATCCTAAGACAGTTACCTTAAATCAGTTGCGCAAATTTTTATGACTCTTAAAAATATTTATTTTACCCATTTTTAATAAAATAAAATAAAAAAAGAATTACTAAATTAAGAAAAATTAATTTTTGGCTTGACTGGCACGCCTACGTATCTCCTGGTGCAATGGAGAACTCAAAGCCACGTAGTTCTTTAGAAAATACATGCAGATTGGTTATTTTTAATTAAAAAGAATCATCAAGTTGTCACAATTCAGATGATTAAAAATAATAGGATTAACAAGCTGTCACAACTCAGCTAATCCTGTTTTATTTTTCTCGACAAAGTTCAAATATTAGTTTTTTTTACTTTTTTATTTTTATCATTTCATTTTTGTTTTTTTTTTATTTTATGCCCAAACAAAAACCTTTTTTATTATTATTATGACTTTTTTTATTATTTTATGCCCAAAATATTTATCTAATACATTTTTTCACTTTTTCTTCTTTTTCGTTAATTATGTTTTTTTACTATACTCACTGAATTAACAAAGCAGCATGTTCAAAAGCTAAAAGGTCATCCTTTTTTAATAAATAAAAAAACAAAAGAATAAAACTAGACAAGAACATTCTAGTTCTGTGATAAAGGAAAGAAACACAGGAAAGGACTTTGGTTTACCAAAAGGCAGGTAGAGGAGATACAGGAAGTGGTGGGATTTTGGCTCGAATGGCTGCTTGACGCGGACAGAAGTGGTGCGTGGTGCGACGACCTCAAGGCTGGGTAGAGCTGGACCGACGGTGAGCTAGGCAGAGCTTCTCGGATCCGGTCTTCTCAGATTTGGCCGGCGCGTGGATGAGCCGACTGGAATGGGTTCGACGGCGGATGGTGGGCTCGGCAACAATGGTTTGCGGGCCGTGCAGGTGCTGGTGCGGCGGGTTCTCACGACGGTGGAGCAGATTCGGTGTGGTGTACGGCGGTTCGCTGCTCTCATAATGGAGCTCCGTCGTGGGGTGAAGCAGTTCGACAGCGTCAGACTTGGACGGCCGGATCTGGAGGGAGAAGGTGAGTTTCAGTTTTCTTGCGAGTGTGGTGGTTTAGTTGGTTGCTTGGTTAATGGTGGTTTGGGGGTAGTGGGTGTTGGTGAAGTGAAGATGATGAAGGTGGAGATGAAGGTATGGTGAGGATGAAGTTTGTGGGTGGTGGTAGATGAAGTGAAGATGGTGAAGGTGGAGATGCTTTTCTGTACTCCGCAAAACAAACCTTCTGAAAATTATTGAGCCCCCCCGCCCTTTTTTGTTCTATGTTCTCTTCTTGTAGGCACTTGTAGAATTGGATCCTCTACCACCACGGGTAAGCTTAGGCAGTAGATAGGGTGACTATTCTTTTCTAGCTCAGTTTCTACTTTCATGAATTTTCTTTGGGTTGGGACCTTCTCTAAGTTTCTATCTCTGCCATTTTACCATTTTTGTGTCTTTGCTTTTTTATTAAACTTTGGATTGCAGACTTACAGAAATGTGACAGACTTAATAGTGGGATAATAGGATGCTGGTTGCATTTCAACTACTGGTTAAACTTGGTTTTATTGAATTATTTTAAATGAGACAGATGGACCCAACAAGCAAAGAAAACAGGAACGTAATTGTAAAATCCCTTCTCCCCTTTTTCTTTCTTTTTTTTTTCAAAAGAAATCATTTTTTTATTTTTTTATTTTTTATTTATATCTTTTTAGCCTGGACAAAATTGGGTGTTCACAGTAGTTATTCGAATACCTTCTATCAGAATGGTGCATCCTTTGGTCTTTCCCAAGGGATCTATTTGAATACATCTCATGGTATTCAAATAGCCTTTGGGTATTCTTTAAATACCCCCCTTTTGTACCCGTTCATTTGAATACATCTCTCATTTCTCTCAAATCCTCTGGTTTCCCTCCTCTCTCCGTTTCTGAACTCATTGGTCTCCCACATCTCTTCCCTTTTCCATCTCTTCCACCATCTCCCTTCCATCAATGGCTTCCTCTTCTTCTCGCCCTAAACGTCCCCGTATGAAGACAGCTCCATGCAACAACCCGCTGGACCTTCGAAGGCTCTCATCCAACTAATAAGAGCTTGGTCGTTTCATCTCACATTTCCGGGAGCGTAATCTGGTGCAACCAAAGTACCTCAACTTTGGGTTCTTTAAAAAAGAAGGTGGATTTGATTTTCTGAACCTGCTGAACCATCAAGGCGTACTTCAGTTCTGCTCTTACAAAGCTGTTCTTTACCCCGACTTGGTCAAGATATTCTACTGCAACTTAAAGATTGAAGGTTAGGAGCTACACTCTGATGTCTGCGACCAACACATTGTGATCACATCTGAGGATTGGGTTCAGCTGTTTGGGTTGCAGTCAACTGGCCACAACATTGAAGAAGATGAAGAATCGCTTCTCCATCAATTCAATAAGAATAGAGCAATTGAAGATGTTTTGAGACCTGGGTTGGCATTACCTTCGACTCAAAAGGGAGTCAAAGGAGGCATGATGAAGGGCCAGGACAGGCTCCTACATTATGCTTATGACCACATCCTCGCTCCTAGAGGTGGGAACTACGCCTACCTGAGCGAAGATGATGTGTTCATGTTGTGGATCCTAAAGAGAGGATACCAAATTAATTGGCCCGTCTTCATCATGAAACATATGATGAGGGCAAAAGGTAAAGAGTGGTCTGAGCTACCCTATGGAGTGATCATCACTGCCTTCCTAGGCAAGTACCCTCAGATTCTAGAAATCGAGCGAGCAACTCCGCTGACCCATCATCATGTGTTTGGGTCCTTCACTCTGAACAAAATGAAGATGATCAAGACCCATGAAGGCTGGGTGTTCCCAATTGAAGTTGAAGATGATGAGGATGACCCTCAAGGTGAACCAGCTGATCCTGCTGATCCTGTTGCCACTGCAGCTCCTGTTGCTGCTGGTCCAATTATTCTGGATCAAGTCATGGCCATCTTACAGGACAACTGAGCTTATATGGAGGATAACTGGGCTTACCTAGAGCACACCTTCTCTGTCTTGTTTAATCATCTTGAAGGTGTTGAACGTGAGCAAGCTGCCTTACTTGCCTTGCTGACTCCAAGGGATTCTGACTCCCCTCCTCGTCCACCAGATGCCTACTTCTAGGCTTTATTTTTAGTTTGTTTTTTGTTTGTATTGGCTACATGTTTTTGATTATGCACAATTGTAAATGTATGTTGGCCAATTTAATTATAAATGAAATCAGTACTCTTTGATGCATTATGTATCTCTCTCTATGTCTTTCATATATATATATATATATATATATATATATCTGTTATATCTTTTTGATTATGCCAAAGGGGGAGAAATATATAACCAGTAAATTTTGAGAAAAGACAGGTAACTTAAGTAACACTTATTGGATTCCAAAAATAAGGGGGAGCTGCGCGTATCTCTGATTTAAATCACCTCTTACGTAAAAAAAGGGTGGTAAGTCTTTTAACCTACCTTTTTGAATTCTAATTTATATGAACTAATGCTTTTCTCAATGATAGTTTGTCATCATCAAAAAGGGAGAGAATGTGATTACCATGCAACAATGAAGATGAGTTTTGATGATAACAAATATGAAGATGATGAGAAGACCAAGTCCAATATCTTCAAGATTAGCTTTAGGACTTAGGATCTCTTTTGTGCAAAGCTTTATATAGGATATCTCATTGTTTGACTTAAAAGATCTAAAAACTTGTTTCTTACAAACTAAATTAAAGTTTTAATATAAAAGTTTGTGGAAATTCAGAAATCACCTGGTCTGTTTTCTAAAGGTTTTTTAAATGGCTTTCAATAGAGGTATTCGAATAACCTCTTAAGGTATTCAAATAACCTGCTTCTGTTTTAATATGTTTTCATGTTTTCAAAAGAGGTATTCGAATACCATGCATGGCATTCGAATACAGAGCTTTTCAAAATCTATTTTAAAATTGAGGTATTCGAATAACCCATGTGGTATTCGAATATACCTGATTACAAAAAATTATTTTCAAACAGAAGTATTCGAATAACATGAGAAGTATTCGAATACACTTCGTCTGAACTGATTTCACAAGCCTTTTTAAATAGAGGTATTCGAATAACCTTATAGGTATTCGAATAACTCTCTACAGAACTGTTTTTCACTAAACAGTGGTATTCAAATAACCATATAGGTATTCGAATAACCCACGAATCCTGTTTTAGAAAGAAATAGACATATTTCAAAATTAAATACGTAATTAAGGCTTCCAATGGGCATTTGTGCTCAAAGGCTCTATAAATAGAGACCTTGGGTCATTTCTGTAGGTCCCAGACAATCTGAACTTATTTTACTTGTGCTAAAACGTGGTTTACAATTTTCTTTCTTATTTTCTGTGCTCTTTTGCCAAAATTCTGAGATATCCTTAGAGAGTTCTATAGTGCTTCAATTTGTGATATTTACTCTTAGTGAGAGTTTCTCTTTATCTATTTTCTATTGTATTTCTGGGAGGGTGAGGTATCCCTCAAAGGCTTTGTAACAAGGGTGAGGTATCCCTTGAAGGTTTATGTAAGGGTGAGGTATCCCTAATAGTTTGAGGCTTTAGCACAAGGGTAGAGTTTCCTTATGTGTGAAAAGTGCTCTTGTTTGTAAAGGTTGCAAGCACCTGCTTTAAGCTTGTCTTGAATAGTAAAAAATCTCGAACTGTGTTTCGAGGACTGGACATAGGCCACAAGTGGTTAGTGGTTGAACCAGAATAAATATCGTGTCTGCTTTTCTTATCCTTACTCTTTTATTTATCCGCTTTCAATTTATTATTCCTTACAATTTATTTATTAGTTGTTCTTCTTCTCTTCTTTTATCTTCACACTTTTTAATATTTTATTTTAGCATATTAATTTGTTTACGCTTTTGCAAAAAGTTTTTTTTTAATACTCAATTCACTCCCCCTCTTGAGTACTGGAAGCCACTTGGTAACATCTGGTTGGGTCCGAGTCAACTCGGTTGAATGGTTAGGTGAAGGTTAAGAGAATGATGGTAATGAACGTTGGGAAGAGATGATGAATAGTGGTGTTGGATGTTTTGGTTTAGTTGACAGTGGGGTTGAAGGTTGATGACGATGGGGGTTGTTAATGATGGTTTTGGTTGTCTGGAAATTTGATAGAGGATGGTGGGGTTTGGAGGAAGAATATGGTGGATTGTGGTGGTGTTTGGTGAAAGAAGAGGTTGAAGATGATGGCTTTAGAGAAGTGAAGAAGGTGTAGTGACTGAAATTGGAGGAAGATGACGTGAGGGAAGAAAATTGCAAGGTTCAAGTCCAGGAGGTCAAAAGTGAAAGGTTATGGATTTTATAGAAGGGGATTAGGTTAAAGTGTTTAAGTTAGAATGTGATTAGAATTGATTTAGGATGATAAGTTGTGATCTGTTTAGGATGAATGTTTAGGATAACTGATGAGGTTTAATTAGGATGGGCTTGTTTAGGATAACTGATGAGATTTGTTTAAGATGAGTGTTTGAGTTAGTTTAGGATATGAGTTGGATCATGGATTATGAGTCAATGGGTAGGATCATGGATTATGGGTTGGATACTGGGTCAATGGGTGAAAGTTGGGTTCATTTTCTTTTCTTTTTTTTTTTAACAAAAAGTCCCGAACAAAATTGGGTGTTCACAATTGCCCTTCTTTACTTATTTCTTACTAGATAAAAAGAATAACCGCAACTTTTTATTTTATCATAGTGAGGAACGAGTAAAGAAATGAATCCAAATTTTGTTCAGGAGAAACAAAAAATAATGTGAGAACAAAAATGTGAATAACGATGCGCTCAAAGATAAATGACAGAAAGACAATGGGATACTACGTCCCTAAAATTAAAGACAATGGATATCTGCATCCCAAAAATTAAAGACAATGGTCATCTGCGTCCTGAAATTAAAAAGACAATGGGCTACTGCGTCCCGAAAATTAAAAGACAGCGGGCTACTGCATCCTGAAATTTAAAAAAATAACGGGCTACTGCGTCCCAAAATTTAAAAGACACTGGGCATCTGCATCCCAAAATTTAAAAGACAATGGGCTACTGCATCTCGAAAATTAAAAGAAAATAGGCTATTGCATCCTAAAATTTAAAAAATAGTAGGCTACTGCGTCTCAAAATTTAAAAAAATAGCAGGCTACTACGTCCTAAAATTTAAAAGACAGTGGGCTACTGCGTCCTGAAAATTAAAAGATAATGGACATTTGTGTCCTGAAAATTAAAAAATAATGGGCATCTATGTCCCGAAATTTAAAAGGCACTAGGCATCTGCATCCCGAAATTTAAAATACAATGGGCATCTGCGTCCTAGAAATTAAAAGACAGTGGGCATCTGCGTCCCAAAAATTAAAACAATGGGCATCTGCGTCCCAAAAATTTAAAGACAATGGGCATCTACATACCAAAAATTAAAAGACAATGGGCTACTGCGTCCCGAAATTTAAAAGACAGCGAGCTACTGCGTCCTGAAATTTTAAAAAAATAGCAGGCTGCTGCATCCCAAAATTTAAAAGACATTGGGCTACTGCGTCCCGAAAATTAAAAGACAATGGGCATCTGCGTCCCGAAAATTAAAAAACAATGGGCATCTGCGTCCCAAAATTTAAAAGACACTGGGCATCTACGTCCCGAAATTTAAAATACAATAGGCATCTGCGTCCTGAAAATTAAAAGACAGTGGGCATCTGCGTCTCAAAAATTAAAACAATGAGAATCTGCGTCTTGAAAATTTAAAGACAATGGACATCTGCGTCCGGAAAAGTAAAGACAATGGGCATCTGCATCCCGAAAATTAAAGACAATAGCCATTTACTGCTCGAAAATTAAAAGGCAATGGGCTACTGTAGCCCAACATGTGTTTTTTTTCTTCTTTTTCTTTCTTTTTATATTTTTCTTTTCTTTCCTCTCTTTTTCTCTTTTTTTCTTTTTCTTTTTGTTTTCAAGAAAATTAGACCATCGACAATTCTGGAAAGCTTTAACTAATCAAACCCTTGTTCATGTGTTTTTGCCTGTTGGACCTGATAGTCTTAATCCTACTTACACATCTTTGCTCTCCTCCTCCTTTTTTTTCTTTCATCTTATTTTCCTGTTTTCTGCTCTTAACTACTACTATTCCCCTTTTAGGAATTGAGATAATAATCTCTTATTGTGAACCCTTGCTTGGAGCCACTAAGTCTTTGTGAGAAATTTTTTTTTTTCCCAAGTATTTGTTCCTTGATCATTGATTTCCTGCAACGGCCTGATAACTCAATCGCTGTCTTTGTTGCTACTTCCTTCAATATGTATTCTCTTTAATTCCTCAGAAATTTTACCTCAATGTGGCTAATTGAATGCAAACAAAGTTTCCCCTGTGTAACCAATTGAACACAAATAAAATTGCCCCAGTTTAAGCAATTCTAATTTATTTGCCCTAACTTTTGCTTAAACTGTCCTTCTGGGTTTTCATCCTAACAGGCTTTTTTCCTTTTTTTTTTTGCTCGAGTACCTCTTTTTTTTGGATTATCTCTTAGGATATCATTTCCCCCTTCTAAGTTCTTTTCGATCTAGATTGTTCATTAGGGGATTGCCATCAGATGGTCAAATCATAATGTTGTACTCACGTTCACCTTACCTGAAACATTACGTAACAAACAAACATGGATTCAAAAGTATGACAGAAAAGGAATTTACTGAGTAAACAACTTCTAGACTGGTCTTGGAAGTTTGACTACACAAAATAGTATATGTGGAAAAGACACAAACGATGGTATGAGATCCAAAGAGGTGTTGACTTGATATGAATAAGTTTGACTTTCATGAGACCAATCTTTAATTGTTTACTAGACATTATGGCCAAAGATTTTCTTCTGCTGAACATCTACATCAAGCCAAATTGAACCGAAGAGAAATTTGCCCCTGTCTAAGACTGAATTGAGTATAACCAAGACTTATCCTAGTGACTAAAAGATTTATCCAAGACAAATTGAACCAAGGAAAGGAAAAATTGCCCCAATTTAGAGCCGAGTCAAATTGGGTACAAACATGTCCTAGTGTAAGGCTAAATTGAACCAAAGAAAAATTTGCCCCAGTCTAGGACAGAAATGAATAGGGTAGGAACTCATCCTAGTGACCAAAAGATTTGCCCCGGTGTAGATTAAATTGAACCAGGGAAAGAATGCTCCGGTGTAGGACCAGCTTGAACAGGTTAGAAACTTGCCCTGGTGTAAGTCTTTTTTTTTTTTTTATTTTTTTTTTAGGAGCAATGAACTAAATACTTGGATGAGCGTAACCTTTGTCTCAAAATTAAAGTTAATGAAAATGACAACAACCTTTCATTAATCAAAATGGACTTTTTAAGGCTTGTTAAGGTTATGAAAGGAAAGATATAAAGCTCAAACAAGTGTTTAAGGGTGAAATAGGACTAAGGATCCTTGTTCAAAATTAAACTTCATCAACTACTTTTCCACACACTTTTCTCTTATTATTCTCCGTTTCTTCCCCATTTTACTTCATCATTTTTTATTTTTACCCCTTTCACCTTTTCTTCTTTCTTCATTATGCTTCAGAACATTCATCATAACAATAAACCTTTGTTTTGTGTTATCCCCTAATGTAGGGGTGATCTTTGTCTAAGGTTTATTAAAAAAAAATTAAGCTCAAAAGGGGTAATAAGGGATAAAAATGATGAAATTTTGTAAAAGATAGAGAAAAATGACCAATCTTCATTTTCAAATCATGATTGTTTATTTTCAAAACTTTAATTTTGAGACTAAAAGATACTGCACACCGAGTGATTACTTATATGCTCATTTTTTTCTTTTTGATTTTATTTCTTTTTTTCTTTTTTTTTTCTTTTTTTTTTTTTTTTTTTTTGCAAAGACACTTACACACGCGGACCATATTGATATCTACCAAACTGAGAATTACCCAGGAAGACACTTTAAAGAAATACAAAGTGGTGAAAATGAAAGGAAACAAGGTACCCATGCAAATTTATTTCATTAATGTTTCAAGAAAGTTAACATGAGTTCAACATCACAAATTATTTTATGGCAATCACTTCAATTAACAACCTCAGATCTCCAATTGTTTAGAGGTTTTGAGTTGCTGGAGGGCGAATGACTTCTTCAGAGGAATCTAATCCTTGTCTGACTTATATTACTCCCAAAGTGAGTAATCCTTGGACTCGAGCCTTAAAGTCCCAGCAGTTCTCAATATCATGTCCCATTCCCCTACAATGGTAAGCATAACTTGACTCTTTATCGTACTTCTCCTCTTCTTTCATTGTTGTAGCTGGTGCAGTGATATCATAACCTGCTTTACTCAACCCCTCAAATATTTTTGTCATTGGCGTATGCAAGCTCATGACCTTCCTTATTGGTGGTCTCTCAATCTCTAAGGCATTTACCACATTCCTCCCACCATGATTAGGAATTAGGTTATTAACAAATACTAGGTCCAGCTACTTCTTCAATATCAAGCTTTCTACAAGTAATTAGCTTTCTTACTGCGGTCTTGAAAGATTCACAATCTTCAATTGAGTGTCTTGGGATATCTATGTGGTATTTGCAAGTTAAATTTGGGTTATGCCACTTTGGGAATGGTGGTTCAAAGGGACCTGCAGGATTTCCTGAGATGATGTGAGCATCAAACAACCTTTGGAATAAATCTGCATTTGAAATGGATAATTTTGGGAAAAAGGGTAGGTTTCGAGGGCGAGAGCGGCCTTGATTTTGAAAGTTTGACTGAGGTTGTGGTGATTTGGGAAGTTTTGTGAAGGTGAAGGTGGGTATTGGGTATAGATTGGGCGATATGGTTGGGGTACGAGAACATTATTAATTTGGAGTTGTGGGATTTGAGGTGTATTCATGGGAGGGGCGGTTAGGCCAGGTAAATGAGAAGGTGCAGGTATTTGATAAGAATGGTAAGTATTTGGGTTATGTGGAGAGGCTCGGTAGGCAGGGTAAGATGGTGGGTAGCAGGCTTATGAAGGTTGTTGGCTTTGCACGTAGCTCACCTCTGGCTCTCTTTTCTTAGGAGGAAACCCTTTCTTGAAACCATTTTCATTATTATCAGTTGGCAATTTTCTAACTTTTACCAGAATTTCAATTCTCTCTCTGGTAGCAATTAAATCAGCAAAGTCTCGGTACGCAGTGCCCGCCATTGTCCCAATATAGAGAGCTCCTAAGGTCCCCAAGAAGTATGAGCACATTTCTATCAGAGACAACGACAGTTGCACTTGTGTTGCGATAGCTCCCACCTCTGGGCATACTGCTTGAACGTTTCTTCATTTTTCTTGTGCAATGTTCCCAACTGCTCTCAGGTTGGGGCTGTATCCAGGTTGAACCGATATTACCCCATAAACAAGTTGGCCCAATCTTCCCAAGAAGAGATTTGAGAAAGATCTTGTTGGATACACCATTTCAAAGCAGGTCCAGTCAAACTTTCATGAAAGAAGTTGACGAGAAACTTCTAATCCTTTGACCAAATTGACATTTTGGTAATGTATGTTTTCAGGTGGAAGAAAGGATTGGTGCTTCCATCATATTTGATGAAGTCTGGAATTTTGAAATCCTTGGAAATGATGATATTAGCAGTAGGGAACAATTCTTCTATCCCAAAGGGACCATAGGTACTAGGGCCCTTGATTGCTTTAATTTGTTCTTTCATCTTTTTCATTCATTCTTCTCTCATCTTGTCATTTTGGATGGCCGCATGACCAGTCCCAGCAGGAAATCCTATTGGCATTAGGATAGACATATGCGGTGGTTCCCATGCACACTCACCATTACCATGAACCTCATTTCAAGTTCCTTCCAAGGAATGATATCCTTCTTCGATAGGAAGTACTAGTAATACAACATTTGTTGTTCCTTCCACAACAGGTATCTCAGTAGTGACCCCAGGGTTTGTCCTCATGTGATTGATATTTGATGGGTGCGAATGTGCCCCAGTTACTCCTATACCTCTGACTGCCCCCATCAAGGTAAGGGTCTCCCTCATTGCTAACAACATTTCCTCCATTCTTCTCTGAGACTATGTCATCTCATTTATCCTTCCTTTCACTTCATCAACTTCCATACTTAGATTTCTTCCCTCATTCTCAGCTGCCATAGTTGCAAGCTTTCTTCGAGTCCTTGTGTTATGAACTCAGATTTGATTGGTATCTTCTTTCCTTGGTCGCACAATGGTTGTTGAATACGATAACATCACACAAAGAATGAGATAAAATGTATAAGATGAAATGGATTGAATGAAAACAAATTTCTTTTTAAATACTAGGAATGTCCTGAAAATGTGAGATGCTGGTTTTTTTTTTATTTTTAAAAAAAGAATGAGGGATAACTAGATAAAGAAGAAGTACGCTCCTTTCATGTCTTAAAGGATTGCCTTAAATTAAAGGATTTCATCCTAAGGATCTATGTGTCTTACTGATTTGTGAGAACTTTCATTGGGTGGCTATTCTATTCTAAAGGTCTCTATAGCCAAGTCCCATTTAAAAATGTTAACCACGAAATAGTGGGTAAACCACTAGGTGTGGGACATTCGTGAAAAAAACACACTCTAGATGAGGTTTTCGCAATAACCAAACAGAATGTACATCCAAAATGGCTATCACTACACAACATTTTCTTAACTTAGGCTTCACTCAAACCCGGGTATAGGGCCCCACTCGGATGTGTGTGATAAATGTGTAGGTGCGGTGGGTGTAGGGAACATACATACCTTGACACTCCTAAAGACTACCTACATTCTGCAAAACAAAGCAAACACAAGGCAAACTCCAAAAGTTTCCTACCCTAAGGTTTACATAAAAAAAATATAAATAAAAAAAATCCAATAAGTAAAAAAAAGAAAGAAAAAAGGTAAAACAAACATATAGAGATCACAATATTTGCATAACCTACTTGTATAGGCTTGACTCTCAAAAGTCCCCAGTGGAGTCGCCATCTGTCGCAACCGTGATCGCGGTGGGAGCAGCGAACAAATAAATAAATTGTTAGGAGTCGCCACCAATTTTATTTAAAATAGGAAAAATTGAAAAATCTTGTTTAGAAAATGGTCTTTGGAACTAGATTGGATTCGAGAGTCGATTATGCATAGGGAAGGGTGAAGACTTAACCCCACAACATCCCTAATACATCCGTTTTAAAACGGTTACCATAAATTAGTTATGTAAAATTTAATAATCTCATAATATTTGTTTTACCCAATTTATTAAAAAAATAAAAAAAAATTGTGAAAATTTAAACTTTGGCTTGACGAAATAAAAATTCTGCTCCTACGTATCCTCAGGTGCAATGAGGAACTCAAAGTCACGTAGTTTTATAAAAAATAAGTATGGGTTAGTTGATTTTATTTATAGAAAAAGATTTAATTTTTTTTATTTTTATAAAAATTTGAATTAACAGGTCGTCGCAACTTTGTTAATCAAATTAAGGTTTGAATAGGTGAAGCTCGCGTCACGCTAGAGACGTCACCCACTGATTATTGAATTTATTACTATTAAATGAGATTTTTTATCTAAAATTACCTAGAAAAAAGGAAAATAATAATAATAATAATAAATAATAATAATAATAATGAATTTTGAATCTTTATTAAATAGTAATTTATTTTAAAAAATAATTTTAATCATTAGGTTGTCACAACTCAAATGATCCAAAATAGTTACAAGATTAACAAGTTGTTACAACTCGGCAAATCCTGTTTCACTCTTATAAAAAAACATTTAATTAATTTTATATTTTTTACTTTGTAGTTCTATAATTGTCACCTTTTTTCATTTTTTTTAGGCTTTTTGGCCCATTAGATTTAAGTCCACCTTTCCCAAAAAAAAAAAAATAAAACTAATCAAAACCAAAAGAGAAAAAAAAAGTACAACAGGTCTTACGAAAATAAGAAAACTAAAGGGGGGTTTTGTTTTTGATATTTGCAATGGAGAAGATGAAGATCAGCAGACAGCAGCAGATCCGGTGACGGGAGTGCCGATCTTTGGCTTAGTCGACGGCGGCAGTACGGGTTGCGAGTGTCAACTTGCTGGTTCGGGTCTGAGCAGTTCGACACTAGTGAGGGTCCTTGCGGCCACGACTCTGGTGCGGCAGATCTGGGCTATAGCGCTTCAGGATCAATGGGTATAGACTTCGAACGACGAAACGGAGGTGGCAGTTCGACAGTAGGGTGCTTCGCAGGTCGGCAGTGATTTGCGGCTGGAGCGATGCGGCATGATCTGGCTGGGACGGAGTCGACGGCCTGGAGTTTTCGGGTCTGGTCGGACGGCGACAACGAGGCTAGTTTCAGTGAGGAGCGTCGGCTGGATCTGTACTGGAGATGTGAATCTGGACGTGGATCAGGAGCGCGACTCACGTGGAGGACGTAGCACTGCGCAGGTTCAACTGCGGGTCATGCAGCAATGGGTCGCAGGTTCCGGTTTGAGCGGTGCTGGGTCGTCGGGTTACGGTGGCTTGACGGAGACAAGGTGGTTTTCGATCTGGGTCTGGTTGGGTCCGAGTCAACTCGGTTGAAGGGTTAGATGAAGGTTAAGAGAATGGTGGTAATGAAGGTTGGGAAGAGATGATGAATAGTGGTGTTAGATGTTTTGGTTTAGTTGATGGTATGGTTGAAGGTTGATGATGATGGGGGTTGTTAATGGTGGTTTTGGTTGTCCTGGAAATTTGATAGAGGATGGTGGGGTTTGGAGGAAGAAGATGGTGGATTGTGGTGGTGTTTGGTGAAAGAAGAGATTAAAAATGATGGCTTTAGAAAGTGAAGAAGGTGTAGTGACTGAAATTGGAGGAAGATGACGTGAGGGAAGAAAATTGCAAGGTTCAAGTCCAGGAGGTCAAAAGTGAAAGGTTATGGATTTTATAAAAAGGGATTAGGTTAAAGTGTTTAAGTTAGAGTGTGATTAGGATTGATTTAGGATGATAAGTTGTGACCTATTTAGGATGAGTGTCTAGGATAACTGATGGGGTTTAGTTAGGATGGGTTTGTTTAGGATAGCTGATGGGATTTGTCTAAGATAAGTGTTTGAGTTAGTTTAGGATATGGGTTGGATCATGGATTATGGGTCAATGAGTAGGATCATGGATTATAGGTTGGATACTGGGTCAATGGGTGAAAGTTGGGTCCCTTTTCTTTTCTTTTTTTTTTTTAACAAAAAGTCCTAGACAAAATTGAGTGTTCACAAGTCTGTCCTATTAATTAATTTTCTTTTTCATGTAAGCATTTTGTTCTTTGTCTATTTCAATCTTAGGGTTTTGTTCAGGTCTGTTGGTAAAATGGGTTATAACCTGTGGGTTTGCGAGTCAGTCCACGAACTCGCTTAACCTTTTTTTGTTAAAAAAAAATCATGCAGTTTTGATAAGAGTAAACTGGCCAAAAATTAAAAAAAACATGTAAACAAAAAAACATTAAAATTAAAATAACAAAACAATAAAACAAAGAAATCAAAAAACCCTATCCTCTCTCTTATTCTCATTCCTCGACCTACCAGCCCCTTTTTCTTTACCCTTCTCTCATCTGTTGCATCTCAATCCCTTTGAGCCTTGTTGTTGTGCCTGCAATGTTGTCACCGACACTATTTGTGCCTTGCTGACTCGTCCTATAATGTCAAGCTAGTGTTAGTGTTCAGTCTAGCCACTAAGCAACTTATCCTCCACCCACCACTATGTCAGTCTTAGCCTCTTAGTTTTCTATGTTTTCTGCTCTCTCTTTCTTTGTTTTGCTCTCTCAGTATGTGTGTGTATCAATGTCAACTGAAATTAGGGCTTTTGTTGTTTTGCACATTTGCTTTGTGTATGTTATTTGATAATTGTTATTTGGTTAATTGTTAAATGTTGTAACAACCTGGAAATTTCTTATTTTATATCATATATGCTTTTTATAATATTTGAGATTTTTGTGAATTTTAGCGAATTATTTAGGTGACTTTGATTATTTTATTATATTTCTTGATTTACGTGCACGATAAGCGGGCCGGAAAACTAATATTTTTCGAGGCCATAAAATTTTAGACTATGAAACGGGGTCGGAAAATCTTACTAAACCTGAAGTCAGACACAATTTACGAAGTTTTTCATTTTTTGAGATTTTATCTGACAAATAAAATTCAGGTACGTCCTATTATTCAACGGACAATAAATACTAGTTTTGTTAACTGTAAATTTTGTCCATTGGATAATAGTTTTTAGTAAAGTACAAGTCATCTTTCTAGAGTGTTCTCTTTATGACATCACACGGATGACATCATCATTGACTTTTTTAAAAATTAAAACCAAGCTTTCGAAAGAAGCTTCATCTAAACTTAATGGAGAAGTTTCCTATCAAGGCTTGTTGGAGAAGCTTCACTTCTCTCTCCTTTGGATAGCCACACGATTTTGGGGGGGATGTGACTATATTTTCATCTTTCATTTAACTATTTACATCACTTTTTCATCTCAAAAAGTTTCCACATTTCTTTCTCTCTTTTTCTCTCATTTTTCTCTTCTCTCTTTTCTCTCCATTCTCAGCGCCACACCCCTAATCCCACCATCCATATTTGTTTTTTTTCAAATCACTTCCAGTTCTTGAATCTACTCATCACTTGGAAGCTTTTCCTTGTTGTGGTCACCACTTTGTTCTTCCATCTTCATCATTTTCTTCCAAGCTTTAACTTCAAGTTTTTGAGGTAAGATCTTTGATCTTCATTTTCTCTTCTCTTTTTCGTGATTCAAGGCCATTTCCTTGATCATTGGTCTTCTCTTTTTCAAGCTTTAGATGTTGATTGTGTGGGTTTGAATCTTTTAGGGTTTGGCGGTGGTGTATGACGAAATCTTCAAGAAAGCATCAAGGAGTTTTCTTTATTGCTTTCTCTTAAGGTAAGATGGAGATTAACCTCATCAACTATTCTTGGTGGTGAGAAATGAATTTTTGGGTTGAAAATGAAGGATCTATGTGAGTATCCATCTATTTGATTGTATGATTTTTAGTGATTTGTCTTTATTTAACTTGTGTAATTTTTATTGCTTGATATTATGCATGAATGTACTATTATGTGAAATTGATAAATGATGATGCTTTGGATACTTGAAATCATGTATGAAAGGCAAGGGTCTTTTGATCCCATTTGAGGAGTGGCTCACAGCCAAGTGGCCTAAATAAGAGTCCAATATAAAATCCTTGTATTAATTTGGGACTTAAGAAATTAGGTGATAAGTAATTGATGAAATGAATGAAAATTTTGGGACTAGAAATCTTGGTGGAGGTCTCGGCCAAGAAGAAGGAAAATGGGATATCCAAGATAAGTTTTTGTGGTAATTTGGAACTTAGAAACTTAGGTTAAAAAAGAATTGATTAAGGGTAAACAATAATGAAACAAGATGAAAATTTTGGGGTCCAATGACCCTTAGGGTTCACGGTCATGTGGGGCAACCAAGGCAATATTTTTGGTATCAAGTTAGAACTTAAGTAATTAGTTGGCTAAAAATGGGTTTGAACAAGGTTTAAGTACTTAATGAATTTAATGATTTAGTGATTTATAAAGTAGAGGATTTAAATCAAGAGAGTTTCCTAAAGGCAATAGAAAAAGGGTTTTGGAAATTAAAGTAGTATGGACTTTGTGAAAGATGTTGGAAAGTTGAGTCTAGTGATGGTTACTTTGAATCATGTGATGAATTTAATATCCTGTTGAGTCTAGTGGTGACTATTTTGTATTATGTGATGAATTAATATCTTGTTGAGCTTAGTGGTGGCTGTTTTGAATCATGTGATGGTTTATTGTTCATGCATTGAATCATTGGTCATGCATTGTGAAAGTCCGATGGACTATTTATTAAGGTTGTATGCCTAGGAGATTGAATTACACCTTAGTGCAGGTGCGATGAGCCTAGTGTAGGTAATTGGTTGACCTTGGCGGCGTCGGGTGCGGGTTTTCAACAATAACCAGTTGGTAGCTCCACTAACCTGTGGGTCAGACTGATGCAAACACACCGACAATCCGGACCGAGACACTCACCCTAATCACGATTTGGTGTAGAATGTCTTGTATAAAGCCTTGTTGTGCAGTTTGATAATATTAAGAAATTTTAGTACTTGATTTTGAGGCTCACGAGATACAGACATATCTTCTAGATCATTCTCTCCGAGAAATTGTGTTTAGCTCCATGGAGTAGGAAATGAGTACATCGTGCATATACATAGTTGGTCGGCATACCAATGTGACATTTTTACACTTGTTCAATTATTTGTACTTGATGAAATAATTATTTATTGAAATTGCCTCCTAAATTAATTTGTTAAATTGATGAGTAATTGATAGTATTATTTGACCGACTGATGTCTATAATTGTTGCTTATTGTATCTGGATGGTGTTACTATCCTTCTTGTTTCTTTACTGCCATGTTGGTATTGATGTAGGGGATCTCACCTCTTTGCTATGATATTTTGTGCTACATTATTGTATGCCTGATATAGATCAAGGGGAAGACGAAGAGGGATTTCACCCTTTTTGATTGTGCTGATTCTCCTATGTTTGTGATGACATCAGATCGAAACTTTCTAGGTTACGTGAGCGTCTTGTTTCATGGAGGTTCAGATGCTTGGAGGATAGACTGGAACTTAGAGCACATTAGATATACGGGAGACGTTTCTATGATTATTCGTAGGACTCGGGATGAAATTCCCTTCTTTTCTTTGGATACTACTGTACGATTGGAGTTTTCCATCCCTGTTAGGGAGCTTTGGGGTGTTCTAAATTATACCCCTTAGGAGGACAGTGAGGTGTCCTCTACACGGACTCCTGTTTGTCAGGGTGTGCGTCCTCCGATAATCTTAACATCCGATGAGTCAGAGAAAGATCCATCGGAGGGTCCTCCTCAGTAGTTGTGGGACTTGGCACATACTTTGTAGTTTTCGGGGGCCTGATGTTTTTGTTATTTTGGAGGGCTGATATACGTAATCCTTTTTGGACATATGAAACTTTTATTTATGTGTTACTAAGATCTTTTGATGTATATAAGTACTCAGGATATGTATATTTCGGTTGGATGTATGTAATGTTCTTTATGTTAATTTCCACTAAGTTTATGTTTTACCGCATATATATTAAGCAAAGTGAAAAGAAGAAATTGGCAAACTCGTATGCTTATTTGATAAATAGGTAAAAGATTTATAAACTGGGTTTTTAATTTCTCTTATGAATTTTGTAATGTCGGTGTGACTGTCCCTCTCCAAAAAGAGGCGTCACACCCAGTTTGGTATCAAAGCCGGTTTGAGTTTTCTTTTGGGTTTATGGTTAGGTCTGTCTTGTTTATGCTGTGTGATTCTCTGTGTTTGGTTTCTGAAAGGTTACATCTAATTTTCTTTATGTTTTGTTCAGTCTAACTCTGAAAGAGAGTGATGGCCCGTGGTGGAGGTATGATTGCAGCAGTCTAGGCAATGTAGCGAATGACGGATGTCATAGTACAACAAAACGAGAGGGCTGCTCAACAACAAGAGGCAACAACTGAAGTTCAGAACCTATTGGAATTTCGCCGCAATAACCCACCTCAATTCAAAGGAGAATTCGATCCAGATAAAGTAAGCCTTTGGATCAATGAGCTAGAGAAGATATTTCGAGGAATGGGATGTGCTGATGATAGGAAGGTAACTTATGCTACCTTTATGCTTGTTGGAGATGTTGAAGATTAGTGGACTGGAGCCCAACAATTGATGGAAGCTGAGGGAACAACAATCATATGGGAAGTCTTCAAAAACAGATTCCTAGAGAAGTATTTTCCAGCTAGTGCGAGGCACGCTAAAGAGATGGAATTCCTTGGTCTTAAATAAGGAAGCATGACAGTTAGCGAGTATGCAACGAAGTTCGAAAGCTTATCGAAGTTCTCAAGGTATTTCCAGCTACAGCCTGACGAAGAGTGGAAATGCCGAAAGTTCGAGTAAGGATTACGACATGACTTGAAGAAAGCCGTGTTACCATTGGGAATTGGGCAATTCTCAGCTTTGTTGGACAAGGGTCGTAGAATTGAGGAACTAGATCAATCACAAGATACAAGGAGTTATAACTTTGGACCTTTTAGGTTCCAAAGGGGGAATAGCAGCAATGTTAATCGCTTTCAAAGGAAGCCTTATTTTCGACTGCTAGGGAACCAACATCAACCATAGTCACATGGTGGAGGTTCGAGTGGCAATACTGGTGGCAACCGAGTTGGCCAGACCTGGACATCTTCGTTGAAGTGTCTCAAATGCAGAATGGACCACCCAACCAGGGATTGTACGATCAAAGGAATCATCTGCTTCAAATGCGGAAAGCCCAGACACATCTCCAGAGACTGTAGTCACCCTAAGATGCAGCCTTCTGTCGATAATATGCGAACTGCAAGACCTCAAGCAGGAGGAAGGGTTTACACAATGAGTGGAGCGGAAGCCTCCAAATTCGAAGATTTGATACAGGGAAAGTGTGTCATAGGAAGTAATCTTTTAGCTGTACTGTATGACTCGGGGGCGACCCATTCTTTTATTACTTATAACTATATGCATCGATTAGGATTACCTGTGTTATCTTTACCTTATGATTTGAGTATTTCTACCCCTACAGCTGAATCTATTGTGACTACCCAAGTTTGTTTGAACTACCCTATAACTATTGAAGGTCGAATCTTTTCTGTTGATTTGATCTATTTATCTCTTTCTCAAATAGATATAATCATAGGAATGAATTGGTTATTTTCTAACCATATCTTACTAGATTGTTCCAGTAAAACCCTAGTTTTCCCTAAGACTGAAATTTCTGGATTTTTTATGGCTAACCAAGTTAAAGCTTTCTTGAGAGAGGGAGCTCAGGGATACATGTTATTGTCTTCCTTGGAAATCAAGAATGAAGAGGATGTGAAAGATATTCCGGTAGTTAATGAATTTTCGAAGTCTTTCCTTATGATATACCTGGTTTACCGCTGGAGCGGGAGATAGAGTTTACTATCGATCTTGTACTTGGATCTGGTCTTGTATCCATAGTGCCTTACAGGCTGTCGCCGTCAAAGTTGGTTGAACTCAAGAAGCAGTTGCTGGAACTTTTGAAAAAGTAGTTTGTTAGGCCTAGTGTATCACCCTGGGCAGCGCCAATATTATTAGTCAAGAAAAAAGATGAGACTTCTCGATTATGTGTAGATTATCACCAGTTGAATAAGGTCACAATCAAGAACAAGTACCCACTTCCAAGGATAGACGATTTGATGGATCAGTTAAGGGGAGCAATTGTTTTCTCCAAGATTGATTTGCGTTCTGACTATCATCATATCCGAGTGAAGGTAGAGGATATTCCTAAGATGGCCTTTCGAACGCGATATGGACATTACGAGTATCTTATAATGTCGTTTGGAGTGACGAATGCCCCTGCAACATTCATGGATTACATGGATAGGATCTTTCGCCCTTACCTAGACAGATTTGTCGTTGTCTTCATTGATGACATTCTGATCTATTCTCGAAATCAGGAAGAACATATGGAACATCTCAGAGTGGTTCTCCAGATTTTGAAGGAGAATAAGTTATACGCTAAGCTGTCAAAATGTGAGTTTTGGTTGAGCGAAGTTCAGTTTTTAGGTCACATAATTTCAGATGAAGGACTTGAAGTAGATACGTCAAAAGTTGAGATGGTTCTTCAATGGGAAAGATCGAAGATGGTAACGGAGATCCGTAGTTTTCTCAGATTAGCCGGTTACTATTGTAGGTTTATTGAGGGGTTTTCTAAGATAACAGGACCTCTCACCCAGCTTACGCGAAAGAATCAACCTTTTGTATAGACTGACACATGCAACGGAAGTTTCCAAGAATTGAAAAGATAATTGACTACTTTGCCAGTGTTAATTTTACCTGATCCCAATGAACCATTCAAGGTATATTGTGATGCTTTGTATCAAGGTTTAAGCTATGTGCTTATGCAACACCAAAAGGTTGTGGCATATGCTTCGAGGCAATTAAGGGTACACGAGAGGAATTACCCTACTCATGATTTAGAGTTAGCAGCTGTTGTATTTGCTTTAATATGGAGACATTTTCTGTATGGAGCAACGTTCAACGTCTACAGCGATCATAAAAGCCTGAAGTATTTGTTTGACCAGAAAGAGTTAAATATAAGGTAAAGACGATGGTTAGAATTTTTGAAGGACTACGATTTTCAACTTCAGTATCACCTCGGGAAGGCGAATGTCGTGGCAGATGTTTTAACTAGAATTATGTTTAGTGTTTTTGCTACGATGGTCAAGGAGAGCGAATTGATAGAACAATTCAGGGATATGAAGTTATCTGTGGAGTTGACACCGGAGAAAATTTGTTTGAATGTGGTTATTATCTCAAATGATCTGATGGAGGATATCCAAGAGAAATAGAGAAGTGATTAGTATCTGTAGAATGAAAGGGAGCTGATAAGGCAAAGTGTTAAGTCAGCATTTAAAGAAGGACTTGATGGGATCTTAAAGTTTAGAGATCGGATTTGTGTCCCAAGGATCTGAAACTCAAGAGACTGATTCTCGATAAAGCCCATAGAAGCAAGTTAAGTATGCATCCGGGAATGACCAAAATGTATCAAGATCTGAAGCAATTGTATTGGTAGCACGGAATGAAGAGAGACGTTGCCAAGTATGTGTCATCTTGTCTAGTTTGTCAGAAAGCCAAAGTTGAACATCAGAGACCTTCAGGAATGTTGCAACCTCTAACAATTCATGAGTGGAAATGAGATAGTATTGCAATGGATTTTGTGGTTGGATTACCAAGGACCCGAAAAGGGTATAATTCGATCTGGGTAATTGTTGATCGGCTTACGAAGTTTGCATACTTCCTACCGATTAACATAAGATATTCAATGGAGAGGTTGACTCAACTTTATATTGGTGAAATTGTCAGACTTTATGGTGTGCCTTCCAGCATTGTTTCTGATAGAGATCCGATAATTACATCAAGGTTTTGGCAAAGTCTACAAGGAGTGATAGGAACGAAACTTCGTTTAAGTTTTGTTTATCATCCGCAGGCAGATAGTCAATCAAAAAGGACAATTCAATCGCTAGAAGATTTGTTGAGAGCCTGTATTCTAGAATAGTCTAGAAGTTAGGATGAATTTCTACCTCTGATAAAGTTCACCTACAATAACAGTTTTCACTCGAGCATAGGGATGGCACCCTATGAGGCTTTATATGGGCGATGATACAGAACACCTATATGTTGGTATCAAGATGGAGAGCATCTTATAGTAGGACCTGATCTTGTGGAACAAACAACGAAAAAAGTTATTATGATTTAGGAAAAGATGTGAACGTCTCAGAGTCGATAGAAAAGCTACGCGGACAAAAGAAGGAAACCTCTTGAGTTTGAGGAAGGCGAGCATGTGTTTTTGAAAGTCACACCTATGACTGGGGTCAGTCCCGTTCTCAAATCCAGAAAGCTTACTCCCAAATTCATCGGGCCTTATCAAATTCTTCGTCGGATAGGCCTAATAGCCTACCAAATAGTTTTACCACATTTTCTTTCTAACCTTCATAATGTCTTCCATGTGTTGCAATTACGAAAGTACATTCCTGATCCCACCCATGTCATAACACCGGATATGGTACAATTGAAAGAGAATTTAACCTATGAGGCACTTCTTGTGAAGATCGAGGATAGGAGAGTGAAGCAACTCAGAGGAAAAAAAATCTCATTAGTAAAGGTAATTTGGAATGATGTGATTGGAGACGCCACGTGGGAGCTAGAGGACAAGATGAAGGAATAATATCCACATCTATTCTAAGGTATGACAAAATTTCGAGAACAAAATTTCTCTGTAGAAGGGGAGAGTTGTAACAACCCAGAAATTTTTTATTTTCTATCATATATGTTTTTTTATAATATTTGTGATTTTTGTAAATTTTTACGAATTATTTGGGTGACTTTGATTATTTATTATTTGGGCAGGAAAGATAATATTTTCTGAGGCCAGAAAATTTTGGACAGTGAAATAGGGCTGGGGGATCTTACTAAACCCGAAGCTAGACACAGTTTATAAAGTTTTTATTTTTCAAGATTTTATCCGACAAATAAAATCTGGGTACGTTCTATTATCCAACTAACAATAAATACTTGTTTTGTTAACTGTAACTTTTGTCCATTAGATAATAGCTTTTAGTAAAGTACAAGTCATCTTTCTAGAGTGTTCACTTTATGATATCACATGGATGATATCATCATTGACTTTTACAAAAAGTAAAAACAAGCTTCCTAAAGAAGCTTCATCTAAACTTAATGGAGAAGTTTCCTATCAAGGCTTGTTGGAGAAGCTTCACTCCGCTCTCCTTTGGATAGCCACATGGTTTTGGGGGAGGGGGAATGTGACCATATTTTCATCTTTCATTTAACTATTCACATCTCTTTTTCATCTCAAAAAGTTTCCACCTTTCTTTCTCTCTTTTTCTCTCATTTTTCTCTTCTATCTTTTCTCTCCATGCTTACGGCCACACCCCCATTCCCCATAATCCATATTTATTTTTTTTCAAATAACTTCTAGTTCTTGAATCTACTCATCACTTGGAAGTGTTTCCTTGTTGTGGTCACCACTTTGTTCTTCAATCTTCATCATTTTCTTCCAAGCTTTAACTTGAAGCTTTTGAGGTAAGATCTTTGGCCTTCATTTTCTCTTCTCTTTTTCGTGATTCAAGGTCATTTCCTTGCTCATTAGTCTTCTTTTTTCCAAGCCTTAGATGTTGATTATGTGGTAATTTGGAACTTAGAAGCTTAGGTTAAAAAGGAATGGATTAAGGGTAAATAATGATGAAACAAGATGAAAATTTTTAGGTCCAATGACCTTTAGGGTTCACGGCCATGTGGGGCAACCAAGGCAATATTTTTTATATCAAGTTGAAACTTAAGTAATTAGATAATTAGAAATATAATTAGGGACTCATAAAATGGATAAAAAGAAAAATAATATTGTAACCTTAATTCAAGTATAATTCTCGGCCAAGTGGCTAAAAATGGGTTTGAACAAGGTTTAAGAACTTAATGAATTTAATGATTTAGTTATTTATGAAGTAGATGATTTAAATCAAGAGAGTTTTCTAAAGGTAATAGAAAAAGGGTTTTGAAAATTAAAGTAGTATGGACTTTGTGAAAGATGTTGGAAAGTTGAGCCTAGTGATGGTTATTTTGAATCATGTGATGAATTTAATATCCTGTTGAGCCTAATGGTGGTTATTTTGTATTATGTGATGAATTAATATGCTGTTGAGCCTAGTGGTGGCTGTTTTGAATCATGTGATGGTTTATTGTTCATGCATTGAATCATTGGTCATGCATTGTGAAAGTCCAGTGGACTATTTGTTAAGGCTGTATACCTAGGAGATTGAATTGCACCTTAGTGCGGGTGTGATAGGCCTAGTGTAGGTCATTGGTTGACCTTGGGGGCGTCGGGGTGCGAGTTTTCCATAATAGCTAGTTAGTAGCTCCACTGAGTTGTGAGTCAGACCGATGCAAACACACCAACGATTCGGACCGAGACACTTATCCTAATCACGATCTGGTGTAGAATGTCTTGTATAAAGCCCTATTGCACAATTTAATAATATTGAAAATTTTTAGCACTTGATTTTGAGGCTGACGAGATACAGACATGTCTTCCAGATCATTCTCTCTGAGAAATTGTGTTTAGCTCCATGGAATAGGGAATGAGTACATTGTGCACATGCATAGTTGGTCGGCATACCATTGTGACATTTTTATACTTGTTCAATTATTTAATACTTGATGAAATAATTATTTATTGAAATTGCCACTTAAATTAATTTGTTAAATTGATAAGTAATTGATAGTATTATTTTGCAGACTGATGTCTATAATTATTGCTTATTATATCTTGATGGTGTTATTGTCCTTCCCGTTTCTTTACTGCCATGTTGGTATTGATGTAGTGGATCTCACCTCTTTGTTATGTTATTTTGTGCTACATTATTGTATGCCTGATATAGATCGAGGGGAAAACGAAGAGGGATTTCACCCTTTTTGATTGTGATGATTCTCCTGTGTTCATGATGACATCGAATCGAAACTTTCTGGGTTACGTGAGTGTCTTGTTTCATAGGGGTTCAGATGCCTGGAGGATAGACTGGAACTCGAAGCATATTAGATATACGGGAGACGTTTCTGTGATTTTTCGTAGGACTCGGGATGAAGTTCCATTCTTTTCTTTGGATACTACTGTACGATTGGAGTTTTTCATGTCTGTTAGGGAGCTTTAGGGTGTTCTAAATTATACCCCTCGGGAGGACAGTGAGGTGTCCTCTGCACGGACGCCTGTTTGTCATGGTGTGTGTCCTCCTATAATCTTAACATCCGATGAGTCGGAGGAAGATCCATCGAAGGGTTCTCCTCAGTAGTTGTGGGACTTGACGCATACTTTGTAGTTTTCGAGGGCCTGATGTTTTTAGTTATTTTGGAGGGCTGATGTATGTAATCCTTTTTGGGCATGTGAAACTTTTATTTATGCGTTACCAAGATCTTTTGATGTATATAAGTACTCATGATATGTATATTTCGGTTGGATGTATGTAATGTGCTTTATGTTAATTTCTGCTAAGTTTATGTTTTACTGTATATATATTAAGCAAAGTGAAAAGAAGAAATTGGCAAACTCGTATGCTTATTTGATAACCAGGCAAAACATTGATAAACTGGGTTTTTAATTTCTCTTATGAATTTCGTAATGTCGGTGTGACTGTCCCTCTCCAAAAAGGGGCGTTACACCCAGTTTGGTATCAGAGCTCCCGGTTTGAGTTTTCTTTTGGGTTTGTGGTTAGGTCTGTCTTGTTTGTACTGTGTGATTCTCTGTGTTTGATTTCTGAAAGGTTACATCTAATTTTCTTTATGTTTTATTCAGTCTAACTCTAAAAGAGAGTGATGGCTCGTGGTGGAGGTATGATTGCAGCAGTCTAGGCAATGCAGCAGATGACGATTGTCATAGTACAACAAAACGAGAGGGCTTCTCAACAACAAGAGGCAATGACTGAAGTTCAGAACCTGTTGGAATTTCGCCTCAACAACCCACCTCAATTCAAAGGAGAATTCGATCTAGAGAAAACAAGCCTTTAGATCAATGAGCTAGAGAAGATATTTCGAGCAATGGGGTGTGCTAATGATAGGAAGGTAACTTATGCTACCTTCATGCTTGTTGGAGATGTTGAAGATTAGTGGACTGGGGCCCAACGATTGATGGAAGCTGAGGGAACAACAATCACATGAGAAGTCTTCAAAAACAGATTCCTGGAGAAGTATTTTCCAGCTAATGTGAGGCACGCTAAAGAGATGGAATTCCTTGGTCTTAAACAAGGAAGCATGACAGTTAGCGAGTATGCAGCGAAGTTCGAAAGCTTATCGAAGTTCTCGAGGTTTTTCCAACTACAGCCTGACGAAGAGTGGAAATGCCAAAAGTTCGAGTAAGGATTACGACATGACTTGAAGAGAGCAGTGTTACCATTGGGAATTGGGCAATTCCCAGCTTTGTTAGACAAGGGCCGTAGAATTGAGGAACTAGATCAATCACAAGATACAAGGAGTTGTAACTTTGGACCTTCTAGGTTCCAAAGGGGGAATAGTAGCAATGTCAATCGCTTTCAAAGGAAGCCTTATTCCCGACTACTAGGGAACCAACATCAACCATAGTCACATGGTGGAGGTTTGAGTGGCAATACTGGTGGCAACCGAGTTGGCCAGACCTGGACATCTTCGTCGAAGTGTCTCAAATGCGAAAAGGACCACCCAACCAAGGATTGTACGATCAAAGGAATCATCTGCTTCAAATGCGGAAAGCCCAGACACATCTCCAAAGACTGTAATCACCCTAAGACGGAGCCTTCTATCGGTAATGTGTGAACTGCAAGACCTCAAGCAGGAGGAAGGGTTTACACAATGAGTGGAGCGGAAGCCTCCTAATCCGAAGATTTGATACAGGGAGAGTGTGCCATAGGAGGTAATCTTTTAGCTGTACTGTATGACTCGGGGGTGACCCATTCTTTTATTGCTGATAACTATGTGCATCGATTAGGATTACCTGTGTTTTCTTTACCTTATGATTTGAGTATTTCTACCCCTACTGCTGAATCTATTGTGACTACCCAAGTTTGTTTGAACTGCCCTATAACTGTTGAAGGTCGAATCTTTTCTATTGATTTGATTTGTTTATCTCTTTCTCAAATAGATATAATCTTAGGAATGAATTAGTTATCTTCTAACCATATCCTACTGGATTGTTCTAGTAAAACCCTAGTTTTCCACAAGACTGAAATTTCTGGATTTTTGACGGCTAACCAAGTTAAAGCTTTCTTGAGAGAGGGAGCTCAGGGATACATGCTATTATCTTCCTTGGAAATCAAGAGTGAAGAGGATGTGAAAGATATTCCGATAGTCAATGAATTTCCTAAAGTCTTTCCTGATGATATACCTGGTTTGCCGCCGGAGTAGGAGATAGAGTTTACTATCGATCTTGTACCTGGATCTGGTCCTGGATCTGGTCCTGTATCCATAGCGCCTTACAGGATGTCGCCGTCAGAGTTGGTTGAACTCAAGAAGCAGTTGGTAGAACTTTTGGAAAAATAGTTTGTTAGGTCTAATGTATCACCTTGGGGAGCGCCAATATTGTTAGTCTAGAAGAAGGATGAGACTTCTCGATTATGTGTAGATTATTGCCAGTTAAACAAGGTCACAATCAAGAACAAGCACCCACTACGAAGGATAGATGATTTGATGGATCAGTTGAGGGGAGCAACTGTTTTCTCCAAGATTGACTTGCGTTCTGGCTATCATCAGATCCGAGTGAAGGTAGAGGATATTCCTAAGACGACCTTTTGAAACCAAACAGAAAATAAAGATTTGTAACTATTAGTATGAGCATGACTTATTTTAATTTATTGCATAACTTGCATTACATGATTTATTTAATAGAAAATGATGTTTTAGACTTCAATTTAATAAAAAAATTGGACTTTGAATTTTTTTTTCAACTGAAATTTTAAAAATTGGATGTCATTTTCGCTTTTCAACCATTTAAAATGCAAAAGAAAAAAAGGTTGCGAGCCTTGGACTAGCCTGCGAACTCGTGGGCTAAAGCAGTATGAACGCAGGCTGGTATTATACTGATCTATTTAAGTTGCGTACCAAGCTAGACCGAGCTAGTGCTGACCGCGCTGACCTGTATACTCATCTTTATCCTCCAACCATATATTATATTAGGGATGCATATGGCCCAACCTGAAACTAATTTAGCTGAGTTGATTTCTTGAATTAGACTCGATGTAATTTTTGGGTTAGGTTTGGGTCACACTTCGAGTAGGTCTAACTCGACTCGATGTTACCCATTATATTAAAACTTATAGTTTTATGAAAATTAGTAACAAATTATAACATTTATCGACTTTAATTAATATTTTTTGCATTGATATAATTTGTTTCAAAATATATTGTAAAACATTCTATAATTTTTGTTTTATACTTTTAAATTTTTAGAACTT
The DNA here is from genome assembly GCA_029884605.1 of Ormosia emarginata. Taxonomy (NCBI): domain Eukaryota; kingdom Viridiplantae; phylum Streptophyta; class Magnoliopsida; order Fabales; family Fabaceae; genus Ormosia; species Ormosia emarginata. The sequence continues at coordinate 12,841,479 of JAQQTP010000090.1, forward strand.
AACTATGTATAATATTCAAATTTTTAAAATTTATTTAAATGTCGAGTTAACCTGATCTTGGCCCGATTACTCATCGGGTCATAATCGAATCGGGTTTGGATCTTAAAACTTTGATTCGATAAGAATATTGAGTCAGATTAAACCCAACCCAACCCAACCTGGCTCATAAACACCTCTAAATATATCATGCTTAGCACATGTAGTTATGTATTATTTTTGGGCATCTTAAATGAATTATTTTATGTAAGGATTGTAAATGGGAGTTTGAATGACGACAGTTAAAAAAAGAACAAAACTTAGTTCAAATTTTTTATATTCTTTCAATTCAATTTTTAAATTAAACAATGATATATAATTTTTTTTAACTAATTATTATTTAGTAGTGTTAAGTATATATTATTAAATTTAAAAAATTACATGTTATTATTTAATTTAAGAATTAAATAAAAAATATAAACAACTTAATATAAGTTTTGTGATTAAAAAAAACTGGCTGTGCATGAAATTGAATTGGTAAGTGTAATTCTTCGATAAATTTTGATAATCTTATATTAAATAGTATATATATATATTATTATATTTTATTGAATACTATTTATTATATATTTTTTTATTATTTTATTTTATTAAATTTAATATCTTTAAAAAATATCAATAATACTTATACATTTTTTAAACATTTTTTAAGAATGGAAGATGATCTTTTTCTTTTTCTATTTGCCTTAGCATATATTTTATGTAAAACGAACATGTTAACGTCAACGACTAAGTGTGTGTTTGATTCAGTTATGAAAATTTTGATTATTTCAATAATCGATTATAATCGATTATTGTATAAAAACTTTTTGTTATAATCGATTATAATCGATTTATTTTTATGTTTGGATATATTAGTTGAAAAGTGATTTTAAATTAATCTATTTCGTTTGGTTGGTATAAAAAAGAATCACTTTTTTGCATTAAATTATTAAAATAGGTATAAAATGATTAAAAAAGTTATTTGATTGAGGACAAAATGGTATTTATATATCAAAATGTAAGGAATAATCTATAAGCTAGAATCATAAGTTTCAATCTTCAGATTATAAAAATTAGCTTAAAAAAATTTTTATTTTACATTAAATTTTATACAAAAGCTGAAATTAATTTTGCCAAACATAATTAAACACTATTAAAATAACTTTTTTGTCAAAAAAAAATTAAATTAAGCTAATTTAAGCTCAACTAAAGATGCATTAAATGGAAAGTTGAAAACAGCATCCCCTCTTCTCCTATTCTTCTCACATCTACTTTCCACTTGTCTCTGTAAACTGTAATGAACCTTGATCAAGGGCATTAAATATTTATCAGTTATTATTTATTATTATTCATCTAGGGAAAGATCAACCACTTTTCATTTCTTTCAAAACCAAAAACGAACAACTGTGTGAATGATTGTCTCATATGCTTAGAGATGAATAAAATACCCTAAGGGTTTGGATCAGTCACATGACTCACATTGGTTGAGGGTTCAACATACCCATTTTTTTATTTATAATATAAATACATAAATACAGCTAAGAAAAATAGAGAGTGAATAACGAAAAAACAATGGATCCCATAAAGGTTGAAACTGAAGCAAATTCGGATCACAACCAATCAAGTCATGTATATCATCTAGCTTTGGATATTGGGGGTATGTTTCAAATTTTCTCTGGCCTCTTCTGTTGTAAATTTCTGTTTTTCTTTGGCTTTTTTTTTTTTTTTCTGTTGTTATTATTTCCAGAGTTGTCGTTTTATTGGTTTTTCATTGCAATTTAGCTTTTTTGCTTTGTGCAATTTTATGGGTTATACTTGTTTATGTGAAAAGTTTTAATCTTGATTGGAAGTTTTTCATTTTGGATGCTGTTAGTAATGCTTCTGACATTGTTCTTGGTTAGTTATCTGTCTATGGTTGTTTACTGGACCCCGTTTGCATTCTAATCATATGCACCACATGAGTAGAAGATTACTAGAGTTTATTGGAGGTTGTTGTTTTGCTTTGTAGTCCAGCTTACTATTTCAAATGCGTAGTTAAGTTTCTGAAGCTCCAAAATTTTACCTTCTCTCCCTGAAGAGCAATTAGAAGAGCCAACGTCTATTCTTCTGCTGCCTGTAAATATTTATTCAACTGATGGGGATGTCACACATAGAACTCAAATTTGGTGGATGAAATGGAAAAATGCTTAGCGTAATTTGTGATTGCAAATTGCTCATCAAACTCAAAAGGAAAATCCTATTGGACAGTGATGCTCTATGGTGAATATTGGACAGTGAAGTACCAACAAGAACAAAAGTTAAGTGCAGTGGAGATGAGATTGTTGCGGTGGATGAGTGGACATACAAGAAAATACAAGATTATGAACGAATATATCCAGGAGAAATTTGGAGTAGCAACTATTGAGGAGAAGATGATAGAAACTCACCTAAGGTGGTTTGGTCATGTGAAAAGAAGACCCATAGCTCTGCTAAGAAAAGTGGATCAGATGGAAGATAGACTAATTAAAAGAGATAGAGAAGAACTGCAAAAACATTAGGATAAACCATTAAAAAAAACCTTGAGCTAAATGTTTTTTTAATTGAAAATTTGGTTTTTGATAGAGGCCAATGTCGTTGATCAATCTATGTAGCTGACCCCACTAGGCTTGGTTGATGTTGTTGTATGTTTTGTTGTAATTTTTTCACAGTTGCAGGTTTATTTTATTCATTTTCATAGTGTGTGTTCAACTTTGCATACTTGCTTCTCATATTTTTCTGTGTTATTTTCATAGTCACTGAAAACTTCAACTTGATTTGCTGTCTCTCTCTCTCACTCTCATCATTTTATTATACTATTAATGTATATAGCATTATTATTCTACATAGCAAACTGTTTGTTTGGATTTTAATGAGTACAATATTATTTGAGTTTCTCAGTGGTTGGTATTTTGCTTGGAAGTTCAACGCACTATTTAGCTGTACATGTTAAATTTCTCAAGTTAATTAATTGGAAGCCATGCTGTTGGCTGTGGATTATCTTTTGATGTTGCCATCATTTTTCTTTAACCAACTTGTGCATTGAGAATGTGGATGACACTGGCTCTTGGTAATATCATCTCATTTTTGTGAAAATTTGAATCATTATTATTATTTGGTTGTCCAACTATCGGTAATTTTGTCAAAATACTACCCAATTTTGGTGAATCGTGAAGAAAAGTGCTGCTTCCACATCAGCTGCCTCTTGCCTATAATAATGTTGTCTATTTGTTGACAGGATCTCTTGCCAAGCTAGTTTACTTCACAAAAAATGATGATCATATTGTTGATGGTGAGGAGGGGATATCTCCTGAAAAGGCTTTGGGGAAATCTAAAGGCAGTAGGAATTATCCTGTTCTTAATGGGAGGCTCAATTTTAAGAAGTTCGAAACAAGCAAGATAGATGATTGTTTAGAGTTCATCAAGACCATGAAACTTCATCTTGGAGGTGCGGATAGAATTGTGTTTCTTCGTTTTTGCAACTCTTGATGGTGTTTGTCTCAGTGTAACCAAATTTTCTGAGGCTTGCAACCATGTTCATGGTTAGCAATATTTGATTCTTTCTGAGACTTGATCAGCAAGCATACTGAACTGAGCTGAATAGAATTTCTCTTTCCTATTTTTGCTAAATTATTTTCTTCCTTCCTCATTTTAAAATTTTCCTTTTCTTGCTCTATATATAACTGGTCATAGAAGTCTTAACTGTTTGTCAGTCAGACATAGTTATAAAGAAACTCAAGCTGGAAAATGCTAGCCTTTGACTTCAAAAATTAAGCTTGATTTTAGTTTGCCAATGTTTAGGTGGTGAATAAGTTTTATAGAATCCAAAGCCAAACTACTGCAAAGAATTTCAAACTAATGGATATCCTTAACAATATATATTCTAATATAATTCTTACAAGATTTTTCATCATACATTTCACAATGTCCAATCCACTTTTGAGTCATTCCGAATTTTTTATTATTGTTCTGCTACTTCCTTAATTCCTTTCAATTAATTGCAACTGATGACGAATTCAGGTAGTCAGCAGCTAGAAAACTCTGGAAGTCAGACAACAGCTATTAAGGTAATCAAACTAAAAAGTTTGAGCGTGTCATATTATGAAGAATTTGTTCCTGTTGCGCTCTTTGACTGTGCGGATAGGTGTTTTGAGAAAAATCTATAGATAGATTCTATCTAAACTAGCAACCAATTCGAGTTTGCCTCTGTTATTTTTTTAAACAATTCCTATTCCTTACCTTCTGTTTTTGCCATGGTCAGTGTACATATAATTCCTAGAAGCTGATTTAAAATTGGAAGAATATTAATAGTTTCAGAAGGTAAACACATATGCACACAGACATGTACAAGCTTAGAGAGATATTTCAAATGAAAAATATTTCATTTTATACAAAATAATATTTACTTAGCCTTAAGGTACTTGGATTTATGTTATGTACTTCTTAAGAATGAAAATCTATTGGTGAGAAGGCCACAGGTGGTGGTGCGTACAAATATGCAGACCTCTTCAAGGAAAGACTTGGGATCAGTCTTGACAAGGAAGATGAAATGGATTGTCTTGTTGCAGGAGCAAATTTTCTTCTTGAGGTGGGATCCTAATGACACATTCTAATTCTGTTATTTTGTTGGTACAAAGTGAACATCCTCTCATCTTTAAATATCAACTTGAAATTACTATATGATTCATATTCTTTTTTCCTCCAGTCATTCAATAAATAGTCTCTGATGTCCCAAAAGATTAGCATATGTATTTGTGAAATTTTGATAGTACATGCATAATGGTTTGTGTGTTGTGTTTTACATCTAATCTAATTTAGACACGTGATCACAAGATTTTAGTCGTGTTTAGGTTTAGTAAATGGTAATTTTAAAGTCTGAAAAAACTGTCATTTCTTTTTTTATTTTGGGACACAATGAGTATTTGGCTTTAGTAAATGGTAATTTTAAAGTCTTAAAAAATTTCATGTTTTCTTTGTTAGTTTGGACACCATATGTCTGGATGTGTTGGAAGATATTTTATGTTGATGACTTACTAATTTCAGAGAATTAATTAAAGTGGCCATCTACGTGATGATTCAAATTAAGGCTTACAAGTAGTCAATCTGAATGTAAATTTGAGTCAGAAGACTTGAATGATTTTCCATTAAGCAGCTCTAAGATTTTTGCTGTCAACTGAAAGCATATGTATACTTCGCCATTCAATGACTGTCTCAAGTTGTAGTTTATCCTTTTCATAAACTTAGAAACCTTTTATCTTCAGGAAATATGTGATCAGTGGTAGCAATGCTTATAGTTTGAATGAACTCATGAATCTTTGGAATTCCATAGCACTTAGTGTTAAGTGTCTATCTTTTCTCTTGTCATTGTCATTGGCTAAATGTGTAGTTATCTAGGCTAGTTTGAAAGATGCCTTGTTTTATTTTGTCACTTCTCTTTCATCATGGGGGAGAAGATAGCATATCTGATCAAAGTAATGACCTTTAGATTTCCAGCTATCCTATGAGCTGCCTTTGTAAGTGGGCCTACTCTATCACTGATGTACAATTATTGGGATTTTGAGAAATGATTTTCATGATTGGCTGAGCTTACAATCCAAATGGAAAATTGGATTGTTATGTAAAATTTGGAGCTTTTAGTATATACAAACAAAAGGGATTGTTTGTTATTGACAAATGTTTTATCAGCATTTATTGGATTTTAAAACATGTGTTTTGTTTTCTTTATTTTTTTTTATTCTAATGCAAAAAGCATAGGGTAAAATAATCATCTGCTTTGAATGTCTATTCCCCTCCAAAAATGAAGCCAAAATTCTCAGTTGAGGACTGCTCTGTCACCCATATTTACTGAAATGTTGTATTTCAATATCTTTTTCCATCCAAAGTTAAATTTATTTTGTTTCTGGTTACTGCCGGTATATGAGAAGCCTTAATTGACTTGTTTGGAGTTTAGGCATGTGGCATTTCAATATGCCTTCCATTGTCAGTGCTTGGAAGGAAGTACTGAATTTGATTTGTGTTGTCCTTTCGGTTTGTGGAGGAGCTTTGCTCTTACATTTTCCATTTAGTTTGCTATAAATTATTTGTTGGGGTTTTTGACAAATGCCATTTATCAAAAATATTTATAAATTTCATTGTTTTCAAACTAAAAAAAAAAGGAATGAAATCCATGAGATTTTAGAAATCAAATCATTTCTCATTTTTAAACATTCAACGTGGAACACACGTATCCTAGTTGGAAAATTTAATGAAAAAAAAAAAAAAAAAAAAATTTAATTTACAAATCAAATCATTTCTCAAAAAAATTTTAAAAAATTTTACATTCAAACACACATTTCTCATGGATCTTGCACTCCTCATATATTTCTCTTTTGAGTTGTCATTGGAAGACATCAAATATAGGCTAAGTGTAGTTATCGAAAGTAGTCGATAGGCTAGTTTGCAAAAAAGATGCCTTGTTTTATCTTATTTGTCACCATTTTTTTACTTTCTTAGTTTGGATTGTATGGTTAAAGTTCTAAAGATACTTAGATATTATTGTAATTGATCAAAGTAATTAGTAATCAATTTTTATTGTTAAATTAGCTTTATGTGGTATAAATATTTGACATGCCAAAATTATTGTAAGTGGGCACAAACTAATCACTTGTAACTAATGTACATATTAGTAGATATATGATGCCATACACAACCTTGAGTCTTCTATTCGTGGAAACCATAGAATTTTTGTTGTATGTTGCCATAAAACCAAAAAGGAACAAGCATAAACAGAATGGCGATTTTTTCAATAATAAAATTTAGCACTGAGCTTATGCGGACCATGGCGAATCATTAAGCCATTAAGGGATCTGTTCTTTTTGTTTAACATGTTTGGTTATTGCCACTATAATATATACTTGATGTTTTATCAGCATTTAGTTCCAAGAGAAGGACTCTTTCAAATTAACATGCTACCTCACTTTTCCACCTTTTTGCTTTATTTTTTTTTATTCTTTCCACCAATTATGCATTAAGAGTCAATTAGCATTGATTAAGAGTTAGTTTAAATAAAATCAATTCTAAATTTTGAATAAATCTATTAACCATTCTCCAAAAATGAAGAAAGTAAAAAAAATTCAGTTGAGGACTGTTTCATTTCAAAGTCCCACCCGAATATTTACTGAAATGTTGTTTTATTTCAATAAGTCCCACATTTTTCCATCCAAGCAAACACTTAGCCTATAAATATTTGTCTTGTTTCTGGTTACTGCCGGTGTGAAATATGAGAAGCCTTAATTGACTTGTTTGGATTTTTTTAAATTTTTTTGTTTAGTGGATGTGCCATTTCAACGTGGGAACGCTTAATAGCGTTGACGCATCCAACTAGGATATGCCTTCCATCCACGTTGGATACGCCATCGCAGTGCTCCTGGAAGGGACGCGCCAACCGCGAATTCCACGTGGGATACGCCAAACGTGTTGGCATATCCTAGTTGTCCTTTCGGTTTGTGGAGGATAAAAAATTTGCTCTAGCTCAAAAAGGTGGCATTTTGAAAAATCCATTTAGTATTTTGATAAATATTTTTGCCATAAATGGCAGTTTGGTCAAAAACCCTTATTTGTTGATCTTCTTTCTAGTGCACCTTGAGAATTTTTCAACAGAAAATCTCATCTCTGTCCCGCTCTTCTTTCAATAGGTGGTCCACGAGGAAGCATTTACCTATATGGGTGATCAAAAGCAATTTGTGCAGATTGACCAGAATGATCTGTATCCCTATCTTCTTGTTAATATTGGGTCTGGTGTTGGCATGATCAAGGTAGTTATCATGCAAGTTTGCTGTATTCTTCCAATTTCCAAATATTTAATCTTTTTTAAGCACTTCAAAAAATCTTTTATTGCTTTCATATAGGTGGAAGGAGATGGAAAGTTTGAGCGAGTTAGTGGAACAAGTATTGGTGGAGGCACTTTCTGGGGTTTAGGAAAGCTTTTAACTAAGTGCAAGAGGTTGATTTTTTTTTTTTTTGGCAAATTCATTATTGATCTCTGTATAGGCTCATAGGATTACCATTAATGTACTTTCTGCTTCAGTTTTGATGAGTTACTGGAATTAAGTTATCGGGGGAACAACAGAGCAGTAGATATGCTTGTTGGAGATATTTATGGTGGAATGGACTATTCAAAGGTATGACTAGTGAAAGTGTATGTCCTTTTTCCTGTTTAAAATGATAAGACAATCAATCTTCTGTCACCATTCTTTGAAGTGTTCTTGTAAACCATGATTGTTTCAAATGGAGAATAGTATTATCTAGTTATTGTTCGCTGGACCATCTTTTCCTTTGATTGATAACAGATAGGTCTTTCATCAACTGCAATAGCTTCTAGTTTTGGAAAGGCAATTTCTGATAATAAGGAGCTTGAAGATTACAAACCTGAAGACATTGCTCGATCTCTTCTAAGAATGATCTCAAACAATATTGGACAGGTAACCTGTGTACTGTAGATTAGAAGTTAGATGAACACTACTGTGCACTACTTGATATTATTAACTTAAGTAATGCTACATCATGTGTATATATGTATGTATAATGCATCTAGTGAAGTAAAACTTTTTGGCACTACTCCAAACCTGCAATTTGTCTTAGTTAGAATAGTTTAGAATATTTTAAATATAAGTGTTATATGATGTGCAGAATATATCATAAGTATATATGACTAGGTTCAATACATATAGGATAGCATATAAGTCATATGATTACAAATATAGCGAGGACCTCTCAAAGATGAAAACATCGCTAGTTGATCATTTGAATTGCTAGTGGTGATGTTTAATCTTTTCTGATAATTAATATCTAACTCTCTGAAATGGATTGGAGGCGATAGACTTGATTATCACAAATAAGAGTCATTTGCATAACGTTTCCAAACACGAAGCTCTTTAAAGAATCCCTGTTTTAACCAAATGAGCTCATAGTAGCCGAGGCCATGACTCGATATTTTCAAGACTTGAAGTTGCAACCACATTTTGTTTCTTACTTTTCAGGAAATCAAATTACCCCAATGGATACCAATAACGTAAGTAGATCTCCTATCAATAGAACCCGCTCAATCAAAGATCCGAGTATCCTACAATCAGTGTGTCCTTTGTCTTCAGAAAATTTCCTTCCTTAATATATCGAGAATACGAACCGATCTCAATGCCCTTTACAAGGTGAGTTTGAAAGCTCACTACACTCACCGCAAAGGAGATATCTGGACGGGTAACAATAAGATAGTTAAGTTTTCCAATCAATCGTCTATATTTTCCTTGATCTGAAAGTGGCTCCCCCTGATCCGGTAAAAGTCTAACATTAGGATCCATAGGGGTGTCAACCGACTTTGCATTCAATAGTCCTGTTTCCTCAAGAATGTCCATAGCATACTTCCTTTGTGAGATTACTATGCCATCCTTGGATTGTGCCACTTCAATTCCCAAGAAATAACGAAGTTTGCCAAGATCTTTGGTCTGAAAGTGATGACAGAGAGATCTTTGTTTTATCCGAGTTATGCCTTGGTGATCACCGCTTGGTGATAACAATGTCGTCTACATATACAATCAAATAGATACAACGTTGGACTGATGGCGATAGAAGACAGAGTGTCGGCCTCACTACGAGTCATACCAAACCGCTACACAACGAATCGAATCGACCAAACCAACCGGGGAGATTGTTTGAGTTGACTTGTGTCAAGGCCAGAATCCCGAGCAACAAACCCCGGTGGTTGCTCCACTTCTTCTTCAGATCACCATAAAGAAAAGCATTCTTGATATCCGGTGATGAAGGGACCAATGGCGAATAGCGGCCATACAGAAAAAGGCCAGAAGCCATCTTCGCCACGGGGAGAAAGTGTTGCCATAATCCAAACCAAATATCTAGCGGAGTATACCCCTTGCCACCAAACGAGCCTTTAGGCGATCTGCCATCGGGGCCAACCTTGACCGTATAAATCCACCAAGAACCAACAAAGACTTCCTGGGAGGAAGAGTAATAAGTTCCCAAGTACCACCGCTCGAAGTGCACACATTTCATCAATCATTGCTTGTCGCCATTTGTGATGAGATAAAGCTTCACTTAGAGATTTAGAATAGACACGAAGACAAGGTGGAAAGACAAGCATAATGCAATAAAGAAAGACGATGGTAAGCGAGATTAACATAGTGAGGAGAAGGGTTTGGGTGGATCTAATACCTTTTCGAAGAGCAATGGGAAGGTCGGACGTAGGAGGCGTTCCGGTTGGTTGTAATTTCTACAACCTCTCGATGATGGTGGTGGTAGTGGTGGTGGTTGTGGCCGACGACTATAATTCCGGAGAGGCCAATAGTAGACCAAGGGGCACTAATAGGAGAAGGTGGTGATGGAGCAGGGGCAACAGGGACAAGAGGAGGAATGGTAGGGAGGACCTCGGTGATGGGTGGAAGAGGCGGTCGGAGACTAGGAACCGACTCGAAGAATGTTTCAGAGATTAGATAATTTGGGTGAAAAACACCGATAACCCTTTTGAGACCGATGGTAACCAAGAAAAACACATTTTAGAGCGAGCAGACGGTTTGTCAAGACCGGAGTGATATCATGGACAAAACATGTCGACCCGAAGACACGAGGTGGAAGAGAGTGGACTTTGTTATCAAGAATGAGAAGAGGCATACGATTAATCAAATAGCAAGCAAAGTGAGAGCGCATCGCCCCAAAAACGAAAGGAACATGACCATGACATAAAAGGGTCGAGTTGTTTCAATAAGATGTCTATTTTTGATTCCAAAACCCCATTTTGTTGAGGGTATAGGGACAAGATGTTTGGTGAAGAATGCCATTAGATGCCATAAAAGTTTGAAAATTGTGAGACAAAAATTCACGGGCATTGTCATTTATGCAATATACGAATCGGAACACCAAACCGAGTTTTGATTTCATTATAAAAGGTTTGAAAAATTGAAAACAACTCGATCGTTTTTCATTAAAAATAACCAAGTACACCGAGAATAATCATCAATGAAAGTAACAAAGTATTTTGACCCAAAAGTAGACTCAATACGACTAGGACCCCAAATATCAGAATGCACTAAAGCAAAAGGAGACGCAGCTTGACGACACACTCTATCGGGAAACGAACTACGGGTGTGTTTCCCAAGTTGACACGACTCACAGGGTAAAGTAGATAACTTAGAAAATGTAGGCACCATTTGCTGTTGCTTCGCAAGACTAGGGTGACCCAACTGAGCATGGATGGTGAGAGGGGAATCGGTAACAGAGCACACACGAGAGGTGACAGAGAGCTGGTAAAGGCCATTAGACTCACATCCGGCGCCAATCATCCGTCCCGAACTCCGGTCCTGCAAAATGACAGAGTCTTTAGTGAAACTGCATAGGCTGCCGGAGATGGGGTCGGTGGAGCAGAGGACTCAGGTAAATCAGGTACAGTGGCCTGGGCAATATGGGCAGCCCGTGGAGGACGGCCATTTTGGTCAACGATCCTCGTATGGCTGAATGTGGATACCCGAGGTGCCGGGCGAGAACGACCACGAGTGGCACTTTGGGAGACGAGGCGAAGTATCAACCGGAGCCGGAGCTAGGACGAACGGAGGTTGCTTCGCGGGGACTCGAAGCAAAGAAGACCAATGAGGAGAGAGTGGGAACGTAAGCAAACCCAAAATCGATCACGATTAGAGAATATTAAGGAGGTAACCCATACAAGGCCTGAGCATGAAAAAGGTGCTACGTTGCTCGAGTTCTTGGGCGGGGGTAGCGGCGGGGGTAGCAACTCATTGAAATCATGCGAGAGCACCATGAACCTTACCCAAGTAAGCGCACATGGGCCATCAAACCGACGAGGAGCAATAAGACTCATGAGGTTGTGACAGCCCCATATAAGCGCTGAGTGTCATTAGTGTAAAGAACCTTGGCTTGTTCCCAAATAGAAGCACAAGTGGTGCGCACACGGAAGATCCTTGAGAGAAGAAGAGTGAATGGTGGACTTGATTACAACGCACAACTGTTTATCAATTTTCTTCCACCGGGGTTGTTTCGCCGCAGGTATAGAGTTAAGATCGGTGGTGAGGTGGTCTTCATACCCTTGACTTTCAAGCCACAACTTGATGTCTGAAGCCCAAGTATCATAATTGCTGCCATCTAATTTATCAGCAGAGAGCGGGATATGGAGGTAACTTGTGAAAACAGGAGGCTCAACCTTGGGATGATCTTTAGAGCCATCTAGAGAGGTAAAACATGCCATAGGTCAGAATATTAGGGGCAAAAGTGGAAAACACAAGATACCTGAAAAATCCCACGCAAGGAAACAAGGATCTGAGGACAGATCGGCGTAGAGGAGGCCGAGACGAGTCAGACGAGGTGAACGGCGGCCGGAGGGGCGGCCGGACTCGCTGTCACGCGCCGGAAAATAGGTCGGACGGTGGGCGAGCTGCGGCACGCGGAGACGGCGGCGCACGAGGGGGCGCGTGACAACTTTGTGGGCCGAGCCGGGTCGGCCGATCGGAGGGAGGCGGTTCCAGCGGTGAGGTCGGCGGCCGGAAAAGAGGCGGCAGACAACGATGGCAGCGGCAAACAAGGAGAAAACGGCGCCGGAAAGACGTCACGGCAAGGGAGAAAGGTCGGCAAACCGGAAGGGAAACACTGTTAGCCGGAAAAATTTTCACCGGAGGGCAGTGGACCCAACGGGTATGCGCGGTTCTAGGGTTGCCTCTCTTTAGGCTCTAGATACCATGTTGAAAGAGAGAAAAGAAGAGAGACATATGATGAAACCGCGTGTCTCAACTACACAACGGTGGTTGAATATATACCCAATAAGTAATAACTAATTACACAATTTACATGATGTGGGACTAACAGTTGTACTACTAATTACACCTAATTACATATGTTTACAACAGTTTCCAACAGGCAGTATATCATGTATATATGCTAGGTTCAATTAGAATCAATTAGGATTGATTAGGATTGTAGCATATCAGGATTGTGTTGTTGTAATTAATTGTAATTAATACTAACTCCTATATATAGACATCATGTGTGGTCTGATAAGACACACAATTCAGCCATAATCCCTTTTCTTAAAGTTGGTATCAGAGTGGGTTTCGACTCGTCTCTATCTAAACCCTAATCCCTTGCACCCACTACTCAGCGGAAAATTTCCCTTCCTCTCTGCGACTCAATTCCGATGAGCCCTCACTGTCGCGCCTCTTTCCGATAGAATTTCTGCCGCTGATCACTTTCTGGCGATCGTCCAACCTGTAGATTTGAGTGCAAAACCTCCTACATCAGAATCGCATCACCTTGTTCATCCAGATCCTGAAACCGCGTCGCCATCCTTTACCACGCGCCGCTGCAAGCCGCTGCACCAGAATCCACTCGCCGGCACGAGAGAGCGTGAGAGCTCTTTCTAGCGTCGTTCTTCCACAGACTTGGTCGAAATCCCCTATAGAAGACTTCCCAAGCCTTCTCAATTATTATCTTGGCCGTTTGTGTGGTGTTTTAGATCATGGGTGCCTCAGTCACTATATTTTTTGGGCATTTTACTACGTTCCTTTGTTGTGTTTTGTTGATTCCAGACTTGCCCAATCCTTTTTGGACCTATTCCTAGTGTTTCCTTTATTTATTAGTCATCTTCCTTTGATTTCTCACAATGGGTGATGCTGTCTCAGGCGTTTTAGGAAATTCATCTGCTTCTTTTGATTCCAAAAGCCCCATCGTGTTGACCAACATCAGCGTCCCGTCAATTACAACATTTACCAATTTTGCTCAGACTGAATTTTTATCATCCACCTCTAGTGTGACTATTCCTACAACAGATTATGAGGCCTTCCTTCGCTTTAAGGCATCTTCACAGATTTCAATTGAACAAACTAGTAATCCCACTGCTTGTTTATCTCAATCATCAGTTGGGCCATGGATAGTTAACTCTAGTGCTTCTAATCACCTCTATGGTAATAAGGATCATCTCACCTCTCTTAGCTACTCTACTAAATTACCCCATGTTACTCTTGCTAATGGAACCAAAATTGTTGCCACCGGTATTGGCCAAGCTCGGCCATGTCCTTTTCTACCCTTAACATCTGTTCTTTAGGTACTTGGTTGTGCTTTCAATTTGATATTTGTTAGTCAGTTAGTTCGCTCCCTTAATTGTTCCATTACCTTCACTAAACACTTTGTTCTTGTGCAGGATCAGGGTATAGGGAGGACAATTGGAGTCGGTCGTAAGTCACGAGGAGTTTACCATCTTGCTGTGCCTAGTTCTCCAATGGCATGTACCATGACAGATTCTCCTAACCTCTTTCACAATCGTCTTGGACATTCAAGTCTTTCTAAACTCTAGAAGATGGTTCCTTACTTGTCTAGTTTACAGTCTTTAGATTGTGAGTCTTGTCAAAAAAGGAAGCACACCCATGCATTCTTTCCTAATCGAGTCAATAAACGAGCTGATTCAACATTCTCCTTTGTTCATTTAGATATATGGGGACCTAGTCATGTCAGTTCTAGTTTGGGATTTCAATACTTCGTAACCTTTATTGATGATTATTCTTGTTGCACTTGGATCTTTTTAATGAAAAATCATTCTGAACTATTTTCAATATTTCAAAAGTTTTGTGTTGAAATTCGTACTCAGTTTGGGAAAACTATCCATATTCTGCGTAGTGACAATGCACGTGAATATCTGTCTTCTAATTCTTAGGAATTCATGGCTAAACAGGGTATCTTGCATCAAACGGCTTGTCCTCATACTCCACAACCAAAAAAAATAATAAAAAACCGACATTTAATTGAAACAGCCAGGACCTTACTCTTATATATGAATGTTCTGATCTGTTTTTGGGGGGATGTTGTTCTTACATCTTGTTATTTGATAAATCGCATGCCTTCCTCTGTTCTAAATGACCAAGTCTGGCACACTATATTATTTCCTAATACACCTGTTTATCCTGTGTCTCCTCATGTGTTTGGCTATACCTGTTTTGTTCACAATGTTACTCCAGGAAAGGACAAGCTCACTGCCAAGGCCTTCAAGTGTCTTTTCCTCGGGTACTCTCGTCTTCAGAAAGGGTATCGCTGCTACTCTCCTGATTTAGGTCACTATGTTGTGTCTGTTGATGTCACCTTTTTCGACTAGCAACCTGATAGAACTAGACCAGAATTTAGAGAAAAAAATACTTCTTTATTGAGAAACTCTCCTCTCTGTAACAATCAGAGGGAGAAAGAAACAAAAAATGACAAAGAATTACAAAGATGATCAGATATGGTAAATGTATACCAATCTAAATTCCCTAGGACAATTCAAGAGGTCCTTGTTCTCTCCTAATCGTCCTTTCCAACTCTAAAACAGGTTAAAATTCCAAAAGACCCCTCTTTCTCTATTTATAACCAACTAACTCTTATTCTATTAGAATAACTAACTAATTATTATTCTAACAAAAAACAAAATAACTACATTTTCTGATCCACTACTACTTGTCTATTCTTCCTAGAGTACACCTTTTTTTATGATAGGCCTACTAACAATACTCCCCCGCAAGACATCCACCTTGTCCTCAAGGTGAAAGTAAGGAAACTGTTCCTGAATGGTTGTCACTAATTCCCATGAATTCTCATGATCTGGGAGATCAGACCACTTGATGAGCACTTCTTGTACACCTGAGGCCGTTTGTCTGACTTGGAGAACCTGTTCTGGCTGCACTTGTAGCTCCAATTCTTCCGATAACATAGGAGGCAATGGCTGTGATGGTTGCTAGGCAGATACAACTTTCTTCAATAGAGACACATGGAACACAGGATGGATTCTGCTGTCAGTTGGAAGATCTAGCTGATAGGAAACCTCTCCCAGTTTTTTAAGAACCTGATAGGGTCCATAAAATCTAGGACTCGGACTTCTCATTGACCCTCTTAGCTAAGGATCTAAGTCTGTACGGTTGTAGCTTCAAATAAACCCAATCCCCTATGTTTGTCAACCTACCTCTTCATTCTGTTTTGTGCCTTTAGCAAATTCTCCCTCAACTCTTCCAACATCACATCTCTCTCTTTTGTTAACAAATTTACTTCCACCACTGCAGAGGGAAAAGTACTACCTCTGAATAACAATGGAGGGTCCCTACCGTAAAGGGCCTTAAAAGGAGTAGTTTTAGTAGAGCTATTATAATTGGTATTAAACCAATATTCAGCCTAACTCAACCACCTAGGCCACTGTTTAGGCTTATTTCCAGTCAAACATCTTAAGTTTGTTTCCAAACAACTGTTCACCACTTCCGTTTGGCCATCTGTTTGTGGATGGTATGCAGAGCTAAATTTCAAACAAGTGCCAGCATTCTTGAACAACTCAGTCCAGAAATGACTGAGAAACATCTTATCCCTATCCGAAATAATCGTGGCTAGAAACCCATGTAAACAGACTACCTCTTTAATGAACAATTCTGCCACCTCTTTAGCAGAGAAAGGATGGGACATTAGTACAAAATGAGCATATTTAGTGAGCCTATCAACCACCACCACTATAGAAGTATTAGCCCAAATCTGAGTGGGAATGGGTAATGGCTGTAAAAGTCCTCTTGGAGATAATGCTTGATATTTGTTTCGCTGACATACATCACAAGCAGCAACATATCGCTGAATATCCCCCCGTATTCCTTCCCAATAAACTACACCAGCGATCCATTTATATGTTCTAAAAAAACCAGAGTGACCACCAATAGCAGAACTGTGAAATTCTGATAATATCAAAGGAATACTGGTGGATTGCTTGGGCAAAACCAGACTTCCTTCAAATAATAGCCTTCCTCCAACCAACTGATATCCTGGATGAGACCCTGAATTTTGAATAAGATCCTGCATGATAGATCTTAGGCCACTATCAGCTTGCAGCTCCTCATCTATAGTATCTAGGTCACTAAAATGTACCGTAGATAATGCAGCAAACATCATCTTCCTGCTGAGGGCATCAGCTACTTGATTAGAACAACCAGGTTTGTACTTAATCTCAAAGTTAAAACCCAGCAATTTAGAGGTCCATTTATATTGTTCTTCACCCATTAGCCGCTGTTCTGAGAGAAATTTCAGACTGCGCTGATCCGTATGAATGATAAATGGTCTGCCTAACAAGTAATGACGCCATTTTTGGACTGCTAACATAATTGTCATAAGCTCCCTCTCATAAACATATTTCAGTTGTGCTTTTTCTGATAACCTTTGACTGAAATAAGCTATTGATTTTCCTTCTTGCATTAAGACAGCTCCCAATCCTTTGCTTGAAGCATCAGTTTCCAAAACAAACTGATTAGAGAAATCTGGTACAGCCAAAACTGGGATAGTAGTCATAGCCTTCCTCAAAGTGTCAAATGCTGTTTGTGCCTCATTATTCCACTTAAAACCATCTTTTTTCAGCAGCTCAGTCAAAGGTTTTGCAATCTGTCCATATCCTTTGACAAACTTCCTATAGTAGCCTGTTAATCCCAAAAATCCTCTCAACCTTTTCACATCCTTAGGAACCTGCCACTGTAACATTGCTTCAATTTTTTTAGGGTCTGCTGCAACCCCTTGACCAGAAATGATATGCCCCGAGTACTCAATCTGCAGCTGCCCAAAACTGCACTTCTTTTTGTTAACATACAATTGGTGTTCTCTCAATAATTGGAAAACTATCCTCAAATGAGAAATGTGGGCTTCTTCATCCTTGCTATAAACCAGAATATCATAAAAAACCGACACGAACCTCCTTAAAAATGGTCTCAGCATTTCGTTCATCAGTGCTTGAAATGTTGAAGGAGCATTAGTCAAGCTAAAAGGCATTACTAAAAACTCATAATGTCTTTCATGAGTACAGAAAGTTGTCTTAGGGATGTCTTCCTCCTTCATTCTTATTTGATGGTACCCGGATTTTAGGTCCAACTTAGAAAAAATGGCAGCTCCACCCAATTCATCTAGCAATTCATCTATTCCTGGAATTGGAAATTTGTTTGGCACTATAATTTTGTTGAGAGCCCTATAATCCACACAAAAACACCATCCACCATCTTTTTTCTTAACTAGAATAATAGGACTAGAGTAAGAACTTATGCTTGGCCTTATAATTCCAACAGTTAGCATCTCATCTACCAATTTTTCAATTTCAGCTTTTTGATAGTGAGGATACCTGTATGTTCGTAGACTGGGAATATTGGTCCCCTCTTTTAAGATTATGGCATGATCATGCCTACGAGCTGGGGGCAATCTTGGTGGCTGCTGGAATAAATCCTCAAAATCCTTTAAAACTGCTGTTATGCCCTCTAGAACCACTGCCTCCTGCAAGGATAAAACTATTATAGCCTTATATTCAATGTAAAATCCCTGTCCATCATCCTGCAACGCCTTTAACATTGATTTAAGAGAAGCAGCTGCCTTGGAGAATGCTGGTTCTCCTCTAATGGTCCAAGTTCTCCCTTTTTCTTCAATTTTCAAGGTAAGATCCTTGAAATTAGCTCTTATTTCTCCCAATCCTTCTAACCATTCCATACCTAACACCACATCTGCACCTCCTAAGCCAAACAGGAAGAAATCCTATTTAACCTCCAATCCTTACATCATCAATACAATATCACTCCTTGACAAGCCCATTTACACTTCACCTTATGTCCATCACCAACCTCCACAAAATAAGGTGGAGTATCCACTACTGGTAATTGCAGCTCCTTTACTATTTTATAAAAAATGAAGTTATGTGAGGCCCCACAATCCACCAAAATCATAACCTTTATACCCTCCACTTCTCCCCACAGCTTTAAGGATTTTTTTGAAGCCAATCCCATGATGCTATGAATTGATAGCTGTAGTGCTTTATCTTCCATCTCTACTAACTCAAGAATTTCCAATTCTTCATGCTGAGCCTCATCCTCTACCTCCTCTCCCATGATCATAACATGTAGTTGTTTGTTCTTACACACATGTTCTGAACTGCACTTCTCATCACAGCGAAAACACAGCCCTTTCTTGGTCTTTTCTTGCAACTCAGCCCCTGATAATTGTCTGAAATTCCTTCCCCTCCTACTAACAGTACCGATCTCAGGATTTTTGGTAGGTAAATTAGGTCTGTTGGAAACTGAACCGATACTGGTTGTTGTCCCACAAGAACCCAAACTTGAATTTGTTCATGGACCCAAATCCACAGAAGTAGTTCTTGCTAGTTGAAACCCTTTAAAATTCCCTCCAAATCTTGAACTTCCTCCCATAGCTCCTTTGTGAATTACCCGATTCTTCATCAATCAATTGTGCCAAGTCCATCAATTCAAATAGAGTCCCTACCGAATGTAGCTTCAATTCGGCTCTGATTTCATCTCGCAAACCATTCAAGAAGATACCTCGAAGGTATTCTTGATTAGTATTTCTCAAAGGTCCTGCATAAATCTCGAAAGCTTCTCTAAATTCCTCCACCGATTTTGTTTGCTTCAACCCAAGAAGAACCTCATAGGGATTTTGCACCATTGAAGGCTGAAATCTTCTGATCACAGCTGTGCGAAAAACCTCCCAAGAAGCATTTTGGGTGCAAGATTCCCACCATTGAAACCAACTCAGCCCACGACCCTCCATGGCCATCATCACCGCACTTAACCTCTCTTCCGCCGTTACTCCTTTCACCTGAAAATATCTCTCTATCCTGTTTACCCACCCATATGCGTCTTATCCAGAAAACGGAGGAATATCGAGTTTCCTCCATCTGTTTTCTGATTCCTCAATTCTTGGACCCTCAACCGTTGCTGGACCCCCTATCGATCTCTCTTCTTCATGTTCGGAACGACTCTGCTAATTCTCAGAACATGGGTCATCTCGCTGGAGACCTCTCACCAACCTCAAAATTTCCTCCATGGCTTCCTCTGTTTGTTTGATTCTTGCTTCTAGCAGTTCCCGTTGAGCCCTCTCCTCTTCTGCTTGGTGTCTCCAAGTTTCCAGTCCCTTCTCCATAGCATCGAGTCTAGCCTCCATTCTCGTAGAAACCATGAAAAACTCTCAGGATTTGGGAGCTCTGATACTAGTTGATAGAACTGGACCAGAATTTAGAGAAAAAGAATACTTCTTTATTGAGAAACTCTCCTCTCTATAACAATCAGAGGGAGAAAGAAACAGAAATGACAAAGAATTACAAAGATTATCAGATATGGTAAACGTATACCAATCTGAATTCCCTAGGACAATTTGAGAGGTCCTTGTTCTCTCCTAACCTTCCTTTCCAACTCTGAAACAGGTTAAACTTCCAAAAGACCCCCCTTTCTCTATTTATAACCAACTAACTCTTATTCTGTTAGAATAACTAACTAATTATTATTTTAACAGAAAACAGAATAACTACATTTTCTGATCCACTAATACTTGTCTATTCTTCCTAGAGTACACCTTTTTTATGATAGGTCTGCTAACACAACCCTTTTCTTCTTTACCTGCAAAAACGTCCCAAGTAAACACAATCCTTTTTGTTCCTATCTATAGTCCTCCTACTAATTCCAACAATAATCCTACTCCTATTCTTGTTCTGGTGCCTGCCTATGGTCCTTCTCGTCCACTAGTTACTTTTCAACATCAACCACAACTGCCTATTGGGGCCAGCCCTGTTCTAGAGGAAGTTCTAGATGACTCACCACCTTCGTTAGTCGTTCCCTCTGCTTTGGTTCCTACATTAGACAACTCACCTATTGCTCTTCGAAAAGGTAAATGTTTTACTCGTAACCCTCATCCGCTTTATGCCTTTCTTAGTTATGATCACCTTTCTTCACAACATTACACCTTTGCTTTGAGTTTGTCTTTTGTTTCCATTCCTAAAACCATAGGTAAAGCATTGTCCCATTCAGGTTGGTGCCAGGCGATGATAGATGAGATGTCTGCCTTACATTCTAATGGCACATAGGAACTAGTTCCTAAACCAGCAAGCAAATCCGTTGTTGGCTGCAGATGGGTGTTTACTTTTAAAGTTGGTCCAAATGGCTCCATTGATTGATTGAAGACTTGTTTAGTCGCCAAAGGCTACACTCAAATCTTTGGTCTTGATTGTAGCAATACCTGCTCTCCAGTTGCTAAGATTGCCTCTATTTATCTTTTCCTCGCCATGGCTGCTATTCGCCATTGGCCCTTCTATCAGCTGAACATAAAGAATGCCTTCTTACATGGTGATTTACAAGATGAGGTTTATATGGAGCAACCATCTGGCTTTGTTGCTCAGGGGGATTCTGGATTGGTGTGCAAACTTCGCAAGTCCTTGAATGACCTAAAACAGTTCCCTCGGGGTTGGTTTGACCGATTCAGCGCAGTTGTTCAGGCCTTCAGCATAATTCGTAGTGAAGTCGATCATTCTGTTTTCTATGCATCAATCTCCCAATCAATGCATCTACCTTGTGGTTTATGTGGATGACGTTGTCATTATTGGAAACGATCGAGTTGGCATTGAACAATTAAAGCAACATTTATTCAATCATTTTCAAACCAAAGACCTTGGTAAGCTCTGTTATTTCCTAGGTATCGAGGTGGCACAGTCTAGACATGGCATTTCTATCTCCCAGAGGAAATATGCCTTGGATATCTTGGAAGAAATTGATATATTAGGATGCAAACCCATTGATACACCCATGGATCCTAATGTCAAGCTTCTACCAGGACAGGGGGAGCCACTAGCAAATCCTAGACATTACCGGAGGCTGGTTGGAAAATTGAATTATATCGTAACTAGACTATATATCTTTTTTGCTGTGAGCATGGTAAGTCAATTCCTTGATTCTCCATGTGACTCTCACTGGGATGTTGTTGTTTGGATACTCCGATACATTAAAGGAGCACCAGGAAAAGGCTTACTATATGAAGATAAGGGGCATATGAAAATTTGTGGTTATATAGATGCTGATTGGTTAGGCTCTCCCTCAGATAGACGCTCTACTTTAGGGTACTGCGTTCTTTTTGGGGGAAATATGATATCTTGGAAAAGTAAGAAGCAAACTGTAGTCTCCAGGTCAAGTGCAGAAGCTAAATATTGAGCGATGGGCACTGCAACTTGTGAACTCATTTGGTTGAGGCAGTTACTTAAAGAGTTGAAAATGTGTGAATCACAACCAATGAAACTCATATGCGACAATTAGGTTGCACTACATATATCCTCATTTCATGAGAGAACCAAGAACATTGAGATTGAATGCCGCTTTGTTAGGGAGAAAATTCAGTCTAGAAAAATTACTACTGCATTATTGAATTCAAATGACCAGCTTGCAAACATTTTCACTAAGGCTCTTAAAGGTCCCCGAGTCAACTACATATGTTACAAGCTTGACACACATGATATATACGCACCAGTTTGAGGGGGAGTGTTAGAATAGTTTAGAATATTTTAAATATATATGGCAGTATATCATGTATATATGCTAGGTTCAGTTAGGATCAATTAGGATCAATTAGGATTGATCAGGATTGTAGCATATCAGAATTATATCACTATGATTAATTATAATTAATACTAACCCCTATATATAGAGATCACGTGTGGTCTGATTAGATACACAATTTAGCCATAATCCCTTTTCTTCAAGTGTCTTCTTTTTTTGCAATGATCTTCAATGTACTTTTTTATCTTTATAATAGTTGGTTAGTGGAGGATATCTTGTGCTCACCCTACTTGTATTTTTCCTGTATTCTCTATAATAGCATTTCTTCTTTCTTTTTTTTTTTCCTTCTATTAATAAAACAGTTGATTAGTGGAGCATTGCTAGCTGCATCTCATTAAAAGATATTTTGATAAATCTCTTTTGAAGAGTCTTAGCATTTGACACTTCCATACAAATACAATGTTGTTTCCATGCTGGATTTTCTATGATTAATGAACACAAGGACAATAGAGTTATGCAAAAAAAAGAGTCATGAGCCAATGATGAATCTATATATGTATCTATCTTCGTAACTGACATACTCTATGTTTAGACATCAATATGCTCGTTGTTTTCATTCATGATTGTGTCCCTTCCATTTTTGCTATTGGTGCTTTAAATGGAGTGCTTAAAAGTCTTCTGCATTCAACCGGAGGCAAAGTCTTACCATTCTGCAGAAAGAGTTACCTCCTTTGATGTAAAAAACTGAAAATTCTTCCTCCAACAACTGAATAATTTTGTACATTTACATTTATTGTTTAGCCACCCTTGATTTACCTAATAATGGAATCATATTTTATAATCTTGATAAATTTGTTGAAATCATCTCTATAACACATTCATATCATAGCCCAAAGATCCACTTTTCATAGTATTGACATATATTTCATATTTTTTCCCTTTTATAAGGATTTATTTAAGTTGTTAAGATTGTATTAATCTGAATTTTTTAATACTCCATTGATATACTATAAGATTAATGTAATATATACTTCTCAATTATAAGAAAATACAAACTATTTCATTTCATAATTATTGTTGTCCTTTTTTAATCAAAATTTGGCATGCAAGATCTACAAG
The DNA here is from genome assembly GCA_029884605.1 of Ormosia emarginata. Lineage (NCBI taxonomy): Eukaryota > Viridiplantae > Streptophyta > Magnoliopsida > Fabales > Fabaceae > Ormosia > Ormosia emarginata. The sequence goes on from JAQQTP010000090.1 coordinate 12,864,971, forward strand.
ATATATATTTATTATTCAATGGTTGGATAAAAAAAAATTGTAAAACACTATTAAATGGGATAAGTGTGCCGAGACTTACATTAGTCGATTGACCCATCCTCCTTATATAAAAAATAATTGTCATCTTATCTCAACTATAGGTGCTTCATTATTGGTTGATATTTTTTTGTTTGAAAAGCATATTTTACATTGATTTCAAGATACACCGATGGTGTTAAAGATAATTGATATGAACTTTACAAACATGATATGCATTATTAGATATTAGGGTTAGGAGTCTTTATTATATTAGTGAGTCTTGTTGGGCTGGGCTTGTGTACTTGACCTATATTAGTACTTAGTAGTATAAATAGGCGTTCGTTTTTTGTATTTATAATACAGTTCAGCAATAATACTTGTGTTTTCAAGTTGGTATCAGGTCCTAACCCGTCTTTTCTGATGATTCCTTATCCTAATATGCACATAATGCAAACTTTCAATACACGCTGGATCTCGTGAAATATTCATTTTATAAAATGTTGTTCATTGGTGTAATATTGATTTTGATTTACACCAATGTCAATGGATCTTAACCCATATGTGTGTGTATTAATCATACCTTTGTTTTCACGGTCTCCAGGGTTTAACATAAGTTCATGCAGTAGTTATCTCAGGTTTCACTAGTGAAATGGATTTGAGCTCTTATTTGTTTTCTTTTTGTTGTTTGCTTTCAGATCTCTTACTTAAATGCCCTTCGATTTGGGCTGAAGAGGATTTTTTTTGGTGGATTTTTTATTCGGAGGCATCCTTTTACAATGGACACATTATCTGTTGCTGTTAATTTCTGGTAAGTGAGAAGGAAGTTCCTCCACCCCTCTGCCTTTGGTGCTTCATAACTAACCAAGGTCTATGACGAGGGACATTGACTTGTCCTTACCATAGTTTCCAGAAATGCAGTGTGTGAGGATACGCTGAACGGGTATGGGTATGGGTACATGATTCGTCACTTCTTGTAATTATATTACAAGATTGTTTTTAATGACAAATCTAATACGCAATACGCGGTACTGTGAATCCGGTATGCAATTCGAAGGGTGGTTGAGCGAATCTGGTGGTCCTTAATAAAAACGTGGGCTCATGTAAAACTGCTGCTGCTTGGACTAAAATCCATCTCTTAAAACAATCATAAAAGCATTATATTTGACCAAAGAGAAGATGGTTCTAGAAGATGATTCATCCATTTAATGTTGGTGTCAGAGAGGGGTTTGGGGTTTAAGGTAGTATGGATTGCATTTGCATGCTATAATTATGATTGAGTTAGGATATAAAACGCGATCACTGTTGTGCTCACCGTGGCTAAAATGCATGGAAGGTTTGATACTACTTCTGAGCCCACTTCCTTGTGGCGTAATTATTAAAACAAAAGTATTTAATCTTTTTTATTTTTTCAGGTCTAAAGGTGAGGCAAAAGCAATGTTTTTGCGTCATGAAGGGTTTCTTGGAGCTGTGGGTGCCTTCATGAATTCTGATAAGCATGGCCTCAAGGAATTGTCGGCCAATCAAGTGGTGCAACGAACTCCCAGCAAATTATCCTTTGCTGAGGATAAAATAGATGGGGAATTAAATGGAGATGAAAGTATAGAGTGCAGTGTCTATGCAGCTTAGATGAGGCAATCCTTCGTTGCTTGCTTGAATTGTTGTAACTTCTATAATTTGATTCTGTAAAAGGGTCATAAGTTATAATTATTGTACAACAAGTGGTTGACTTAGAATTAAAGGAAAACAGAAAATTAGAATAACAACTCATAAGTGAATGTTATTGTTTCACACTGTCACTCGATGTATTGCATTGTATAACAACGGATAATGATTTGTATGAATACATTAACTGTACCCTTGTTACTCATTTAATGAGATTCTATTTTTTTTCTTCCTCCACTTTTTTTTGGACGATGTTTTAGTCTGATATCCTTTAATGAGGATTTGATTCTAAGCATTCGTTAATCCATTGAGTATTTACAATTATAACATTATTATATTTTAGTGTTCTCTTCTGGAATCTTATATCAGGCGTCTCATAGTCTTGACTATTCAGTCATGCCTTGGTAACAACTTTGATATTTGGAATATATATTGAGCAATCTAAACAATCCAAAACTGCAGTGTCCTGCCTTCTTATTATGCTCTTGGACATAGATGGATAACTCAATGTCAAGTCACCGAGTTAGCAATCCAATTACAGGTGAAGTAATTGAATTGAAAAATCTGAACAAAGAATTAAATATTTAAAAAAAGTTATATGAAAAAATTATTTTATATAAAAATTAGTGATGATAATAATATAAATTATAAAATTGAGAATATTACTCAACAAGAATATATAATTCAATGATAGAATACATTTTATCACAACAAAGATTGTCTATCAGGTCTAATCCGTCTGAGCGATTCACTCGAGTCACTCAAGTTTTATTGAATTTGACTGGTTTAGTGCAAAAATCCATTATGGGCATGAACCATATCAGTTCACGAGTTTCGCTAGTCCGAATCATACAACTATCTACTAGATACATCAATGCAGGATCACGAAAAATTATCCAACTGGAATGCAATTAGCTGAAAACTAATGAACTTGACATAATGTAATAAGATGCACACATTAGAATAAACTGAGCTACTATAGAGCAATCTAGATAGATTACTTAAATTACAAATATAAATTAAACAGAGGAAGATCATTTAGCAGTCAGCATTCTTCTATGACTCTGCTTCGCATTTTTTCTACGTAAAATCCATCTTTCTTTAATGTCACTTGAGTTAGCAACCAGGTCCACGTTTTTACCCGGTTTTCCCTGAAGCTCTCCCGTAGATTTTTCAGCATCGTATCCTCCTCTGATTCTGGCAGCTTCTGCAAGCAGATCATATATAAGCATCTCAGTCGTCCGGGTGGTAATTCCCCTCAAATACCATGATATGGGAGGTGGTGGAACAATGGCTGGCTGAAGTATTTGTTGCAGGCTCACTTTAGACCCAATTCTTCCTTTGCCTCTTGTACAAGCATTATAATCTTCCTTTGTCATGGGTTTAAGAGGAAAGCATGTTGCTTCATCAACAAATAAAGGTTCTACCCTCCAGCAGCCCTCAAATTTTTTCATGAATCCGGTCTTAATTTGCTTGAACTTCATCTGACACAAAATTATATAGCAGCATGTAAGATATACATCCTTTGTGGGATGAAAAGTAGGACTGTGTCAGATTTAATTCACATATTACACTGTTAAGTAAGACACTGCCTAGCAACCTTTATGTCTGCAAAGGATATACATATTGATGTAGTAAACCATAATACAAGAGATAAATGGCTACAAAATGATGTGTTTGGGGATGTGTCTTTATTCAATTAAAATTCTAGACATATTTTCTCCGATTTTAGATAATTGGCTAATATTTGTGAGTAATATAAAATGACAAAATCCAATTGTTTGCATCTGAAATAGAAGGGAGCAAGCAACTAAAATGCTATCAGGATTGTAAAATTTCAGAAACCCAAAAATGGTGTCAATTTCTACCAGAAGTTCAACTTCCAATTCATTCAAGCCAATATCCTTGCAAAAAGTTTAGCAGTTAAAGAAGAGAGACTTTGAGCCTAGATAATAGCTATTTAACTCTGGCAAGTTTCTATGTGCCCCAAATAATTATGTGCAACAACAAATATGGAATCCATCAAAGAGGGATAGATCCTTACAGAGTGGTCTTTTCTGTTTTGATCTACCAAAACATTAACCGAAATAGTCCCGGACCACCAAAGAAATCTCCATATGAATGCTTGCTCAAGTTCAACCACTTGCCTATGACCCTCATCAACCAAAACTTCTCTGGATTTCACTTCCTGACCAAGAAAGACATCGCCAAGTTGAATTGCAGTACTTTGGTGTGACTGCTAAAACAATGCAGCTGATACATAATAAAAGCTAGTAGTTTAAAAACATCTTGACTCACAAAGAAACAGAATGTTTCATAAATGGCAATATTCAATATTTTTGAAACTTGAAAGTACTTTTTCTGAAGTTGTAACGAAACACACTGTGAGCAGAATAACAGATGATTGCAGTCACCTACTTCGATATTTTTGAAAACTCTCTTATTGTCAGGATCGGTCACTATATTATATACTTCATCAGGGGGCAGCCCAACATCAACTTCTACGTTGAGGTCGCAAAGTGAGCCTTTTGGAACAGTCACCTGCCAAAAAGAACATTATATTACATATATATACCATGATAGACAGACATAGATATTCCTTAATTATTTCAATTCTTTAGATTCATAAAATGTGACAGACTGGATTTTTACATCAACTAGGATCCAGCTGGCCTAAAATGTGCTACCCAATGCTTGCTTTGGTCAAACAGTTTCTCTTCCATACTTTGAAACCTTACAAGACACTAGATTTATAAAATTTCAGATGTATCTCAATGAGGTTAAATCAACAGTTTAGGAGTACAGTCTCTAAGACATGCTCATCACCTTTATTTGTGGTGGCTTATCTACCCAAGAAGGATTTTCTCTCCATTCTTGCAGTTGCTCATTCAGTTCAGCTTCAGAGGCACTAAAAAACCCATTCCCATTTCTCTGGACAGATCTCACCAAATTCATTCCATCCTTTTTTGCTATTCTACTGAGCTGTGACTGTAGTCAGAAAATAATTAGTAAAGCTCAAATCCAAGGTTCCTAGTAAATTCTAAGCCACAAGATAAATGATTGACCTTAAGAATATTTTGAAGCTTGTGAGGAAGCTGCACAAAAAATGTGGATATTGCAGGATCCAGTCCCCTGGGGAACCCATCTTTTTCATTCTTTCTGACATTTAATCCGAATTTTGTCACCTCTGACTCACCCATCATAAGAACCTGGAATTTTTCTAAAACAGTTAAGCTAATTCATACTATAAATATAAAACAAATACTTTTTCAAGACCATTTGATGTCTCTTAGTTACTCAGACATACAAGTTTCTATCATAATTCATAAAGTTCCCAACTAATGGTTAATACTACTGAGCTTTGCAGAATCTAGCTTTCAACCAGCAACAAGATATTTTAGGAGATTTAAATGCAGGTAACAGATAGAGTACTGTCTTTGTCAGTAAAGCATGACAATTGTTCCAGCAATAAAAAGGTGAAAATTTTGCATGCATTTAACTTTGATTAAAATTTAAGGCAACAGTGAACCACAAATTAGCTATCAACAAGTGGTCAGAATTCAACAATACAGAATCCGTATTGGAGAAAAAAAAATCTTGAAAGATGTTATCATTTATCAAATGGAATAAAATTGGTGAAGACAACTTGCTACAAGAAAACTCAAGACATTGAACTCAACCCAAATTTTGAACAAGCAAACACAATGAAAAAGAAAAAAACAAAAACAAAAACAAAAAAGAGCAAAGGGATAAACAGCAAAAGGGCATTCCAATGGTTACTGAAAGTTAACAGTGATTGGTAAACTAATGAATTGAATAAAGCTGATTTTGTGGAGGAGATTCAAAGTGAACTTAATGGTCAGAACAGTGATCACCCCACGGTATATTCCAATGAGCCAAGCCCAGATCTTAGCTTGGAACTTGGAAATGGAAAATTGCTTTATTCCATTAAATATCTTCTTTTTTTAAAAAAAATTCTGAAAAGTATGGAGTATGGTGTATGGAGGAAAAGGATACGTAAACAGCACGCGCAGAACATGTTCTACCAATACAATAGTCAAAATGTGTCAAGTCTGAAAAGTCACTCTGAATGAGTCAATATGTAAGAGGTCGAGTTAACTTACTCATTTACATTATATAAGAGTAGATTAGATTAATAAAATATTAATTTAAAATTCACATAATTTAATTTGATATGATCTAAATAAGTTAATTCATTTCATTTTGATAGTTATACCCACTAAATCGGAGTTTACACATGGCGATGATGGTGTGTACCTTTTTTTTTTTTTGTGTACCAAACAGTAAGTACATTTTGATTAGTCGAGATTTGTTTAATATGAATCTCAAAATAAATGGTCTATTGATGAACTAACAATGATAAATTATTAATTTATTAATTAAAAAATTAATAATTAAGATTGATTACTTAAAATTCTATAAATTTCAATTAGTAATACTTATATATATACACAAATTTAGTTAGATTATTTTTTTATGAATAACTATACATACAAAAAACTTAAACATTTCAACTGATAATATTTATATACACTTAAAACTATATATAAATCTTATCAAATAAAAAAAAGTACATTTATGAACCTAAACATAATAAATCCATAATAACAAGGTCCGATTACCTGTTATTCAATTACGTTTGTGTTTGAGATAGCTATAAAAACTTGATGATTTCAATAATCGATTATTGTATAAAAACTTTTTGTTATAATCGATTATAATTGAATCAGTTTTATGTTTGGATATATTAATTGAAAAACGATTTTAAGCTAATCTGTTTCGTTTGAATAGTATAAAAAAGAATCGCTTTTATGCATTAAATTATCAAAATAAGTATAAAATGATTAAAAAAGCTATTTGATTGATGACAAAATGATATTTACATATCAAAGTGTAATGAATAATTTATAATCTAAAATGATAAGCTGAAAATTACAGTATTATGAAAAAAAAGCTTTTATAATGCATTAAATTTCGTGCAAAAGCTGAAACTGATTTTTCCAAACATATGAGGATGCTGTTACAATAACTTTTTCTCAAAGAAAAAAATGATGTTTGGTTGAGAAATAATCCCAACCAAACATGCTCTACGTCTACTTGGTCGTATTTTGATTGGTTTGGTCTCGATGTATTAATGGGTTGATGCGTGGAATGCTTTTATGCCTGAGAACTGAGAGGCCCTAGTTTTTACTTTTCTAAGCTATGTATGATGGAACTTGTTATTATAGATGGTCATTGTTACTATACATCCTCTTATGTTTGAATGTATGGTACACCATCAGTTTTATCTGCAATAACATTTTTTTTTTGTTTTTGGGTAGTTTTTTTTTTTTTTACACATCACCATCACCATTGTTGTCGGCCAGCAACCGTCTACCAGCCAGTAGCTGCTGGCCACCACCTTTTTTTTAGGTTATATTGTTCATTTTTTTAAAGTTACATAATGTGTAAATAATATCAATTAAAATAATATCAATTAAAATTATACTAATCCTTATTTTTTTTATAAATAATTGTGCGTATTGAAAACTCTATAGATTTTAACTAGTAATATTTACACACAATAAAATATGTAAAAAATCCACAGTTATTTATGAAAAAAATATAAGGATTAGTACAGTTTTAACTTATATTATTTTAACTGCTATTATTTACGCAGTTGTGTAACTTTAAAAAATAAACAGTATAACTTGAAAAAAAAAGTGGCAGCTGTGGATGGTGCCCAGTTGCAGCGGACGATGGCCAACAACAGAGGACGGTGGCCAATGGTTGGCGGTGGAGGACGGTGCTTGGTGGCCAGCGGTGAAGGACAGTGGTCGGTGGAAGGTGGCCAGTGGTGGCGGTGGTGTGTAAAAAAAAAACTTAAAACAAAAAAAAAAAGAATGTATCAGCAAGTTATAGGTCATTCATCATATCAGTTGATGTGTTTTTCAATACAATCAACAACTATGATTGACACAGATTATACACCCTCCTTTGGAGGGTGTATATTAGAATTGACCATTATAAATTTATTATGTTTTGATTTATAGATGTATTATTTTTTTATATGATAGGATTTATATATAGATTTAGGTGTATATAGATATTATAAGTTAAAATTTACAAGTTTTTTATATGTATAATTATTCATAAAAAAGAAAGAATAATCTAATTTAATTTGTGTGTAAATCGAAAGTATTATTAATTGAAATCAGTAAAGTTTTAAGTAATCAATTTTAGCAATTAATTTTTTAATTAATAAATTAATAATTTATTATTGTTAATATATTAATGGACCATATATTTTGAGATTTATATTAGACAAATTCATGTATAGTGGGAAAAAGTTTAACATACTCATAATTTGGTAAGGAGCATCCATACTCACAAATGACAAATGTAATCGTAGCTGTTGATCGAAAAAAAAAGATTGATCAATGGCCTCAGAATGTGTACCAAAAACCTGCACACTAGGTGGTCACCCCGACTATACAATGAAGTTGAAATTCCCATTCTAACCTTTGTTATTCGTTAGGCTCTGAATTGAGCCCTCACTTGGTAATAGTTAAGGCAAAGCAAACAACAAATTTGAGCGATTGAGGGCAGTGTCTTGCGACCGAAAGTTGCAACCTTCTTTTATGTACACACAAATCGACCCATAGGTGACTTCTAATTTTGTAGATGTACAAAAAATTTTGCGCACAAAAGAGTGGTTAGGTTGGGTACTGTGTGGGAAAGGCCGGCAGTGGTTTAATTGGTGCATTCTGAGCATCACTCCAACGATAAGTCTCGGTGGTGGTTTGATTGGTGCATTCCGATCTTCATTCCGACGACAAGGCTAGGCAGGGCTTAGCAATTTGCATTGGTAAAGGTAAGGCATATTTTTGGAAATATTTGTTGTATGATTTTTAATTGTTTGATTTGTAATTTGTGATGTGTTGTGTTTGAAATAAATAAAAATAATAAATAATTTAATTTTTTTTATTTGAATTGATTTAATTTGATTTAAAAATTAAATTTTGTATTTAGAATTTTTAAAAAAATAAGATTTTAATTAATTTAAAAATTAAATTTTATGTTTAAAATTTATTAAAATAATAATTGATTTAATTTGATTTTATTATTTTATATTTTAATCTTTAAAAGAGATAGTTAAATGTATTTACTGAAAATAAAATAATTTATTTATTTTAAATCAAATTAAATAATAACAAATCTTATTAAATTTGATGAAATTTCTAAAATGAAAATAATACTAAACTTCGTGAGTTAGCAGTTGTAAGGTAAGAGTGGGAATAGATAATGGGTAAAGGACGTGGATAGAGGGCTAGGAACACAGTAGCGTGTTTTAGTTTCTACACATAGACCATTGCTGCCCCTGTTTGTGATACCTTTTGTACTCTAAAATTAGAAAAAAAAAAATTAATTATAGAAACGGGAGTTTTATGGTGGAAGTAGTTACTTTAATGTAATTTTGCTGTAATTGGAAGGAGTTGTAGAAGAAGAGAATGTTTAATTATTTAAGTGAAATTTTAGGAAGGACTGTGTAGGTTTACCATATAGTTGTGGGTAACAGTGAAGTAACTTTATACCTTAACAGCGATTAGGTAGTGGAGAAAAGAAAAGGCAACATTAATATGGTGATTGTATTAGTAATGTACTTCAGTTTGCTTTATTGAATGATTGTGTATGGAAGTAATGAAGCAGAAGAAAGCAAGAGTCTGATTTGTGGTAATTTGGCAATTGTGTGATCATTAACATGAACTTGTTATTGTTTTTGGCTATTTTTACTTTAAACAGATAAGTAGTACAAGAAAGTTCGTTGTTGGACTTAAAAGGTTAAACATAAAGTCAAAAGGTATTATTTAGTTGTTGTTAACTTCAGAATGAGTGTACAGCAAACCAAAGTGCAACCAATACCATTACCAAAAAAAAAAAGTGCAACCAATACGGAATAAGAGTGAAGGAAAGATAACAGAATGAAAACTTATGAAAAGAAAAAAATTGGATTTATATAAGTGTTATTTGTTTATCACAAAGTTAAATGTACCCTCAAAATAGTATTCAACTTTGGCTATTTTTCTTATTCAGAAGGTACTTGAGTTTTTGTCTAGAAAAATTGATGAGAAGACCCGTATGAGATTATATGGAAATTACCTTGATTTTATACGTTCAAATTGTACGATTGGTTGTACTTTATTTTTTATCCACTTATTGCACTGTTGAGTTTTAGCCCTTTATTTTACCTATTTGAGGTAATTTATTACAGAAACAGATTCCAATTCAGCAAGATAAATAGGAAAAAAAACCTGATGGGCACACTTCAACTATATTGATTCAGTTAGGGAACATTACCAATGAATATGTCAAAATTTATATACGCATCAATATATTTGAACTGCTCCTCTAAGTGAGGATGGTATGAGTTAAGTTGTCTTAAAGTTGCGACTTCTGTTTCGGCCTAGAAAGTCAAACAATAGTTGTCATATGCTCCAACAACTCACATAAACTACCAGTAATTGGTTTTAGCTTAAAGAATGAATTAAGTAGTTTAGAGTGATAGTCACTTAACCTGGACAAAAGTTTGACCATCATTCCCTTGCCAATGTAGCTGAAAAGAGACCTCTTCAATCGTACCCTAACACTTTGATCGTCTCAGTTTTGCTTTCGGTTTGTTATAATATCTTGCACCAGAAAATGGGTAACGATGGTGAAGAGTAAAATAAGAGGAAAGGTAGTGGGTTTAGCAGGGGAAGCAGATGCATATGCGGTGGGGTAGTAGAGAAAGTTGTGTTTCGGGGATGTTATGGTTATTGGGAAAGATGGAAATTTGTCCGGCTTTTCACCGATACCAAACAATTAGTCTGAAGCACGTTCTAATATTCAATTATCATGAAAAGTTTAGGGTTTAGGATAAGTGATAATTAATGGAATGGAAATCACATTAAGTTAGTTACCAATAAGTTGACACTCTATTTTATGATTTGGTTTCCTCTCTATGTTATCATCCCATTATGTTTTAACGGACTAATTGCTTAGTAACATGATTGGAATCTTATATTTATAAATAATTATTGTTTTGAAGTAAGTTCAGTCGGAGGAGTCTCGAGATAGGACGATACGATTGGATTCTCGTTGCACAGACGGCACGGTGGTGGGAGCGGGTGGGTACCGCAAAAGGCATTTCGACGCCAAGTTAGATCGTCTGTGATAGGAATAGTTTGTATATCGGAGGAGATGCCTACCTTTGATGCTTGGCCTGGTATTTATAGGAGCATACGTGTAATCCTAAAGGGATTCATCTTGGATGCGGATAAACTGGATTGATATCTTAATGATGATTATCTTTCCTTTATTGTTGGGTATATCCCTATAAATGCGGGATTAATATAAGGAAGATATCTAGCCATCCGAGATATCTATAAATCCTACAATATCGTGGTGACGATTGGCGATTACGCATATTTAGGGATTTATCCTCGGCGTAGATTAGTCAGCCGTGGTCACCGCTCATGCGTCTTGACCGTGGTCCGAAGCGTGTCGTGAGTCTTCCTCCAAGACGGCTAGGGGGAATCCGGTAATGCGCACGCCGGGTTGATCCCATGGGTCGGGATCCCGAATCTCGGTCCAGAACAGTTGCCCCCAGCTTGGCTCTTGGATGAGACAGACCAGAGTCAAGTTTGAGATGGATCAACCACCACATGGCTGACGTAGCAATTTCTGGGATAGGTGTTAGACCTCAAGTTATTACCGACGTCCTCGTTTTACTTAATTATGAGCAAAAGCTACTGTTTTCCAGTACGAGTGCTGAAGATATACTCAATGCGAATCCCGAATGTGATCTCTGGTGACTTCAGCTTGCGATTCTCTGGGAAACTGATACGTGGACTTTATTGGGATATAAAGATTCCTGGGAAATAACGATTCTTTTTTAGAGAAAACGTTAGTTTCGTGGGGATTTCCTTAACTGCTCCCTATCTTTATGGCCAATCAGAGATCTGAACATTTATTTTGGCTGACTTCATGGGATCAGGTCACCCTTCACGCGACCAATCAGAGTCCTTCATTCATGCTATAAGTACTGGACACTTCTTCATGAGCTTGCATGCTCTTCTTCACCATCGCGTAGAGATGATTTTTCCCCAGGGGTTGAGTGTAGTTCTTTCTTCTTTCTCCTCTGTTGTGAAGAGAGCTTCATCGTCTATAGAAACCATACTCTTATTTTTCCCAAAGTCCTTGAAGATATTTGATCTTCTCCGAGCGTTTTTTCTTTCCGAGCAGGTCTTTCTATCTTGGCGTAAAACTGGGTTGCTATGCATTTGGGGAGGCGGAAGCCTTTCTATCCCGGCGTACACGGGGGTGTCTGACCCTACGTGTTGTTAGGATGGAATCATGCTTCCGTCCTCCGTTGCATGGGGACCCGATGGAGCACACTGTTCCTCTCTCCATCTTCTCGGCGGGTTACTTGAAAGCATCGGGCCGGTCTTTTTCGTAGTAACGGCTGGAAATGCGAGGACGCCTAGCCAAAGGAGTGAGAACCCCCTTGGAGCAACTTGGGGTGGTCTGCTTTCTTTGACTTGCTTTCAAGGAAGTAGCGGGTATCCGCTCCGCCGTGTCCGTTGAGAAGGTGGGGAGAAGGACGAGTGAGCAGAGGGTTTCTATTCCGGAGTGGCTTCAGTCTGTTCCGGGGTAGAAAACCCGCTGTGACTGCTCCCTGACTTGAGACAACTCGGAATGGCTGACACCGGCAGAGGATTCTTCAGCTAGAGAGGCCGGGCCCCTTCCTACGAGCGCAAGAAAATCTCAGTCTTTGATTGGGTCGTGGATAGGTCGTGCAAAGAGCATTGGCCTTCTTTCCGTGGTCACGATCCCGGTTGGTCAATGTTCTGCAATGCCTATCCACTTTTTCAAGAGACCGCGGTTTGGAGATGTGGACGGGGTACAAGCTAGGTGGCCGAAGATACTTGCCCCCTTTTCCGGAATTTCCTTATGCCTTCCTTGTCTCAAGATTTTGCTTTTCCTCTTATTCAGTTGTATGACGATGTATGGAATGAGAATGATTCAATATACGTTTTTCTTTTTCTGAACTTGTTCTATATTTCTGCTTGATTTTTCCGCCGAAGTGATTCTGCCGGGATGAGTCCAACGCTTATCCCAGTAAAAACCAAATAAAGACATTGTCGGGGTTGTTCCGATTCCGCACCTCGGAATTAGCATCTCGTGTGTAGTGTAAGAACTACTAATTGGTCCTGGGATCCGTGGTACCAACGGGTTCTCATCCAACATTAGTACGACGCTTTAGATTACTGCGTAACCGTCCTTTCAACTGCTATTTCTGCTGCGTGGGCCACGTGTCGCGATTTTGTTGGAGGGACGTGCCTAGAGCTCCGCGAGCCATGATGAGCACCTTTTGAATTTGCATTGGAGGGGACGGGAATGCCCCCTAACCGTTCATCCCTTGATAGACCCTTTATAAATAAGGGTCAGAGATTTGTCTTCTTTACCCTATTGTTTTCAAGCACCACTGCAGCTTCGCTGAAGGCTTTGGCTCCCCGTAGCTTCTCCATTGTTCTAGCGCAGTTTCTCTGCTTTCTGGTTTCACACAGTAAGTTGCTTTCTCTCTATTTTCTTGTCATTTGCGCTTTTCAGGAAGTAGAGTAGCTAGATATTTCTGGTTATGCTTGTTTTCAAATAGGGATTAGTAATTTAGGTGGATGCGGTCACCTCCCTGAGGCACCATCTTCGCCGCGCCCCGCGCGGTGGAGGAGTTCCCCTGAATGTTTTATTTCCGGTGGGACAGAAGGTCGGTAGGGGAGGTTAGGGTTACCCCGCTCTCCCTGTGTCTGAATCTATGAAACTATTGATTCTGACAGTTTTTTCACCGACTTCTTTGGATGTTCTCAGGGTTTCCATGGCCAAAGGGAAAAAGGTGGGGTTCAGCCCCCACTTCACGATGCCCGTGACCGGCGGGAGGGACGAGCTGGTTCGAGTACGGCGGGGTCCCGGTTGGTATGTACTTGGGTGGTGGACGACGTATGGGACCGTCAATCCGGGTTTTCGAGAGAAGCCGTACTCGAGAGTCCTCTTTGCCTTGGAGTTAACCGTGGACAAGGCTCGAGATGACGAGTTCGAGGTTGTCTGTCCGAACCGGAACGAGAGAGTATGTTCTCGCTTGGGAAGAGGGTTCGCATTTCATGTTCTGTACGAGCCGCTCTTCCTTAAGTTAGGGACCGAGGATGCCGTTCTCGACTTCCAAATGGACATACTCGTACTCTCCAAGTGGCCCTTCACAGATCCATCCTAACGGTTGGGGCTACATCATATCGTTCGAGAGGTTTTGTCGGTTAATGGGCCTCAAGTGCTCGGCGAATATCTTTTTTTATTTTTATACAAGAATAAACACCCAGGGGACGCTAAGGCAAACGAGCTGGCTTGTCATCCGATCCCGGCTTGGTCGCAAGTCCTTTGACGTTTTCGAAGAAAGCTTCAAGGGGTTTAAGACTGCGTTTTTCAAGATAAAAGCCAAGGAGGGATGTCATCCATTTTTCCTTAAGCCGGATGGGGAACCAGAGTTTCCTCTTTATTGGACGCCGAGGTGCTGGGGCGTGCCTCTCGGCATGATTGAAAAAGAAGAGGGAGATCTCGACCCCGAAGAACTTAGGACCACGAAATTCATAACCTGATATGCGGAGAAGCATGGGAACATCAACATTAGAGATATTCTTTGTGTTCCTGGTGATGATCTTCTTTACTCTTTGTTAGGTAGGAATTAGGGCATTTATACCTCTAGTGTGTCCCTAAGAGTTTGCTTTGTCTTCATATATCAATGTTTCGAGATGTACTGACTGAATTTGTTTCTGCTTCTTTTCAGTTAGCAACATGACGTCCGGATCTTCCATGGTTACACTGCGGTCTTCAAGAAACCGGAGGAAAGGGAAGAAAACCGCGGCCTCTTCCTCCACAGCCATTCCGGAATCATCCGACCGGGGCGCTGCCATTGGGGAGTAGGATGAGCCGGGATCCCCCACCCCCCTTCTCATGTCCCAAAAAAGGCAGGCTGTCGAAGAGCCGTCTGAGCATGATGGCCGATCGTCGGAGGGCGGCGAGAGGGAAATGGCAGACTTCTTGCCGATCATCACGGGGAACTCTGAGCCCGGGCCCTTCATAGATGGACGGCTTTTGAGTGGCGAGGTGAGGCAACATATTGCCGAGCAGGGTCTGGGCCAAACCTTAGCCGCGCTCCAGAGACAGGCTCTCCGGGCGGCAGCCGAGATCCGTGTCATTGAGGTTACCATCGAGAATGCTGATCGCCAGGCGTCGGCAGAGCTGAGGACCTTGAAAAAAGAAAAAGAGGAGGCCGAGCAGAAGTTGGCCGCGTCCCTAAAAGCCAGTGAGGACAATAGAGTGAGAGCCGTTGAATTGGAGGATAAAGTCACTGAGCTGGAAAAGGCGCTGGCGGACTCTGAAGCTGCTAGGAAGGTCGAGAAGCTTGAAGCCGACCGAAGCATTGGCGCTCTTAGGGTCGAGGTGGTGGAGCTTGAGAAGGAGGTGGAGGAACTGGACGGAGTGGCTGGAAACGTTGGGGAGGAGGTTCCAAAATCTTTGTGAAGCAAATCCAAGACTTTAATCCGGGGTCGACCTTATCTTGGAGGTGTGTCCTCGAGAAGATGTTTCATGAGGGTCAGCTTGTAGCTGTCGAAGCTTTAGCCGCGAAGGCTCCTGGTGGCAACCCAGAGGTTATTCAGGTCCCGGAGGAGGAAGAAGCCGGCGTTTGAACTGCCCCCTTTACTTTTTTTTTTTTTTTGCCCCCTACGTGAGGTTTTACTGTTTGTAAGGACAATTACCCCGTGTTCGGGGTTTTATAATTGATTACTTTGTTTGGTCATTCATTTTCGTTTTTCATGGTCCGACCTGGGTCCAACGCCCTTTTTCGTAGTTGTTATGTCGGGCTTAGAAAACTGCGCTGTAAAAACATAGTCCAGGATCCTTCACTCATGTCATTAATTGAGTGGTATTCCCTGGGACTTAGGTAAGAAAGAGGCCTTGGTCTTTAATCTAACGCTTATAGAAATTTTAGACTTAGGCGAAATGAAACCTTAATCCGTATTCCAGTGCTTGCTACGGAAAGCGTTTGGAATTTGAACATAGGTGAGAGTGGCGCCTGGTTAGGGCATTTTACGCGAAGGCCCTTTTGTTCAGGGCGCTAGCATTGCTTTCAACCTCGCCCGGGGTAAGTGTCCTAATAATCGTACTGATTTTAGGATCCCTTCTTGGCTTAGGTATAAGGAAGGAGTGTGTACATATGATCATCTTGTCTCCGTCGACTTTTTAGAGCAACGCGTTAGATCGAAATTGGTTTCGGAATAGTAACTTTATTACCGAACTTGGGAGAACAGAGTCTATACATAGCGTGCTTATTTAAAACAAGAACGGATCAAAGATAATTCCTCGAAGGGTCGAGCCGCTATGGGCTTTTAGCTATAGTATTTCCTTAGTTTGTCCGTATTCCAAGTAGTTCTTGGACCGGGGTCCCGGATAACGTTTCCAATGTGTGGGCTCCTTTACCCGTCTTGGTGACGACACGATAGGGGCCTTCCCGGTGGGGGCCGTTTTCCCGGGAGGCATTTTTCCCTCCTATGTCGGCTCTTCCGAGGACTAGGTCGCCGGGCTGGAATTTTCTCGGGACCACTTTCTTGTTGTACCTGGCAGCTATCTTCTGCTTGAGGGCGACATCCCGTATGTGGGCTACGTTTCTTCTTTCCTCGAGCAAGTCCGGTCCTCTCTCGATTAGACCAGGGGTCGCCGTCGGATGAGCGTTGGTATCGCCACCTAGGTTCCCTATTTCCACCGGATCATGGCTTCGCAGCCATAAGTCGCTTGAAAGGGGTTTCTCCCCCGTCGTGGAGTGGGGGGTGGTCTGATATGCCCAGAGAACATGGTCAAGTTGCTCGACCCAGTTCCCTTTGGCTTCGTCTAACCTCTTTTTCAAGCCTCGCATGATGATTCTATTGGCAGCCTCTGCCTGTCCGTTCGTCCTGGGGTTCTCGACGGAGCTGCAGTGGTGTTTTATTTTCAGACCGGCTAGTAGCTCCTCAAAAGCTTTGTCTTTGAACTGGGTTCCGTTGTCTGTGACTATAGATTCCGGTATGCCGAACCTGGTGAT
Organism: Ormosia emarginata; assembly: GCA_029884605.1. Classification (NCBI taxonomy): domain Eukaryota; kingdom Viridiplantae; phylum Streptophyta; class Magnoliopsida; order Fabales; family Fabaceae; genus Ormosia; species Ormosia emarginata. The sequence continues at coordinate 12,881,817 of JAQQTP010000090.1, forward strand.
GATGTGGCGCCAAGTAAACTTCTGGTCGGGCCGAGGTGATGGTGATCAGGGGTTCGGCCTCGATCCATTTAGTAAAATAGTCTACTGCTACCACCAAGTATTTAAACTGCCCTGGGGCCTGGGGGAACGGACCTAGGATGTCCATACCCCACCGGTAAAGGGCCATGGAACCGATGTCGTGGACAGTTCTTCAGAAGGGGCTTGAAAATGATCTCGCATGACGTTGACACTTGTCGCAAGTTTGTACATGCGCACGAGAGTCCTGCTTCCATTGTCGGCCAATAGAATCCCGCCCTTAATACTTTTGGGCTAGGGCTTTGGCTCCTAAGTGGTGACCGCAGCCTTCCTTCGTGTACTTCGGCTAGGGCGTACTCGCTTCTTCGGGGTTAAGCACTTTAGAAGAGGGAAGAGAAGCCACGCGGTATAGTCGACCGTTGTAAACGGTATCTGACCGACGTCTTTACTAACTTGGAAGCCTCCGGGTCTGTCGGCAGTTTTCCATGCTGCAGATAGCCCAGTATAGGAGTGATCCAAGATGGCTGATGATCCTCCACTTGGGATATGATATGATCCGTGATGGAGGGTTGGGAAAGGGTTTCTTGAATTACGGACCGGTTGTTGCTAAGGCTTTTTGTGCTGGCCAGTTTAGATAAGAGATCGGCTCTGTAGTTCTGTTCTCTTGGGATGTGCTCTATCCTGACTTCTTCAAAACATTTTAAAAGTTCTCTGACCTTGCTCAAGTATCTCTGTAGGAGGGGCTCTTTAGCTTGATAGTCACCTCGGATTTGAGAGGTTACTAGCTGGGAGTCACTGCAGAGTTTGATCCGTGTTGCCTCCAAATCCTTTGCCATTAGCAGGTCGGCGATACAGGCCTCATACTCGGCCTGATTGTTTGAAGTTGGGAATTCAAACTTCAGGGAGTGCTCCAAAGTCAAACCCTCTGAATTTTCGACTATCACCCCGGCCCCACTTCCTTTGGGGTTCGACGATCCGTCAACAAAAATGGTCCAGGAGGCTTTCTTTGGGTCGCCGTTACCTGTTGTGAGTTCTGCCAGGAAGTCGGACAACGCCTGGGCTTTTATTGCAAGTCGTGGTTCGTATGTAATCCCAAATTCTGAGAGTTCAATCGACCACGCAATCATTCGCCCGGCCAGATCCGGTTTGTGTAGTACTTGTCGGATAGGCTGGTCGGTTCTTACTACCACAGGGTGGCACTGAAAGTATTGCCGAAGTCTTCTTGCAGTAATGAGGAGCGCGAAGGCGACTTTCTCAACCTTTTGGTATCGGAGCTCGGGCCCCTGGAGGACCTTGCTCACGAAATAGACAGCTTCGTCCCTCGTCGGTTTCCCTGATCAAAACTGAGCTTATAGCTTCGTCGTGGACGGATAGATACAAGTAGAGTGTCTCCCCCTGTCGGGCCTTGTCAAGATAGGGGGGAGGACAAAAGGTTTTTCAGAGATGTGAAGGCATCCTCGCACTCTTGAGTCCATTCAAAACTTCTTCCCTTCGAGCAATTTGAAGAGGGGGGAGAGACTTGTGAGCGGCTTTGGCTAAGAACCTTGTGAGGGCCGCTATGCGCCCGTAATCTTTGTACTTCTTTGACGTTGCGGGGACTCCTCATGTTGAGGACGGCCTGACATTTATCCGGATTGGCCTCAATTCCTCTATGCGTTAGCATGAAACCCAAAAACTTACCGGCCTGGACCCCGAAGGCGCATTTCTCCGGGTTTAACCTCATATTGTATTTCCGGATTTGGGCAAATACTTCTTCAAGATCCGCCGTGTGAGATCCGGCGTGTGGGGTCTTGACTATCATGTCATCTATGTAGACTTCTAGCATTTTTCCCACTTGGTTTTCAAAAACCTTGTTCATCATCCTCTGGTAGGTGGCTCCTGCGTTCTTCAGGCCGAAAGGCATGACCTTGTAGCAGTAGCTCGCCCTATCAGTAATGAAAGCGGTTTTATCTTCATCTCCAGCGTACATGGGAATCTGGTTGTATCCGGAATATGCATCCATAAATGATAACCATCTGAAACCGAGGATCCGTCCACTAATTTGTCCACATTGGGGAGTGGATATGGGTCCTTGGGACAAGCTTTATTCAGGTCGGTATAGTCTACGCACATCCTCCATTTTCCGTTGGACTTCTTTACCAGGACCACGTTGGAAAGCCAAGTGGTATAGGAAATTTCTCTGATGAAGTTGCCGTTTAGTAGTTCTTTAACCTGGTCTTCGACGACTTGTTGTCTCTCGGGTCCGACCTTTCTCTTTTTCTGTGCGATCGGCTTGGCGCCTTCTTTAATCGACAGCCGGTGGCAAATAAAGCTGGGATCGAGTCCGGGCATGTCGGAAGAAGTCCAAGCGAAAAGATCTTTGTTTTTCAACAAGAGTTCTGAGAGCTGTTGCTTTTCTCCTTCGCCCAGACGAGCTCCGATTTTAGTTACCTGTCCAGGATCCTTCCCGAGTTGAAGGGATTCCAGTTCGCCTTTGGGTTGCGATCGGGTATCCCGGATTTCTTCTCTGACGTCCAACTCGGTCATCAGAATATTGACTTGGTCAATAGTCGGGGTAGATATAGGGCGGTTTGATGTCCGGGGTACTTTGCAAATCTTCAAACTCTCGTTATAACATTTTATGGCTGAAACCTGGTCGCCTTTAATAGTGACGACGTCATTGTTCTTATTGAGGAACTTCATCACGAGGTGAGTGGTGGATATTACCGCCCCGAGAGCGTTGAGAGACGGACGACCCAGGATAATGTTATAGGCCGAGAGGTAGTCCACGACCAGGAATTTTACCTTCACAGTCCTGAAGAGTGTTGATGATCCCAGAGTTAGATGGATTTTGTAATATCCTACCGGAGTGATCTTCTCACCGGTGAAACCCGTCAATTCACCAGCGTGGGGAGTCAAGTCGGATTGCGGAAGTTCCAATTTTTGGTAAAGGTCCAGGAACATAATATCGGCTGAGCTCTCTTGATCGACGAAAATCCGGCGGACTTCGGCGTTAGAGATTACTCCGGAGATGACGAGTGGGTCGTCGTGATCCGGGATTATTCCGCCGTAGTCTTCGTCTCAGAAGGTGATGGGAGACGTTTTCCTCTTTTTGGCCTGTGTTCTTGATCCTGAGTGGGCTACGCTAAAGACTGTCATTCTGAGGGCTTTCTTTCGGGCTCCGTTGGAGGATCCTCCTCCGGCGAAACCACCGGCAATGGTATGGATCGTCCTGTTGGGCTCGGCGCGGTGATCATCATTACCGGCGAGGGGAGCGTTTCTGTCCCTGCCCTGTCGGTCGCCATTATTACGTTGAGGCGGAGTCCGGGATCTTCTCCTCGGGCTTCTTGTCTTTCTTCTGCGCGGAGGGGACGGACTCCGTCTTTTACCTTGTCTGCGTCGTCACTACCTTCGTTGTTTTGGGCACGGAGGATATACTGCTGCAGACGCCCGACCTTGATTAGAAATTCAATGGCATCACGCACCGATGGCAATCCTCTCGTATCGTGGCCATAGGCTTTGTGCCATGTACAATGCTTGGAGTGATCCTCCCGCTCTCGCGCTTCCGATAGGGGGTGGTCTCGGGATGTTCGGAACTCCGTGTTCATTACTTCCCTCAAGATCGTTTCCGGGGTGTGTTTAAAGGAGTATAGTCCGCATAGTTTCTCCAGGGTGGGCTACCCTTTGGGGGTCGTGACCTTGAGGAATTTTTAGGGCTTTTGGTGAGAAAGTTCACTTTTGTTGTCCCACCTCCCGTGGTCTTCGTTGCCTCTTCCAAATAAACGTACTTCTCGGAACGTTTTGGAAGTCGGTCAGATTGTCTGGTTTCTTCTTTGCCGAGACTTGAAGAAGTCGGAGCCTATCCGGAGACCGCTTCTGGCGTAATGCAAGGCTATTCTGTCTTCAAAGTTTTCTACGTTGGCGCAAGCAGCCATAAAACGTCTGACATAGTCCCGGAGGCTTTCATCCTTTCCTTGGCGGATCTTGGTCAAGGATTCGATGGATTTTGGCTGTTCCTTGCTCGTGGTGTATTGCAGCAGAAAACGCTGCTTGAGGTCGGCCCAATCCAGGATGGTCCCCCGTGGCTGACTGGTGAACCATTTGAGGGCCCCCTTTTTGAGGGAGAGAGGGAAGGCTCGGCACAACAGTTCCATGGATCCGCCGTAGAAGCATAGGAATTGCTCATAGGCATTGATGTGTTCCTGAGAGTCCGTGGTCCCGTCGTAAATTTCGAGGTTTGGGGGAAACTTGAAGTTTCTCGGAACCCGAATTCCATGAGTGGTCGAGAAAGGTTGTTCCACGGTTCCTTGGTTCGGTTGTTGTCCCTGTTATGAGGAATTTCCTCATCGTCATGGGCCCTCGTCCTATTATTTTTCGCGTCGGTTCGTCTGTCGCGTCGGTGTGGCTCTGGTTGACCTTCATGCATGGCGCGCTGCAAGTCTTCCAATCTTCTAAACTGGTCATTGAGTAGATCCATATGCTGTTGCAACATATCCTGGAGTTGGCGTTGAGAAGCCCGAGATTGGTGCGTGTGTTCGGAGTGTGATGCACGATCGTCGAACTCGTTGCTCGGGTTTCCTAGTCGCTGGTGTACAGGAATTCTGCGTCCTTGAAGGCTCTGGCCGCCTTTCTGGACTGGGAATTCAAGTCTATCCCTGACAGGAATCCTGCGCGATGGGTTAGGAGACTCCTCAGAAAAGGAGGTGGAGTGCCCATCACGTCGGCTTCCTGGTCGGGGCGTTTGGTTTCTCACAGCGGAGGTTTGAGCCATAAGCGGAGGTAATGGTGGTGGTGGACGTTGCATGTCAGGATCTTGTCTTTGGTTGACTGAGACTTGAGCAGCGTCTCTTCTGGAGTTTTGCCTCGTATTCACCATGGTTGGGTGGGATTAGAATTTTATAGTTCCCCACAGTCGGCGCCAATGTTCTGAAGTAAGTTCAGAGGGGTACCTGAGATAGGCACGATACGGTGGATTCCTCCGTTGCACGGCAGCGGTGGTGCGAGCGGGTGGGTACCTGCAAAAGGCACTCCGACGCTCAAGTTAGACCGTGCACAGTAGGAATAGTTTGTATATCAGAGGAGATGCCTACCTTTGATGCTTGGCCGGTATTTATAGGAGCATACGCATAATCCTAAAGGGATTCATCTTGGATGCGGATAAATGCGGATTGATATCTTAATGATGATTATCTTTCCTTTATTGTTGGGTATATCCCTATAAACTGAGATTAATATAAGGAAGATATCTAGCCATCTGAGATATCTATAAATCCTACAATATCGTGAGTTGACGATTGGCAGTTACGCATATTTAGGGATTTATCCTCAGCGTAGATTAGTCAGCCGTGGTCACCTGCTCATGCGTCTTGACCCGTGGTCCGAAGCGTGTCGTGAGTCTTCCTCCACGACGGCTGGGGGGAATCCGGTAATGCGCATGCCGGGTTGATCCCATGAGTCGGGATCTCGGATCTCGGTCCAGAACAATTATAATATTATGTTGTAAGATGCATTGATTAGGAGGACTAGTCGTAAATGGATACCTTAAACCTTCTAAATTAAAGCAAAGGTAATTGGTGCAGTTTCATTATTAAGGAATTTGAAGTCACGTATACTCTATTGATGTATAACATAGTGATGTTACATAATCATCCACCTTTTAACTTCTTATGTGGCAGACAAATCAATTATAAGGATATCTTATAGAATCTATTACCATGGAAAGATCACGCAAGAGTTAGACGTCTGAACAATTTGACCCAACGCAGGTAATGAAATTTGGCAATAATTGTTTAAGTATGTAAAATCGGGCAATTCTAAAATCCCAATTGATGGTAATGTAAATTCTAAAATCTAAAAGCTAAATTGTAAATGTGGCAGTAAAGTTGGTTGGAAATCCAGCACGTTGAGACCGTGACATGTGTTTGTCTGGAAATTCCAATCTCTTTGTTGGTAAGATTTGCAGCTTCAGCTAAAGCATGTTTGCAAAGCAGAGAGGCTATGAGAAGTGATTAAGCGTTTGTCTGAGAAGCAGCGGGAGCGAATTAATGGCACTTCTTTCAAGTGGCTTCTACTTATGCCGGATATATTTGAAGTCTGTTGTCCTTTGTTGCGGGAATTAACTTCCAGATGGGACAAAAAAAGCCGGGGATTTAAAGTGAGGAATAGGGTGGTGTCATTGACTCCATTGGATGTATATTTTACGCTTGGTTTGTGCATTGTAGGGTATTGAAAGAGAGAAAAGAGAGACATATGAAAAAATTATGTGTCTGAATTATATAATGAAGGTTGAATTATATATAATTATAGTAATAAATACAAAGATTATAAAATATCTTAATTATCATAATTATATAATTTTGTTATGATTTTGTTAGCTAATACAATGAATCTAGATATAAGTTTCAACATTTTTCCTCAAGTTGGAGCATATAAGTCATATGCACCAAGTTTGTTACAAGCATATAAGTCATATAACTTATTCGATGACCTCTCAAAGACTTGGTGAAAACATCTGTCACTTGATCATTCGAATTGATAAAGTTAGTGGTGATGTCTCCAGATATATAGAATCTTCTCTTTAATAAAATGATAATTTATTTCTATGTGTTTGGTCCTCTCATGAAACATTAGATTAGAGGAGATATGTGATGAGTGTAAAATATATTCATTTTTTGGGTTTATTTATTAAGATTTTTAATTTATTTTTAATTTATAATTATTTCTTCACTTAATCATATTTAAATTTTCAAAGATAAATTATAAGATTTAATGCAAAAATAAGAAATTCCTGAAGATAAATATTTGAAAGATTCTTATCATATTCTTATATGCTAATTAGAGTTCTCATTAGATGTAAAATCTTAAATAAGGATTAGATTGAAGATTAGATAAGGAATCTCAAAGAAATTTGATTTAGAGCAAAATTCAGCTTCTCACACTATCATGATCATTCTTCATTAATTGAGTCATATTTTGAGTTACAAAGATCAGATCGATGCGTCGTTTGCGGCACTGAAAAGCTAATAGAAAATCTTACAACTTCTTTGTTGAGATTGAGAGAAAATTCAGTCATCTAGAGGGTGAGAAAAATCGTGCAAATCAAATACGAAAAGCTGTCAACTTTTTTATAAATGGGAAAAAACGAGTTTAGCAAATGAGTTCTCTTTTTGCATAGAATTCAGCAGCCGTCAAGGAGCAAAGTGGAGGCAAAAACCCTAAGTTGGCGTGGACGCATCTAGACTTGAATATTAGGGATATTCTTCAAGTTATCCATTAACCTTCTCTAGAGTTTGTCGAATTCTTATATTTGTTTTCTTCTTTCACCATGTGTAACTAAACCTCTTTTGTTAAGGTGATGAAGAATCTTGTTCTTTGATGATATAAACTCATTATTGTGTTTAATTTATGTTTCTATTTCATGATTTATGTGTTTATCTCTTTTCTTAATACTTTCCTAAACCTGATCAATTTGGGAATGATTTTTGAGTTATGTATGATTTGAAAAAATTATGCACGAACCTAGAACTTATGATAAATACCACAATTTTTGCGATTGCTAGGAATAGACGTTGTGAGTTGTATGGTCTTTCTTTTAATTCCCTCGTTTTTTATAAAGTCTTCTCTATTTGAGGTTATACTAAAGGATTGGTTAATTCTAAATAGTGTGAAGATGACAAATATACCAATGGATTAAATATTGATTAATTTTGAGAGTTGATCATAAATCACTGAAATAGAACTTGATTAAACTAATATTAATTGCATCAAAATAATTCAAGTGAAATCTAACTCGTAACACTTTAACATCATTATTTTTCGACCTTTGCTTAATTGACTTATTTTTACTCTTGCTAATTTTAATTATTTTTTTATTAGTGTTTTCTTTTATTTATATTTTTACCAACTCTTTTTTTCGATAGCCTAAATAGTGTCAATTTAGCGAATTTAGTAATTGTCAACATAGTCTTCGTAAGAATAATATCTTACTCATTCTTTATTACTTTTATGAGTTGGTGCACTTGTTAATATCACATTAAGTTTTTGGCGTCGTTGTTGAGGATTATTGTTTATCAATATTAAATAGTAGTTACAAAAACACTAATTTAAGCATTTCTTTTTCTTTTTTTTAATTTTTAATTGTTTTTTTTAATTATTTTTCTATTTATAGATACTTATTTTTTCTTATTTAATTTTCTTTTTAATTTGGTTCTTTTTATTCACTCTTGTTTTCTTTGTTTATTTTTTATTAGTCGTTTATTTTTATTTTTCATTATTTTTCTTTACATCGCTCTTGTTTACTTGTTTGTTTGTTTATGCGAGATATTGTGAATCTAGAAGCTTTGCTCTTTGATCTAGAGATATAGAGAACAGAAAGAGCAAACAAGAAATAAGGGAAAGAAAAATAATGAAAGAAAAAAAATATGGTTGAAATTACTGAAAAAAGAAGACGCACATTGGCTGATTATGCAACTCCATATGCTGAAAGGGTTACCACCAGTATAGTGCGACCTGCTATACAGGCCAACAATTTTGAAATTAAACCAACTCTTCTACAACTAGTACAACAGGATCAGTTTGGGAGAGATGATGGGATAATTAAAAGTTTCAAACCCAAGTACAGGTTGTTTCAAGTAGTAAATTCTTGGGAGTCCGAGGTCGATCTACAGGGAACTGAGGAAGAGAAAATTATTTGAGGTACGGAGAAGATATGTCACAATACTAAACATGATATAAGTTGTTCATAAATGAAAAGGATTTGCTTGGGTTAGGAGATCCACTCTTAGTAATAAATTAAAGACAAGATTATTTCTTTTTATAATTCAATTGAAATCATACATAATGAAGGTTCCAATCGGAAGATTTAACATTCAAAGTTCAATTTAGATTAAACATGTAATCATATTATTGTTCTAATAATTATCTACTAATACTTGTAAATGGTCTTAAGCATCCACTGTGCCAACGTCTTGTCTACAATGAATTAAGATATTTATTATACAAGAAGAGTTTCTAAATTAATCGGAAACAATATATAACACATATAAAAAGCACATAAAAATATATCATTTAAGCACAAGAAGTAGAATAATCTAACTTTATTTCATTACCAAGAGTTTCACTCTTTCACCCAAGCAAGATGAAGATTTAGTTACTCATAGACAAGAAGAAAGAAAGAGAGAAGAAGATGATGATGAACATAACTTCAATTAAGAACAATAGAAAACTACACAAAGGAAAACTAATAACACAATAGCATAAACTAAACTCTAAGCTAAGCTAACACCTTTAAATGATCAGCCTTTGCCTCCTTTTATAGAGTTCAAGGAGTGCAAGAAGACAATGGAGTTGTTTGATGATGAGAAGTAAAATCAAAATAGATGATGAATGAGTTGAAATTATGGACTTTCTTGGCTTTGAAATGTCTCTGCTCTTAGCTCATGGCATGCGTTAGAATTTCATCAAGTGGTCTTCATGAAAGTTTTAGGAAATTGTCTCAGCTTTCCATAGACACCAATTTTATCCACATCCAACAACCACAGCCCGAGATATGGCCTAATTACTGCTCATGGGTCAGACCCAACTCTAGCAACTCTGTTCTGACTTCCAAGCCCAATATCACCTTCAAGGAGTCCGAATTGAATTTTGTGTTCTTCATAAAAGTTGTAGATATGAGTCTTAACTTTCACTGTCAAAATTTCAGAATTTTTGAACTCCTATAGCCCGAGATATAGCCTAATGAGTGCATAGAGGTCAAGCTGTCAAGTTCAAAACGCTAGATTTTGCTTCAACTCTAATTTGAGTTATCCAAACATGTGACCCTGGTCTTAAAGCCTTCATGAAAGTTGTAGAAATTTATCTTAGCTTAAAAACAAGGCCAAAATCACATCCATCGGATATTTGTAACTTAAATTATAATTAGTTTACTGAAAAAGCCAAGTGAGAAGGTTATACAATGAATGAAATATATTGCTATCAATGTGGCTCTTGCTATCAAGTGAATAGTTATTAGAGAATTATCTTAACTTTCCAACAAGACCAGAATCATATTAATAAGATAATTGCAACTCAAATTGTGGCCACTTTACTTAAGAATGCAATCACCCAAATTAATGATAATTCAAGCAATAATTTCTTTAATGATCCAAATAAGCTTAATTTCATAAAATGTGACAAAATCAACTTAATTAAGCTAAATTGAACCTTAAGAAGCCTAGTGAGAGGATTATAAAATGAATAAAATATATTGTTATCAAATTCTCCCACATTAAACTTTTGCTTGAATAACACTGACTCAAAAAAAAAAGATTTAAGGGATCAAAGAAAAATAACACTGACTCAAAAACTAAAAACTCTAAAAGATTTAATGAAACAAGAAGAGCAACTAGTCATTCAAGGGATCAAAACATTTTTGAAGTAATATTTCTTTACATCTCAAATCACCAAGCAAGGAAACTTCAGTTAAAAAGAACGAATCAAGAATGAAATATCCTCATAGGATTCACTCTTAATCTTTCAAGCATTAAAAAGGTAAGTATTTCACTCAATTCAACCCATGAAAAATTGCACTACCATAAGCTTGCTTAACTTCTACTTCTCCACTACTCAGAACACATGCACACAAAAATCATGAGGACTTTATTCAAGGTTGTAACGAGGTCATGGTAAAGGAGAATGAATAATATGGATATAAGAAGATAAATACTAAAGAGAATAAAATAGCATTATGATACAGTTAGAGTGGAGAAGATATTTGAGAACATTCATCAATAAGGACAATGACCAATATTTGACTAATGTTTTGTTGAAGATTAATCCCAAATTGGTGAGTTGAATTCATTGTTAGGCATAAACTTTTTCCTTCTCTTCCTGTTGTTTCAAAGCATCCATCTTTATTCTAGATATGGATATGTCACATGGTGTATCAGGAGACTCTGATAATCATTTGATTGCAGCAGTGGTCAGCTCTTTCTTTATTTCTTTCTTTCTTTTAACATTTTGCACATACACCTTCACACTTGTTTAAGAACAAGGTCAATGCTCTCTTATTCCCTAAGGTTAGGTAAAAATATTTTTTTTAAGGCACGTAATGAGCTAAAAACAAGGAATAGTCAAATAAGCTCAAAGGCGTTACACAAGGAAAAATATATAACGATGGCTATTTGGTCAAAGTAGCTATTTTAAAATGCCTCAATCATATTTATGTATGCATGTGAAAATGTAGCCTCAAAAAGAATCAAAGCAAGTTCTAGAGTAACAATTTCATAAGTGAAAATCATACAAGAAAGAAGAGAATGGTACAAATGTTCAATCCATTCATCAATAGGCTCAAAATCTCACAAGTCATAATTCTATCATTCTCAATCCATCAATTCAACATTCATATCCAAGCATGTGATTTTTAAGAAAGAAGAAAAATTTATGCTATGACCCAAGATATGCTTTTTGCTACTTCTAAAACAATTATTTCCTCAACTAAAATGTGTCTCAAGAGCAAAATTACCTCAAGGGCAAAATTTACTCCTTACTCTGTCATCCTTAATTGGTTTTGTTGTAGGTTTCTGACAGTTTTCTCACTAAACATACTTTCTTCAACTAGAATGCGTCTCAGGAGTAAAATTACTCCTTACTCTGTCAATATTCATTAGTTTAGTAAGTTCATGAAAATCATATCATATTTCCCTACTTTTTTTAAACTATCCTTCCCCCAAACCAGATCATAACATTGTCCGCAATGTTAAAATATAGATGAATAAAGGATAAAAGATAGTAACTGCTGGAGAAATTTGACACAAATTTAAACAGAAACAAAGTACGATAAATAAAATCAAAGATAAAGAAAAATTAAAGATGAAGTGTCAGATCTGGCTTTCTTTGCATGCTACTTCCCGCACTGCTTCATACTGACCAATCTATCTGAGCTATTATTTTGTCAGGTTCATAAACAAAAGCTTCTAATTTATCAATCAGCTCATTAATAGTGGAGGCAGAGATAAGAAGTTTTCTTGTTGAAGGAGTGATAAATTTCTGTTCCACAACTTTGTCAAGAAAAATTAACAAAAGATCAAAGAAATTATTAACATTCAACAAACCAATAGGTTTATAGTGGATATTCAGTTTGGCCCAAGAGACAATTTGAAAAATTTCTTCTAAAGTACCAAAACCACCTGGTAAGACAATGAATGCATCAGAGTTGTCAAGCATTGTTTTCATTCATCTATGTATAGATGATACCTGAATTTTTTCTCCAACTGTCTTTCCAGTGATGTTCTTTTGAGCTAAAAGTCCAGGAATGACACCTAAAACCTGACTGCCTCCTATAAAAGCAACAAGTGATACAACCCCCATTAACCTACGACAACCACCCCCATATACAACATGAATATTCCTCGCAGCAAGTGTTCGACCAAGAGCACTTGCTGCACTTACAAACTCTAAACTCTTCTCATAACTTGACTCGCAAAAGACACAGATATTTTTAAGGTTACGAACAGGAGGTCCTATAATTTCACTTTCCCTCTGAATGATTATGAGTTGGAGGAAAGTGAAGAGAATGAAGTGTTTAAATAGGGAAAAGAAGGGAAAAAGTAATCATAGCACCTATATGGGTAGGTTAGCTGTTGTCAAAAAAGTTTGAAATTAAGAAACACAGAATCTTTTTTTTTTTAACTTCAAGAAAACCATCAGGGTAAAGAAGTTTAGAAACCCCTGAAGGACCCTGCTCAAAGGATTGTCTGTCCAAAAATCAAAATACAACAAAATCATACAAAGATAAAGAAATATAATAACAAATGAGGACATACCTGTATGTATAATTTTCATGGCGTATATTTATACTGCGCGTCATGAGTGCAGTAGTGGCATGTCATTGAGTTGCGTATCACTAGTGTAACATAAGAACTCCACAAGGATTGCCGAACCGACAATAAGAACCTTTGAATCCTTTCCGTCCTGCTTACGGAATAACAACCCTCTATCTTCTTGCAAACCTAATTAAAGGCCTGTATTCTACGAAGATGGTACCTAACCACAGCCAATCAGAACTCACCATAGAGGCCTACTAATTAAAGTAAGTATACAGCTCAGTTAACAGTTTCCGGTCACTGTAAAGACGGGACGCTTCTTTCTGTCCATCAGTGCTACAGAGCCTTGGTTCCAAGAACTGGGAATGTAGCACGTGACTCTCTACAGAGCATGGCACACGAACTTTATTTAATTACTGGCGTGTGAAGGTCTCCTCCTGAGTCTATGACAGGACGGGCATCTACCTGGGACTCCTAATCTAATTAAAGACTAAGTAGAACTGTAGTTTCACCTTCTTTTTTTTTTTCAAGTTGTTAGAAACCTGATGAAAGGTGGGTGTACACTCACTTGAGATTGGGATGAAGGTAGTTTGCTTTTTCGGCTTTGTGGCAAAGCATTGTTGACCAATATTAGACCCATTCAAGACTAATGCAACATAGGGCTCCCAAAAGGGACAAGTGACCATAATGCGACTGGCTACCTCACATGTGGGATACAATCTATCTACTTTGTTTTTTCAATTAAGAAAGCTGGATCAGGATGCATGTATTTTCCTATTCACGTTTTGTGTAACCAAAGGTAAACCCAAGATGTATACATATCATTATTTTTTTTCTTTTTTTTTCTCTTTTTTTTCTCTTTTTTTTTGAACATGAAGAAGAAGAAGAAGAAGAAGAAGAAGAAGAAGAAGAAGAAGAAAATATATACATGTTGTTGTGGATGTGGCTCACATCTGCTTCTGGTTTCACATCCAGAAGTAGCTTAAACAGCTTCTATGAGTCAAGGATAAGCTTCCCATCTAATTTTCTTATAAATTGGTAAACAGGGTCTTTTAGAGTCAGATTCCCAAGACTAGATTACTTTTGTTCATCCTTGAAGAGATTCCACAAGTTAAGAAGTTCATGATGCACTAAACCACAAGATGCATATCAAGAGTCAATAAGATATCATCTAATAACTCCTTACTCAGTCCATTCTTAATGAAGAAAAGTTTATCTTTTTTGTTTGCGAAAATCATCCTCAAAGAACGACATCGCTTGTTACAATTCCATCGTGCGCATATATGATAGACTTGTAATCTTTTTACTCTTCTCCTTTTAGAATATGAACTTCTACCAAGACCTAGCATGTATGAGTCAAATGAAATTGAAAATTGACCTGCTAGTCGGACCTTTGCTTCGATTATCCAACGTACATCTTTTGGCATACCCTTGTTCATTAACAATTTCAATCTTTCATATCTAGCTTTGTAAATTTTTGTTAGAGCATTTTAAGGAAGCGAAGGAAAATATTTTCTCAGGTTTGATAGAATGATATCCATTTTGAAGGAGAAAGAATCAGTTATTTTGGGGAACTGATAAAAAACTAACCGACTTAAAAGTCACGGAGTACCGTCATCCGCCATTTTATCGGGGAACACAAAGAACTGCAAAACAAAATAAAGTCATAAAATTAGAGTAAATTTTTCTCATAACAAGGATTAGAAAGTGAAATGAATTCTACCTCAGCAGCTTGATTTTCCAGAAATGGTTTAAGTCTTTGTCCATTGACCTTAAACACATTACCATTTCTAGGATTCTCAATGTCTATGGCCCTATAAGGATATACATGTTTGACAATAAAAGGGCCAGTCCACCTAGATCTCAATTTTCCAGGGAATAGGTGAAGATGAGAATTATAAAGCAAAACATTTTGACCAATTTCAAAAGATTTTCTCAAAATAGATTTGTCATGAAAAGCTTTTGTTCTTTCTTTATACATTTTTGAGTTTTCATATGCATCATTTCTCAATTCCTCAAGTTCATTTATTTGCAATTTGCGTAACTTACAAGCATCATCAAGATTTAAATTGAAAGCTTTAATGGCCCAAAATGCTTTATGCTCCAGTTCTACAGGTAAGTGACAAGGTTTTTCATAGACTAACCGATATGGTGACATGTCTAAAGATGTTTTAAAAGTAGTACGATAAGCCCAAAGTGCATCGTTTAGTCTTAAAGACTAATCTTTACGATTTGGGTTAACCGTTTTTTTCAAAATTTGTTTAATTTCCTTATTTGTTAATTTTACTTGTCCACTTGTCTGAGGGTGATAAGGGGTAGCAACTTTATGGGTAATATCATATTTCTTTATTAAACATTCAAATGATTTATTACAAAAATATGTTCCCCCATCACTGATGATAGCTCGAGAGATTCAAAATCGACTTAACACATTTTCTTTTAAAATTTTGAGAACAGTTTTATGATCATTTTGTCGACATGAAGTCGCCTTAATCCATTTTGAGACATAATCAACTGTAACCAAAATATACACAAATCTAAATGAAGATGAAAATGGACCCATGAAATTAATTCCCCAACAATCAAAAATTTCAATGACAACAATAGGGTTTAGAGGCATCATGTTTCTTTTAGAAATAGACCCTACTTTCTGACAATTTTCACAACTTTTGTAAAAGGTATAATTGTCCTTGAATAAAGTTGGCTAACAAAATCCACACTGTAAGATTTTTACAGCTGTTTTCTTTGAAGAAAAATGACCTCTACATACTTCTAAGTGACTAAATTTAATGACACTACCTATCTTATTGTCGGGTACACATCTCCGAAAGATTTAATCAGGGCAATATTTGAACAAATATGGGTTATCCCAATAAAAGATTTTCACCTCAGTCAAAAACTTTTTTCTGTCTTGATGTGATCATTGAGGTGGCATTTTTTTGTCACAAGAAAATTGACTATATTAGCAAATCAAGGTATGGAATTGACAGAAAATAAAAGCTCATCAGGAAAAGAATCATTGATAGGTGTGCTATCAAAAGGTGAGTCTGTTGTAAGTCTAGACAAATGATCTGCGACAATATTTTCGGCTCCTTTCTTATCTTTTATTGTGATGTTGAATTCTTGAAGCAACAAGATTCACCATATCAACCTAAGTTTGGCATTCTGCTTAGACATTAAATATCTAACAACAGCATGATCAGTGAAAACAATAATAGAAAAACCAATTAAATGAGCTTGAAATTTGTCCAATGCAAAAATTACAGCAAGCAATTCTTTTTCAGTGGTGGTATAATTCATTTGTGCACTATTTAAAGTTCTACTTCCGTAACAAATCACATGAGACTTATCTTCCTTTCTTTGGCCTAAAACAACGCCAACAGCAAAATCACTTGTATTACACATTAATTCAAAAGGCAAGGACCAGTCAGGGGATTGCATGATAAGAGCCGATGTCAGAAGACTAATTAATTTTCAAAAGATTTTTGGCATTCTTGAGTCTAATCAAATGGTGCATCTTTTATCAGAAGATTGCATAATGGTCTAGAAATGACACTAAAGTCCTTAATAAATCTTTGATAAAATCCTGCATGTCCTAAAAAGGAACGAACTTCTCTGACTGTTTTTGGGGAAGGCAAATGAGTAATTAATTCAACTTTGGCCTTATTAACTTCAATTCCTTTAAAAGATATCACATGACCTAACACGATTCCTGAAGTAACCATGTAATGACATTTTTCTCAATTTAAAACAAATCTTTTTTCTTCACATCTTTTAAGAACTTTATCTAAATTATCAAGACAATTTTTTTAAAAAAATTCAAAAACTGTCAGATCATCCATGAAAACTTCTAAATAATGCTCAATCATGTCACTAAAAATACTTAGCATGCATATTTGAAAAGTTATCGGAGCATTACAAAGACCAAAAGGTATTCTTCTATATGCAAAAATGCCAAAAGGGTACGTAAAAGTGGTCTTTTCTTGATCCTCTAATGCAATTGGTATTTGATTATACCTCGAATAATCATCAAGAAAACAATAGTAGGGATGTCTTGCTACTCTTTCTAGAATTTGATCAAGAAATGGTAAGGGGAAATGATCTTTCCTAGTGGCTGCATTTAATTTTCTAAAATCAATACACATACGCCAACTGGATGAAACTCGCGTAGGTATTAACTCACCTTTTTCATTTTCAACCACTGTTATTCCATATTTCTTAGGCACAACTTGTGTAGGGCTCACCCACTGGCTGTCGAAAATAGGGTAAATAATTCTAACATCAAGTAATTTAAGAACTTCAGCCCTAACTACCTCTTTCATGTGTGGATTTAATCTTCTTTGAGGTTGTTGTGATGTTTTAGCATTATCCTCTAAATGTATTCTATATGTACAAATTAATAGATTAATGTCTTTTATATCTGTTAATATCCATCCAATTGCACTTTTATGCTTTTTAAGTACTTCTATTAACATACCTTCTTGTTTTTCAGTAAGGATTGATGAAATTACTACTGGAAAGCTTTAGTCTTCTCCCAAAAATGTGTACTTCAACCTAGTAGGTAATGGCTTTAGTTCTAGTGTGGGTACTTCTTCATGAATATTATCATTCATGGGTTGTAGCTCTTCGAATCTTGGCTTCCATCTTTTGTATTTCATTGCCTGTGTACAATCAAGCAAAGAACATATTTCAGAAATATCATCATCTACTTGCATAGATGAATCAAATGAATTAATTAAACAAACTTCTAATGGGTCAGAAGAACTCCCTTTTAGAAGATGATCATCTACAATGGCCTCAATCCCGTCAACTTTCTCATTTTCATCGTTGACTTCATGTGGTTACTTGCATATGTTGAAAACATTGAGCTCAAGTGTCATGTTTCCAAATGTTAGTTTCATCACTCCATTTCTATAATTTATCAAAGCATTCAATATTGCTAAAAATGGGCGACCTAAAATAACAGGAATTAATTTGGAACTATTAATCATAGGTTCAGTTTCCAAGACAATAAAATCTACAGGATAAATGAATTTATCAACTTGTACCAACACATCTTTCACTATTCCTTTTAGAATTTTAATTGATCTATCAACAAGTAGAAGAGTTACAGAAGTTGGTTTTAACTCACCAAGGTTGAGTTATTGATAAACTGAATATGGAAGCAAATTAACACTAGCACCAAGATCAAGTAAAGCTTGTTCAATTTTATGTTCTCCAATAATGCATGAAACCGTACGACAACCAGAGTCTTTATGTTTCAAAACATTATTGCTTTGAATAATGGAACTTACTTGTTCGGTCAAAAAGGCATTCTTTTTCACATTAAATTTCCTTTTAACAGTGTATAAGTCCTTCAAAAATTTGGCATAAGAAGAAAACTGTTTGATAGCATCTAACAACGGAATATTGATCTTCACTTATTTAAAAATTTCAAAAAATTCAGTTTGGTAGTCTAATTTCCTTGGTTTGCTTAATGCTTGAGGAAATGAGGGTGGAAGAGACGAGAGTTTGGTCTCATTTTGGTCAGATGGCTTATCAACCTCTTCCTTATCTTGGGTAATTGATTCACCAACTTTCTCACAAGGTTCAGAAATTTCTTTTTCAACAACTTTTCCACTCCTAAGGGTTATCACAGAATTGACTTGATTTATTTATTGGTTTTTTGAACTACCCTCATTTAGACTATATTGACCTTTGGGATTCGGTTGAGGTTGAGAAGGAAATTTTCCTTTCTCGTGAATGGTGAGTGCAGAAGTAAGTTTGGAAAGAGTGTCTTTTATGTCAATCATGGCTTGAGTGTTTTGTTTATTGATGGCCTCTTGCTTTTCTATGAATGCATTCAATGTTCCTTTAAGATTTTTCCTATATGGTGGGACATAAGGTGCATATCCTTGAGAATTTTGAGAATCCTGTTGTTCCTAAGGAGGCGGTGGTTGCATAAATTATGCTTGAGTATTATTCCTCCAACTGAAGTTCGGGTGATTTCTCCATCCCGGATTGTAAGAATTTGAAAAAGAATAAGTGAATGGCTTTTTAAAATTGTTCATTGCATTTACTTGCTCATGCACAACTTCTTTAAAAAAAGGAATATTAGGACATTCATTTGTCGAGTGTCCTAATTCATCACAAATGTCACAAATTTCTTCATTTTGTATAGATTTGACTTCTTTTACTTTCCCTAATTCCATGGATTCAACCTTTCTAGCCAAACTAGCGTACCTTGCATTTAGATCTTCTTCTTGACTAATATGATATTTTCCTTTAACAACATTTACAAGGTTATATCTAATTGAATTTTCAGAAGGATTAGTACCATGCCAAGATTGAGAATTTTTCAGCCAAATGGTTTAAATAATCTAAAGCTTCTTCGGGTTCTTTATCAAGAAACTCGCCATTACACATCATTTCCACAAACTGTTTGGTTTCAGGTGTTAAACCTTCATAAAAAGAAGCTTATAGTCTACCATTTTTCAAAACCATGATGTGGGCAAGAATTTAACAAATCTTTAAAACGTTCCTAACTTTGAAAATACGCTTCATTTGAATTTTGGGAAAAATTTTGGATTTGTTTTTTCAAAGCATTAGTTTTATGTGTTTAAAAAATTTCTTTAAAAACTCACTTTGCATTTCTTGCCATATGCCAATTGATCTTGGTTTCAAAGCGTTAAGCCAAGTTTTTGTTTTATCTTTCAAAGAAAAAGGTAACAATTTAAGCTTAACAATCTTTTCAGTGCAATTTTGATCATTGAAAGCAATACAGACTTTCGCAAATTCTTTTAGATGTAAATATGGACTTTCAGATTCTAAACCATGGAAATTAAGAAGTAAAGAAATCATACCCGGCTTAAATATAAAATTATCAGCAGTGAGTGGAAAGATAAAACATGATAAACTAGAATTTCGAGGTGGTTGCAAATATGCACGCATAGTACGCAACAATTGATTTTTTTATTCATCATGTATACTTTTATTTTCAGCTCGTTATGTTTGATTTTCATGTTCAACATGTATACTTTCATTTTCAGCTATTATGTCAATTGTGTGTGATTGTTATTCAAATAAATCAATATATAAAGTACCAGGATTAATTTTAACCAAACGATCAGAATTTAAATCATGGTACCAGTTAAGCATAAATAACTGACATAAAATAAAAATAATGTACAAGTTGGTGGTTTACACCAGCTATTAAATATTAACAAGGATGTGGTATAAACCAGCCACCAAATAAATATTAACAAATAAAAAGTTAGATAACTGATAAATTAAAAAGTTAGAAAGTTAGAGAGTTAATAATATACAAAAAATAAAATACAGAAAATAAAGTGCAGAAAGTAAATTTAAAATATGAAAACCGGAGAGTGACAGAAAGAGCCCTCTACAGAGTCTAAAAGAGAAGAGAAGAAGAAATATTATTTTATTACGTTAGAAAGTAATAATAAATGACATAAATTAAAAAGTTATATAGCAAAAAATAAATGACGCAAATTAAAAGTTAGATAGCATAAATAAATGACATAAATATAAATTCAGAAAGTTAGTAAGTAAAAAGTGTAAATAAAAAAATAAAAATAAAAAAAAATAAAAAACGTAAATAAATGACTTAAATAAATTAAAAAAAACAAAAAAAATGACACAAATATAAAAGTTAGAAAGTTAAAAAGAAAAAATAAATGACATAAATATAAAAGTTAGTTAAGTTGGTAAGTTAATTAGTAAGTTAGTAAATTAAAAAGTAAAAAGAGTAGATGAAGAACATACCTGTTGTTGAAGTTTACTTACAGAAAGAGAACCTCAATGAATTAGGACTTCAAATCAAGTCTCCAGCAACGGCGCCAAAAACTTGATGCGATAATTAAAAGTTTCAAACCCAAGTACAGGTTGTTTCAAGTAGTAAATTCTCGGGAGTCCGAGGTCGATCCACAGGGAATTGATGAAGAGAAAATTATTTGAGGTACGGAGAAGATTTGTCATAATACTAAAGATGATATAAGTTGTTCACAAATGAAAAGGATTTGCTTGGGTTAGGAGATCCACTCTTGGTAATAAATTAAAGACAAGATTATTTCTTTTTATAACTCAATTGAAATCATACATAATGAAGGTTCCAATCGGAAGATTTAACGTTCAAAGTTCAATTTAGATTAAACATGTAATCATATTATGGTTCTAATAATTATCTACTAATACTTGTAAATGATCTCAAGCATCCACTGTGCCAATGTCTTGTCTACAATGAATCAAGATATTCATTATACAAGAAGAGTTTCTAAATTAATCGGAAACAATATACAACACATATAAAAAGCACATAAAAATATATCATTTAAGCACAAGAAGTAGAATAATCTAACCTTATTTCATTACCAAGAGCTTCACTCTTTCACCCAAGCAAGATGAAGATTTAGTTACTCATAGACAAGAAGAAAGAAAGAGAGAATAAGATGATGATGAACATAACTTCAATTAAGAACAATAGAAAACTACACAAAGGAAAACTAATAACACAATAGCATAAACTAAACTCTAAGCTAAGCTAACACCTTTAAATGATCAGCATTTGCCTCATTTTATAGAGTTCAACGAGTGCAAGAAGACAATGGAGTTGTTTGATGATGAGAAGTAAAATCAAAATAGATGATGAATAAGCTGAAATTATGGACTTTCTTGGCTCCGAAATGTCTCTGCTCTTAGCTTATGGCATGCGTTAGAATTTCATCAAGTGGTCTTCATGAAAGTTCTAGTAAATTGTCTCAGCATTCCATAGACACCAATTTTATCCACATCCAATAACCACAGCCCGAGATATGGCCCAATTACTGCTCATGGGTCAGGCCCAACTCCAGCAATTCTGTTCTGACTTCCAAGCCCAATATCACCTTCAAGGAGTCCGAATTGAATTTTGTGTTCTTCATAAAAGTTGTAGATATGAGTTTTAACCTTCCATTGTCAAAATTTCAGAATTTTTGAACTACTATAGCCCGAGATATAGCCTAATGAGTGCATAGAGGTCAAACTATCAGGTTCAAAACGCTAGATTTTGCTTCAACTCCAATTTGACTTATCCAAACATGTGTCCCTGGTCTTGAGGCCTTCATGAAAGTTGTAGAAATTTATCTTAGCTTAAAAACAAGACCAAAATCACATCCATCGGATATTTGTAACTCAAACTATAGACAGTTTACTGAAAAAGCCAAGTGAGAATGTTATACAATGAATGAAATATATTGCTATCAATGTGGCTTTTGCTATCAAGTGAATAGTTATTAGAGAATTATCTTAACTTTTCAAAAAGACTAGAATCACATTAACCAAATAATTGCAACTCAAATTGTGGCTACTTTACTTAAGAATGCAATCACCCAAATTAATGATAATTCAAGCAATAATTTTTTTAATGATCCAAATAAGCTTAATTTCATAAAATGTGACAAAATTAACTTAATTAAGCCAAATTGAACCTTAAGAAGCCTAGTGAGAGGATTATAAAATGAATAAAATACATTGTTATCAGGAGGTCAAGCAGAAGACCCCAATTTGCACATTAACAATTTCTTGCAGTTGTGTGTCACCATTAAATACAATGGAGCAAGTGATAATGTCATACGGTTAAGACTTTTTTCATTCTCTTTGAGGGATAAAAGTTAAAAGTTAGCTACAAGCCCAACTGCAAGGAAGCATCACAACTTGGAGTGATTTGGTTAGTAAGTTTCTTATTCGATATTTCCCTCTATCAATGTTCGTGAAGATAAGGAATGAGATTGTGTGCTTTACTTAGAATCAAGGAGAATCTCTCTATGAAGCGTGGAAAAGATTTAAGGAGCTGTTGAGAAAATGTCCTCATTATGCTTTCGAAGTTTGGCAGCAGGTGCAAATCTTTTAAATGGTTTGAATCATTCCATAAGACTTATGGTTGTTGAATCTACAGGTGGGTTTCTTAATACTAAAACTCCTGAAGAGGCTCAAGAATTGCTCGAAACAATGGCTACTAATGAATATCATATGCCTAGTGGAAGAGTAGTGGTAACACAGGGAGTTATTGAGCTTAGCACCATTGATGCTTTACTTACTCATAATAAGACTATTCAGCAACACATCGCCAACCTCACCAAGCAAGTTAATAGTATGCAGATAAATTTAGTTAATCACCAATACTTAACTTGTAATTTTTGTGGAGGCAACCATGTCAATGGTCAATGTGAGGCAGGAAACTCATGTGTTATTGCTTCAGAGTAAGTCAACTATATAGGAAATCCTTCGAGGCCACAAGGTAATCTTTATTCTAATACATATAATCTAGGTTGGAGGAATCATCTTAATTTCTCTTGGAAGAATCAAGCAATACCACTGAATGCTCAACTTAAGTAGAAGTCTTCTCTTGAGATTGCACTTCAAAAGCTTTCGCAACATACATCTTCTTTCGTGCAACAAACTTCTTCTTTTATGCAACAGACCTCAACTTTCATGCAAGAAATAAGGGAAAATTTTTAGAATCAAGGAGTAGTTATTCGAAGTCTAGAGAATCAAGTGGGTCAGATAGCAAAACAACTCTCAGAGATACCTCCAAGCACCTTACCAAGTGATACATTAGTCAATTCAAATGAGCAATGTATGGCAATGTCCTTGAGGAGTGGAAAAATTATTAGTCCTCAATTGTAAAAATAGGATGCCAAGGAAGAAAATCCTCTTCCAAGTCATGATCAAGAGAAAGATGCATTAGAAAAAGAAGAGATCTCTACTGAAACCAAAGAGAAAGATCTGAGAGGATGAAGAAAGAAGAAGGATCTGGACTGGGACAAACCTCAGGAGATACCTCCTTATGTTAAGATTTTGTTTCCTCAGAGACTGAAGAAGGAGAATCAGGAGAAACAAGATAGGCAGTTCTCAAAGTTCCTTGATATTTTCAAGCAATTGCAAATAAACATCCTTTTTTCTAAAGCACTCGAGCACATGCCTTCTTATACTAAATTCATAAGGGATTTGTTATCCAAGAAGAGGAAGTTGAAGGAGGATGAGACAGTCATGCTTACTTAGGAATGTAGTACCATAATTCAACGGAAGCTACCACCAAAGTTAAAGAATCCAGGAAGTTTAGCATTCCATGCACCATCAGTAGACTGACCATTGAGAAGGCTCTATGTGACTTAGGAGCTAGCATCAATCTAATGCCATTGTCAATTCTTCGTAAGCTTAGGATTGAAAAAGTGAAGTCAACTATGATGTCTCTTCAATTAGCTGATCGGTCAATCAAACGTACATATGGTATAGTCGAAGATGTGCTAGTAAAAGTGGACAAATTATTTTTTCCAACAGATTTTGTGGTTTTAGATATAGACCCAGATGTTGACATTCCACGTATTCTTGGAAGACCGTTCTTAGCTACTTTAGGAGCACTGATTGATGTACCAAGAGGTGATCAACTGATGGAGATCAACTAACCATCAATATTTTTGATAAATTTACACCGACTTCAGATCTCTATGCCCCAGTCAAATGCATTCAAGGTAAGTCTCAATAGGATTTAGTTAGTAAGAGCCCTTCATCATCAATTAATGATTATCCTCTCACTTCCGAGATTATTAATGAAGAGGAGAAAGGTCCTTATATCTCCAAGATTGTTGGAATAGAAAAAGATCATCTCATTTCCCCTGATTCATTGTAGATGGGTCCATTATCTAATGATTCATTGAAAGCTAATCCCTCATCTGTTAATCAATTGAAACCACCATGACCTGGTGGAATTTCTCATGCCAAGAAGAATTCAGGACAACCTAGCTCAGGTCAAGTTCAAAACACCTTTAGAGGTACTTCTAAGGTCATTGACCGAGGATTGAGGCATAATTCTGAAAAAGGAAAGATGTCATCTTACTTCTGTTTCTTGAAGCCACCTTGATTAATTGAAAAGACAACGTTGAGTTAATGACGTTAAACAAGCGCTTATTAGGAGGCAACCTAAGTGTTTTTTCTTTTTCTTTACTCTTTTATCCTTTAGACTTCAGTTAGTATTTATTTTTATTTTTTTATTTCTCATTTTATTGACTAACATTTTTATGTTTTTGTTTTGAAGATAATGTTGAGTCGGCTTAGGTGCATGCCCGAGTTCGAAGCCTTTGTAGAGGGATGTATATAGCTATCAGATGCCAAAAATATTTTTTCTTTTCTTTCTTTTAGTATTTTATTTCTGCATTTATTTATTTGTTCTTATTGATTTTATTTTGTCATCATCACCCAATTTTTGTTTTCTGTTAGTATTTTATTTTTAGTTATAATTTTGAAACTGTGCATGCTGGTGTGTTGAATTGAATATCTAATAATTGCACAAATTGTGAATTGATCTATTTTCTTGGAATATCACATGAAAATTCATGAGTTGCATTTATCTCTATTGCTTTAATTGTGTATGGATGTGATTCTCATCTTAATGTTTGATAGACCTTGGAATATGAATACATGTCAAGCTCAGAGAAAGAAAGTTTATAAGATTGCATGTGTGCGGATAACTTCTATCTAGAAGTTGTTAGATTCTCTCTTGAGGTGAAATCCTAAACAATGCATGATCAATGAAATGATAAAGGCCTTCTTTAAATCGTTTGAGCATTTCAAGTTAACCTTAAAAATATTATATCCTTAGGTCCCCTTTCATAGCCTTGTTACTATTTGGCCTTTATTTCTTTACCCACATTTTCCTTTCCCATACCTATAATAAAGAAGAAAAAATATATATTCCTCTCTTACACACCTTTTGTTAAGTGCATATCTCGTATTATTTTATTATTGAAGCTTTAGTTATTTTTGTGCATGAAGTATTTAAGGAGCTATAAAAAAAAAGTCCACCCAATGTGTTGCAAAGAAATAAGTTTGGGGGTGAAGGTTATATATAAAAAAAGAAGAAGAAAAGTAAGAAAAAATTAAAAGAGAAAAAAAATAAAGCAATAAAGTGTTGATTCTTATGCTCCATTTTGCACTTGTTCAATATTTTTATGGCTTGAATTTTGAAATTTGCACAGTTTTGTATTTCAACTTTTGTTTTCTTTATCCTACCCTTTCTTTCTTAACCCTCACCATTGGCCTTACATTACAAGGTTTATAAAGTCTCTTTTGATCCTTGGTTATGTATTGTTTACATTAGTGGAGAGACAAATAAAAAACAACTCTATGAATGCAAGTCTATATGCATTTGCATTTCTATAAACCTATCCGGGCTTGTACTTTATTAGTAGGAATTGGTCTTACATTCATGTCTATGGGAAGTCATTTATGCATGAGAGTTGCATGTGAGAGTCGATGTAACAATTGGATTGTACATGTGTGACACCTTGAAATGAGATTGTAAAGTAGTTTCTGAGGATATGAATGATTTTCAATAACCGATATTGCTATTTTTTTGAGTCTGCATGTTTTGACTTTTAGTTGTTTTATTTTCTTTTCTTGTTTTTAATTCTTCTTTTTATTTATAGCTTGAGGACAAGCAATATTTAAGTTTAGGGGTATTTGATAAGTGTAAAATACACTCATCTTTTGGGTTTGTTTATTAGGATTTTTAATTTATTTTTATTTTTATTTATTTTTAATTTATAATTATCTCTTCACCTAATCATATTTGAATTTTCAGGATAAATCATAAGATTTTATGCAAAAATAAAAAAAAATTCCTGAAGATAAATATTTGAATGATTCTTATCTTATTCTTAAATGATAATTAGAGTTCTAATTTGATGCAAAATCTTAAATAAGAATTACATTAAAGATTGGATAAGGATTCTCAAAGAGATTTGATTTAGAGCAAAATTCAGATTCTCGCACTATCCTGATCATTCCTCATTAATTGAGTCATATCTTAAGTTATAGAGATCAGATCGATGCACCGTTTGAGGTACTGAAAATCTAATAGAAAATCATACAATTTCTTTGTTGAGATCGGGGGCAAATTCGATCATCTGGAGGATGAGAAAAATCTTGCAAGTCAGATACGAAAAGTTGTCAATTTTTCTATAAAAAGGAAAAAAAATGAGTTTAGTAAATGAGCTCTCTTTTTGCATAGAATTCAGCAGCCGTCAAGGAGAAAAGTGGAGACACAAATCCTAAGTTGGCGTGGACGCATCTAAGCTTGAAGATTAGGGATATTCTTCAAGCTATCTGTCAACCTTCTATAGAGTGATGATGAATCTTGTTCGGGTGATGATGAATCTTGTTCTTTCACCATGTGTAACTAAACCTCTTTTGTTAGGGTGATGATGAATCTTGTTCTTTGATGATGTAAACTCATTATTGTGTTTAATCTATGTTTCTATTTCATGATTTATCTGTTTATCTCTTTTCTTAATGATTTCCTAAACCTGATCAATTTGGGAATGATTTTTGGGTTATGTATGATTTAGGAAAATTGTGCACGAACTTAGAACTTGTGATAAACACCACAACGTCTGCAATCGCTAGGAATAAACGTTATAGGTTTTGTGGTCTTTCTTTTAATTCCTTCGTTTTTTATAAAGTCTTCTCTATTTGGGGTTATACTAAGAGATTAGTTAATTCTAAATAATGTAAAGAGAATTAATATATTAAGGGATTGAATATTGATTAATTTTGAAAATTGACCATAAATTATTGAAATAGAACTTAATTAAACTAATATTTAAAATTGCATCAAAATAGTTTAAGTAAAATCTGACCCCTAACACTTTAACATCATTGTTTTTTGACCTTTGCTTAATTGACTTATTTTTACTCTTATTCATTTTAATTATTTTTCTGATTAGTGTATTCTTTTATTTATATTTTTACCAAGTCTCTTTTTTGATAGCCTAAATAATATCAATTTAGCAAATTTAGTAATTGTCAACATAATCCTCGTGGTAATGATATCTTACTCATTCTTTATGCAATGCAGCTTGGTTATCACATCAATATGCAATGCAATGTAGCTTGGTTCTCACAAATGAGCATCATTTGCATAATATCCCCAAATTAGAGCTTCTTAAGCAGTTGTTTTAACTAAATCAGTTCACAAGTGGCTAAAGTCATTGCTCGATATTCTGCTTCGATACTTGATCTTGCGACCACATTTTGTTTCTTACTCATCCAAGATATCATATTACCTCCGATGAATACATAATTCCCAGAAATGGATCTTCTTTCAGTAGGAGAGTCTTCCCAGTCAGCATCTGAATATCCAACAATCTGAGTATGACCTTTGTCTTCATAGATAAGGCCTTTTCCTAGAGCTCTTTTAATATACTTCAAGATACGAATAACTGCATCACAATGTCCTTCACAAGGTGAGTTTAGAAACTGACTTACCACACACTGCAAAAGAGATATCTAGACGAGTAATAGTGAGGTAGTTTAATTTTTCGACCACTCTTCTATATTTTCCTAGGTCTTAAAGTGGCTCTCCCTAATCAGGTAGAAGCCTGACATTAGGATCTATAGGAGTGTCAATAAGTTTTGCATTCAATAAACTTGTTTCCTCAAGGATGTTCATAGTGTACTTCCTTTGTGAGATAACTATACCATCCTTAGATTGTGCCACTTTGATTCCCAAGAAATAACAAAGTTTGCAAAGATCTTTGGTTTGAAAATGATGACAGAGGTGTTGTTTTATCTGAGTTATGCCCTGGTGATCACTGCTAGTGATAAAAATATCGTATACATATAAAATCAAATATATGTAACCTCAGGATGTATGGCAATAGAAGATGGAGTGGTTAGCCTCACTCGGAATCATACTGAATTGCTGAACTACAGTACTGAATCGACCAAACCAAGCCTGAGGAGATTGTTTGAAATCATACAAGGACTTATGAAGTTGACAAACGAGACCAAAAGACTCCCCCTGAGCAATAAATCCTGATGGTTGCTCCATATAAACCTATTCTTCTATATCACTATGGAGAAAAACATTCTTGATGTCTAGTTGATGAAAGGGCTTATGGCGAATAACAGCCATAGATAGAAAGAGCCGAACAGAAGCCATCTTCGCCACCGATAAGAAAGTGTCTCTATAATCTAAGTCAAAAATTTGTGTATATCCTTTTGCTACCAGACGCGCCTTGAGGCGATCAAGCTTGCCATCTGGGCCTACGTTGATCGTATAGATTTGCCGACAACCTACAACAGACTTCTCCAGAAGAAGAGGAACAAGTTTCCAAGTACCCCTATTATGAAGAGCACACATTTCCTTAATCATAGCTTGTCTCCACCCATGATGGAATAAGGTGTCACCTATATATTTAGGAATAGACACAGAAGACAAGGAAGAAAGACATGTAAAATGCAAAGAAGACAGACGATGAAAACTCAAAGTAATATAGTGAGGAGAAGGATTACGAGTAGATTGTATACCTTTTTGGAGAGCAATGGGAAGTTCAAGTTCATGAGGCAGTACCAAAGCTGGTAAAGGAGTTGGTGCCAAAGGAGAGTCTGTAATGACTTCTGTAACTTCTGGTAGAGGTGGTAGTAGTGGAGGTGGCTGGGGTCAATGATGATATACTTGAAAAGGTCGCTCCTTCAACAGGAGGTGGCTGAGGGGTATCATATGCAGCTAGGACAAGAAGAGAAGGAACAAGGAAGACCTCAGTAATGGGTTCAGGAGTCAAACTAGAAAAGTCAAAGAAGGGAACCCCAACTCGAAGAATGTGACATCGACAGAGACCAGGTAATGGTGGAGAGTAGGTGAAAAACAACGATAACTTTTTTAAGACCGATTGTAACCAAGAAAAACACATTTGATGGAGCGGACAAAAAGTTTGTTAAGACTGAGAATGAGATTATGGACAAAACATATTAACCCAAAAACACGAGGCGGAAGAGAATGAAGGGGTTGATGAGGAAACAACATAGAGTGGAGTACCTGGTTAGTAAATACATAAGAGGGCATGCAATTAATCAAGTAACAAGTAGTAAGAACTGTATCATCCCAAAAACGGAAAGGGACATGACTATGAAGCAAGATGGCTCGAGTTGTCTCAATAAGGTGTCTATTTTTGCACTCAGTAACCCCATTTTGTTGAGGAGTATAGGCACAAGATGTTTGGTAAAGAAAGTCATTAGATGCTATAAAATGTTGAAAAAGCTGAGATAAAAATTTATAGGCATTGTCACTATGCAAGGTACGAATTAGAACACCAAATTGAGTTTTAGCCAGACATTATTAATTAGTTAAGTATTTTTTGTATTTTTTTTTATAAGCAAAAGATATATTATAAAGAGTACAAGGGGTACTCTAACCCATATATAAAAAACCAACTAGAAGAAGAGCTAACAACAATTCCTAATACAATCAATAGGACATATACACCAATCTGAAAAAGAACAGTGGTTACCCCCCACCCTTGCCATAAACCAGGACCAAGATCTAACTTTAACAAGGTCCATAACACCAATCATATCAAAAGAACCCCCATGAAACAAAATCTTATTACGCATCAACCAGATAGACCAAGTAACAGCATGCCAAAAAATATGGCAAAAATTTCTGAACCTCTTACCTCTTAAGCAACTAACATGTTGAAAATAATGAGCTTGACCTCCAAAAGGAAAAACAGCAGAAAAACCCAGCCAAGCATAAATGTTAGACCAAACCTGATAGGACACCGGGCAGGAGAAAAATAGATGATCAGAATCCTCGTCCTGCATGAAACAAAAGACACAAGAGACCCCCTGTTGCACATTTATGACCCCTCTCCAAAGTAAGTTTAAGCGGGTAGGCAATCTATCAAGCAAAACACGCCATGAAAAAGCTAACACCCTTAGTGGAACATAACACTTCCAGAAACTCTTAAAAATCGTAACATCCAAATTATTAGGTACCCCAAGATTCATCTGACTTTACAGAAAAGAATAAGCATATTTGACAGAAAAAATCCTAGAGCTATCTTCTTTCCAAACCCACACGTCCTGCTCCTCCTTACATAAACTTACTGAACTTAACAAAAAGGATAATTCAGAAAGAATGTCTTCTTCCCACAGAAAAAGATTCCGCCTCCACCTCCATTTCCAACACCACACCTCGTTAACCCACTCACCCATATGAACAATACATGCATTCTTATCAGTGGAGATTTGAAACAATCTAGGAAAAGAATCCTTTAAACATAAATTGTCAATCCAATAATCATGCCAGAAACTAACATGAACCCTATTCTTCACCTTTCTAGTCACCGCAGAAGAGAACCAAAGAGGAGGAGCACAAGAAACATCTTCAATAGTGCAAAGATCCCTCCACCAGATAGAAGAAGAATTTCTGTGCCCCCTAGTGCTAAGAGTTACCTGATTCAGAGATCCATATTTATGTGACAGAAGTTTATACCAAATAGCATCAGAATCCACCAAGAAGCGCCATTTCCACTTAGCTAAAAGGCTGATATTAAATAATTTCAGGTTTTTAATCCCTAACCCCCCACAATTCTTTAGTTGACACACGTTATCCCAATTCACCCAAGCTATTTTCCGAGAAACATCCTTACTAGACCACAAGAAAGCTCTTTGAATCCCAGTCAAAATATTTAAGACTTTCTTTGGTGCTTTGAAAAAAGACAGAAAATATAATGGCAAACTTGATAAAATCGAATTTACCAGAACGATTCAACCACCCAAAGATAACTGTTTACCCTTCCATGAAACCAGTCTTCTCTTCAAGGAGTCAATGACTGGGAGCCAAGTAGCAACTTTTCTCGGGTTAGCACCAATTGGTAGACCAAGAAACTTAAAAGGAAATCTTCCAATAACACAATGCAGAAAGTTTGATGCAACAGACAAGAAACTATTCTCCACATTAATACCAAATAAGTTACTCTTATGAAAATTGACCTTTAAGCCTGAGACTAGTTCAAAGCTTCTAAGAGCAGTTTTTAACGTCTACACATTCTCCCAAGATGCCTTTTCCACCAAAACTGTATCATCAGCATATTGCAATAGAGAAATATTGACCTCTGCTCCACCCTGAAAGTCTGAGAATTTTCCTAGATCAACTGCTCTTCCCATTAAACCACGTAACCCTCCAGCCACTATAATAAAGAGAAAAGGAGCAAGCGGGTATCCTTGATGAAGGCCTTTACTCATAGAAACTTCTTGGGAATGACTACCGTTTACTAACACAGACACTGAACCTGAAAAAATACAAGCTCTAATCCACTCCCTCCATTTAGCACAAAAACCTATTCTACCCATCATATAATCTAGAAAACACCAACTCACAGAATCATAGGCCTTTTCAAAATCAACCTTTAAAATAATGCACTCTTGCTTATTTCTCTTTGCCAAATCAACCAACTTATTCAAAACTAACACACCGTCTAAAATTTGTCTTTTCGGAATAAAAGCAATCTGATAAGAAGAAATAACAGCCCCTAACACCTTTTTTAATCTCAGAGCCAACAATTTTGAGATAATTTTATATATAATACCAATGAGAGAAATTGGTCTAAAGTTGGTCAAGAAAAACGGATTATCAATCTTAGGCACCAAAGCAATAAATGAAGAAGTAATACCCTTAGGTAACTTAGCATTAAGATAGAATTCCTCAACCATTTCACATACCTCCGTTTTTATGACATCCCAAATTTTTTTGAAGAAGTTGAAATTAAATCCATCTGGCCTAAGACTCTTATTACCGTCATAGCTCCACACAACCTCTTTGATCTCCTCAAGGGAGAAAGCAGGAGAAAGAGCATAGTTATCTGCACAAGATACCTTCTTAAAGGGAATCCCGTCCAGAATAGGGCGGGCCTTAATAAGATTTGAATAAACCCTCTGAAAGTGATCTGTAACTTCTAGTTTATCTCTTCAACCCCCTCAATCCACTTATCCCCTGACTTGAGAGCCACAATCCGATTAGCATTCTGCCTGGAGCGAAGACAGGAGTGAAAGAAAGCTGAGTTTGCATCCCCTTCCTTTAGCCATCTGATTCTAGCTTTCTGGAAAATAAGGCTCTCTTTAAGACTAAGTTGGTGCCATAAGTCTACTGAGAGTTGCCTTCTTTGCACAACATCTAAAGGGATCAAAGCACCAGAGGCTGCCATATCATCCAAAAGGTTCATTTCGTCAACCAAAAGATCTACTTTTAAATCCAGAAAACCAAAAACTTCCTTGTTCCATGTTCTAAGCCTCTCCTTTAAGAGCTTCAATTTTTGTTTAAAAGAATAAATTTTCCATCCACCCACCTCAAGCTCCCTCCAACAACCAGAAACAAACTGAGCAAAATCACAATGCCTCAACCAACAATTATTGAAATGAAAAGGCTTGGGGCCCCAATTAAAAGAACCACACTTCAAAACCACCAGGCAATGATCAGAAATGTCCCTCTTCTCAACCCACTGAGAGGTTATTTGCCAAAGATCAATCAAATCCTCTGAAAGAAGAAAACGATCAAGCCTGCTCATAGTAGACCCATCAGTTCTAAACTAGGTGAACTTCTTTCCAAGCATCGGAACATTAACTAAAGCCATGTCCTCTATAAATTGCTAAAAGTCTTCCTGTTCCCTGACATTTTCCTATTGACTCAAGCCTCTTCTTTCATCTCTACTCTTCACAGCATTAAAGTCCCCAGCTACACACCAAAGATCACCACTGAAACCCCTTTTAGACATCAGCAAATCGCTCCATAATTTCTTCTTACCAGAGGACAAACATGGAGAATACACATTAACAAAAAAACACCTCTTGCCACTTTGACCCCATTCCCCACATACTCCTAAGAACCCTTCACCAGAGAAAGAAAATAAAAATTTCACTATGTCAGACTTCCAAATAGAAAGGGGACCACCTGAAAGTCCAGAAGCTGGACAATACACCCACTGGCAAGCAGACCGATCCCACAAATCTTCAACCACCTTGTCATCAACCAGAGACAACTTTGTTTCTTGAAGCAAGCATAAATCAAACTGCCCCACTTCGATAAGGCGCCGGATTCTGCTTTTCTTAATCCAGTTGCCAAGCCCCCTCACATTATAGGTAACAGCTCTCATATTGAAACCTTCTGCGAACCCTTTTGGGTTTTCTCCAACCTATCCCTAACCTCCATTTGCTGTAAAAACTTAACATACTCACCATCTTCCCTTGAACCAGTTACCCCCAAATCCTTAGCCAAGTCCCAGATTTTCTCAGCAACCGAAACCTCATTTTTTGACAAGAACTGCAGATTGCATCGCTGAATGTCAGAATCCGAGATAGAGAAACCTGAAGAGACACCACTTTCACTGTGATCAAGCTGCCCAAGGGATGATTGACCAGAAAATGACCTCCGAAGAACCACTGGAAGACTGGTCACAACACCGTCGAGCTCCTGGACATCGTGACAGATAGCTCCCGTCCGAGACGAATGAGGGGACTTGAAGCCCTCCATCTGAAGCTCCAACGAGTTCGCCATAACAACACCCCTCGAAGCCTTTATTTTTCTGCTAGGAAAACTGACACAGAAGAGGTTTCTCGAAGACCCACCAGAGTCATTCTCCAGAACATTCTCTTCAGAGACACCAAGAGAAATGAGATTACGCGCCAAGGATTTTGAAACTTCATTGGACCAGACAGGCCCACGTTTGTGTGCTACAACATTTAGGCCACCATCAGAGTCGCGAGACTCAAGCCCATCTGCATCCCCAACTTAAATGTGACAGCAAGAGGAATTACTAGCTTTCCCAAAACCCAATTTAGACTGCCCATTATTAGAAGTTAACTTAACCACATCATGACCACTTAAAGGAATTGCGCCGTTCAGCTCCATTGGGGAGTTGCCAGATAATCCCCCTTGGATATTCAGAACATTTTGAGAGGCTTCACCCATTAAAACGCCATTAACCCCTGCCTCCTCAGAATCTGGAACCAATAAATCACCATCAATGCCTTGATCTAGATTCAAAGAACCTCCATGATCGGAGAGGTCCTCCACCAGCCGTCCAAACTAAAAATCAGAGTTTGTTGATATGCTTTCTTCGTCGGAGATTACTCCCACTACATTCATACCAGAGGTTTTGTAGACATTATCACCAAAAACCTCCTCAACAAGTTTAATAGGGAATAAGTTTCCATTGATGTCCACCCGAACCACACTGTTAATGAAGTCTGGAGTCGTTGTTCTCATAAGGATTTTGGCCACATCCATACGAGTCTGATTTCTTGTGCTTTCATCAGTGTTCACGTAATGACCAAAACAAGACACAATAAAGTTGAAAAACTTCTCCGACCAAGCGTGAACTGGGATTCCATAGCATTTCA
Organism: Ormosia emarginata; assembly: GCA_029884605.1. Classification (NCBI taxonomy): domain Eukaryota; kingdom Viridiplantae; phylum Streptophyta; class Magnoliopsida; order Fabales; family Fabaceae; genus Ormosia; species Ormosia emarginata. Next base: position 12,916,823 of record JAQQTP010000090.1, read on the forward strand.
CCCAAACCAATCTCTCTGAGTCCACCTCTTTCGGACTCCATTGTCTAATTTCTTCAAACCAAATAGAAAGCCAATCCCTGGCGTCTTTAATAAGAGATGGATCTCATCTTTGTTCTCTGCTTCCAAAAGAATGAGATTAGCACCCAATGGAGTAACCTTAATTGAAAAATACCCCTTAACGTGAAATTTTTCCTAAATGCTGAAGGTATCACCCAGAGATCTAACCTTGGCAACGAATGCAGAGTTCATATTAGCCTTCTCAGAAGGATCCACAGCGAAACTAAGATGATTGAAGCTGTTAGAAGGAATTTTTCCATGATTCTTCCTTATTGTTTTAGCTTGTCTCACCACCTGAGCATAAGAGAGTCCTTCTTGTCTACACACATTACCCTTAGCAGCATTACTTTCCGGGCGGGAGGCTTTTTGTTGTTTTAACCTATCATCCCAGATACCTCGCTTGTACCTTGGGAGGTTAGCATAAACCTTTTGATCACCAATTAGAATCTTATCTAAGATGCTTCCAAATGAATAGGGATCAGAAATCTCAATAAATCTCACGAAACCAAATCGTTTGCCTCTTCTATCTACCTTCTTCGGAATGAACACCTCCACCACCTTACCCCATTTCTTGAAAACCAGCCACATATCCTTGGGACCAAAATTATCAGGAAAGTTTGAGAAAAAGTATGTGACTTGATCTTTATTACTCGAAACTCTTTTCTTTGTTACCTAAATCTGGTTTTGCTCCCTAACTAACCACTTGCGGTTTTCCCCACAAGAATCCCCCCTCACCTTCTGTCTCACCTCATGCCAATCCCCCTCACCTTCCATTTAATTCAAATTATACGAACTGTTTCAAATCAAAGCTTTGAAGTCATAGATTAAGGTATCATTAAAATTAAGTATTTTCCGTATAACCATGGATCAAGCACCCCAATTAGAAACTTCTACTTCTTTGTTGATACATTTCCATTATTTCTAATTTTTTGAGACCCAATTTAAATGCTTGTCTCAAATATTGAATTTATATAGACAGAAGCTGAAGAATTACAGAACACACAGACAGTAGGTATATATATCATGGCAGTGAGAAAGTTGAAACCCTAATTTTTTTTTTAGTAATGCTATTTATACATAAAAAAAATTTATATCAATTTTATGTTATACTTGTTTGGATAAATAAAAGTAGAAAGAGAATGTGTTTATATATATATATATATAGTATAAGGAAGTGATGTAAAGATGATGTAGAGTTTTGATGTATAAATATCATTATTTTTTTTCTTTGATTAGATTTGATTTTCTTCATATTGAAGTTTGACGACATTATACGAGAACTAAGTTACGCATGATCGTATATTAGTGAACACCCAAGCCAATGCTTAGCTATAAAAGCGTTGTTATGCTTTCTTTTGATGCAATCTCTCTCTCTCTCACACACATGTAGAGACGTATATATATATATATATATATATATATATATATACATATACACTGCCTTGCCCTTTATTTCGGGATATATCTACACAACATGCTTTATGTGTAGAACGCACGTAAAAATGAATGAGTAATCTCATTTTTACGCTTGCTTACACATGATCATATATCAGTGAACACTCAAGCCAATGCATACTATAAAAGCATTGTTATGCTTGCCTTTGATGCAATCTCTCTCTCACTCACAAACAGATATATACCGCCCTGCCCTTTATTTGGGGATATATCTACACTCATATATACAACATGCTTTATATGTAAAACGTACGTAAAAATGAATGTGTAATCTCATTTTAACTTTTTTTTCCTAGGAAAAAAATGTAAGGGTTGAATGTAGAAATTCACAATGTTGTACATTAGTTTTCATTATCTCTGAAGTGTGATTTACGGATATAATTGTTGGTATATAATTATGTATAGTTCAAAACTAATATTAAGTCAAACAAATCTTGGAAATCAGATAAAAGTGGCTTTTGTTGGAGAATTAGGTAGAATGATAAATGAATTAACAAAAAATTGTAAAACATTATTAATGAAAGAATAAATAGTTATGTTCTGACAGGATAGGATTTGCATTTCAGTTTTAATAATCCCTATTATTTAGGAGATAGGCTTAGTGTTTGACTTGTTCCTTTGTTTGTTTACCATGTTCAGTTAGTAGAAAACGTGGGCTGCACTTTCTATTTTGCTATAACTGTTGTAAAGCATATTTATTAGCTTAGCTTGCTGAATGACAATAATATATTATCTCCCAGAATTGTTCTGAGCTTTTGATCTTTATAGCCTTCGTTCTTAACATTTTGGTATCAAAGCCCCCACTGGGCCTGATAAAACAATGCAGCAGTCTTTGTAGTTTGCAGCAGCAAAGGAGATGGCGACTGAGGGAAGTTTTGTGCAACCATCCATCCCTCGCTTTGATGGTCATTATGATCATTGGGCGATGTTGATGGAAAACTTTCTGCGATCCAAAGAATATTGGAGCTTGGTGGAGACAAGCTATGTTGAGCCTGAGAAAGGAGTGGAGCAGTCAGAAGCACAACGCAAGAGGCTAGAGGAATTGAAGCTGAAAGACGTGAAAGTAAAAAATTATCTCTTTCAAGCCATCGATCGGACAATCTTGGAGACCATTCTTATGAAGGGCACTTCTAAACAAATTTGGGAGTCTATGAAGAGGAAGTTTGAAGGGAATGCTAAGGTTAAGAGGTCACATTTACAAGCTCTTTGCAGAGAGTTTGAAATTCTAGAGATGAAGGCTGGAGAAGAAGTCACTGAATATTTTTCAAGAGTGTTGATTGTGGCCAACAAAATGAGAACATATGGAGAATAGATGCAAGATGTCACAGTGGTGAAAAAGATTCTCAGATCGTTAAGTGAGAAGTTTAACTATGTTGTTTTGCTCGATTGAGGAGTCCAAAGATATAGATCAACTTTCTATTGATGAATTGCAGAGCTCTCTAATTGTTCATGAACAAAAGTTTACCAAACACAGTGGAGAAGAGCAAGCTTTGAAGGTGACACATGAAGGAGGAAGAGGACGTGGTTGGGTAGCTTTCAATAAAGCTATAGTAGAGTGTTATAAATGTCATCAACTTGGACATTTTCAGTATGAATGCCCAACCTGGAATAAAGAAGCTAACTACGCGGAGCTTGATAAAGAAGAAGAAGAAATGTTGCTTATGTCCTACATGGGTGAGAATGAAGCTCGGAGAGAAGATGTGTGGTTTTTAGACTCTAGCTATAGTAACCATATGTGTGGAGACAAGGCTTTGTTTTGTGATCTTAATGAGGGTTTTAGGAAGATTGTGAAGTTAGGAAATAATTTAAAGATATCAGTGTTGGGAAAGGGTAATGTGAGGTTGAAGGTGAATGGCTCTACTCATGTGATGACTGAGGTGTTCTATGTGCCGGAATTGAAGAACAACCTTTTGAGTATTGGACAGCTACAAGAAAAAGGTTTGGCTATTCTCATTCAAAATGGTAGTTGCAAGATATATCATCCGGAGAAGGGTCTTGTAATACAAACTGAAATGACTACAAATCGGATGTTTGTATTGCTTACAATGCCAATGCCTCAAAAGTCTTCTTGCTTTCATACAACTGTGCAGGAATTAGCTCACCTATGGCACTGCAGGTGTGGTCACTTGAGTCATAAAGGGTTGAGAACACTTCAGTACAAGAAAATGGTACATGGCATTCCTGAATTCAATTCTCCAACCAATGTGTGCACTGTTTGTATGATTGGGAAGCAGCACCGGGATCCAATTCCAAAGAAGGCTAATTGGAGAGCTACACAAAAGCTTCAACTTGTTCGTGCCGATATTTGTGGACCTATCTCACCCACTTCAAACAGCAAAAAGAGGTATCTCATAAGCTTTATTGATGACTTTACTAGGAAAGCATGGATTTATTTCTTAGTTGAGAAATCTGAGGCTTTGGTTACTTTCAAACATTATAAGAATTATGTTAAGAAGGAAACAGGTTGTTCTATAAAGTGTCTACATACTGATCGAGGAGGAGAATTCATTTCCTTGGAGTTTCATGAATTTTGCAACGAGCATGAGATTAAAGGGCAGTTGACAGCAACTTATACTCCACAACAGAACAGAGTAGCTGAAAGGAAGAATCGAACCGTTATGAATATGGTTCGATGTATGCTCTCAGAGAAGAAGGTTCCCAAGACTTTTTGGCCTGAAGCTGTTAATTGGATAACATATATCTTAAACAGAAGTCCTACACTAGCTGTGAGGAATGTGACACCTGAAGAAGCTTGGAGTGGAAGCAAGCCCTCAGTTGAACACTTTAGAGTCTTTGGATGCGTAGCACATGTGCATATACCTGATGTGAAGAGAACTAAGCTGCAAGATAAGAGTTTTTCCTGTGTGTTTTTAGGAGTAAGTGAGGAGTCTAAAGCATATAGACTCTTTGATCCAATAGCAAAAAAGATTGTGATTAGCAAGGATGTTGTGTTTGAGGAAGATAAGTCATGGAATTGGGACAAAAGCTATGAAGAGCAAGTGCTGGTCAATTTAGAGTTGGGTGACAATGAGGATACTGTTAGGGTGCATGAAGAAAACAATAAAGCTGTGAATGAAGAAAATGAAGAGGTTACTAAAGAGATGGAGGACAATTATTCAAATTCTGGAAATGTAGGTGTATCATTAGGTACTAATGAAGAAAGGGTTCGACGTGCTCCAGTGTGGATGAGAGACTATGTGAGTGGTGAGGACCTCTCAGAAGAAGAGGTTGAAGCTAATTTAGGTTTGTTTACTCTAACTGATCCGATATACTTTGAGGAAGCAGTGAAATGTGAGAAATGGTGGGCTGCTATGGATTCTGAAATGAAGGCTATAGAAAGAAATAACACATGGCAGCTCACTGAATTACCAGCTCGTGCAAAGAAAATTGGGGTTAAATGGGTCTACAAGACTAAGCTAAAGGAGAATGGAGAGGTAGATAAGCACAAGGCTCGGTAGGTGGCAAAGGGTTATATACAACAACAAGGAATTGATTACAATGAGGTGTTTGCGCCTGTTGCAAGAATGGATACAGTAAGGATGATTATAGCACTTGCGGCACAAAAGGGGTGGACAGTCTATCAACTCAATGTAAAATCTGCATTTTTGCATGGGGAACTAAGTGAGGAAGTATATGTGGAGCAGCCTAAAGGATATGTGCAGAAGGATGATCCTCAGAAAGTCTACAAGTTAAAGAAAGCCTTGTATGGACTTAAACAAGCACCACGATCTTGGTTTAGTCGTATTGAGGCTCATTTCATGAGTGAAGGCTTTGAAAGGTGCCATAATGAATACACCTTGTTCACCAAGACTAGCAGAAAAGGTAAAATTCTAATTGTTAGTTTATATATAGATGATCTTATATTTACTGGCAATGATGAGTTGATGTTTCTTGAGTTTAAAAATTCAATGGTGCGTGAGTTTGATATGACTGATTTGGGGAGGATGAGATATTTTCTTGGAGTTGAGGTGCTGCAAAGGTCTGATGGTATTTACATCAGTCAAAGAAAGTATACTTTGGAGGTATTGAAAAGATTTGGAATGGAGGGTTGTAATTCAGTCCACAATCCAATTGTTCCAGGCTTCAAGTTATTTAAGGATGAGAATGGAGTTAAGGTAGATGAGACTTATTTCAGGTAGGTTGTAGGGAGTTTAATGTATTTAACAGCAACTAGGCCTGATTTGATGTTCGTTGTTAGTCTCATTAGCATATATATGGGAAAGCTAACTGAATTGCATTTACAAGCTGCAAAAAGAGGTCTGAGGTATTTGAATGGAACTGCCAGTTTTGGGATATTCTACAAAAAGGGAGGGAGTGAGAGTCTAGTAGGCTATGCAGATAGTGATTATGCTGGGGACTTGGAAGATCGGAAGAGCATATCAGGTTATGTGTTCATGTTAGGTTCTGGAGCTGTTGGTTGGTCTTCAAAGAAGCAACCAATTGTTACTCTCTCCACAACAGAGGCTGAGTTTATGGCTGCTGCTTCTTGTGCTAGCCAAGCTATATGGATGAGGAGAATTTTGGAGAAGCTAAGCCAATCACAGAGTGAGTGTACAACTATATTTTGTGATAATAGCTCCACAATAAAGTCAAAAAATCCTGTACTGCATGGGCGTAGCAAGCACATTGATGTGCGGTTCCATTTCCTGCGTGACCTCACAAGAGAAAGTCTTGTTGAGTTAGTTTATTGTGGTACACTGGAGCAAATGGGCAGATATAATGACCAAGCCACTCAAGCTTGATGTTTTTCAGAAGCTTAGAGCTCAATTGGGAGTTAACAAAATTCCAGAAGTAAACTAGTTGGTACAACTAGTTTAAGGGAGGGATTGAAAGAATAAATAGTTATGTTCTGACAGGATAGGATTTGCATTTCAGTTTTAATAATCCCTATTATTTAGGAGATAGGCTTAGTGTTTGACTTGTTCCGTTGTTTGTTTACCACGTTCAGTTAGTAGAAAACGTGGGCTGCACTTTCTATTTTTCTATAACCGTTGTAAAGGCTATTTATTAGCTTAACTTGCTGAATGACAATAATATATTATCTCCCAGAATTATTCTGAGCTTTTGTTCTTTATAGCTTTCGTTCTTAACAATTAAATGAGATAAGTGTGTCGAGACTTACATCAGTCAATCGGTTCATCCTCATGTATATAAAAAATAATTGCCATCTTATCTCAACTATAGGTGTTTCATTATTGGTTGATATTATTTTGTTTCGAAAGCATATTTTACATTGATTTCAAGATATACCGATGGTTTTAAAGATAATTGATATATGAACTTTACAAACATGATATGCAATGTTAGATATTAAGGTTAGGAGTCTTTATTATATTAGTGAGTCTTATTGGGCTGGGCTTGTGTACTAGACCTATATTAGTACTTAGTAGTATAAATAGGTGTTAGTTCTTTGTATTATAATACAGTTCAGCAACAATACCTCTGTTTTCAAGTTGGTGTCAGGTCGGTCTTTTATGATGATTCCTTATCCTAATATGCACATAATGCAAACTTTCAATACAACGGTGGATCTCGTGAAATATTCATTTTATAAAATGTTGTTCATTGGAGTAATATTGATTATGATTTACACCAATGTCAATGGATCTTAACCCATATGTGTGTGTATTAATCATACCTTTGTTTTCACGGTCTCCAGCGTTTAACTTAAGTTCATGCAGTAGTTATCTCAAGTTTCACTATTGAAATGGATTTGGGCTCTTATTTGTTTTCTTTTTGTTGTTTACTTTCAGATCTCTTACTTAAATGCCCTTTGATTTGGGCTGAAGAGGATTTTTTTTGGTGAATTTTTTATTTGGAGGCATCCATTTAGTAAATGGACACATTATCTGTTACTGTTAATTTCTAGTAAGTGAGAAGGAAGTTCCTCCATTCATCTGCCTTTGGTGCTTCATAACTAACCAAGGTCTATGATGAGGGACATTGACTTGTCCTTGATAAAATTTCCCATTTTTTTGGGAACAAATTTGTTCTATTTTAGATTTGGATTAGAATTAAATATATTTGCTGGTTTATCGAGAAGTTGGTTTCAGAATGTGGTCCATTTTCAGCTTGTATTCAAACCATTATCTTTAGCAACGATTTTGTATAAAAATCTTATGCTCCCACTCTCCCATGTCTTGCTCTATATTGTTGAACTCTGTAATGGGTAGAGCTCTATAAATTCAACGCATTACTCTCTGTATTGGGTCACTAAGCATGCTCCTCTATTCAGAAAATCAAATACCATCGAGTTTGAGCAAGTAAGAGTTTGGAAAGCTAAGCAGATACCTGGTCAGAGGTGTGTGAACCAATTTCAACTTGCAATGGCTGGAGGTATGTGTTCTTGATCCGTTTTGTTACCGTTGTGTTGATCTGAATTTGTTGTTTGAGTCTGTAGCATGTTTAGATCGATAGTTTCAGGCCAACATTTGGTATCAGAGCATGAATATACCTCTGCCTTGCTTACTGTTTGTTCTGTTTGGATTTTGAATTTTTGAATATAGCATTGTGTTTTAGACGTTTTAATCCAAACTAAAAACTGGAAATCAGAATGAAATCGATTTCTAAGCTTTCCGTGTTTTGAAAAGTTGATTTTGATGTCAAAAATGGCTAGAAACCATTGGGTTTTTCATTTGGAGTCGTGGGTCGCAACCGGGTAAGAATGACCCGGATCAAGGTTGAAGACGAATGAAACGCAGGCTATTTGTGTCGTTTGGCTGCTGAAAATTAATAGACCCATATGTTGTTATATATTGGATGACGTCAACGTTAGTCACTCAATACTGAAGTGGTGTAGCGGTAGGCTACCTTTCGTTAAAATGCATATGTGCGGGTCCTTTTGAACTTTTTATTCAATTTTTGTTTGATTAATAAATAAAAAAAATTGGTATGCTACGTCTTATCTAGGATAGAACTTGTGACCTCGTGAGTGAATGTTAATAGGACTACCTCTATGCCACCAACCTTTTTTTTTTTTTGTGATAACTGTGGTGTTATTATTAAATGGAGGTACCTTAACATGTTGAATTTTATGAATTATTTTGCACATATACTGTTGTTTAAGAATGGTTTATGATTTGTTCAGTAAATTTTAATGTGTTTGAATTATTTGTTTATTTTGTTAAATTGTATGTTTAATTTTGATATTTATTTAAGCATGCAAAGTTAAGTTAAATAATTTATGTACATTAAAATTAATGATTAAAAAGCTTATATGGTTTCAATTATTGAATAATTGTATGCATATATTATTTATTTATTTCTTGAAAATTGTATGTATGAATTTATGATTGTTGTACCTGCAAAATTATGTTAAATAATATTTATGCATTGTTATTCAGTTTATTTGCATTATTTAGGATGTTATGCAAATATTTAACTCTTTATTAAGAATTAATTAATGTTAAGTGATTTATATAATTTTGATTAATTAGGGAATAGTCACAATATCTTTAATTGATTAGGATTATATATTAAGTTTTAGAATCACATTAAAACATTAATTGTAATTAATCATGTGTGATGTAATAAAATCTACCCATAGAAATTTTGTTATATTTGTATGATTAATTAGGGTAAAATATCAAATTATATTTCTTGATCTACCCGCAAGAATTAAGAAATGGAACATGATTTGATAGTTTTGCCATGAGATTATGTGATGAGTCTAATTGAGTAGGACTTTAGCCCAAAGGCAAGTTTTATGTCGCTAGATTCATAAATTAAGACATGATTTACATTGGTAAAACATGACATTTATTTTGTCTCTAATTATGAATAATGAGTATGTATGTTTGAACTTTGCAGTTATTCAACCTGCAAACATTTCTGATATTAAGTGTGATATTCCCGAATTAAGGGGTAACTATAAAGTTTGGAAGAAGAGAGTTCTTCTCCATTTGAGCTGGATGGACATTGATTATGCAATTAGGAAAGATGAACCACCTGATATTACTGAAACTAGCACTCCAGATGCTGTTGACCTTTAGGAAAAATGGGAGAGATCTAATAGTCTCTCTGTGATGTTCATAAAGACCAAAATAGCTGCTGGAATCCGTGGTTCTGTCAACCAGCATAATAAAGTTAAGGATCTTTTGAAAGCCATTGATGAGCAATTCACTACATCTGACAAGGCGCTTGCCAACACCCTGATAATACAGTTCTCATCCATGAAGCTCATTAGGATAAGAGGTGTGCGTGATCACATCATGCGCATGAGGGATATAGTGGCTCAGTTGAAAGCCTTGGAGGTTACCATGTCAGAATCTTTCCTAGTACATTATATTTTGTGCACTCTGCCTCAGCAATATGGTCCTTTCAAAATCTCTTATAACACACATAATGATAAGTGGTTAATTAATGAGCTATTCACTATGTGTGTTCAAGAAGAGGAAAGGTTAATGATGGGAGATGGCGAAAAGGTGAACTTGACTATTGAAGGAAAGAAAAAGAAGGATCAAGCCAAAAACAAGGGCAACATTCCTCCTCAATCAGTCATAAAGAAAGAGTCAAAGTGTTTCTTCCGTAAGAAGAATGGGCACATGAAGAAAGACTGCTCAAAGTTTAAGAATTGGCTAGACAAGATAAGTACTCCATTTGCATTTGTTTGTTATGAATCTAATATGATTAATGTTAATCAAGACACATGGTGGATTGATTCTGGCTCTACAATCTATGTTTCTAATACCTTGCAGGGTATGAAAAATCTAAGGAAGCCAGTGGGAAGTGAACAATAAATCTATTCAGGAGGGAAGATGAGTTCACATGTGGAAGCCATTGGGATGTGCAATTTGGTTTTAATCAGCAATTTTATTTTACGTTTAGAAAAGACCTTTTATATGCCTAGTTTTTTTAAGAATTTGATTTATGTTTCAAGACTCAAAACTTTTGGGTTTTTTTTTTCAAATTTTGGTTTTTTGTCCAATAAATCTAGAATTATTAGTTTTGGTACATTACTTGATGGTCTTTACTCTATTAATTTACAAAATGACGTTGCTTATAATTCGATGCATGTTACTGCTAGGTTAAAATGATGTGCTGTGAATGAGGAATCCTTTATGTTGTGGCACTGGAGATTAGGACACATCTCCATCGAGAGAATTAAGCGATTGGTAAATGAAGGGGTACTTAGCACTTTGGATTTTGCTGATTTTGAGACTTGTGTGGATTGCATTAAAGTAAACAAACTAACAAGTTTAAAAATGGTGCAAAGAGGAGCTCAAACCTATTGGAAATCATACATACAAATATTTGTTGTCTAGACAAGGACGCAAGTAGTTCGAAATACTTTATCACTTTTATAGATGATTATTCATGATATATGTATCTCTACTTACTTCGTTCTAAGGACGAAGCTTTGGACGCCTTTAAAGTTTTTAAGGCTAAAGTGGAGAAGTAATGTGGAAAGCAAATTAAGATCGTGAGATCCGATAAAGGTGGAGAGTACTATGGTAGATACACGAAGAATGGACAAGCACCTGGTCCATTTGCGAAGTTTCTTCAAGAATATGGGATTGTTGCCCAATACACTATGCTTGGTTCTCCGGATCAAAATGGTGTGGCAGAAAGAAGAAACCGAACTTTAATGGACATGGTGAGAAGTATGAGGAGTAACACAAAACTTCCTCAATTCTTGTGGATTGAAGCACTAAAGACGACTGTGTATATATTAAACCGAGTTCTGACCAAGGTTGTCTCAAAGACACCTTTTGAGTTATTCAAAGGTTGGAAACCAAGTTTGCGACATGTACGCATTTGGGGATGTCCATCTAAAGTGAGAATTTATAACCCACAAGAGAAGAAACTAGACCCAAGAACTATTAGTGGGTATTTCATTGGATATGCTGAAAGGTCCAAAGGGTATAGATTCTATTGTCTATCACACAGCACTAGGATTGTGGAATCAAGAAATGCAAAATTTCTTGAAAATGACTTGATCAATAGGAGTGATCAGTTTCAGGACATTGCTTCTGAAAATGATCACTATGAGGCTCAACCCTCTAGATCAAGTGACAAATTGATTGTCATTCACGTTCCTCAAGTACAAACATATGTTAGACGACCAGTAATTGAAGTTTCACAAACTGTTGAAAATGATCCTATAGATCAAGTTGTTGATGAAGAACAACAAGATAATGTTGAACAACCTGTTGAATGGTCGGTTGGACAACAAGTTCCTCAAGAAGATAATGATGCAACATTAAGAAGATCTACTAGAGTAAAAAAGTCAGCAATTCCTAGTGATTATGTAGTGTATCTGCAAGAATCAGACTATAACATTGGAGCCAAAAATGATCCTAAAATATTTTCACAGGCCATGAGTTCTAAGGAATCGAATTTATGGTACAATGCCATGAAATATGAGATGGATTCTATGGCATCTAACCGAGTGTGGGATCTCGTTAAGTTGCCTAACAGTGTAAAAGTCATTGGATGTAAATGAGTCTTTACAACAAAGAAAAACTCACAAGGCAACATTTAGAGACATAAGGCAAGACTTGTTGCTAAAGGGTTCACTCAAAGAGAAGGAATCGACTACACGGAGACATTTTCTCCTATATCCAAGAAAGATTCTTTCCGAGTAATTATGGCATTAATAGCTCATTTTGACTTTGAGTTACTTCAAATGGATGTGGAAATGACATTCCTCAATGATGATCTAGAGGAAAAGGTTTACATGAAATAACCTGAGGGATTCTCCTCTAGTGATGGTGAGCACTTAGTCTGCAAGCTTAATAAATCCATTTATAGATTGAAACAAGCCTCCCGTCAATGGTATTTAAAATTTCATGAGGTCATCACTTCATTAGGTTCTGAAGAGAACATCATGGATCAATGTATATACCAGAAGGTCAGTTGGAGTAAGATTTGTTTTTTTGTATTATATGTGGATGATATTTTGCTTGCGGCTAATGATAAGGTTATACTATATGAGATGAAACAATTTCTCTCAAAGAACTTTGATATGAAGGATATGGGAGAGGCATCTTATGTCATTGGCATTAAGATCCATAGAGAAAGATCTTGAGGCACTTTGGGTTTGTCTCAAGAGACATATATCAACAAAGTTTTAGAGAGATTTAACATGAAAGATTGTTTACCAAGTGTAGCTCCCATTGTGAAGGATGGCAGACTCGATTTGAGTCAGTGCCTAAAAAATGATTTTGAGTAGGAACACATGAAAAATATTTCATATAATTCAGCTGTTGGAAGCCTTATGTATGCTCAGGTTTGCACCAGACCTGATATTGCATATGTTGTTGGAGTTTTGGGAAGATATCAGAGTAACCCAGGTATTGACCATTGGAAAGTTGCAAAGAAGGTGATGAGATATCTTCAAGGGACAAAGAACTTTATGTTCATATACAGACGAACTAATGATCTGGAAGTGATTGGCTACTCCGATTCAAACTATGCTGGCTATATTGATACCCTGAAATCAACATATGGTTTTGTTTTCATGCTAGCTAGTGGAACTGTATCTTGGAGAAGTGCAAAGTAGACCTTGACTGTTACTTCCACTATGAAAGCTGAGTTCGTTTCTTGTTTTGAGGCTACCTCGCATGTTGTATGGTTGAAGAGTTTCATATCTTGGCTTAGAGCTGTGGACTTTATTTCTAGGCCATTGAAGTTGTATTATGACAACTCTGTTGCGGTATTTATGACTAAGAACAACAAGAGTAGAAGTCGAAGTAAGCATATCGACATCAAATATTTAGCCATAAGAGAACGTGTTAAAGAAAAGAAAGTGGTCATTGAACACGTCAGCACTAAGTTGCTGATTGTCAATCCTTTGACTCAAGGCATGCCACCAAAGAATTTCAAGGATCATGTAGTATGAATGGAACTTGGCTCCATGATGTGATTTTCATTGTACGTACATTTATTATTTTCGATGAAACTCTTATTCCGTTGGATGTTTTCTCATATATTTTTGTGCACATATTTGTTCATTTGAGAAATATCATTTGATTTTGACCTAGAATAAACATATGGTTTATTCATTAAGTTAAGGGTTGGTATTAAGAGACTTGATATATTGTGATACATGGAAGATAATACTCGCTATCAGAGGACCTATCACCATGATTCATATATTTTGTTTCTTGTTATGATTGATGATGGGTTAAATGGACCAAGTGAGAGAATGATGAAATTTCCCCTTTTTTGGGAACAGATTTGCTCTGTTTTAGATTTGGATTAGAATTAAATCTATTTGCTGGTTTTATCGGGAAGTTGGTTTCAGAATGTGGTCCATTTTTAGCTTGTATTCAAACCATTATCGTTAGCAACGATTTTGGGCGAAAATCTTGAGCTCCAACTCTCCCACACCCTGCTCCACGTTGTTGAACTCTGTGATGGGCAAAACTCTATAAATTCAACGTATTACTCTCTGTATTGAGTTACTAAGCCTGCTTCTCTATTCAAAAAATCAAACACCATCGAGTTTGAGCGAGAAAGGGTTTGGAAAGCCAAGCAGATACCTGGTCAGAGCTGTGTGAACCAATTTCAACTTGCAATGGCTAGATGTATGTGTTCTTAATTCATTTTGCTTCCACTGTGTTGATCTAACTGTGTTGTTTGAGTCTGTAGCATGTTTAGATCGATAGTTTCAGGCTAACAGTCCTTACCATAGTTTCCAGTAATGCAGTGTGTGAGAATACGCTGTACAGGTATGGGTACGGGTAAATGATTCGTCATTTCTTGTAATTATATTACAAGATTTTTTTTATGACGAATCCAATACGCAATACGCGGTACCGTGAATCTAGTATGCAATGCGAAGGGTAGTTGAGAAAAGCTGGTGGTCCTTACTAAAAAAACACAACTCATATGAAACTGTTGTTGTCTTAGACTAAAATCCATCTCTTAAAACAATCACAAAAGCTCTGGGTGCTATAGTACCAAAGAAATAATATAGTCACAAACATTATATTCAGAATGACCAAAGAGAAGATGGTTTCCAGCATTTCTAGAAGACATAAGTATTTTCTATATTGTTTCATCAATAAAAGCAAGCATTTATCTATGTTGGCATAATTTTCTGCACTTGCAACAACAGTTGCTTACGTTCATGCAATGATAAATCTTGACTCCCAAGGGGTGGCAGAGAGGGGGTTGGGGTTTAAGGTAGTATGGATTGCATTTGCATGCTATAATTATGATTGAGTTAGGATATAAAACGCGGTCACTGTTGTGCTCACCGTGGCTAAAATGCATGGAAGGTTTGATTCTACTTCTGAGCCCACTTCCTTGTGGCATAATTATTAAAACAAAAAACAAAAACAAAAGTATTTCATCTTTTTTTATTTTTTCAGGTCTAAAGTTGAGGCAAAAGCAATGTTTTTGCGTCATGAAGTGTTTCTTGGAGCTGTGGGTGCCTTCATGAATTCTGATAAGCATGGCCTCAAGGAATTGTCGGCCAATCAAGTGGTGCAACGAACTCCCGGCAAATTATCCTTTGCTGAGGATAAAATAGATGGGGAATTAAATGGAGATGAAAGTATAGAGTGCAGTGTCGATGCAGCTTAGATGAGGCAATCCTTCGTTGCTTGCTTGAATTGTTGTAACTTCTATAATTTGATTCTGTAAAAGGGTCATAAGTTATAATTATTGTACAACAAGTGGTTGACTTAGAATTAAAGGAAAACATAAAATTAGAATAACAACTCATAAGTGAATGTTATTGTTTCACAATGTCACTCGATGTATTGCATTGTAAAAGTGTATAACAACGGATAATGATTTGTATGAATACATTAACTGTACCCTTGTTACTCATTTAATGAGATTCTATTTTTTTTTTCCACCACTTTTTTTGGACGATGTTTTAGTCTGATATCCTTTAATGAGGATTTGATTCTAAGCATTTGTTAATCCATTGAGTATTTACAATTATAATATTATTATATTTTAGTGCTCTCTTCTGGAATCTTAAATCAGGCGTCTGATAGTCTTGACTATTCAGTCATGCCTTGGTAACAGCTTTGATATTTGAAATATATATTGAGCAATCTAAACAATCCAAAACTGCAGTGTCCTGCCTTCTTATTACGGTCTTGGACATAGTTCAATATGAATAAAATATCAAGTTACCGAATTAACAATCTATTTACAGGTCAAGTAGTTGAAATAAAAAATCTGAATAAAGAATTAAATAATTTTAAAAAAATTACACAAAAAAATTATTTCATATAAAAATATTATATTAAAAAATATTAATGATGATAATAATATAAATTATAAAATTTAAAATATTACTCAACAAAACATATAATTCAGTGATAAAATACATTTTATCACAACAAAAGTTGTTTATCATGTCCAACCCGTCTGAGCGATGCACTCGAATTTAATTGGATTTGACTGGTTTAGTGCGAAAATCCATTACGGGCATGAACCATACCAGTTCACGGGTTTCCTAAGTCCGACTCATACAACTATCGGTACTGGATACATCAATGCAGGTTCACGAAAGATTATCCAACTGGAATGCAATTAGCTGAAAACTAATGAACTTGACATTATGTAATAAGATGCATACATTAGAACAAACTGAACTACTATAGAGCAATCTAGATAGATTACTTAAATTACAAATATAAATTAAACAGAGGAAGATCATTTAGCAGTCAGCATTCTTCTATGACTCTGCTTCGCATTTTTTCTACGTAAAATCCATCTTTCTTTAATGTCACTTGAGTTAGCAACCAGGTCTACGTTTTTACCAGGTTTTCCCTGAAGCTCTCCCGTAGATTTTTCAGCATCGTATTCTCCTCTGATTCTGGCAGCTTCTGCAAGCAGATCATATATAAGCATCTCAGTCGTCCGGGTGGTAATTCCCCTTAAATACCATGATATGGGTGGGGGTGGAACAATGGCTGGCTGAAGTATTTGTTGCAGGCTCACTTTAGACCCAATTCTTCCTTTGCCTCTTGTACAAGCGTTATAATCTTCCTTTGTCATGGGTTTAAGAGGAAAGCATGCTGCTTCATCAACAAATAAAGGTTCTACCCTCCAGCAGCCCTCAAATTTTTTCATGAATCCGGTCTTAATTTGCTTGAACTTCATCTAACACAAAATTATATAGCAACATTTAAGATATACATCCTTTGTGGGATGAAAAGTAGGACTGTGTCAGATTTAATTCACATATTACACTGTCAAGTAAGACACTGCCTAGTAACCTTTATGTCTGCAAAGGATATATATATTGATGCAGTAAACCATAACACAAGAAATAAATGGCTACAAAATGATGTGTTTGGGGATGTGTCTTTATCCAATTAAAATTCTAGACATATTTTCTCCGATTTTAGATAATTGGATAAAGATGGTAGAATCTCGCCTTAGGTGGTTTGGACATGTAAGGAGAAGACTCTTAGAAGTCCCGGTAAGAAGAGTAGATCAGGTGGAAGATAGTCCAATAGTTAGAGGTAAAGGGAGACCAAGAAAGATTATAGGTGAAACGATTAAAAAGATTTAGATTTGAATGACATTTTTGAACATTTGATTTATGATAGGACACAATGACGTCGTTTGATCCATGTAGGCGACCCCACCTAGTGGGAAAAGGCTATGTTGTTGTTGTTGTTGTTAGATAATTGGATAATATTTGTGAGTAATATAAAATGACAAAATCCAATTGTTTGCATCTGAAATAGAAGGGAGCAAGCAACTAAAATGCTATCAGGATTGTAAAATATCATAAACCCAAAAATTGTGTCAATTTCTACCAGATGTTCAACTTCCAATTGATTCAACCTAATATCCTTGCAAAAAAGATTAGCAGTTAAAGAAGAGACTCTTGTAGCCTAGATAATAGCTATTTAACTCTGGCAAGTTTCTATGTGCCCCAAATAATTATGTGCAACAACAGAGATGAAATGCATCTAATATCTAAAAGAGAGATAGATCCTTACAGAGTGGTCTTTTCTGTTTTGATCTACCAAAACACTAATAAAAATAGTCCCAGACCACCAAAGAAATCTCCATATGGCTGCTTGCTCAAGTTCAACCACTTGCCTATGACCCTCATCAACCAAAACTTCTCTGGATATCACTTCCTGACCAAGAAAGACATTGCCAAGTTGAATTGCAGAACTTTGGTGTAACTGCTAAAACAATGCGGCTGATACATAATAAAAGCTAGTAGTTTAAAAACATCTTGACTCACAAAGAAACAGAATGTTTCATAAATGGCAATATTCAATATTTTTGAAACTTGAAAGTACTTATTCTGAAGTTGTAACCAAACACACTGGGCAGAATAACGGATGATTGCAGTCACCTACTTTGATATTTTTGAAAACTCTCCTATTGTCAGGATCTGTCACTATATTATATACTTCATCAGGGGGCAGCCCAACATCAACTTCTACATTGAGGTTGCAAAGTGAGCCTTTTGGAACAGTCACCTGCCAAAAAGAGCATTATATTACATATATATACCATGATAGACAGACATAGATATTCCTTAATTATTTCAATTCTTTAGATTCATAAAATGTGACAGACTGGATTTTTACATCAACTAGGATCCAGCTGGCCTAAAATGTGCTACCCAATGCCTGCTTTGGTCAACAGTTTCTCTGCCATACTTTGAAACCTTACAAGACACTAGATTTATAAAATTTCAGATGTATCTCAATGAGGTTAAATCAACAGTTTAGGGGTACAGTCTCTAAGACATGCTCCTCACCTTTATTTGTGGTGGCTTATCTACCCAAGAAGGATTTTCTCTCCATGCTTGCAGTTGCTCATTCAGTTCAGCTTCAGAGGCACTAAAAGACCTATTCCCATTTCTCTGGACAGATCTCACCAAATTCATTCCGTCCTTTTTTGCTAATCTACTGAGCTGTGACTGTAGTCAGAAAATAATTAGTAAAGCTCAAATCCAAGGTTCCCAGTAAATTCTAAGCCACAAGATAAGTGATTGACCTTAAGAATATTTTGAAGCTTGTGAGGAAGCTGCACAAAAAATGTGGATATTGCAGGATCCAGTCCCCTGGGGAACCCATCTTTTTCATTCTTTCTGACATTTAAGCCGAATTTTGTCACCTCTGACTCACCCATCACAAGAACCTGGAATTTTTCTAAAACAGTTAAGCTAATTCAAACTATAAATATAAAACAATTACTTTATTAAGGCCATTTGATGTCTCTTAGTTACTCAGACATACAAGGTTCTATCATAATTCATAAAGTTCCCAACTTGATGGTTAATACTATTGAGCTTTGCAGAATCTAGCTTTCAACCAGCAACAAGATATTTTAGGAGATTTAAATGCAGGTAACAGATAGAGTGCTGTCTTTGTCATAAGAAGGTGAAATTTTTGCATGCATTTAATTTTGATTAAAATTTAAGGCAACAGTGAACCACAAATTAGCTATCAACAAGTGGTCAGAATTCAGCAATACAGAATCCGTATTGGGGAAAAAAAAAATCCTGAAAGATGTTATCATTCATAATGAAAAAGAAAAAAACAAAAACAAAAACAAAAAAGAGCAAAGAGATAAACAGCAAAAGGGAATTCCAATGGCTACTGAAAGTTAACAGTGATTGGTAAACTAATGAATTGAATAAAGCTGATTTTGTAGAGGAGATTCAAAGCGAACTTACAGGGTCAGAACAGTGATCACCCCACGGTATATTCCAATGAGCCAAGCCCAGATCTTAGCTTGGAAGTTGGAAATGGAAAATGCTTTATTCCATTAAATATCTTTTTTTTTTTTAATTTCTGAAAAGTATGGAGTATGGGGTAATGGGTATGGAGGAAAAGGATAAGTAAACAGCACGTGCAGAACATGTTCTAGTTTGTCTGGGAAACGTAGAAGACCCACCAAACAGGTGTTTACACATCGGAATATGAACAAAGATCCTGAACTTTCTTATAAAGTGATAAATAAGTTTATATTAATTATTGATAAATAAATTTATATTAATTATTAACATGAATTTATTTATTTATTTTATAAAAAATTTTATTTTAGAGAATTTTTATTTTAAAAAAATGATATTTTTATATTATTTTTTATTATATTTTTTAATAATTTTGATTAAATAAAAAAATAATATAATTAATAATATAAAAATTAATGTAAAAAATAATATATATAAAAAATGTGACGAAAAAATTAAAATTGTTACACATTGCGATGCCGGTGTGTACTTTTGTTTTTTGGTACAGAACGGTGTGAACATTTTGATTGCCCGTTAGTCAACTACGTCTACTTGGTCGTAAATGACTGGGTTGGCTCGATATACTAATGGGTTGATTAGGGATGGCAAATGGGGAAAAAATGGGTGCACCAGTGCAGGGGCTTTAGATAAGGGATACGGTGCATATTTTTACCTATTGCCTGGCTAGTCGCCTCGCTTATTTACAAATATTGGATGTTTTTTATTTATGATCTTAATTGGGTAAATGGGAACGGTTAATATTATGCAGATCTTGCAGATCATGAGATATTTCGATCTTTAAAATAAAATCTTAAAAATTATAAACTTTTTGAAAAATAAGCTCATTTAAAGTAAAATATAAATAAAATAAACTTTAACATCACATACTACAATTTTATTTAACAATATAAGATTCTTACAAAATTAAAAAAGAATATTATAAATAACAAACTAAATTTAATTATATTTTAAGTAATAATTAGTTTACATAAATAACTATTACATAAATTATAGTATATATTTTTTCAGTCCGTTTAAAAAGTTATTTTATCATTATGGGTTCATTTAATAAAAAAATTATTTTAAAATAATAAAATATACGTATTTTTATCTCATCTCAAAGCTTAAAAAAAAAAAAGTTAATTATAATATATGATATATATTAAATAAAATATATATACTAAATCTTTAGCCTATCGAGACCAGGCTAGTACAAAAAATGGATACTATAATCCATTCTACCCCGTACCCTAATAATTTATTAAATTATGCTAATTTAAACATACCCGTCGCCCGTCGTCATGGATACCATGTCTCACATACCGCTAAAAGTTAAACCAGACGGATAATTTTCGCATATTATCCTCAAGGTTGATGCGTGGAATGCTTTTATGCCTCAGAACTGAGAGGCCCCAATTTTTACTTTTCCAAGCTGGTGATGTTTACTGTGCACCATGAAAAAATGGGTGCACCAGTGCAGTCCATTGTTATATCCTTTAGATAAGGAAGAAATAAAATTAACGGTGCATATTTTGAGTACCTATTGCCTGGCTAGTGTTTGCAAATTAGAAAAGTATTTACAAATATAGGATGTTTTTAGAGTATAATAAATATATATTTTATAATAAAATTTTATTATTAATCTTTATTATTAATTTTAAATTAGTAATTTAAAATTTAGGTTAATTTGTATAAGTTTAATAGTGGAGATCTTTTTTTTTTTTTTTTAGAGGAGTGGAGATCTTTTCTATAACATATATTTATTGTGCTTTAAAAATATATTAAAAATTCTCTAGATAGTCATGAGTAATATAAGTGAGGTAATGTCTCTTTGTAAGATTATCTATTTTTTGAAAAATAAGCTCATTTAAAATGAGGTTGTCTATAAAGTAAGAAAATAAATATATATTTACCTATTGAACATTTAATAAATTAATATCTTGATGTATTTTATTAAATCTCATCGATAATATTATCTATTTTTTCATTTATATTTTATATGTTTTATATAGTTCAATATTTGTATGTTAATATAATTTTAACTAAACACTTCTTACATATTTATATAATTTGTCTCAAATAATCTTATTTTTTTAAAAAGTACCAAAACAAAAACACAAAAATAAACTAATTAAAATTATACACAAAAATTGCTTAAATTGCTAGGTAGGTTCTTGTGCTTTTTAGCAAAATTCAAATAGGTTTTTACTATTCAAAATTTGTAATTGGATCTTTATAATTTAAAAAAGAAAATTAATTTTAAATATTGAGTCAAGGATAGAGTTGAGTAAATGAATTGTGATTTGTAAGTTAACCTGTTTAACCCATAATATGAAATTAAGAATGAAAGTAAATTAATAAATACAAGTAACATAAACAATAATAAAAAATGACATAAGTAAGTTAGATTGAACATTATATAAGCTTATTTAAATGCGGACTTATGAGTCTAATCCGTTTAAACCGCGAGTTAAATGGGTTATGATTTATTAGCTTACGGACCAACTGGTCAACCTATTAAAAAATAAAATAAAAAAATAAAATCTAAAAAATGAAGGGGAAAAAAAGTAATGAGCTCATTGGACGGCTGCAAACTTGTAGGCTAAAATAGCGTTAACATGGATCACAATTTTGTTAACTCATTTAAAATGCATGTCAATTCAGTCTAACATGTTTATCTTTAGCCTATCGAGACCAGGCTAGTACAAATTAAATTAGCTCATTAACCACTCCTACTCAAGGCATAATACATTCTACCAATTTTCAAAAAAATGTACCAATCAATAATTTAAATTAAATTATGCTAATTTAAACATACAATTAAGAATATAAATTCTACCATGTCAATCACATACCGCTAAAAGTAATGGGATATAATATATATTACATATTTATTTTAATTGAATCATATTACAACTAGTTCATTCATAAACTTGTTAAAAGTACTTCTTATATGAATAAACTTATAACGCTATGAATTAGATTTATTCTCTTACTCTGAGGCAACTGGGTTTTAATTTTTGATAACTAATAACCACAATAATAGAAATAACAACATGATGCAAATAATCCTATATTTTTTAGATATTTTTCAAAAATCACTGCAACAGAAGAGAAAATTAAATTTATCAAAATGAAGCAACACATGCTCTCAAAAGCAAATTTAACAAAGCAAAAAATATTCAAAACATGTTAAATAATAGCTTTGATAAAATTAAAAGAAAAAAGGATTTGCAATAATAAAGAATTTTATCAAAACTAATAGAAGTTTATAAAAGCAACAGACATTATCAGCGAAACGTTGCCTTAATTATCTTTTTGCAAGTCTTTGATTCTCACAAAAGAAACACATTGAATGAAGGTCTCGTATTAATATTCAGCAAAACAAATATATTTTATATTATATTAATATTAATTTATGAAATTGTCAAATTATGAAGCTTGATTATTGTCCAAGTGGTTGGACGTTAATTGGTTGTACATTGTTGATCAGGCTCGATTTGATTCACACAATCAGAGCCCTCCAACCGTAGCACCCTATCGCTCCTTCATCAATCTCCAAAGAACCACCATCTTCACAAGAGTCTCGCCAAGCCGGAACCACCACCTGCAGAAACTCCACCACGCCCAAAGCCACTGCACGTTCTTTTTTCCATTTTGTCCTTTTATGTAAACAGGGAGTTCCGCAATTTGTCAAGCCAGTGGACGTGATCGGAGCTAAAGGGAGGATGTGAAATCTTATTAAGTAGGGACGAAAATGTAAACAAAATAAACAATAAAATTAAATTGCAAAAACTTATTGTATCCGATTATGTTAATGGACCACATTAAAAGCTGTCATATACTATAATTATTATTATCTTTTTTAAAATAATTTTGATATTTTTATTGTAAATAATATATATATTTTTTTTCACATCTCATTTAATATTATTCATTATATTTAGATTTTTTTTTTTATCATTTTTTCTCATTTAATCATACATTCTTAAAAAAAAATATGTATAATACTTACACTTCTAAAAGATATGTAAGAATATCTTTTTCCTTTTTTTTCTTTGAGTTTTGGTTCATTCATTTACTTTTTTTATTTTTGTAATGAATACTTTTCTTTTGATTATGTTGATTGCTTTTCTTCATTTTTAAAAAAAACTTTTTACTTCATTCATACTTGTAGAGCTGTCTTTGGACTGTGTATAAATTGACTAACAAAATTTAAGTCGATTTTTTTTTTATTCGACTCAAAGACAGACTCATATTAACCTATATTATGGAAAGTGTAGACATGCAGCCCAATTGAGTTTTGAGGTTTTAACTATAAGTTTTTAAATTTTGCTTTCGAAATTTATAATTTGCCTTCACTCTTAAAGTTTATTAAGTAACTCCGATAGTACTAACTTTTTTAATAGAAATGATAGATAAACATTCAATTAAAATTTCACCAATTTCCATTTCACATGACTCATCTAGTCATTTTTCCAAATTCTCAACTCCCATCTTTGTTGCCCTCACAACTTAAAATTTCTAAGTCTATCATTGGTCGAACTTAGTCAAGCCTAAGATCTAATTTATTTTTAATTAGAGAATCAATTACCAAAGAACATATTACCGCTTTTTGTTTAAAAAAATTAAAATCTTGTTGACAACTTGGCGAGCTCTCTAATTTATTTACTATTAGTCCAAAACTAAGTTGTCTAAATTTCTTAATTTTCATCCATTCAATTTTTAAAAAATTAAATTCATTACATTTTTTTAAGAAAAAAATAAAAATTGGCTGGTTAGTGCATTAGTCTGCTTAACCTGTAGCCTGCAATAGATTAAACTAGATTAACAAAATATTAACCCAAAATATAATAAACTTGATTTGACTCGAAACTTACTAAACAATGATTTGACCCAACTTAATAATAGTTCGATCCATTTTAACAACTCTACATACCTACACATATTCTTGAGTAATGTACTAATGTTAATTGCACCAAATGTGCAATCCACACAACCAACATAGGAATTGTGTAATATTGATGCTGATGAATTAAAAAGAGAGTGAAGGAAAGAGAAATAGATGATAGTGGCTAAAGTCATATAAGATATATTAAAAATAAAATTGTATAAGTAACTATTTACTATAAATTTTGTCAAACGACAAAGTTGATTCATGTTATCATTCTGGAAAGAGAATATCTTTTTCTTAAAGACTTTCAAGTACTTGATGATTTGTAAATCGAAAGAATAAAAAAAAACTTGTTTCAATTTTAAACAAAAGAACGTAATGAAATGCTTATGTAAATAGTAAAATCTAATGAATCAATAATCGAAAAGTAAATTGATACTTGAAATTAAGAATGAAAGTAAATTAATAAATACAAGTAACATAAACAATAATAAAAAATGACAAGTCAGCAGGTCAAAGAGATAAAACATAAGGAACTAATAATTTAACTTGCAGAATAATAAACTTAATTGAAAAAGTGATGCAATCGAATAAAAGAAAGCAAGTGAATAACAAAACTTAACTTGTACATAGATAAATTCGACTAGAATTTAAATAAAAGCAAGTAAAGAAAAAACAATGTAAAATAAGCAATGAATTGAAAGAATTAAAAGAA
Source organism: Ormosia emarginata (assembly GCA_029884605.1). Lineage (NCBI taxonomy): Eukaryota > Viridiplantae > Streptophyta > Magnoliopsida > Fabales > Fabaceae > Ormosia > Ormosia emarginata. The sequence goes on from JAQQTP010000090.1 coordinate 12,941,627, forward strand.
AAGCTATAAAGATGCAGAGAAATTGTAACATCTTAATACTATTATCCTAGTATAACTAACAAATACCTGAATAAATGATAATAAATATGCTACTTCTAACTTGAAACATCAAATAATCCATAACATTTATAAATAATTATGAAAAGTCATAACTAAAAGTCATACACATATACATCAATAGCCCCAAAGGTAAAGTGTTATACATACAACTTTTACATCCTCAAAGCAAATATAAATAAATACATCAACTTTATCTATAAAAAAACAAATAAAACTATACTACATTAGTTATTCTGTTTATTTATCTGCTTATCCTTAGAAGGGCCTTGACCTGTTTTACCATGTAAACACATAAAGGGATGAGAACATAAAAAATTCTCAGTAATATTCATATATTTTATGGCATTAACAATGTAAACTACATACATATCTAAACTGTCTCAAAATTACATAACATTATAATATTTGAACTTAATAACAATAGATTTTGGTTGCAATAAGACATTAAATCTTTATTCAATGTCACTAGAAGATTCACATATTTCTATTATGTAGAGGTTCACTAAACATAACACATAATCTATAGACATAAGTCCATCACTCAAGGAGATAAGATAAACTATCTATATAATTGAATCATATTACAACTAGTTCATTCATAAACTTGTTAAAAGTACTACACATATAACCTTCTTATATGAATAAACTTGTTAACGCTAGAATTAGGATTTGCAACAGGCAATGGAGTTTTTACTCAATGCCACTCAAATATTTATATTCTCTTACTCTATGTAAACATTCACTAAACCAATTCATAGCCTTAAAGTCATAAATATACAATCAATGATAGCGAATAACCGTCCATACAATTGTAGAATATTATCAACGATAGGCAATTACCCATACAATTGCCAAGGAAATAGGAAATGAACATGTATGCAGTATGCTCACAATTATGAAATGTTCGGGAATGATGGTTATATAATGCAAAAGAAATGTGTAAGTGTAGAATTGTGTGTGTCACTTGCATTTTCCACATTCTCTTTAAACTTGTAGTTAAGAAGACTAATTCTTCAAACTACCTTATAGTAAGTGGACTAGTTCCTACTCACATTTGTGAGAGTACTATTTTCACTACATAAAAACTAGTAATCCTGACACTAACGAGAAGCTAAGGCTGAATCCTCACCCAAAGAGACTTATGGACTTTCCCATTTATCTCCATTGGTCATATGATTGTATGTCATTAAAGATTACTCTACTTGGGAATTAACATGTAACAAGAAATTATGCAGTGTTATGTATAACTCATACAAGACCACCACATTAACTCATCACATGATTCTCTCTAACTAAGTGAAAAACTAAACTCTAGCAAATATCTACTCTCAACTCACTTCTAACTCATAAAGGAGCATATTCCATGTTTCTAGTTAAGAAGTCATACTTATGATGCTTGTATCTAACTCGTCTCATTTTCTCACCACAAGTGGTAAACTATGTCACCCAAATGTACTCAAGGTCCTAAATACGTACTTTAGGTAATTCCTAACTTAGGGAATGCTTAAAGACGAGAACTTCTATAATATCTCCATACTAAGTCAATTCATGTATCACTAACTCCACTTTCTCTCTTAGGAGCAACTCATGCAATATGACAAGTGACTATTGCCAACTGAACTTAGCTTACTTACATCTAGTATACCCTATCTTCATCACCTCATATGTGATATCAAATGTAACACTATGTTGCCTAAGGGATTAGATACCTTCCTATGAGAACCTGTATCTATTGGATGCTCTAAGGTCTCTTACTTTTCCATATATGCAAGGTGGTCTTTCTCTCTAGTATCGCAATCGGGATCGCGACGAGACGACTTAAAAATATAAGATTTGAAAATCAATGGAGTCACCACCAATTTTATTTAAATTGGGAAAACATTATAAAAACCCTTTAATTAAGAAAACTGGTCTTTTAGAAAAACGAGTTTGGATTCGGGAGTCGATTATAGGTAGAGAAGGTATTAGCACCCTGCACTACTCGTTCCAAGAATGGTACCTTAAGTCAGTTGTGCAAACTTTGATAATCTTAAATATATTTATTTTACCCCTTAAAAAAAACACATTGTAACTATACAAAGAAAAGAAACAAACACATTAATAAAATTTAATTTTGGCTTGACATAAATGAATTTATACTCTTACGTATCCTCGAATGCAATGAGGAATTCAAAGTCACGTAATTCTTTAGAAAATAATTGTGAATTCGTTACTTTAACTTAAAACATGAATCATCAAACTGTCGCAACTCAGATGATTATAAAAATTACAAGATTAATAAGTAGTCGCAACTCAGTTAATCTCATTTTTTATTATTATTATTTTTCAAAAAATAATTAATTATTTTATATCTTATCTTTATCATTTTTTACTTTTTTTCATTTTTTTAGAGATTTTCTTTTACCCTCTTTGGCCCAATGAACCCATTAGCCTAGGCCTACTTCCCACAAAAAATAAAATAAAATAAAATTATAAAAAAATAAAATTTACAGAATTTGAAAAAAAAAAGAAATAGTATTGAGCTTACAAAAATGATAAAACAAAATGGGGGTCTTTTTAGGATATTTGCAGGTGGGATGATGGGACGGCTGTTCCACGGACAGAACGGAACTGCGGTGACCGACTTAGTCGACAGCAGTGGAGAGGGTTCGGGCAGATGTTAGTCATGGCAACCATCACCCAAGAGGGGGTGAATTGGGTGATTATAAATTTTCAAAGCAACTTTGAGAAATTATTCATTTTGATATTTTTCAATCAACACATGCAGCGAAATAAGTCTAATAAAGATACAACTATTGTAGATTACTCAAATACAACTTGGGTTATAGGATAAATCAAGCAAATAAGCTAGATATCAAGTTCTTAAAATCAAAACATCAAGATGACAAGATATGCAATAAATAAATATGTTGCACCAAATATTGAAATTAAAGAGTGTAGGGAAGAGAGAATCAAACTCAAGAATTTATCCTAATTCAGCCACCAACCACTTGTGGCCAACATCCAGTCTCCAAGCTTAACTTGAGATTTTCTTCACTATCTCCTAGACTTCACGGGTGCTAGGAAAACCTTTGTACAAATAAGAACACTCGTCACATCTTGAGATACCTCACCCTTGTGCTAGAGCCTCCAACTCTTCAAGTTTCACAGGTGCTTGAAAAAATCTTTATACAATAGAGCACTCACCACACTTTTGGGATACCTCACCCTTTTCTCTCTTGACGGATACCTCACCTTCTTACAATGATTTCAAGATGAAGAGAAATATTATAAACTCTCACAAGAGTAGATATACAACTTGAAGAACAAAGGAATAGAAGGATTTTGCAATAAAGAGTTCAAAATATGATTTTGATGATTCAAGGATCAAACCAAGTGTTCTAGAGGTTCTTAAAGATGTAAATGCTTTAATATACACTTATTTATAAAGCCCAAGTGATAAAATAGTCATTGGTAGTATTTAGAAATGATTCTTTTTATGAAAACTAGTCATTTATAGTAGTTAAGAACGCTTATGGACACTTGGTAATCGATTACATGGATGTTGTAATCGATTATATGGCCTCTGTCAGAGTTGTAATGGATTACATTACTTGTGTAATCGATTACATCGCCTCTGATTTTGAAAACTGAATTTAAAAGATCATAACTTCTTCATTTTTTATCCGATTAAAGCAAATGACCACTCATTGGAAAGATCTTTAAGTCTATTTTCAAATGAAGTAAGTTTCACAATAAAATTCAAAGTATTTTGAAAGTTATGGTCAAAAGAGTAACCAAAGGTCAGCTTTTCAAAACTCAAACTTGACTATTTTCTATAGTTTTTAACTACCACAATGACTAGCTTTTCAAAACTTGTTTCTTACGCATTTTAGCATGTAAGAATCATGTGTAAAGATTTAAAAATATATTTGAGTTCTTTTCTTGTAAAACCTCTACATTTACATAAGATAAACTCTAAAAGGAAAATATACCAATTCTAGTCCTTAGGCTTTTTGATGTAATCCAAGCTTCTAAATATTTCTTCTCTTCAAATCTTACAAATGCTTGGAACATCTTATCATTCTCATTCTTCTTGAGTTGAGCATAAATGTGATTTTTTGCTTTCTTGTTGCAATGCTCACTGTTGGCACTTGAACTATCCTACAAAGTATTGCTCACTTAAATAAACATAGTTATTCTAAATTCATAATTCAATATCTTCATATACATGATTCATAAATGTATAACTCTAGTTAGTCTAATATGCATAGAAGACTTTCATAGACATATCTAAATAAGATATTTATCAATTACTAATAGATATGCTCTATATAGGATGCAACAAAGAACACTTTGCACATTTTCATTTAAATAGAGTCAAATCCAATATTAATTCATTATAACACCTATAAAACATTATTGGATATATTATATAAAGAATGCTACACATATCTCATTACATGATTACTAAGTAAAATATAACTAGATAAAGTACATAATCATGCATGATACAATATAATCTATTAAGCACATCTATGTAGCATAAGCATCATTCTTTTTGTCTTGTATTTGTCATCATCAAAACTTAACATATTAAATCATTGGAGCAACCTTATTTCTACAATCTCCCATATTTTAACGTTGACAAATCACCAAAGAAAAATATTTTGAGCAATATAAGCATATCAAATAATAAACACAAGAATATATTTTTCTTTTCGATTCTCACTCCTCCTATTTGACATCAACAAAAAGTTTTTTGAAGGAAAAATAATATTTTTTCTCTCCCTATAGATAACACTCATATTGCCAAAAGAAGTAGGATCATCAAAACCAAAAGCTTCTTCAAAAACATATTTATCTCTCCTTATTTGATTCTACATATGATTCAATAATAGAGAGATGAAACAAACATGCTTTCAAGATGTAAAAAATTATTCATGCAAAACTTGTTATATTTTGGTATATCAACATGTAGCATATGATATTATTAAAACACTCTATGTAATCAAATAAGGATGTAAGCCAAGAGATATAAATAACTTAAGAGCTAGGCTCCCCCTCAATAAAGCACAAGATAGATAAGGAGAAATATATATGACAAGACCATGTAAGCCCATTACCATAAAGTAAAGTAAGGCGAAAAATATTTATTTTTAATCCATCAAATAAAAACTATTTTAAAACTTCTCCCCCTTTCAATTTTTTTTTTTAAAAGAATACATTATATTTTCAAAAGCATTTTAGAAGGTTAGAGAGATTTTATATTTAAACCACATATTCCTTGAGAGAGAGATCAAACCCAAGTCAAAAGAACATCTGAAAGTACATCTCCTCTCTTTCTCATTGAACAAGAGCCTTGAGAAAATAAAACACTTTGAAGAACAAGGCTTATCTTTTAAAGTATTAAGATGGGCTCTAGAACATTTCAAAAGATTTATTTGAAAACTCTCTTAAACATTCTCTTAAGATTTAATAAAACTTTTCAAAGCAAATGAAGAGAATACTACATTTATAGCACATATCCATTGATTCCAAATTTTCAAAACAATTAGAAGGTGATAGTACTTTCAAGGTCTTAAGACAAGTTTAAATGATTCTCAAGGATATGGATCTTGAAAAATTTCTTTCAAATATGATAAGAAATTTTACTTTAATTTTTTTTTTAATCAAACCATAAACTCTTTTCAAAACAAGAGCACGATTCTCATAGGTGTTATACCACTAAGAGACCATAGATCAAGAGAATCATAAATATCAAGCATTCACCTTGATGAAATATACTATAGGGATCAAAATATGTACAAAACTAATATCATGCACCCTATATGCAATGACAAAATTAGTAAGTTAATATCTAATTAGGAACTTTGTCAATGCTAAGCATACTCTTCATGTAAAGAAGGCATCTAATCATTTAGGGTTAATTTATCAACAAGTATCATACAATCCATAGCATATAGAATACCATAATAGTTTAGGGATAGAGATACTTATTGAGTTAGATAGAGAGTGATGCTCTTTATTTATTGGTCTTTCAATTTTGAGCTTTCTTCTTTTGAATACTCCATTCCATTGCACTTGAAGAAAGTTTTCTTTATCTTCGTCTTCATTTAAACTCCATTCAACTCTTCTCATTTATTCACATATGCTTATATGTAAAAAATTTGATGGCTATATCTGAAACATATAGAGAGACTTACAAAGGTAACTTCAAAAGTTCTCTAAATCATAAGCTATCATCAAATATCATTTAAGTTATTTTACAAGTATAATTTAGGTTGATATATATAATCTAAAGCATACACCATATTATCAACCATGCAATGTTAGCTATAACAAGAATGCATAAAGCACATATGCACTTGAATCCAAAAAAAAATGGTTTAAACATTTTAAGGCATGATTTAAGTTTATCAAGAAATACATGATCAACATAAAAACATATATAATAATTTTAGGTCAAACAATGATTATGTTAGACATGTTTTGTCAAGTAAAAAATTCTAGTATGCACACATGATTTAGCTTTCTTACATTGATGTTCAAAGACAAGTTCAAGGCATAAGATGAATCATTTACTTCTTGTTTTCAAGATATGAATATATCAAGCAATTTCAAACAAGAAGACATATAACTTTTAACTTTCCAATCTCCAAGTAAGTATATAAGACAATTACGCATCTAAGGGAAAGAATTAGAACTACTTATGAGCATGTGAGTTTCCATATTTGAACAAAGAGAATTGGTCGCAAGTTTAAAAACAAAGATATTACCATAAACATGTCATTTCAAATGAAGTGTGTACATATCTAGCATGCTAGCATTTATAAATACACTTTCAAGATACATTGTTAGAGAAGCCTAACTTAAGACATGTTAAGGCATAAAAATAACTCTCTACTTCTCCAAATATCACATGATATTTAGTTTAAAGTATAAGTAAGGATTAGATATTGATATCACCAGAAGTGTACTCTTTGAGTTTTTGTAGATGACTCTAACTTCCATACCTCAAGGCTCCTTGAGAATGTTATAGTTCTCCATGTCATTCTTTTTATGTTTTCATCACTCTTTACGAACTTGAACCATTTCAAATGTTTTCAAATCTCAAGTAGTGCAGTTGTATTTTACTTCAATGCATGCTTGAGCTAATAGTCAACCTACAACACCATTCAAAGTACTTTATTTGGTATCCACCAATTTTAGATCTATAGGTGTTAATCATTAATTATTAATCTATTATGCTCTCATAAAGATCAATTTTTTTCATAGTATATAAATTAAGCAAAACAAATTAAATAATCAATTAGTGACGAGCGCCAAACTCACCAAAATTATAACCAAGTTACGCCTATGACTTGTAGCATAGGAGGTAACACCGGATCGTCTCTCAAGGATTATAAAATACAATTTGATCAAGTCAAGTTAAAATGGGGGGTTAGGCGAGATTAAAAAGTAGAATTAACAAACAGAATTAAGCAAACATAATTCAAATTAATCAGAATTAACAAGGCAAGCACTCCAAGAAAATTGTCCAAACTTGATTTTAATCCATCCTTGATTACTAAAGGTCCATTCAATTATTAATTAAGTCCTTGGTCTTAGACCATATCAAGAAGCCTCTCAATGATCATGGATCTTCTACTAGAAATGTTTCTAGATTTCAATTAATTAAGATTAGACAAGTTAAGCACTCATCAAAACCGAAATCAATTTAAAAGTCAAGATCCAACCAAGTTAAACATTTCATCAAACACCTTCAATGTCTTGTTTAATTTCTGAGTTCATCTCTTTGCACATGGTAATTAAGCAATTAACATATGACAATTCCAATTAAGCAACCAGAATTAACAAGGATCAAGATCCCCTCAATTTTTTCCTCTCTCAAGTGGTCAATTGTAGGAGAGAGAAAGACATAAAAAAATTGAGTGTGAGACCTAATTAAAACTTGTAAAATTTCTTTTATAACCTTGTGTCTTTCTCTCTCTTACAATTGACCACTTGAGAGGGAAAAAATTGAGAGAATCCTCATCCAATTAACAAAGAGAAGAAGAAGAAGAAGAAGAAGAAGAAGAAGAAGAAGAAGAAGAAGTAGAAGAAGAAGAAGAAGAAGAGAAACTTGATCAATAGATGAACTTAAGCATTAAAAACAAAATCTCAAGATTAATAACCAAGCATGTTCAATCTCTTGAATTGATCTAAAGGCTCTACCCCTCCATGAAAAGGGGAAAACTTAGAAAAATAAAAGAAAGAAGAAGAAAACGAAAATTAGAGAGAAGGAAGAGGAAGATAGTTCTAGAGAGAAGAAAGAAAAAATGACAAATGAGGGGTACCTCTGTTTCTAACTTACAACCCCATAAACTACCCCCTATTTTGGCTTTTCCTAATTAAAAACCCATTAATTACAAAGTTGGGTCAGTTATGAACATTTGGGTCCAAACCCCAAGCAATTTGGAGGCTATAACTCAAGTTATGACCAAAACAATATCAAAAGGTTTCTGAACTCATATTCCGACTTCCATGCAAAAGTAGGCTCACTAAACATCTGAATGAGATTTCAAGCTCTCATCAAAGTTGTAGAGCTTCTTTTTAACTTTCCTACAAGGTAAAGTTGATGATTATCAGATATGTAGAACTCAAGTTATGTCCAAAATACAGAAATAGTGTCAAAGCCCAATAATGCTGGAAAAATTCAATTAGGCCCAAATTGAGCCCAAACTCACAAATCATGATCAAACTCAATCAATTAAGAAAATGGAGAGTGCAATTAACTAAACATGAGAATTTATTAATGAATAAAATATGTTATTATCAATTAACATTAAACATATAGTCAAATGCATGCTTACTTTCATGATATATGGATAATTCAAAACATAGCAAGCATACTTAGACATTGTAGAACCTTATGTACCAAGATATATAACAAATTAAGGAGCTATGGTACAATAAGAATGAATATAATCATGTGCTAAACATAATATTCAAATTTTACTAAGTGCACATGATTCTATAATTACTTAAGGCCTACAAGGAATATACCTCAAACTCATTGACTTTACAAGTGAATGTGCATAAGAGGTAAAAGCTTTTGATACCTTGGTCTTGGTAATCAAGGAAATACTTTTTCTTACTCATTGCTTCTCTTTTGGAGTCTTAAACTTTACAAGTTCTACATTTTATACATGAGAAGCTTTGGTTGAAGTCATCTTCCTTCTTTGACCAAAACTTATACCATTGGGCATTGGAATCATTCTCCTTGATGATTCATCTTTCCTTTGACTAATTAGTTCATCCTTTTGAGAAATTTTATGCACAATTGAAATACTAGGAGGACATTTTGGTACTCATTTCATTTTGGATCCTTGAATGTTAGTGCTAGAGCCTTTAAGATCTTTAGGAACTCATACCATACTATTTCTTATATAAGGATTTCTTCTATAATTGCATAAATGAGAAATATGTCCTAGATGAGCACAAAAATTACAAACAATTGAATTTAATGATGACTTGGTCCTTTGAAGATCATTTTTGAAAAACTTAAGCCTTTTATTATTTTTACATTTTAAATTATTTTTGCTATAAGCTTTGATTAAATTTTTATGTGTAATAACATTAATTTTATTCTCATTAACAAATCTAGAATATAAGCAATTAGAATCATTAGCTTTGGCAAATTTCAAAGATAAGTCCCCAACTTGATTTTTTAAATCAATGCACTTTTCACAAGAAGTTGAGATTTCACATTTCAAAAACATTTCCTTATCAAGAAAAGCATATTTATTTTCAAAGTCTCAATTTCATTTTCAATAGAAGAAATGTTTTCCAAACAAGATAAGTTTTTCTTTTCTAAAAACAACAAGTCATCATATAATTCATCATATGCACATTGTAGCTTATTATAGGAAGGACCATAATCAAGATAAGCATCATTTACCTCAAAGTTCTTTGGAGTAAGTAGGAGGTTGACTTAATTTCTTGCATCAATGACTCTTCTTAGGAATCATCATCCTCATTCTTTCCCATCAATGTTTCAAGAGTATATACCATTTGGTTTTGCTTTGCCATCTCTTCAAATTGAACATCATTTTGAGGATATTTTTCATAACAAGATTCCTTCAATAACTTTTGCTCTTCTTGCTCTTTATGTACAACTTTATGCAAAAAATCATTGTTAGCAAGATAGATAGCATTAAGAGCATCGCATATATCTTTAGCACTAGAGCAACTCTTAATTTTAGCAAAAGCATCATCATTCAAACTACTTCTCAAGATTTGCATTGCTCTAATGTTCAAGGAAAAACATTTCTTATCATAAGCATTCTAATCTTGTTTTGGTTTAGGAGAAAATCCATTAAGCACAATATCCCACAAATCAAGATCAGCAAATTGCATATAAAATTCTATTCTAGCTTTTCAATAAACAAAATGTACACCATCAAAGAATAGTAGTTTATCAATTTCAAAACCTTCCATTTTGAAAAGCTTTCAATGGTTGCCAACAAACAAGGATCTTTAACTCTAAACGGTTAAGCTTTCAACAGAGCACGAAACTCTGATACCACTTGTTAGCAATGACAACCATCACCCAAGAGGGGGTGATCGAATTGGGTGATTGTAAATTTTTGAAGCAACTTTGAGAAATTATGTATTTTGATATTTTCAATCAACACATGCAGCAGAATAAGTCAAACAAATATATAACTATTGTAAATTACTCAAATACAACTTGGGTTATATGATAAATTAAGCAAATGACCTAGATATCAAGCTCTTAAAATCAAAACATCAAGATGACAAGATATGCAATAAATAAATATGTTGCACCAAATATTGAAATTAAAGAGTGCAGGGAAGAGAGAATCAAACTCAAGAATTTATCCTGATTCAGCTACCAACCACTTGTGGCCTACGTCCAGTCCCCAAGCTTAACTTGAGATTTTCTTCACTATCTCCTAGACTTCACGGGTGCTAGGAAAACCTTTGTACAAATAAGAGTACTCTTCACACCTTGAGATATCTCACCCTTGTGCTAGAGCATCCAACTCTTCAAGCTTCATAGGTGCTTGAAAAAATCTTTACACAATAGAGCACTCACCACACCTTTGGGATACCTCACCCTTTGTGTTTAAGCATCATTACAAGGGATACCTCACCCTTTTCTCTCTTGATGGATACCTCACCCTCTTACAATGATTTCAAGATGAAGAGAAAGATTATAAACTCTCACAAGAGTAGATATACAACTTGAAGAACAAAGGAATAGAAGGATTTTGCAATAAAGAGCTCAAAATATGATTTTGATGATTCAAGGATCAAACCAAGTGTTCTAGAGGTTCTTAAAGATGTAAATGCTTTAATATACACTTATTTATAGAGTCCAAGTGATAAAATAGTCGTTAGTGGTGTTTAGAAATGATTTTTTATGAAAACTAGTTGTTTATAGCCGTTTAGAACGCTTCTGGGCACTTGGTAATTGATTACATAGATGTTGAAATCGATTACATGACCTCTTTCAGAGTCGTAATCGATTACAAGACTTGTGTAATTGATTAAATCGCCTTTGGTTTTGAAAACTGAATTTAAAAGATCATAACTTCTTCATTTCTTATCTGATTAAAGCAAATGACCACTTATTAGAAAGATCTTTAAGTCTATTTTCAAATGAAATAAGTTTCACAATAAAACTCAAAGTATTTTGAAAGTTGTAATCAAAAGAGTAACCAAATGTCAGCTTTTCAAAACTCAAACTTGACTATTTTTCATAGTTTTTAACTACCACAATGACTAGCTTTTCCAAACATGTTTCTTGTGCATTTTAGCATGTAAGAACCATGTGTAAAGATTTAAAAATATATTTGAGCTCTTTTCTTGTAAAACATCTATCTTTACATAAGAGAAAGCCTAAAAAGAAAATATACTAATTCTAGTCCTTAGGCTTTTTGATGTAATCCAAGCTTCCAAATATTTCTTCTCTTCAAATCTTGCAAATGCTTAGAACATCTTATCATTCTCATTCTTCTTGAGTTAAGTATAAATATGATCTTTTGCTTTCTTGTTGCAATGCTCACTGTTGGCACTTGGACTATCCTACAAAGTATTGATCACTTAAATAAATATAGTTATTCCAAATTCATAATTAATATATTCATATGCATGATTCATAAATGTATAACTCTAGTTAGTCTAACATGCATATAAGACTTTTATAGACACATCCAAATAAGACATTTATCAATTACTAATAAATATGCTCTATATAGGACGCAACAAAGAACACTTTGTACATGTTCATTTAAATAGAGTCTAATCCAATATTAATTCATTATAACTCATATAAAACATTATTGGATATATTATATAAAAAGAATGCTACACATATCTCATTGCATGATTGCTAAGTGAAATATAACTAGATAAAGTACATAATTATGCATGATACAATATAATCTATTAAGTACATCTATATAGTATAAGCATCATTCTTTTGGTCTTGTATTTATCATAATCAAAACTTAACATATTAAACCATTGTGGCAACCTTATTTTTACAACAAAATGGCTAGAGCGAGATCTGGTGCGGCGCAAAGGACGGTTGGGTTTTCGCGATGGCATATCCGAGCAGGATCTAGTTCGAGCTTATCAAGGTGACGGTGTGCGGTTGGTCGGGGTCGCAGTTCCAGATCGATCATGGCAGAGGAGCAGATAGAGCGGCTAGGCGGCACGGCTCGATGCTAAATCGGGTGTGGCGAGTTGCTGGTGCAGGGTCGCGATGCTGGTGCAGGTCTACAGTGACGGGCTTGGCCTAGTCGCGAGTCTGGTCTAGACTTGTGATGCATGGCTGGATGATAATCACATATTTTGTACATTAATATACATTCGTTTTTAGTTATTTACACTCTTCATATACTTAATTGATTAAGTCTGGTTATGTTTTGTAAGTTTGGACTCAAATTGGACTTAATTGATTTTTTCAGCATTATTTGGGTCTTACATTGTTTCTGTATTTCTGTCATATCTTGAGTTCTAGATGTGTAAAAATTATGTATCTTACCTTGTAGGAAAGATAAGAGAGAGCTCTACAACTTTGATGAGAGCTCAAAGTCTCATTCAGACATCTAGTGGAGCTAATTGGGCTCGGAAGTCAGAACACGAGTTTTGTGTCTGGAACCTGAATAGTGTACAATAATCAGAGCATAACTCGGGCTGTAGGAACTTTCTTGAGCTAAAATTTTGATACTTGAAAGTTAAGACCCATATCTACAACTTTCATGAGAACACAAAACTTAAATCGGACAGTTTGGAGGTGATATTGGGTCTGGAAGTCAAGACAAAGGTGTTGAAACTGGGCCTGAACAATTTACAGTAATTGGGCCATATCTCGAGTTGTAGGTGATGAAATGAGCTGAAATTTGGACATCTGAAAGTTAAGACCTAGATCTACAACTTTCATGAAGATGACTTTTCCATTTGACGATGGAATCCATTAGTTAAGCAATTAATGATTTCAGAGACAAAGAATCTCAATAATTTTTCACTCACCAACTCACCATTTGGCATTTTTCATTCATTCACCCACTCTTGATCAGCCCCATTATCATTTTGTATCCCTAATCTTCTATAAAAGGCACCATTAGCTGATCATTTGGTGCCCTTGGTGTTAGGCTTAGTTTTTAGAAGTTATGGTTATGCTTGTTTATTGTTGTTTTCCTTTGTTGTAATTTTCTCTTGCTCTAAATTGAAATTATGTTCATCTTTCTCTTCTTCTCTCTTTCTTTCTTCTTATCTATGAGTAACTAAATCTTTGTCTTACTTAGGTGAAAGAGTGAAGCTCTTGGTAATGAAATAAGGTTAGATTATTCTATTTCTTGTGCTTAAATGATATATTATCAGATGGACATTATATGTGTTGTATTTTATTTCCAATTAATTTAGAAACCTTCTTTGTATAATAGAGATCTTGACCTATTGTAGACAATAGGATTGGCACAGTGAATGCTTGAACTCATTTACAAATGTTGATAGATAATTAAAGGAATCATAATATAATTACATATATAATTGAACTTTGAATGTTATATTTTTCGATTGGAACCTCCGTTGTGTGTGGATTTCAATTGAGTTATAAAAAGAAATAATCTTACCTTTAATTTATTACCAAGAGTGGATCTTCTAACCTAAGCAAGTTCTTAAATTCACTTGTGAACATCTTTTCTTACTTTTGGTGTTGTGACAAATCTTTTTCTTACCTCAATTAATTTTTCTTTTTCAATTTCTGTAGATGATCTCGGACTCGAGAAATTTTTTTGAATAACCTGCACTTGGTTTGCATCCTTAAATCCCGCAGTCAAGTTTTTGGCGCCGTTGCCGGGGACTTGACTTGAAGTTTTAATTTATTGAGGTTCTCATACTTTAATAAAATCTATTCTCTCTTCTCCCTCACCTGAACAAAAGATCACTTGTCGATCATTTGGTTTCTTTACTAACTATCTAACTTTCTAACTTTCTAACTATCTAACTTACTAACCTATTAACTTGCTAACATACTAACTTTTTAACTTTTAATTTATGTCATTTATTTTCTACTTACTAACTTTTATTTTCTACACTCTAACTTTTTAATTTACGTCTTTTATTTTCTACACTCTAACTTTTTAATTTATGTTATTTATTATTTCTTTCTAACATAACGAAATAATCTTTCTTCTTCTCTTCTCTTTCACTTTGGCTCTAGTGGGGCTCGCCACTTTCATTTTTCATATTTTAAATTTATTTTCTGTATTTTACTTTCTCACATTTTATTTTTTGCAATTTACTTTCTGTAATTTATTTTTCGCACTTTATTTTTTTATATTTTACTTTTGTATTTTATTTTCGTAATTTACTTTCCGTACTTTATTTTCTCGTATTTATTTTTAACTTTTTACTTGTTAATATTTATTAGATGGTTAGTTTATACCACATCCTTGTTAATATTTAATAGCTAGTGTAAACTACCGACTTGTACATTATTTTTTCTATTTTAAGTCATTTATTTATGCTTAATTGGTATCGTGATTTAAATTCTGATCGTTTAGTTAAAATTAATCCTAATACTTTACATATTGATTTGTTTGAATCACAATCACACATAATTGACACAATGACTGAAAATGAAAGTGTACATGATGAACATGAAAATCAACCATTGCAAACTATGCGTGAATATTTGCAACCACCTCGAAATTCTAGTCCATCATGTTTTATCTTTCCACTCAACACCAACAATTTTAGATTTAAGCCAGGTATGATTTCTTTACTTCCTAATTTTCATGGTTTAGAATCTCAAAGTCCATATTTGCATCTGAAAGAATTTGAGGAAATGTGTATTGCTTTCAATGACCAAAATTGCACTGAAGAGATTGTTAAGCTTAAATTATTTCCTTTTTCTTTAAAAGATTAAGCAAAATCTTGGCTTAACACTTTGAAATCAAGATCAATTGGCACATGACAAGAAATGCAAGGTGAGTTCTTAAAGAAATTTTTTCCAACACATAAAACCAATGCTATGAAAAGACAAATCCAAATTTTTTTCCAAAATTCAAATGAAGCATATTTTCAATGTTAGCAATGGTTTAAAGATTTGTTAAATTCTTGCCCACATCATGGTTTTGAAAAATAGCGCACTATAAGCTTCTGTTATGAAGGTTTAACACCTGAAACTAAACAATTTGTAGAAACAATATGCAATGGTGAGTTTCTTGATAAAGAACCTGATGAAACTTTAGACTATTTAAACTAGTTGGCTGAAAATTCTCAATCTTGGCATGGTACTAACCCTTCTGAAAATTCAATTAGATCCAACCTTGCAAGTGCTAATAAAGGAAAATATCACCTTAGTTAAGAGGAAGATCTAAATGCTAGGTTTGCTAGTTTGACTAGAAAGATTGAAGCCATGGAATTAAGAAAAGCAAAAGAAATCAAATATGTGCAAAATGAAGAAATTTGTGGCATTTGTGATGACTTAGGACACTCAACACATTAATGTCCCAATATTCTTATTTTTAAAGAAGTTGTATATGAGCAAGTAAATGCAATGAATAATTTTAAAAAGTCATTTACTTCTTCTTTTTCAGATATATACAATCTGGGATGGATAAATCACCCGAACTTCAGCTGGATGAATAACAATTAGTCATAATTTGTGCAACCACCACCTCCTCAGACACAACAGGACTCTCAAAATTCTCAAGGATATGCACCTTATGTCCCACCATATAAGAAAAACCTTGAAGAAATACTACATGCATTCATAGAAAAGTAAGAGGCCATTAATAAACAAAACAATCAAACCATGAATGACATAAAAGACACTCTTGCTAAACTTTCTTCTGCACTCACCATTCACGAGAAAGGAAAATTTCCTTCTCAACCTCAACCAAATCCCAAGGGTCAGTACAGTCTAAATGAGGGGAGTTCAGAAAACTAACAAATGGACTAAGTCAAGTCAGTGATAACTTTTAGGAGTGGAAAGGTTGTTGAAAAACAAATTTCCGAACCTTATAAGAAAGAAGATGAACCAATTGCCCAAGAAAATGAAGAAGCTGACCAAAAGGAGACTAAACTCTCGCCTTCTCCCCCATTTCCTCAAGCATTGAATAATCCAAAGAAATTGGACCACCACACTAAAATTTTTAAAATTTTGAAACAAGTAAAGATCAATATTCCTTTATTAGATGCTATCAAACAGATTCCTTGTTATGCCAAATATTTGAAAGACTTGTGCACTATTAAAAGGAAACTAAATGTGAAAAAGAAAGTATTTTTTACTGAACAGGTAAGCTCCATTCTTCAGAATAATAATGCGTTGAAATATAAAGACCCTAGTTGTCCTATAGTTTCATGCATTATTGGAGAACATAAAATTGAAAAAGTTTTACTTGATCTTGGTACTAGTGTCAATTTGCTTCCATATTCAGTTTATCAGCAACTCAACTTGGGTAAGTTAAAACTAACTTCTGTAACTCTTCTACTTGCCGATAGATTAATTAAAATTCCAAGAGGAATAGTGGAAGATGTGTTGGTTCAAGTTGATAAATTCATATATCCTGTGGATTTTATTATCTTGGATACTGAACCTACGGTTGATAGTTGCAAGTCAATTCATGTTATTTTAGGCTGTCCATTTTTAGCAACATCAAATGCTTTGATAAATTACAGAAATGGAGTGGTGAAGCTAACATTTAGAAACATGACACTGGAGCTTAATGTTTTTAGCATGTGCAAGCAACCTCAGGAAGTCCTTGATGAAAAGAAGGAAGTTGAAGGAATTGAAGCCATTATAGATTATCATCTTTAAACAAGGAGTTCTTCTGACCCATTAGAAATTTGTTTAGTCAATTCATTTGAGTCAGACATACAACTAGAAGATGATATTCTGAAATATGCTCTTTGCTTGATTGTACACAGGTAATGGGGTACAAAGGATAGAAGTCAAGATTTGAAGAGTTAAAACCCATGAATGATAATGCCCATGAAGAAGTACCCACACCGGAACTAAAACCATTACCTACTGGGTTGAAGTACATATTTTTAGGGAAAGAGCAAAAAGGTTACAAGTTTGTCACAAATGTGGATGATGGAATTGTAATAAGCGATGTTGTTCTTTGGGGATAGTTTCCACAAATAGAGAAGATAAAATTTTCTTCATTAAGAATGGACTAAGTAAGGAGTCATTAGATAATATTTTATTGACTCTTGAGATGCATTCTTATGGATTGGTGCATCGTGAACTTCTTAATTTGTGGAATCTCTTCAAAGATGAAGAAAAACGCTACAGTCTTGGGAATCTGACTCTAAAAGACCATGTTTGCCAATTTATAAGAAAATTAGATGGGAAGCTTATCCTCGACACATAGAAGGCGTTTAAGACGTTACTGGACGTGAAACCAGAGGCAGATGTGAATCATATCCACAACAATATGTACGTATTATCTTCTTCTTCTTCATGTTTTCTAATATAAAAGTAAAAAAAATAAAAAAAATAGAAAAAAAATGTTTGAACAAGGGTGATCTGAAATGAGTACCATGGCTTTAATTAGTTGTGGAGCCCCAGCCTTTGGCTGACCCGTCATTGACTCAGGTGGACCTTTGCACGTTGGTCCTTAAAAATGTTCGTGTACCATGCTCTGTAGAGAGCCGCACTCCATAACCCAATGTTTACCATCTAGGCACTGTGGAGTTGATGGACAGGCAAAAACGTCCCACACTGGTTGTTAGTGAGAAGTAACCCGCAGTTGCCAAAGCGTATGAGACATCTGAGCTTGATCCTCTCTTTTATTAGAAGGGGCTCTCAGCGCCCTAGGATGGGACGTTCTGGATCTTGGACATTACGAGTTTCAGATTTTAGCATCTTTGTTGATGTTACGAGCTCAAGTGTGAGCTCTCCAAGTTCCAAACTCAGGATGAAAACCCACGATGATTTCTTCTTTCTCTTTTCTTTGAATAAACAGACATGAGTGTCTACTGCATTGGTGACAAACAGTATAAAGATATGCCACTACTACACTCATAACGTGCAGTATAAAGATACGCCATGAAAACTGTACATAAAAGTATGCCATCATTTGCTATTATATTTCTTTTTTCTTTGTATGATTTTGCTGTATTTTGGTTTTGGATAGACGATCTTTTGAGCAGAAACCTTCAAGGGTTTTTAGACTTCTTTACCTTGATGGTTTTCTTGAAGTAAAAAAAATAAAAATAAAAAAAACAAAAAAAATTTTAAAAAAAAAATTCTGTGTTTCTTAATTTTAAACTTTTCGGACAACAACCAACCTACCCTTATAGGTGCTATTATTATCCTTTCCATTCTTTTTCCTATTTAAACACTTCATTTTCTCTATTTTCTTCTAACTCAGAATCATTCAGAGGGAAGGTGAGTATAGAAATAGAAGATGTTTCTATTCGTCAACTTAAAAATATCTGTGTATTTTGTGGATCTAAGTATGAAAAGGGTTTAGAGTTTGTAAACGCAGCTACCACTCTTGATTGATCACTTGCTGTGAGGAATATTCATCTTGTATATGGGGGAGGTTGCCGTAGGTTAATGGGAGCTGTATCACTTGCTGCATATATAAGAGACAGTCAGGTTTTAGGTGTCATTCCTAGACCTTTAGCTCAACAGAACATCACTGAAAAGACAATTGGGAATGAACTTAACGTATCATCAATGCATGAACGAATGAAAATAATGCTTGAAAACTCTGATGCATTCATTGCCTTACCAGGTGATTTTGGTATCTTGGAAGAAGTTTTTCAAATTGTCTCTTGGGCCCAACTGAACATCTACCATAAACTCATAGGTTTGTTGAATGTAAATAATTTCTTTGATATTTTGTTACTCTTTCTTGACCATGTTGTGCAACAGAAATTTATCACACCTTTGGTAAGACAACTTCTTATCTCTACTTCCACTATTGATGAGTTGATTGATAAATTAGATGTTTTTGTTCATAAACCTGACCCAGCAATAGCTCAGATAGATTGGTCAGTAGGAAGCAGTGAGGGAAGCAGTATGCATCGCAAGCCCGATCAGACACTCTAGTTATTTAAATAATATTAAGCTTTGGTTTTATTTATTGTACTTTTTTTCTATTTAAATTTGTGTCATATTTCTCTTTTCAGTAATTTCTCCAACAGGTAATATCTTATATCCTTCACTCATCTATATTTTAACATTGAGGATAATGTTGTGATTTGGTTAGGGGGGAAGGATAGTTGAACATTGAACAAAAATAAATTTTTTTTTAGGAAATATGATATGATTGTCATGGACTTACTAAACTAATGAATAATGACAGAGTAAGGAGTAATTTCACTCTTGAGATGCATTTAAATTGGGAAGTATGTTTAGTGATATGACTGTCAGAAACTTATTCGTAATAAAACCAATTAAGGATGGCACAGTAA
This sequence comes from Ormosia emarginata, assembly GCA_029884605.1. Taxonomy (NCBI): domain Eukaryota; kingdom Viridiplantae; phylum Streptophyta; class Magnoliopsida; order Fabales; family Fabaceae; genus Ormosia; species Ormosia emarginata. Next base: position 12,961,622 of record JAQQTP010000090.1, read on the forward strand.
GGAGTAAATTTTAGAAATAATTTATTACTCTTGAGACGCATCTTAGTTGGGGTAGTAACTATTTAGTGTTTATTTGTGGAAGTAACAAAGTTTTACTGTTTGATTTCCTTTGAAAGATTCAAGCAAATGCACTCTCACATCCTTTGAAGCAATTGAAATTCAGGAATCATAGCATGATTGAATAAATTATCTTCTTTCTTAAATTTCACATGCTTGGTTATGGATGTTGAATTGGTGGATTGAGAATGATAGAAATATGCCTTGTGAGATTTTGAGCTTATTGATGAATGGATTGAATATCTGTACCATTCTTTTTTTTCTTGTGTGATTTTCACTCATGGAATTGTTACTCTAGAACTTGCTTTAATTCTTTTTAATGCTATATTTTCACATGCATACATAAATATGATTGAGGCATTTTGAAAAAACTACTTTGACTAAATGGTCATCCTTGTATATTTTTCTTTGTGTAACCCCTTTGAACTTATTTGACTATTCCTTGTTTTTAACTCATTTCATGCCTTCAAAAAAAAAAGAGAAAAAAAAATATGTTTTTACCCAACCTTAGGGAATAAGAGAGCATTGACCTTGTTCTTAAACAAGTGTGGGGGTGTGTGTGCAAAATGATTAAAAATAAATAAATAAATAAATAAATAAATAATTGACCACCATTGCAATCAAAGGATTATTAGAGTCTAGAATAAAGGTGGATGCTTGGAAACAACAAGAAAAAAAAGAGAATGTTCAGGTCTAACAATGAATGCAATTCACCAATTTGGAATTGATCTTCAACAAAACATTAGTCAAATATTAGTGATTGTCCTTTATGATGAATGTTCTCAAACATTTTCTCCACTCTAACTGTACCATAATGCTCTTTTATGCTTTTTGGTATTTACCTTCTCACATCCATGTTATCTATTTTCCTTTACCATGACCTCATTACAACCTTGAATAAAGTCCTCTTGATTTTTGTATGCATATAGTTTGAGTAGCGGAGAAGTAGAAGATAAGCAAGCTTATGGTAGTGCAATTGTTCATGGGTTGAATAGAGTGAAATACTTACCTTTAAACATTTGAGAGATTGAAAGTGAATTCTGCGAGGATCTATCATTCTTGATTCATTCTTTTCAACTGAAGTTTTTTTTCTTGTTGGTTTGAGATGTGAAGAAATGTTACCTCATTAATGCTTTGATCCCTTGAATTTCTTGTTGCTCTTCTTACTTCATCGAGTCTTTTAGAGTTTTTAGCTTTTGAGTCTATGTCGATTTTCTTTATTTCCTAGCTTTGGTCTTATGTGTTTTGCCCAAGAGTGCAAAAAAATTAGTGTGGGGGAATTTGATAATCACATATTTTGTACATTAATAAACTCTCATTTTTAGTCATTTACACTCTCCATGTACTTAATTGATTAAGCCTGGTTATGTTTTATAAGTTTGGACTCAAATTAGACCTAATTGATTTTTTTAGCATTATTTGGGTCTTATACTGTTTCTGTATTTCTGTCATATCTTGAGTTCTAGATGTGTAAAAATTATGTATCTTACCTTGTAGGAAATATAAGAGAGAGCTCTACAACTTTGATGAAGAGCTCAAAGTCTCATTCAGACATCTAGTGGAGCTAATTAGGCTCAGAAGTCAGAACACAAGTTTTGTGTCTAGAACCTGAATAGTGTATAGTAATTAGAGTATAACTCGGGCTGTAAGAACTTTCTTGGATTGAAATTTTGATACTTGAAAGTTAAGACCCTTATCTACAACTTTCATGAAGAACATAAAACTCAAATCGGACAGTTTGGAGGTGATATTGGGTCTGGAAGTCAAAACAGAGGTGCTGAAACTGAGCCTGAATAGTTTACAGTAATTGGGCCATATCTTGGGCTGTAAGTGATGAAATGAGCTGAAATTTGGACATATGAAAGTTAAGACCCAGATCTACAACTTTCGTGAAGATGATTTTTCCATTTGATGACGGAATCCATGAGTTAAGCAATGAATAATTTCAGAGACAAAGAATCTCAATAATTTTTCACTCACCAACTCACCATTTAGCATTTTTCATTCATTCACCCACTCATCCAGCTACTCTTAATCAGCCCCCTTGTCATTTTGTATCCCTAATCCTCTATAAAAGGCACCATTGGCTGATCATTTGGTGCTATTGGTGTTAGGCTTAGTTTTTAGAAGTTATGGTTATGCTTGTTTATTGTTTTCTTTTGTTGTAATTTTCTCTTGCTCTAAATTAAAGCTATGTTCATCTTTCTCTTCTTCTCTCTTTCTTTCTTCTTATTTATGAGTAACTAAATCTTCATCTTGCTTAGGTGAAAGAGTGAAACTCTTGATAATGAAATATGGTTAGATTATTTTATTTCTTGTGCTTAAATGATATATTATCAAATGGACATTATATGTGTTTTATTTTGTTTCCAATTAATTTAGAAACCTTCTTTGTATAATAGAGATCTTGATTTATTGTAGATAATCGGATTGGCACAGTGAATGCTTGAACTCATTTACAAATATTGGTAGATAATTAAAGGAATCATAATATGATTGCATATATAATTGAACTTTGAATGTTATATTTTCCGATTAGAACCTCCGTTGTGTGTGGATTTCAATTGAGTTATAAAGAGAAATAATCTTGCCTTTAATTTATTACCAAGAGTGGATCTTCTAACCCAAGCAAGTTCTTGAATTCACTTGTGAACATCTTTTATTACTGTTGGTGTTGTGACAAATCCTTTTCTTACCTCAATTAATTTTTCTTCATCAATTCCCTGTGGATCGACCTCGGACTCCTGAAAATTTTTTTACTTGAGACAACCTGCACTTGAGTTTGCATCCTTAAATCTCGCAGTCACTGGACTTGCACGAATCTGGTGCAACGCATCATGGGTTGGCAGAGCAGTGGTGTGGGGTCGTGATTCGACAGTTCGGTCGCGGCCGTGGGTGGACGCAGGTCACAATTGTGTTAGTGGTTTGTTGATAAGGGTTTATGGTTAAATAAGGTTGATGGTTGTGGGTGGTGGTGACTCTTTGGTGGTGGTCACAGTGGCTGGGTTATGGGTGATGGTGTTGAAGGTGAGATGGTGAAGGAAGATGGTGGTTATGGAAGTAGTGGTCGTGGGTGGTTGTTTGATGGATGGAGGTATGCTTGAAGGTGGGTGATGAAGATGGTGAATGATAAAGGTAGTAGTTTGGGTGGTAATGGGTGGTTGCTTGATGGTTATGGATGGTGGAGCAAGGTGTTGAAGATGGTGAACTAGAGTTATGTGGGAGTGAAGGTGAGGTGGTGAAGGAAGATGGTGGTTATAGAAGGCTGAAAATGGAGGTTGCGTGAAGTGTGAGTTGAGGCTTTGTTGAGAGTGAATAGTGAGGGTGGTTTTGGTTGAAGGTGGTGAATGTGTGATTGTTGGTGAAGGTGAAGGTGAAGGTGAAGGTGAAGATGGAGGTGATGGAGTTTATAGCAGAGGTGAAGGAAAGTGGGGTAGGTATTTTTGGTTGGTTGCCCCCTGTGTGTGTGTTACTTGGGGATTTATATGGGGAAATTAGGGTTTTTAGGGTGATAGAGACTATGGTTTGGCTGAGAATGGAGATCATTTGGGTGGAAGTGGTAGATCCAAATTGACCCATATTTGATGGGTCACAAATTGGTTTGGACTCAAGATGGTGGTTTGGGTAAAACATGTTAAGCTTATGCATATAAGAAAATTAGATCATTTCTCTCTCTCTCTTTTTTTTTTTTTAATTTACCTTTTTTTATTTTTTATTTTTTTTTTTTTTAATTTCTCTGTACAAATAATAAAAAGTAGAATAAAACTTAGAAATCACAAATTTATTAATCCTTGATTAAGCAACAAAAATAAAAATTTTATGGATAAAATTTAGTATCAACATCTAGGAAATAACCCTATTAGTGTATCAACACACTCTACAAAGCATATAAAAGGGATCATAGCAAGTAGGGAAACTCAATTCATCAAAATAACTATTCTAATAAAAGCTGCTCTGGGTGCCTGAGCATCCATTCTCTAGTGCCTGGGCGCTCACTAGGCGCCTGGGCACTGGCTAGGCAGAAGCATGCCCTGTTTTGCTCTGCGACTAGCAACTAAGCACCTAGCATCTGGCGCTTGGGAGCCCAATGCCCTGTTACACGCAAATTGGTTTCTAGCTATGGGGCCCTGGACGCCCAACTCTCAACGCTTGATCGCTGGTCGCATATCACAGAATCTGCAGAATTTTGCTACTGTTCCATTGGAACATAGTAAATTCCAATCTTCCAAAATTTGCTTCTAGGTGATTTTTAACACCACTAACAACCTCTAAAAATGTTGTAACACTCATACAAATTTATGATTCACTTAAACATGGATTAATGGCTAAAACCATAATCTCACCTACCTAATTTCTATGTTCCAACTTAAGGAACTATCTGACTCTGTCTAAAGACAAAATCAACCATATTGCATTCATTAAGCTGAACATAGCTCATTCCAATCAATGAAAGCAAGGATTAACAAAGAAAACATATTTTTGCATCTCAAACCCATTTTCTCTATCTAAATGACCTAACATTAACCATGGACTAGATGAAGGAAAAGATGGAATGAAAGGTTAAGAGCCCCTACCTCTTGTAGACAATATGATCCTTAAGCTTTTCCCTTTGATTTCCTCATCTTTCCCTTGTCTCACAGCTACTGCTGTTTTTGCTGCACTTCCACGGTGAGAAAAGTGAGATACAACTGAGAATGAATGAAGAAATATCAAAAGAAGTCAACTTAAGTGACTGTTGAAACCGTGGAAGGTTTAGGGCCTTATAAAAAGTTTGCTAAAACTTTATATTTGTTAAGTGTAACACTTTAAAAAATATGTTAGACTTGTATATGGATACATAGGTACTATAATACGTGCTTAACATGCCTGTTTAATTTTGTGGCATTCTGAGCACGTTTAATCACTTTGTTGTAGCAATATGTGTGAAAAATAACTGTTATTAGCCTCAGAATTGGTTTAAACTGCTTAGTTAATGGAAATAAATATGGAAAGTTTGTTTCTAGGTCATAAATGTGTGGAAGATGATGTAGTTAAAATTTGAGGTTAATCGGAGTTAATTTGGTATTTTTAAGTATATTGAGTGTGTTTTAATGCCGAATTGACTACCAGCAGATATGAAAAAATATAGAAATGGTGAAACAAGATTTTTTATGAATCTTAAGATTTATTTTAAACTTGTTGGAAGTTAGGAAACTTGATTTGGTGAAATCTAAGTGTTCTTAGCAGATCGAAAGTTACCACTTAGTCACTTAAGTGACCAAGTCCCTTACGTTTTCTCTCCTTTCTGCTGCCTTGACTTCTTTGGCCATAAAATAAGATATTTTTCTCTCATTTTCTCACCATTTTCATGGTTGCAATAGCAAAACAAAATGGGAAATCAAAGAAAGGAGCAAAAGGAGGAGAATCAACTAACCAAGAGGAGGAAGAAGGAAAGGAAAGAGATGAGCTTCTTAGCTTTCAATTTCTGAAGTTAGAGGTAGGGGAAACTTGTTTTAACATCCTTTCTTCCATTTTCTTCATCTAGTTCATGAGGTAGCTTGGTGAGGCAAGTGGATCTTGGATGTGATTCTTGTGTTTTATGCTTGAATCTTGTTGTAGAACTTAATAAAGACATGATTTTAGTTTGTTTGATGCTTGATGATGAATTTCCATCCCTTAAACACCTTTGATTTTTCTTGAGTTAAAAGTAGAGTTTTAGGTTTTTAAAGTAATGATTGGTTCTTTGATCCATGTTTAGAGTGATTTAATAGTTGTAAAAGAGTTACAACATATTTATAGGTCTGGTGTGAGGTTGGGAAGCATTTAAAACTGAAGTTTAGGTGAAGAAATAGGGGTATGTTCCTAATGGAACAATACCTCGTATCTGTAGAATTCTGCAGAAATTTCTGGTGCACGGTCACGCCTAGGCATGGGTGAGACAGAGAGCTTGGCGCCTAGGTGTGACAGAGTTGTGCCTAGGTGTGGCTGCTTAGGAGAAACAGAGATTTTTGTTTGATGCAATGGAGTTTACAATTGGCCTAGTTATTTCTTATATGCTTCTTAATGAGTGTTGAGGCTCTAATAGGGGTATTTAATGGAGTGTTTATATGATGTATGTAAATCAATTGGTATGTTAGTTATTGTAGGTAATTAGCATCATTGTTTTACATATTTGTGATTATTGAAGGATGTGATTATCACATTTGAGGATAATCTATGTTAGGTGAAGATGAACAAGCCCTTCCCTATTATAGCGATGAGTTGAGAATGAACTTTCTCTTCCTTATTATTTTGGTAATTGAGGCCATATCTTATCTCTTTGCTAGATGTTATCCTAAAAGGAGAGTAGTTGAGGTGGATTTCTTACTACCGGAGGTGATCCTAAACCTTAGATAGCATGAAGCAAGGACATCTTTTACCGCGTAGTTGATGGGTTCACTACTCGAGGTTATTGAAGACTGTGTAGTTGATGAGACTACTACCTGGAGAAAAGACTGTTGAAACTGGGTTCCAATGCTTGTTTAAGACTTGAGAGGGATTCCTTTGTTTTGTTCGAGGCTCATACATATCATGACGTTACCATGGAACTGGATTCTCGTAAATGGTATCATAACATTATTAATTACATATTTAGGTTATTGCATAGACATGAACATAAGACATAATTTGGCATAACATGACAATTATATGGGCAGTTGTTAATCATAACATATTCATATATTGCAATTGTATAGACAATTGCGTATCTCTGAGATGGAGATGATGTTTTGTGAGTTGTGATTATGGAAATGAGTTTTCTATACAACTTATAAAATAAGAATCTATTTTGAAAAGAGAAATGACTTGGTTTTTGGCTTTTGCCACCTTTCTAGTTTATATGTATATATGACTTGAGTTTGAAATGTGTTTTTCTTGAAATAGTTGGAATAATTGTGAGGACATGTTTTATGGATTTAACTACTTAGAATATATGATTCTCACCCCATGTGTGTGTTTTTATAATGATTCCAGGGGAGAAGACCTATGGAAAGTGAAGTGCAAATAGGAGCTTGGATGACTTTGTTTAGTTTATCTTTACGTTTCTTTTGAAAACATGTATATTTTGTGCCTTGAGATGCCTAGTTTATAGCCTTATACATATTTTGTATTTATGAGAAATACAAACGTTATGTATTTAGTCTCTTGTTCGTGACTCGTATTTTTCTTATATAATGTTGATATATGTTATATTAGAAATGTTTTTAGTAGTTAGTAACATGCTTAGATTTAATTATTGTGGTATAATACAAGTTAGATTGTTGTTATTAAATTTGAGATGTTACATTAAGAATACTTGAATTATGCTAAATCAAGTTTTCTAACTTCTAACAACTTTAGAATAAATCATAAGAGTCATCTAAATTATTGTTTCACCATTAACCTATTTTTCCATATTTGTTACTAGTTAATCCGACATTAAAATATACAACAGTATGCCTAAAAATATCAAACTAACTCTGATTACTCTCAAATTTTAACTACATCCTCTTCCACCTATTTGTGACTTAGAAACAAATTCTCTAGATTTATTTTCCTCCACTTAGCAATTTATACTACCATCTGAGTCATTTTAAACTACTTTTCACCTTCTATGTTACAACAAAGTGTCTAAACTAACTCAATTTATCACAAAACTACATAGACATGTTAAGCAAGTGTTATGTTACGTTTGTAACCATAAACTAGTCTAACATGCTAAAAGGAAGATGTTACAAAAATAAACTTGTAAGAAATTAACTAAAACAAATAAAAGAAATCAAATGACTCAAAGAATCACTTTATCAAAAGATGAAGAGAATTGCAGAAAATGTAAATGAATTTCTTCAAACTTGCATTGATTGGTAAAGATTACAAAAATAAAGTAGGGTGAAAGCCATAATTGACTAATCCCTTTGATATCTATGAGCGTTAGAGTGACTTATAGGATGCGTGAGAGATATATGTCAGTGTTTCCAACTATTAGAGTCAGTTGTAATAACTGAGTTGTTTAGAAGTCAGTTTTGTAATAACGAATGATAACTCAAATTCTTGTTCTACTTCTGCTGTAAAAAATCGCAAAGAAAATTATAACTCAGATTTACCATATACTTCTGTTTGTTGTTCTTTCAATAATCAAGCACACTATGTTGACGTACCATGTACTTTATTTTCTCATAATAAAAGTGTTTCTTTTGTTTCCAGTGAATCTTCTGCAAATTCTTCTTTTTCTAATTCTCAGTTTTCTGTTTGGCACAATAGGCTGGGACATCCCAATGCTAAAATAGTAAAACAAATGCTGCAACCATGTGCCATTTCCATTCCAAATAAAACATCCTTTGACTTTTGTAAAGCTTGCTGTCTTGGCAAGAGTTACCAACACCCTTCTCATCCATCCACTTCCACTTACAGTACACCATTTGAGTTGATATACATGGATCTATGGGGTCCTGCACCTGTAGCGACCTCAGCTGGTTACAAATATTATCTCAGCATTGTTGATGCACACACTAGGTTCACATGGTGTTATCTTCTCAAGTCCGAATCAGAAACACTTTCTACCTTCAAACTTTACCAACAAACAGTTGAACTTCAATTTGGCTATAAAATAAAGGTTGTTCAAAGTGATTGGGGTGGTGAATTCAGACCTTTGTCTTCCTACCTAACCTCACTAGGAGTTTCTCATAGGTTAATCTGTCCATACACTCACCATCAAAATGGTGTCATTGAAAGAAAGCATAGACAAATTACTGAGCTTGGACTTATACTTTTAGCTTATGCCTCTCTTCCTCTTTCCTTTTGGGGCCATGTTTTCTAAACTGCAGTATTTTTACTGAATATATTGCCCTCTTCTTCTCTGTCTGGCCAAGTTCCTTATCAAAATCTTTATCACAAAAATCCAGATTATTCATTTCTCAGGATTTTTGGGTGTGCATGTTACCCAAATCTTAGACCATATAATTCCAACAAGTTGCAGTTCAGGAGTCTTGAATGTGTTTTTCTTGGTTATAGTTCTTCTCACAAAGGATACATGTGTCTTCATTTTAAAACAAACAGAATTTATATATCTAAAGATATTGTTTTTAATGAAACACTGTTTCTATTTTCCAAGCTCACAGATTCATCTTCTAGTCCATCCTTTCCTGCTACTACCATCTCTGTGTCAGCCACTCCACCAATTCTGATTTCACTTCCCTCTACTATTCAGTTCTCTCCTCCATCTCTCATAACCAGTTCCTCACTTCCTTCTGATTTCAGTTCTGTTCCCTTAGGTCCTGCAGTCTCACAAAGTTTTCCTGCTTCCATCAATATTGATACTGCAATGCCTGTTCTTACTGATTCTATAGTACCTGTTCTTGCTGCATCTGATAGTTTAGTGCCTACTGTCTTACCATCCTTTACCTCATCCGTTACCTCTACTCATCCTAGCTCTAATCCCATTTCCAGTTCTGATCCTTCTTTACCATCTCCTTCTAATTTGAACTCACATCCAATGACTACCCGATCTAAAGTTGGCATTTTTAAACCAAAAGTTTTTCTAACTCACACCATTCCTACCTCTGCTGAGGAAGCCTTTCAATCATCCAACTGGACCAAGGCTATGAATGTTGAGTATAATGCCTTAATTGCAATAATACATGGCATTTGGTACCACTTCCTCTTAACAGAAAGCCAATAGGCTGCAAATGGGTGTTCAAAGTTAAAGAAAATCCTGATGGCACTATTCAAAAGTACAAAGCAAGACTTATGGCTAAAGGTTTTCATCAGGAATATGGTTTTGATTATATAGAAACCTTCTCACCAGTGATCAAGCCAACCACCATTCGAGTCATTTTAACTTTGGCTCTCCTACATAATTGGTCTCTCAAACAACTAGATGTCAACAATGTTTTTTTTAATGGATAACTCCATGAAGAAGTGTTTATGACTCAGCCACCAGGTTTCATTTCATCAGACAGCTCCTTAGTGTTTAAGTTAGACAAGACTCTTTATGGTCTCAAACAAGCTCTAAGAGCTTGGTTTGAAAAGCTTGCACAGTCTTTACATCAATTTGGTTTTGTCTCAAGCAAATATGATCCATCATTGTTCATAAGGAAGACTGTTGATAGTTATACTTATATCTTAGTCTATATGGATGATATTATTCTCACAGGGACATCTTCTGATTTTATCTCTCAGCTAGTTATCAGCCTAAATGACAAGTTTGCTTTAAAAGATCTCGGTTCTCTTCATTATTTCTTAAGAGTTGAAGTTCATGCTCTACAGGATGGCAGCCTTCACCTAAGTCAGTCAAAATATGTTAAAGAACTTCTGGTTCAGGCAAAATTGATTAAATCCAAAGAGGTTTCTACTCCAATGACTTCTGGTACAAAACTTTCCAAACATGGTTCTGATTTGTTTTCAGACCCAGCATTATATAGATCAATTGTTGGTGCACTCCAGTACACAAGAATTACCAGACTAGAGTTGTCTTACTCTGTCAATAAAGCATGCCAATTCATGCATCAACCACTAGACAACCATTGGAAATTAGTGAAACGAATACTCAGGTATCTCAATGGCACTTTGAGCTATGGTCTTCATCTACAAAAACCAACACACCTAGCTCTACAAGGGTTTTGTGATGCTGACTGGGGCAGTGATCCAGATGATAGAAGATCCACCTCTGGTGCTCTTGTCTATTTTGGAGGAAATTTGGTGTCATGGTGGTCCAAGAAACAACAAGTGGTGGCCCGATCCAGCACTGAAGTTGAATATAGAAGTCTTGCATGTACTGTGACTGAATTGATTTGGCTTCAATATCTTCTCACAGAATTGCAGATCAAGGTGAGCAAACCAATCATCTATTGTGATAACATGAGCACTGTTCTTGTATCTCACAATCCCATACTTCATAATAGAACAAAGCATATGGAGCTAGATTTATTCTTTGTAAGAGATAAGGTTATGCAAAAAGAGGTGCTCATTCAGCATACTTCATCTGAAGATCAACCTGCTGATGCACTTACAAAGTCTCTGCCTTCTGCAAAGTTTCTACACTTCAGAGACAGGTTAACTGTCATTGATCTGCCTTATGAGAGGGCTTATATTGAGGGAGCATATTAGAGTCAATTGTAATAACTGAGTTGTTTAGAAGTCATTTTTGTAATAACGAAGTTAGTTAGCAAAACTGTTAACTAACCAAATTAGTTAAATATCAGTTAGTTGTTAGAATTGTTACTGGAAAGGTTAGCTGTTGAAGCTTGCTGTTAGAATAGCTTAACTTCTGACTCTTGTATATATATTGATTTTATCATATGCGTAATAGATATATCAGAGTATCAAACTCAGTACATTCTCATCAATTCTCTCTATACATTTTCTCTTACTTTCTCTTGTTTTCTGTCTCATTTTCTTTCCTTTTTTATTCTTATGATCACTGCATAATTCTCAACACCAACAAACCTAAATGTCTCCACCCTCTTGGTATTTATAGACAAGGGTGTCAACCATTATTTTGACAAGATTATGACAAATGTCCTTGTAAGAAATAACTTTCTCAATCAACAACAATGATTGACTTGTCTTGATATTACAGACTCAACTACTAATAACTCCCTAAATTCAAATTCGAACACTTGAATTTGAATTTGAATTTGAATTTTGAATTTTGAATTAAATGTAACTATCTTGAATCTACCTTAAAATATCTCTGATCTTGAAGGCGTCTTTTACCATTCTTGAAAATTTGCTAAGTCTTGCATTCACTATTGTTTTAGTCTTTATCATGTTTCTAAAAAGCTTTTTCCCTTTGTCTGGTCGAAACAAATCTTCAAAAATTCATTCCCTACCTTCAAATAACTTTTGACCTATAAAACTAGTTAAAATATCTTAATCGAATTGACAATCTTCAATTGAATTAATCGAAATTTAACTTAATTAGTTAAATTAACCAACAAATATTTTAATTGCTAAAGTATTTTTTTTATAAATTGAAAAGTTTATTTTTATGTTAACAGCAACATTATTGCATATTTGATATCCACACACACACACAAAAACAAGAAAAAAAAAGACATAACACAACTTTTACACTCATCTAATTTAAAAATTGTGTTAAATGTCATTTTTTTTGGAAATTAAATATTAATAATAAATATATTTTTACTTATTCACTTACGAGACAAATTCACATTATAAAATTTTTTCCAAGTGGTTAAATGTCAATTTTATTAGGACCCATGTAACAAAAAATTAATAAAACTGGTATGAGTCCTAATTTAAGCTTACATTTAACACATGTAACTTTTTTAAATAAACACCGCAATAGCCACATGTTTATGTTTGGTTCATACAAGAATTTCTTTACATATTCACACAGTCCTCTGCATATTTTCCTATTTCATTTCACCTTCTTTTGTTCTTTTATGTTATTTCTTTTGCTAAACATTACATTCACCGTCCATGTTGAACAATCAAAAGAATAAAATGTGACCGTGGGAGTTACCTTATAGGATTCTTGATTTAATGAACCAAAAGAATGGAAAAGAATAAAACGAAGACGTTATCTGGGATAAAGCATAGGCGTAGAATTTGTATCTTTTCGTGATAAGAATAGGCTATGACTGCTAAGGTTGCCATTAATATTAAATAAATCCGTTATTCGTGTAACTTTTTATCCTTTAATTTTTTTTTAATTCACTCACAAATTTATTTTATATCTCATAAAAAATTATAATTATATACAACTTAATTTAATATTTCTCTCACATAAATATATAATATAAATACAAATAGTTACTCTATTGACGGTTTTAGTAGTTTGGAAGCAAAAGCCAAGATAAAAAAGGAAAGAAAAGAGGAAGAGTAACTAAAGAATCTGTTTGAAAGAAGCAAAGAAAAGGAAAGCGGTATCGCAAGGGGGAGGACTGAGGAGCCTAGACATAATTTTTGGCCTAGTAACCCATATGCAACATATATTCAAGATCACCATTCACATCACAATATCCAACATTCAAATTATTCTATATAACACACAACTCACAAGACATATATTAGAAATGGCCTTAACTGCCATCACATGCATATGACTAATAAACAGTAATCACCAAAATATAACAAGTAGATTTCAGGCTTTAGAGCAGGCTTCTCCATCACAAACCCATCCATCTTTGGACTTATCTTCTTCCTTGGCATCATCTTTGCTTCCTTTGTCCTCCAATGCACATTTTGGATGGAGATCAAAGTCACACTCATCACAGTAGTATGACCATCTATGTCCCTCATCACCACAACCATCACAGTTATATATCCTACGGCGAGTCAACACAAGCTCATGCTCATGTGTTTCATGCGTCACCTTCTTAGGCCACCCCTTTGCAGTCTCTTCATATTCTGCCTCTATTTCTTTTATTCTCTCCTCAGTGAAAGGATAAGCATCTGCCCCATGAAGTACAACCAGATCACGAGCTTCTTTTGTGACAGTCCGGCCATTGGATCCAATGGCCACAAGCATAGGGATGCCAGATACCCTGAATTTGCTACTCAGGAATGCCTTCCTTGAGTCACCAAAGGGAAGTGCCAACCATGGCATTTCTGCAAAGTAATCATCAAAGGAGGCTTGATCCTTGTCGCTAGAGATGAAAATGACTTCAAATGCATTATCCTTTGCCTTAATTTTATGATATACTTCAATGAGTTTTGGAAGGAATGCACGGCATGGGGGACACCAGTGGGCTGAGAAGTAGAGGAGGATGTTCTTACCCACTAATTCTGACACTGGAATCTGAAATGGGAATAAATGCTAAGTTGTTATTATCACAGCAAAGAGAGAGAAGGAAAAGAAAGAGGGAAGGTAGCATGCTACAAATGAAGAGAGGGCGGGGGGATGAACTCAACAGAACATATTGTTAATTTGTTTAACAAATTTTACCTTCACCCCATCTTTCCCAATGACAAAATCCCGATCTCCAGACACCAAAATTGACTCAAGGGTTTGAGCTGCCTCCTTGGCCTTTTCTATCTCAACGAGCTCAGCAAATTTTTCAGGAGTGAAAGGGTATGCAGCAATCCCATGCTCCTCAATAGCCTCGGCAACATTAGAATGAAGAGTTTTCCCATCTGGCCCAATAATAACCAAAGTGGGGAGAGCTGAGAGCTCAAAGTACCGAATCAGCTTCTCACAGCTCTTGTCCTTGAAAGGCAAGGATAACCAAGGCACACTTTCTAATCCTTCCTTGAATGATTCTTCATCATCATCTAGGGGTATCACCACAACCTCAAAGTTCTCCCCCTTTGCCTTCAGCTTCTCATAAACCTCCACAAGCTGTGAAGTAAAGTCACTGCATGCTTTGTATGAAGTTAATGAGAAATACAGACCAATCATCTTGCCCTCAACCTCAGAGACAAGTATCTGCATGTACATAAAAGCAGAACTCAGATTTGGAAATGAACAATATGTTTTGAGGTAAACAACCAGGCATTAACTAAAGGAAACTGCTATCTCATACAAAGAGAGAAAAGTTTCTAGCTTACTTTCTTTCCATCAGAAGATATCACAAAGTCACGGGAAGGAGAGGCCAAGATAGATCTCAAGGACTGGTTCCTCCTAGCTTCCTCTTCTTGATATTTCAACTCTTGGATCCTTGCTGATGTAAAGGGGTATCCTTCAACTCCATATTCACGGATAACCTCAGTTCCACTTTCAGTGACAACTTTCCCAGTTTCATCAAGTAATGCAAGATGGGGAATCCCCCTCACATGAAACAATTCATCAAGGCGACTACGTGTCTCCGAATCAGAAAATGGGATAGCAAGCCATGGCATCTTGGAGAAGTACCCCTTAAAGGACTCATCATCTTTATCAGCTGAGACAAAAATGATCTCAAAGTCACCTTTTGATGCGACTTCATTGTACACCTCCACCAGAGTTGGGGTGAATCTTCGACATGGACCGCACCAGGATGCCGAAAAATATAAACCAAGTTTCTTTCCCTTCAAGCTTTCAATTTTAACCTGCAAATTTCAAAATATAAGAAATAACACTACAAATTTCCACCAATATGAGCATAAATATGATTCTTCATTCAATAAAGCCACCACTTGAAACAATTGATACGAGCTGCAATATCCAATAAAACAGCACATTCAACCATAGGCAAACTTAGGTCACATTCACACTTTGTTCACTGGAATGAAAGGGAATGAAATGGAATCACCATTACTTTTATCATATTTCATATGATCAAGAATCAAACGACCAATGAATATTCCATTCAACAAAATTCCCATTTTTAGTCCCAGAACCCTAATTGCCAACCCATCTTTCTACCCACACGCTCCCCATAGATAGAGGATTCAATTTAACCCGAAAATCACTGTGTTTAATCCAGCAGCCTATCTGACTCCAGATTAGCTGTTAGTTACACAGGCCTTGAACATAAACTGATATATTCCAATTACAATTTTCACACTTCAGTGAACCATTCTTAACAGAAAGAGCATAAGCAGAATCAACATCAGAATCAGATACAAAGCAAGAACATGTCAATCATTTCCGCCTTCCCTCCTAATCTAAGAAAATACCAAATTAATAAAGTCTAAAAAAAAAAAACTACAAAAAAATCTAAGAATCAAAGCCATGAAAGATCAACAATTCGAGTCTTATGAACCTTCGGCAAAATGGGTTCACCAAATCACACCCTAAATGAACTAACTTTAGCTATTTCCAATAAAAAAGACAAATAAAACCAAAGCAGAAACGATCAAAAACAAAGAAAAGAATAGTGATTGAATAAAATATGAATAGTTTTTAAGTAATAGTACTTGATCGTCGTTGTTGCGAATAAGAAAGTCCCTCTCGGAAGAAGAGAGTAGGGATTGAACATCGTGGGCGACATCTGCAGAATCTGCCATCGTAGTCACTGCTTAAGCACACACTAGTACCGAAATTGAGATTGAGTTAACTTAGCATGGAAAAAAACAGGACTAGTAGGGCTATTTATAGGGGTTATAAGATAAGAGAAAAAGCATCATCAAGCTAGAAAATTTTCTTGGTGGCTAAGAAAATCATACTCTCTTATTCACTCGGTTATCCATTTTTTGTTTTATTTGCAAAATACCCTGATTAATTAAAGTGTTGCCAAAGCTAGAACGAATTGGACCATAAATTGGAACTTTAATTGGTGATGATTTACTTTCTTAATTGAATTATTAATAGTTAAAATTATTTTGGATAGTTTAAAATCAGTCAAAACTCAATTGAACTAAGAGATTCACTACTCAATTTAAATCAACAAATCTTTAATTATTTTTTTAAAAGAACAAATTCAATATTATTTCCTTTAATTGTTATTTTAGAAGAACAAATTCAATATTATTTTGTATTTCATAAATGCTTGATATATTTTATAAGTTGTATATAAATTAATTTTATGTTGTCTTTTGATTTGATTAGTCCGTTTAAACGTATAAATTGGTTTGACTTAAAAGTGTCACCAATTTCATATAAGTTTGATTAAAATATTACTAATTAATTATTAAATATTTTATTGTTTATTATTATTTTAAAATAATTATTTATATTACTCTCATAGTATACCAATCTAATTAAAATGAGTAATGATGATCAAGAGCTTTATTTCCAGCAACATCAAATTCTTTTAAAGACTATTTGATATGAATTTCACTTAAGTAGCTTAATTCAAGTTTTAAGGATTGAAGTACTTCACTAATAGAATTTATGTTTGATTCTTCTTAAAAGTTGATGTATAATTATCACGAATTATTTTGCTTTTGCTTTTGCTTTTTTTTTATTCTCTATATAAAGTCATATACTACATTAATATAAAAATTGGATGTTTGCAAGAATTTAATGAATTTTAAATAGAGTGATTATACTTACAGAAACTTATATAGATGCACTTTATATATTTTCTTAGAAGTCAATAAATAAGATTATATTTCTTTGTAACTCTTTTCTGAGTGATAGCATTGATATATCTTTTCTCTGTGAAATATGAATTTTGTTAAAATATGTGCTTAAGTACATATGAAGAAATTAAAATTAAAACTATTAAATATGAAATAGATTTATTTAATATTTTAAAATTAAAAAATATTTAAATTTTTATAAAGTAATTAAATTTTTTTATTTGAAGTAATTAAATTCTTAAAATAATTTAATAATAAATAATAAATATCTGTTAATCTGTAACCAAATGCCCATGTTGTGATTGTTATAAAAAGTTTTGAATATTTAGAATAATGTTATTTATATAATTCAAAATGAATAATTTTAGTAGTAAAATTTTTAAGATAAATGATGATTTCAATTGTTTATGTAGTAATTTTTTCTATTATATTTAATTAGTTAAAATTAAAATTTATTATATTTTATATAAAAATCATTATATGATGATAAAAAAGATAATAAATGATTATTCTTATTATTTATATGATAAATAAAAATTTTAATTTATTATATATAAAAAAATTATCACATAAATAATTAAAATATTTATTTATCTTAAATACATTTATTACTTATATGAGTTATTTAAAAATTATTCATTTAACTATTTGAGTTATAAAAAAATAATTATCCAAATATTTATTTGTGATAGCAAATGAATGTACCGTAACAACTTCATGGACAACGTCACAACAACTTACGTCATTGGGAAGGCATTGGTCGGCGCAATAAATATCGGCTTTCATCTGCCAACAAGATTAGGTAACGTGTCATTAAGTCATTGGCTAAAATCAAAATAAAAATATAAAATATATAAAAAAAAAATCTTCCATAAACCAACAATATTCAAAATTGTTATCTATACTATAAATAATTCAGCAATATTTTAAAGAAAATTTGATAAGTGTCAATTTTTAATGTTTTTTTTTCATGTTAAAAGTTGAATCTTTTTATTCTTAGTAATCTTTTCATTTTTATTAAATAAATAAAAACAAATTATTTATTACATTTCAATTCTTAATTAATTGTCATTTATTCTATATAGCTCTACTCCATCACAAACAATAGCTTCTAATAAAAGCTTAACATCAATTTCATTTATTTATCTCATTATCTCTTTTTTATCAATTTGATTTCTTAACTTATTTAATATGATAATTAATAGGTAAGTGATAGTTGTGATAATTCAACATTAATTATTCATTTATTATATCTTCAAAATTAATTTAAAAAATAATATTAATTTATGGTACAATTGTAAACCATTTATTCCTATTGGTATCCGTATTTTACCTCAAGCAAATTAAAAACTCACATTCTAAAAAAAAAAGCTTTTTTTTCGAATGGTGGACACTAGCCTTTTTTTATTTTTTATTTTTGATAGGCAAAAGAATTATTAAAAAAAGAGTATAAAGGGTACTCCAACCCTTACATTAAAAGCAAAATAGTACTATTTAAGGACATGAAAACATCCTATTGGATTCACACACCAATCAGCAAAAGAAAGGCTTAAATTTCTACTTTCCCTATAAATAAACCACCCCCATGAAACAGTCTTGATATGAGCAACCACACTGGTACAATCTGCAATAACGCATTGGAAAATAATTTTATTTCGCAGCAATCATAAGCACTACACCATAGCACACCAAACAAGATATCTAACTTTCCGAACTTGCTTGCCTCTTAGAAGCACATCATGCTGCAAAAAATGGTTAACTCCATTTCTATGAAGAACACCATCAAAACCCAACCAAGCATATGTTAAGGACCAAACTTTATAAGAAAACGAACAAGAGAAGAACAAGTGGCTAACAAATTTACAATGAGAGAAACAAAAAATACAACACTGTCCATGAGGATCCGAAATTATGCCCCTGCGAAGCAGCAACTGTCTTGTAGGCAAACGTTCCAAGATTAAACGCCAAACGAAAATAATCACCTTAGATGGGATTGCACCCAACCAAAGCTCCTTATAAAACATAATAAAATTATGGTCCGAAGTGAAAGAGCAAAGAGAATTCAATAAGTGCAAGTATGCTGACTTAACACTAAAGGATTTTGAGTTGTCCGACAACCAAACCCATTTATCTCTACCTTCCTTTTGGGGAGCGGCAGTAGACACAAGAGTTTGAAGTTCACCCAGAAGTTCTTCCTCCCACGCAAACAGGGGCCTCCTCCACAACCAATGCCAAACCCACCTGTCATCTCTCCAAGCGCCAGAATTCGCCACTAACACATTAAGATTTTCAGCAACCTAAAAAAGTCTCAGAAAACACTCTTTTAAAGAAGATACGCCTAACCAAGCATCATTCCAAAAACTTATATCAAAGCTCGTTCGGAGTTTAAGGTGGACTGCATCCGAGAACCAAAAAGGCCTAGAGTTCCTGCCTACATCCGAAGAAACTAAGTCCTTCCACCACAAGGAAGAATGCTGGAAACGTGAAGAAGTGTCAAAGATTCTTGAGCAAGAAGGCTGTATTTATAAGAAAGTAATTTATACCAAATAGCATTATGATCAATCAAGCAACGCCATTTCCACTTAGTTAGGAGACTAACGTTGAACAAATCAAGATTCTTTACCCCTAAACTGCCAAGCTTCTTAGGTAAACATACTTTATCTCAGCTGACCCAATGTGCTTTTTGAGTTTCACTAAAACCTCCCCACAAAAAATTCCTTTGAATACTAATCAAAGTGTTCAGAACTTTTCTTGGTGCTTTATAGAATGAGAAAAAGTAAAGGGGCAAGCTAGTCAATACAGAGTTAATTAAAGTACCTAGTCAATACAGAGTTAATTAAAGTAATTCTGCCACCCATTGAAAGAAAGTGCCCTTTCCACAAGGATAATCGCTTCCTCATAGATTCCACCACTGGAGACCAAGTGGAGCTTTTCCTTGGATTTGCACCGACCGGAAGATCAAGGAATTTAAAAGGAAAGCTCCCAACGCAACAAGATAAGAAATTAGAAGCAACAGTCATAAAATAATCATCTACGTTCAAGCCAAATAGATTGCTTTTGGAAAGATTCACCCTTAGACCGGATATAAGTTCAAAGCTTCTCAAGATCGTTTTAATGCTCCACAAAGAATCCCAAGAGGCCTCACGCAACAATATGGTATCATCCGCGAATTGAAGAATAAAAAAATATAGCTCTTGACTTACTTTATACCCCTGAAAGAGACCCAGGTCAACAGCTTTTTCAACCAGTCCCGATAATCCCTCAGTTGCGATAAGAAAAAGAAAAGGGGCTAATGGGTCACCTTGTCTAAGACCCTTCTTAACTTCAAAGTCATCTGTGGGACTTCTATTCATGATAACTGAAACTGAACTAGAAAAAATGCATGCCTTTAACCACCTTCTCCACTTAACACTGAAGCCCAACCGCACCAACATGTAGTCCATAAACTTCCAGTTAATCGAGTCATACGTTTTTTCAAAGTCGACCTTCAAAAGAAGACAACGGTCTTTCCTCCTCTTTGCCAAGTCAATAATCTCATTAATAGTCAAGACCCCATCGAGAATCTACCTATTGGGAAGGAAAGCAGATTGACAAGATGAAATAACCTTTCCTAGAACTCTTTTCAATCTTGATGCCAACAGCTTTGAAATTATTTTATATAAACAACGAATAAGGGAAATGTGTCTATACTCAAGTAAAGATTGCGGATGGTCCTTTTTGGGAATAAGGGCCAAGAAAGATGCAGTTATAGCTTTTGGCAAGTAAGCATTTGAGTGGAATTCTTGAATGTAAGCGCACACCTCGTCCTTCAGCAGATCCCATGCACACCTATGTCATCCTCGCCACAACATAGTCTTGGCAAAATTGTGAGGACGATGAATAGTCTTCTTGGTGTTGGATTTCAAGTTTTATTCGATAATTAATTTCCTTCATGTTAAAGAGAAAGAATGAGCTTTTTTAAGAAAATTGGGACTTTTTTCTTTCTTAACTGAGACGTCCTTAGCAAGATTGACAAAAATGTTATTCTTCCCCAACAATTTTTTGAGACGCCTTGAGTGAATTATATGGCGAAATTGTTGCCTTCGTGGAATTCTGTGTGTGGGAACGTTATAGATTGCCACTCCGAAGCTTGTTGGGTTCATCTGCAGCTCAATCCCTATTCCCACTGACAGTAGAATATCAATTCCTTTGCTTCAAGACACATTTGGTTTGCAATCTCTTGCTGTTGGTCGAAAGCTATTACAAGTAATTATATTATAATGCTAAGGATTTCTCAATTTGACCATAGATTTCTCTTAAGACACTAAATTATTATTTAACTTGTTTATCCTTTTGTATGCTGATAATACTATATTTTATATATTTTATAATTCTCTCACTAGGCTTCTTAAGGTTCAATTAAGCTTAATTAAGTTGATTTTGACACATTTTATGATATTAAGCTGAATTGGATCATTAAACAAATTATTACATAAATTAACCTTAATTATCTCTTTGGCAATATTTAGTAAACTGGCTAGAATTTGAGTTGTAAATATCTATTTGCTGTGATTTTAGTTTTGTAGGAAAGCTAAGACAATTCCCTACAACTTTCATGTTGAACACTTTTTCAGATTCTGAGGTCTAACGGGTGATATTGGGCTTTGAAATCAAAATAGAAGAGCTGAAATCGAGCCTAAATACTTTGCAATAATTGGACTATATCTTGAGTTTTAGGCATGATTTTGGACTCAGACTAAAGCCATTTTAAAACAAATATCCAGGCCTACAACTTTCATGAAGACCACTTTTCTCAAAAATAAAGAAAACATGAAACATGACTGTACACGTTTGCTCAAGTATTATTATAAAAAAATAATAAAAAAATAAAAAGAAAAACGTCATCCGTTACGTTTTTTTAAAATATTACTATGCATGTTACTGTGCATATGCATAGTAACCTCAAATTTCTATAAATAGGAGGGAGGGGCAGAGGCTTGAGAGGTACATCAGGAGGGGGAATTCGAGCAGCGTTCCAGGGGAGAGAATTTCTTCTCTCTCCTTTTTCCTTTTCCTTTTCCTTTTTCTTTTCTTTTTTTTCTTTTCTTCTTTCTTATGTGTAATTAATCTTCATCTTGCTTGGGTGAAGGAGTGAAACTTTGGTAATAAAATAAGGTTAGATTTATTTCTTTCTTGTATTTAAATGATATAATTTTATGTGACTTTTATATGTATTGTATGTTGTTTCTAATTAATTTAGAAACTCTTCTTGTATAATGAATATCTTGATCCATTGTAGACAATAGGATTGGTACAACGGATGCTTTTGACGATTTACAAGTATTAGTAGATAATTATTGGAACTATAATATAATTACATGATTGAACTTTGAATGTTAAATCTTTCGATTGGAATCTTTATTATACATGATTTCAATTGAGTTATAAAATGAAATAATCTTATTTTTAATTTATTACCAAGAGTGGATATCCTAACCCAAGCAAATCCTTGTCATTTGTGAACAACTTATATCATCTTTAATTTTGTGACAAATCTGCTCCTTACCTCAATTAATTAGTTTTCCTTCATCAATTCCATGTGGATCGACCTCGGACTTCCGAGAATTTATTACTTGAGACAACCTACACTTGGGTTTGAAACTTTTAAATATAATTATATCTCATCATATGCATTAAAGTTGCTTTTAATTTATTTATTTTAGATGAAAGCTTAAGACTTGGATATATGGTTCCCTGTCTACAACTATATTACATTCCTAATATAATTGATGCCTGTAATTTTGTTCTGAGGCTTCATTTGATTTTGCAGATCAATTGAAGAGTTGAATTTATATTTTACTTTTGGTGCTACTACTTGTGTAAGCACTTTTATTTTTATTTCATTGGTAAATTTTATAAAAGTATTATATGTTTCAATGGTATACGAAATTAGACACAACTAAATATGGCATGTGGTAAATATTGTTTTGAAAAACAATATTTTTTGTTTGAGTGTTAAATAAATACATCACTTTTCAAATCTTCTTTTTTTTTTGGGTGATGCCTTGGGATGAACGCAATTAGATTTTGTATTTTAGGTGTTTTAGGTGATTCCCCTTTTGCTTACTCTTGCTTTTTGTATCATCGAATTAGTTACTAAGAGTGCTACATTAATCATGTTAATATAGTACACTATTTTTTTTAAGTATTATCCTTATGTTTTTCATTTTGACTGTTAGAAAGAGAGAAAATATTTTTTTGTTGTTGTCACCACAGCAGTATCTTTCTACTTAACATGGATGGATTTGTCATAGTTTTTAAATGCATCAAGTTTTTTTTTTCACGTTTCTAAGAGTAGAGGAGTTGGATGCAATCCTTTGGAAAGCAGTGCTTGTGACTTGTGAGAGTAATTGCCAATATAAAACTTTGTTTATTGTTTTGTTAACTTTAATCTTATTTTCCCTACATGTTTTAATACTATGGAATTTGCCAAATAATGAATTAATAATTGTCCTTTGTTTGTCCTTGATTAATGACGTTTGTTCGTCCTTGATTAATATCTTGTTATTTCCTTTGTCATATGTTGAGCCTTGAGTTCATGTTCTTTGTTCATGGGATATTAATTATTTGCTGACCGAGAGGTTATATATTTTTTTTTTCATTTTTCTTCTATTATGTTAAAACAGATATCTCTTCTAGTATGCACAAGTCCTACTGATATTAATGTTGAGGAAACCTTTAACACTTTGAAGTATGCCAATTATGCATGCAATATCCAAAGTAAGCCTGTTGTAAATATATGCATAAGTTTTATATTCCCTTGGCAAAATGCAGGTAATTGGTTGCCTTTTATGATAAACATTAATGCTTATTTTTTGTTTATTCTTCCATAGGTCAATGGAAATCCTATGCCCAATAAGATGCTAAAAATGTAACACCACATATGCTAAGGTGTTCGTTGGAAGGTTGACTTGGGAGACTCGGAAAGAGACCATGAAGAAGTACTTTGAATTGTTTGGTGAGAAGTTGTTATCATCACTGACAAAGGCACTGGAAGATCAAATGACTATGGATTTGTATGCTTCTTTTCTCTCTATACATGTCTTTCATTTGAATCCTTATCATATATTCTATTCTTGAAATCTTATTACCACTAGATCTCAAATCCAGATGAATGAAGTTTATGATAAGACATGGTTTCTTTCACTAGGAAAACTAGCTTATAATAATGCTTTGTTAATTTCTTCTTTCTTTTCATTCTCTTCCATTTTTCTATTGATGGTGAATTCATGTTTATTTCCATTTTAGGTTACTTTTCGCAAACCAAAAGTTGCCATGGTGACTTAGGTTCTCACTTCTAATAGGTGTTGAAAATTCTATCAAGTTGTTTTCGCCATCTGACACTGCTATTCTACTTTAGTGCCAGTTAGATTAAGGAAAGGGATTCTTTTTTTTGTTGTTATGAAACTACATTTTGGGTACTACTCAGAGTTTAGAAATGAAGAAACTATGCATTTTTTAAAATAATTTTCTTTTACTGGGGTTTTGAATTGCAGACATTTGATGCAATTTTTGACTTCTTTTTGTAGGCTTGAGGTGTCAAATTTGCTATTGAATCTCTAGGTTACTCTTTGGGGTTCTCTTTTCCTCTTTGACATTATGTGTGACATGTTTTTTTAGGTAGTTGAACTTGTAAAAAATAAAAATAAAAATCTTGATTTCCTTTTTCTGAAGTGATGGCATCAGCGGGTGTAGCACCTACTTTTGGATTAACAGATTTAAATGCAAGTTCAGTTGGTGTTGAAAGGTTGCCCAATGAGATGAATGACATGGAAATTTGGGGTGACAAAGTAAAGACAAGTTTTCTACATTTTTTTTCCTATGCCTGCATTTGTTTTGAAGAAGCACCTGGTTAAATATGCAGTCCATTTTTGTCAAAACTTGTTGAATAAAATGCAGGAAATGGAAGCCGCCGTGGTAGAGGAAATGGGACCGAAACAGGACATATAATTGTCACTACCATTGGTGGTAAAAATGGCCTGACCATGCAGGTCTGTGTTTGATTTCTGGCATTCTTTCCTAAATATGCAACTACATGAATTAGTTTCTTAAGTATATTTATATCAAATGCATGCTTCTTTGCTATTGCATCTCATGTTCTCTTTCACAGATTGTGTTTATTGCATTTTTATCTCTTAACAATAATGGTGAAAAGGTTAATTATCTCTTATGTTGTCATGTCTTTTTTCCTTATTTTTTTAAATATTCCCGTTACTTATGACATTATTATGTCTTTTGGTTGCTTTTAAAATATTTTATTCTTTGACTTGGAAATTCTAATCACCAATAGGTGCTATGTTTTCTGGATATACTATGATAAGTTAGCATAGATGGATTGTTTTACCATAGTGAAATTATTGTACTTATATTTTACGATTTTTTTGTCATTTTAGACATGAATTCTGAGTTTAATAAATTAAACATTGATGGCCAATTAATGAATTTGATTGCCAAACGTGTATTTTTGGGTCCTTTATTCACAATGTCTATTTATACAAGTTTGCACATCCTTTATTTTTTTTACTTTATATGTATTTTTTTTAATATTATTACTTTTAGAACTTTATTTTTTTTTTTGTAGTGATGTTGCAGTTTTGTGGTGTAAATTCTTTATTGCTACTCAAGCAGGGGTTTCTTGGGTGGGAAGTGTGAAAATTGAAAATCTGTTGTTATAACTTTGTCTTTTGGTATGATTTTTGTACTTATGGCTATTAAAAATCTTATTTTACATATTAACAATCATGCTTTTTCAATTTTTATTTGATAATTGACTTACTTTTATAGATTATACAAGACGATCGATGATTAAGGTAGGAAAAGCAGTACATACCATGAGGTATATATGTGGAGGGAAAAAGAGTTTTGCATATATATCTTGTGTTGGTACAAATATGTTAAGAAGCTATGCTATTGGGCAGGAGTTTAATTTCTTCAAATAAACATATGTATACTTAATTTGTCATTAAAATTATACCGAAGTTTTTTTCTTGGGAAAATTATTTGTTATTCTTAACATAGATAAGTTGCTTTAGTTTGTTATTATTTTTTTTAGGATTATAGATTAAAAAAATTGAAAAGCTTATGAAACATTTGTTTTATAATATTTTTTTATTTAAATAGCCTAACGTTGATATCTCTACATCAAAACATATTATTATGTATATAGGACTGAAAATTTTGCAAAATAACAATGAAGAATGTTATTGAATAAGGTAAATCAATTCTTGAATTAATGTTATTTATTGGTTACTTTTCAGTTTATTTTCAACATTCCAAATATATTTTTCTAATTCATATTTACTTTCTGCACTTGCAGTGTGATTGATTTTGTCATATTTATCAATTTATAAACATATATTTCAATCTTTTAATATTATCGAATCTTCATTCTTGTATCCACTAAGTTATTTAATATTATATTTTATATGCATATTTAAAATAACCTTCTTTTAATCACATCCTTTTATGCTTCGGGTAAGATTATCAACTTCTCTTTATTTTTTTAATAGGTATTTTTTTAATGATTAAGTCCTCATTCCTGTCTTTAAACATGTAAATGCAAGTTGTTCCATTGCTATTGATTAAGTTTTCACCCTTCTATAGACGCTAAATGTGGTATTCATTTTTTTTTATCTGAAGATGCAACAAACTTAATTGTATTATTTGAAGTGTAGTGTTGAAATCATTTAGTTTAGTATCTGGATTGATTATGTGGCACTATTTGTATTTGTCTTTATTTGTTCTTTGTATATATATATTTTTGAAAGTCTCAGATGGCTTTGATTTCTGATAATGCAAAATGTCATGGATTTAAATGCAAATTCTATTTATCTAAATTTGATAGAGATTATATTTATGTCTTACTATCTTCTATGTGAATTGGGTGTATTGTTTTTTGTAACTCTAATATTTATCTTTTTTGCTTAACTGATTTGGGCCCTTTTTTTCAATTGAATTATTTTAACTCTTAGTTGTTTAATAGAAATAAATATAATTATACATAATCAAGTTAAATGAACATTTTAATAGAATTTATTAGTGAAAACAATAATAGTAAAAGTACTTTGATATTAAATCTTTGCCATTCATACTAATATACTTTTAATAGTTTATAGTCTCCTTAATTACTTTATGTTAAGAACAATTACATATGTTGTGATATATGGCCATAACACCGATCAACCTGGAGGTTTTGTATTCATCACCTATGATTCTAACAAAGTATTTGAGAAAAGTACAATACAAGTTGAGTCCAATTAAGTGGATAAAGTTATTATCTAAGTAGAGTTAGTAGCTTTCCTAATGGTTGGCTCATATGCAGGGACGAATCTACATGTAACAAAGTGGGGGCACATGCCCCTACCCAAGTTTGAAACTTTTCTATAATCCATGATAGATATATATCTTTTTAACCAAGGATGGACCTACGTATACAAGAATAGGAATACTTGACTCCACTCACTTTTAGAATTTTTCTATTACTCATGATATCTATTTATCATTTCTACTTTCTTCATATTTTTAACTTTACCCCCATATGATGAGTAAATTTGTAATAATAGAAGTTAAAATCCATCTATTTTTTCTCAAATTTCATCTCACATGGTTAACAGTTAAGATCATTCATATATATAGAGAAAAAAATATTTGATAATATTGATAATGGAAATATCATTGTATAAAGAAAACATTTCTAAATTAATATTTCATTATTTTGTGCTAATATATTTTTTCGAATTCATTTGAATTTTTTTTTACGTTTATGTATTGTTTTTGCCCCCACCGCCTAAAATTTCTGAATCTGTCACTGCAGTCATATGTTTTCTGAATAATTGATATGGGTACTTTGTGATTGTAAAATCAATCACGATACAACATTGCATCATTTAAAAATCTTGGTGATTAATGAATGTGAAGAAAACTTTTAAGAAAAATCAAATTAAAATGAAGCATATGAAGAATACTTGATGAGTAAACTAAAAAATCTTTATAGCATTAGCAACGTAGCACTTAAAGGGAAATGAATTAATTAAATAAACATTAAATTTACATATATATTCAAATATGGTTAATTTTGTATATTATTTCAATTGTTAGATTTATGTTTAAAACTAAGAAGTAATATAGTCCAGTTCCAAATTCTAATAATTAATAATTAGAGAAAACTTCAAAGAACCCAATTGTACTATACGTCATGTGCATTTTAGTCCTGTTATTTTAAAAATGTGCAAAAAAGACCTGTTACTTTGCGTTTTGTGCAAAGAAGTACAAAATGGTAATGGACGTTACATTTTGGACGGAAACGCGCACGTGCAACGCATGTGCACGTCTGAAATTCGTTCCCCCAAACGCAGTCTTCTTCTTCCTCGGACCACAACCAGAATTGTGCAGTTCTTCCTCGGACTACAAGCCCAGACTCGTTCAGTCACCGTCCAGCTACCCAAACCTCGAACCCCATCACTGCCGCTCTTCCTTCACCACGCAGATTTTCCTTCATCACACTCCAAAACAAAACCCTCAAAAACCTAGATCCACCTCGCGCAAACCACCACTGTGAGCCATCGCATTCCATCGTTCCAAGCCACCGTTCCAGATCCGCAACCCACGAGCTCCATCGCGTCGCCTAGATCTGCCATTGAGCTCGATCGCATTGCCTAGATCTGCCATCGAGCTTCGTCGCGTAGCTTAGATTTTCCATCCCGCGATGCATCTATTTCTGAACCAAACGCAATCGCTTGAGCCTCAACCATGGTGATGCGCGGATCTGGCTTGGGTGGCTAAGCGACAGTGATTTCAGGTGATTGTGAAGAAGAAGAGGAAGAAGAAGAAGAAAATGACGATTCTAAGGTTTGGGTTGGAGGTAGAAGAAGACCGCGTTTGGTGGAAGGAATTTCAGACGTGCAAGTGCGTTGCACGTGGGCGTTTCCGTTCAAAATATAACGTCCGTTATCATTTTCTACTTCTTTGCACAAAACGCAAAGTAACAGGTCTTTTTTTGCACATTTTTGAAGTAATAGGACCAAAGTGCACATGACGTATAGTATAAGAGATTTTTCTGAAGTTTTTCCTAATAATTATTGTAATTATTCATATTCATGTTTTGCAATTCAAAAAATCATTAATTACTTATATATTTAGTGTTTTTTAAAAATAACTTTTTAAATAAAAATTCTACTTATTACCCCATGCGTTGCACAGGTTTAAAATACTAGTGTAAGATAATACACATTATTAATTATGATAAATTATAATAATTAATTATTTAATAATACAATTTATCTAATACACAAATTTAAGTGTTTCACACTTATGCAAAGATTTCCCCAAAATGTAAGAAAGCGACAAGCAACAATTTCGTATTAGACTTTACCAAGGAAAGAATAAAGATAAGAACAAATTTGTCTAGATCTTTTTGTAACATCTTATTTTTCATAAAATATTTTTATAAGAAATAAAATTTTAATTTCTTGAACTAAAATATTTTATTTAGTTTTATTTTACAATAATTGATACTAATCAAAGGAAATTAGATAAAGTTTATAATATTTAATAGTTTATGAAATTAGAAATAAAAATTTATTGAAATAAAATTTAAGCATTTGATCTTAGTAATAAAGATTAGAAGTATTTTTTTGATATATTTAAAAATATATTTGTAAAAAATATTTATGAATTAATTATTATTTTAATATAAAAATCTAAAAATAATCATTACTAAATATAAAAAGTCTAAATGTAATCATTATTTTATTTTATAAAAAATATATAGGTTCAATGTGGTGCAACGTGCACCACACATAACCAATTGCAAATGGTTATAAATTAGAGGAGGGATGTACATAGAAAGAAACAAGAAACGAGAGAATGAAAGTGAAATAGTGAAAGTGTGAAATTGAGAGAGTGAGAAAGTAAGAAATCGAGAGAGTGAAAATGTGTGTGTTCTGGACCGTGATCCGGGATCCCATCTAATAAGATCAACTTGGTACACGTGTCACCGGACTCTGCCATCAATACCCGGTCAAAGCCTTAGACAGTGGAATACGACATCAAATCATAACAGATCACTAGATCCGCGCAGATATTCATAACTGTCAATCATGATTTTGCATTATAGGGATAATCACCATAACTGCCTCTAACAGTAGATAATCATTATATCTACATTCATATATACATTCCTACATTATAGAGATGCTCTCCAATGACAAAAGGAAGACAATCCTTAATAGGATACCAATCATAAATACATGCATTTAATATTGATCTTATTACGATTTCAGTAACGTTCTATACATACCAGACTAAGTCAACCTTAACAGGTATCTGATATCTAATTGCATAAACCCTACTTATACATTGCTTGACTTGAGCGTTGGAGTCCCTTTGCAAGTATCCACCCATTGGTTTAACACACTTGACAGCAACTGTTCAAGGAGGAAACCATCGCACACGTGCCTATCTCAAGTACCCTCTGAATCCACTTTAAAACATTGGCGCCATTTGTGGGAACTAAATTAGGAGTCGCCACCAATTTTATTTAATTTAGAAAAAATTGGAAAACCCTTTTAGAAAATAGTCTTTGGAACCAGATTGGATTCGGGAGTCGGTTATGCATAGGGAAGGGTGGAGACTTAACCCCACAGCACCCCTAAAACATCCGTCCTAAAACGGTTACCCTAAATTAGTTATGCAAAACTTAATAATCTCATAATATGTTTGTTTTACCCTTTTTATTTAAAAAAAAACTAAAAAATAAATAATTTGTGAAAGTTTACAATTTGGCTTGACAGAATAAAAATTCTACTCCTACGTACCCTCAGGTACAATGAGGAACTCAAAGTCACGTAGTTCTTTAAAAAAAATAAGTGTGGGTTGGTTGATTTTATTTAAAGAAAAGATTTAATTTTTATTTTTTATAAAAGATTTGAATTAACAGGTCGTCGCGACTGTTAATCAAATTAAATTTTGAATTTTTTATTTTATAAAAAATTTGAATTCACAAGTCGTCGCGACTGTTAATCAAATTAAAGTTTGAATGAGTGAAGCTTGCGTCACGCCAGACGTCACCCACGTGATTGTTAAATTTATTATTAAAAGGAGATTTTTTTATATATCTAAAATTATGAAAAAATAAAAAAATAATAAAAATGAATTTTTGAGTCTTTATTAAATAGTGATTTATTTATTTGTTTACTTTAAATAATTGGAATCATTAGGTTGTCATAACTCAGATGATCCAAAAAAAATAATTATGAGATTAACAAGCTGTCACAACTCGGTTAATCTCACTTATTTATTTATTTTATTTTTAAAAATTATTTCAATTATTTTATTTCCTTCACTTTTACCCTTTTATTTTATTTTTTTTATTTCTTTTTTTATCTCTTTAGTTTTTTATATTTTTTTATTATTATTCAACCCATTCAGCCCAATTGGCCTATTTTGAAAAAAAAAAAAAACTTACCAAAATTTAAAACAAATAAAAGAAAAAAAAAAGAAAACACTTACGAAAAAACAAAAGTGAAACAGGGGGGAGGGGGTTATTTGGTTTCTTCTTCTTCTGCTTGCAGAACCAGGAGCGCACGACTGGGCGGTGCGACCGGACCGGGAGCAGCTCGGCGTCGCACCAGAGCGGGATGGAGGCGCGGCGGAACGGCCGGATCTGGGCGGTGCCGTCGATTGGGACAGCGGCGCGACGATTGGCGCGGCTGGGAGCGCGACCGACGGACGGCTGGGAGCGCGTCTTCTGGTCCGCGAACGGCGGCGCGATGGTGCGGCTTCTGGTTCGTCGCGATTCGGTGGAGACGGCACGGTGGACGATGGTGTAGATCGGACGGTACGACGCGGTCCTGCGGGTGGAGTGCGACGGCGCTGCGGGTGCAGATCGGTGCAGGCGTGGAGTTCGGCGGGAGCGGCGTCGAGGGTCGGTGGGCTCCGGTTTCGGCGATGGTTTGGCCGGTCTTGGGTGTTGGTCCAGTGACTGGTTCGTATGGCTGTCTTCACGGTGTTGGTTGTGCAGCGGGACTGGTTGTGTATTGAAAATGGAGGGGCTGTTTTGATGGAAGCCAAAAATAGTGGTGTGGGTGCTTGGTTGGAAATAAAGATGAAGGTGAAGTTTGATGGTTATGGTTTGGGTCTTGGTAGAGGGTTGAATGTTGAGTGTTGATGGTGAATTTGGGAAGTAGAAGATGATGAAGATATGGTTGCTGTTGCTTGGGTAAATAAAAACGTGAATAATGGTGTTTTGGCAAAAATGTGTATATGTGAGAGTGAGTTGCTAAAGGTTCCCGAGTCTGCCCAAAGTGTGTGGGGTTATGGGTTAATATAGGAAGGGATTAGGGTGAGGAGTTTTAGTTTGAGTGTGATTAGGATCGGCTTGAGATGATGAGTTAAGATCTGTTTAGGATAAGTATTGGTATTGATCTAGGATAGGTGATGATTTGATTAGGATAAGTTTTTGAGAGTTTGAGTTGGTTTAGGATATAGGTTGAATATTTTTATTTTTGATTTTATTATTATTTTTATTTTATTTTATTTACAAAATGTCCCTAGGACAAAATTCGGTGTTTCTGATTGCCCTCTTTACTTGTTTCTTATTAGATAAAGAGAATAACCGCAGCTTTTCATTTTATCGTAGTGAGGAACGAGTAAAGAAATAAACCCAAATTTTGTTCGGGAGAAGCAGAAGACAATGCAAGGAGCGATGCGCTCAAACTCTTAAAAATGTAAGGAGCCGATGCGCTCATGAATTAAAATGCAAAGAGCCGATGCGCTCAAAACTTAAAATGCGAGTGCGACGAGCCGATGCGCTCGAAACTTAAACATGCAATGAGCCGATACGCTCAAACTGAAAATGCAAGTACAATGAGCCGATGCGCTCAAAACTTAAACATGCAATGCAACGAACTGATGCGCTCAAAACTTAAACATGCAAATGCAATGAGCTGATGCGCTCAAAACTTAAACATGCAATGAGCCGATGCGCTCAAACTTAAAATGCAATGAGCCGATGCGCTCAAACTTAAAATGCAAGTACAATGAGCCGATGCGCTCAAAACTTAGACATGCAATGCAACGAGCCGATGCGCTCAAAACTTAAAATGGAAATGCAACGAGCCGATGTGCTCAAAACTAAAAATGCAAGTGCGATGAGCCGATGCGCTCAAAACTTAAACATGCAATGAGCCGATGCGCTCAAACTTAAAATGGAAATGCAATGAGCCGATGCGCTCAAAACCTAGACATGCAATGCAACGAGCCGATGCGCTCAAAACTTAAAGTGTAAATGCAACGAGCCGATGCGCTCAAAATTGAACATTTAGACCAGTCAAATGGTTTCTTAAAATTTTTCTTCTCTCTCTCTCTCTTTTTTTCTCTCTTTTTCTCTTTTCTTTTAATCATTCGAACCAGCGGCGACTTTGGAAAGCTTTGACCAATCAAACCCTTCGTTCACACGTTGTTCTTCCTCAGGCCCTTTGGTTAGTTTGGAATCCTCCCAACTTACTCTTTTCTTTCTTTGCTTCTTCCTTTTTCAAAACTTAATTCGACCCTTCCTTTTCCTCTTATCAACAAAGGCTTACGCGAGAAGTATTGAAACCACTTCCAACAAATGTCATATTGCAATCTGCACTTTTGGACTACCAAGATCTTTTAATCGACTCAATCATTGAAGCATTACTGTAGAATTGTCAAAATCAAACTGTTGGCCTTAAATTTATGTTATTTGAGACATAACCCAATAAGTTAAGCATGCATTCATGAATGGATAGAAATTCGTTGAATGAACAAACTTCCTTTTATTTTTCTGATGATCAAGTAAGACACGCACATAGGAAAGAAAATTACAAGGGAAAGAAAATTTGCCCCAGTATTGGTTCCTTGTTCCTCGTTCAATTGATTCCCTGCAATCGTTTGATAATTCAACTATTGTCTCTGTTGCTACTTTCTTCAGCACATCTTTCCCTTAATCTTCCAGCAATTTTGCCCCGGTTTAGCCAATTGAATGCAGAACAAAAATTGCCCCAGTTTGGAGTATCAACCATTCTGTCTTTGAGATTTCGCCCATTTGTTTGCCCTAACTTTTGCTTAGGTCGCCCTTTCGGGTTTTCGACCTAACGGACTTCTTCTTCCTTTTTTTTTTATTGCTCTAACTTTTGCTTAGGCCGCCCTTTCGGGTTTTCAACCTAACGAGTCATTCTTTTTTTTTTTTTTTAGGCATAAAATCTCTTAACAAGCATCGGTGTTTATGGGTCTTGGCAATTCTTCTCCGTCCATGTTCGCAAAATTAATGCCCCTCACGAAAATGCGTGCTTGACTATGTAAGGGCCTTCATAACTCGGAGCCCACTTTCCTCCGGCATCCTCTTGATTAGGGAGAATTTTCTTCAAAACCAAATCTCCGGATAAAACTCTCTAGGACGAACTTTCTTGTTAAAGGCTCGGCCATTCTACTTTGATACAATTGTCCATGACAGATAGTGCTAGTCTTTTTCTTCTATCATATTCAACTCCGCTTTCATACTGAGAGTTTTTACCCATTCGGATTCCTCTAACTCTACCTCCATCAAAACCCTCAAAGCAGAATCTCAATTTCTATGGGAGAGACGACTTCCATTCCATACACCGAGAGAAAGGTGTCGCCCCAAGACTTGATCGTATATTGGTACGATATGCATGCAAAGCATAGGGTAACATCTCATGCAGTCCTTATAGTTCACAACCATCTTGGCTACAATTTTCTTGACATTCTTATTTGCAGCCTCAACTGCACCATTCATCTGGGGTCTATAGGGAGCGGAATTATGGTGCTTGATTTTGAACTTTTCACAAAACTTCTGTATTTCACCACCATTGAGATTTGCAGCATTATCTGTGATTATCCTCTCTGGAATTCCATATCTGCACACGATGTCCCTCTTGAGGAATTTCGAAAATACCTTTTGAGTGATTGTGGCATATGAGGACGCTTCTACCCATTTGGTGAAGTAGTCAATTGCTACCAAAATGAAGCGATGACCGTTGGAAGCTTTGGGGTTAATTGGTCCAATGACATCTATTCCCCACATCGAGAAAGGCCATGGAGATACCATATTGTACAGGGGGAATGGAGGTGTGTTGACCCAATCTGCATATATCTGGCATTTATGACACTTTCGAACATATTCTATGCAGTCTGTTTCCATGGTAAACCAATAATAGCCATTCCTTAGGATTTTTCGTGCCATGATATGACCATTAGCATGAGTCCCACAGATTCCTTCATGGACTTCAGTCATGATTAAATGAGCTTCACAAGCATCCACACATCTAAGCAATGTACCATCATGACTTCTCTTGTATAAAACCTCCCCGTTCAAGAAAAAGGCCATTGCTAATCGGCGGATAGTCTTCTTATTCACCTCATTTGCCCCAGTTGGGTATTCTCTATGCTGGATGTACTGCTTGATATCATGATACCAAGGTTTACCATCTGGCTCGCTTTCCACATTGGCACAATATGCGGGCTCACTATGTATCTTTACTTGGATGGGTTGGACCTTATTGTGGATATCCAACTTGGTCATCACGGCCAGAGTGGCCAAGGCATCCGCAAACTGATTCATGTCTCGAGTTAGATGGGAGAAGGTCACCTTTTCAAATTTCTCGGTCAACTTGGTCAAATACTTTTGATAAGGCACTAACTTCGGGTCTTTAGTTTGCCATTCACCGTTCACTTGATAAATGATAAGTGCCGAATCTCCGAATACTTTCAACTGCTTGATCCCCAAATCAATTGCTACTTGTAAGCCACTAGCACAAGCCTCGTATTCTGCAACATTATTTGTGCATTCGAAATCCAACTTGATAGCGACTGGGTATTGTTTTCCGACTGGCGAAACAACAACGACTCCTATGCCACTACCATACATATTGACTGCCCCATCAAAATACATCTTCCACACAGACTCTTCTCCTTCTTCTTCTCCTTCTGCCATCAATATTTCTCCATCCGGGAACTCAGACATTATTAGTTGTCCACTCTCAAGCGGGTTTTCAGCTAAATGGTCCGCGATTGCACTCCCTTTGATGGATTTTCGAGTCATGTACTTGATATCAAACTCTGATAATATCACTTGCCATTTTGAGACTCTTAATGAGACATGAGGGCTTTCAAATATGTACTTCAGCGGGTCCATTCGGGAGATCAGCCAGGTAGTATAATAGAGCATATACTGTCTTAGCCGTTTTGAGGTCCATACTAGGACACAACATGTTTTCTCCATTGCTATGTATCGGGTTTCACAGTCATTAAATTTCTTGCTCAGGTAATAAATTGCTTGCTCCTTCTTTCCGGATTCATCATGCTTCCCCAGCATTGCCCCCATTGCAGTTGGCAATACGGTTAGGTACAATATCAGAGGACGACCCACCGTAGGGGGTACCAACACTGGAGGATTCATTAAATAAGCCTTTATCTTGTCAAAAGCTCCTTGACATTCTTCATCCCAGCTTCCCGGTTGGTGCTTTTTTAATAACTTAAATATGGGCTCGCATGTGCTGGTGAGGTTAGCGATGAATCTAGCAATGTAATTGAGTCTCCCGAGAAAACTTCTCACTTCACGCTCAGTCTTAGGAGGAGGCATTTCTGTATTGCTTTTGCCTTATCCAGGGTCCACTTTTATTCCTTCTCTACTAACGATGAACCCAAGTAATTTTCCAGTAGATGCTCCAAAGACGCATTTAGAAGGATTGAGTCTCAACTTATACTTTCTGAGCCTTTCAAACAACCTCCGCAAGACCTCTACATGACTTTCCCCTTCTTTAGATTTGGCCACCATATCGTCCACGTAAACTTTAATTTCTTTGTGCATCATATCATGAAATAATGCAACCATAGCACGTTGATATGTAGCCCCAGCATTTTTCAACCCGAAGGACATTACTGTGTAACAAAAAGTTCTCCATGGGGTAATAAAGGTCGTTTTTTCCTTGTCATCGGCATCCATGGGAATCTGGTTGTACCCTGAATAACCATCCATGAACGAGAACCTATGATTTCCTGCGGTATTGTCAACAAGAACGTCAATATGAGGAAGCGGGAAATCATCTTTCGGGCTTGCCTTATTTAGATCCCTATAATCCACGCACATCCTAACCTTTCCATACTTCTTGGGCACTGGCACAATATTTGCTACCCATTCTGGGTGTCTCGACACCTCTATGAATCCGGCTTCTAATTGCTTAGTCATTTCCTCTTTGATCTTTAGTGACATGTCAGGATACATCCTTTTCAACTTTTGCCTTTTGCTTTTGCTTCTGGATACAATGGGATTTTATGTGACGCTATCTCAGGGTCTAAACCAGGCATATCTCTGTAGGACCATGCAAACACGTCCAGGTATTCCTTGAGTAGCGCCATCATTTCCACACGCTCAGGATTGTCTACTATTTTTAATTCCTTCTTGTCTTCTTCGGTTCCCATGTTAATCACTTCAACTACTTCATTACCCATATCAAATTTTCTTTCTGAGTACTCCAATATTTTTTCAAATTTTTCAACTATCTTATCTTCTTCATCAGATCCAAGGTTTTCTTCATCAAACGTCGCAGGAGAATCAATCGACAAATTTTCAAGGTACCTTTCATGAGGCGAACCTTCTACAAGATTTGGATCCCTGTAAAGTAATTTGTTGGAGTTGGAAAGGCAAGAAGAATAGGAATAATAACGCGAAAGCGAGAGATTTTTTTTTTTTTTAACGGAACGTAAAAAGAAAAGAAAGATAAGCCAAAAGTATAAGCGAGAGGAATGCTGAATAAAGATGCAACTTTATTTAGTTAATGTCTCAAATAACATAAATATAAGATCAAAACATAGCTAGACTCAAATATCTGCCTGTTACAGTATGACTTGACAATTACTTGGAGGCAATAACGTCAATCACTGGTTCAGACTGCCAGTTCTTCAGTGGTTCCTCATTGGCAAAAGGATGGATTGCTTCTGGGCCTTCTTCATGCAGTGCACTAATAGTGAGATGGTGTTGGGAACGAAGTACTTCTTCAGGCATGATTATCTCGGCTGGTGCCGGAAACGTTTCCCTCAAATGAGGAATGTGCTTCATTTGGCCCCTTTCACTCCTTTTTCCCAGAATCATATTCTCCATTCTCTCCTCTAGAGATGCTTCGTACCCCAACCCGAACTTGTCTAGCTTTTCTGGAAATGAGACTGGTGTCCTTGCACCTTGCAGCTGTAAGCCCAAGCCTTTTCCTTTTTGGTACCCGTTGTTAGCCATGATTCGAGCCACCACATGATTCACACTTTGTGCCGGGGATTCATTCCTACTGAGTCCAGTCTCAATTACTTCAAAACTGTGCCATAAATTCTCCTCGTCTTTCTCTGCACTTTCCACATACGGCACCGAAACTGGTTTTGTCAACATGATTTCTTCTTCTCCGTGTATGGTGATGACCGACCCTTTTTCAATGTATTTGATACTCTGGTGGAGTGTAGAAGGAACAGCACCAGCAGCGTGGATCCATGGTCTCCCCAGGAGCATAGTATAACCAGACTCAATGTCCATAACTTGGAACAATACCCGAAAATTACTCGGACCGATCTCTAATGGCAATGTTATCTCTCCCAAAATGCCTCTCCTATTTCCGTCAAAGGCTCGCACCACCATTTCTCGAGGAGACAGTTCTTCCTCACTTATTGACAATGAGGTTAGAGTAGACCTTGGTAGGATATTCAGTCTGCGAGACCCCCATCGATTAAAACCTTTGCGACTACGTACCCTTTACATTTAAGGGTTATGTGTAAAGCCCGTGGGTTTCTCTCTCACCGAGAGGTGATCTCTTCATCCATAAATACAATCATGTTGACGCGCTTCATCGGATCTACCATGCTGACAACATTCTCAGGGGTGACATCAGGTTTGACATAGGCCTCACTTAGTACTCTTAGCAACGTTTTCCGATGCAACTCAGATGTCAAGACGAGTGACAGAAGAGATATCCTTCTTTGGAGTTTTCTTCAACTGTTCCATTACATCGTATTCACTTTGTTTCATGATTTTCAGAAATTCTTCCTCTTCTTCTTTCCCTCTTTCCTCTTCTTTTGAACTTCCTCTTTCCTCTTCTCTGTTTCTACTGGGCCATAGCATCGCCCACTCCTTGTGATTATATTTGTCACAGACTCTTCATCCTGGTGGATTTCAGTCACTCGAGCCTTTGACGCCTCTTCCTCGGCTCCCTTCATCTCTACTTTTGTTTCATAATTCCACGGCACTGAGTGAGTGTTATCATAAGTAAATGGTGTTGGCTTCTTGACTGTCACCACTACTTTACCTGGTGTCAGGGCTTGGTTGAGAGGTGGCACCTTGAGTACAAAACGTTCAATCACATTAACCTCTTCAAAGGAAGCTACCCCTTGCCTGGCTTGTATTACTCCCAAAGTGAGTAGACCTTGGACTCGAACTTTAAAGTCCCAGCAATTTTCAATATCGTGTCCTATTCCCTCACAATGGTAAGCACAACTTGACTCTTCATCATACCTCTCTTCTTCTTTTATTGACGAAGCTGGTGCGGTGATAATATAACCTGCTTTCTTCAATCCCTCAAATATTTGAGTCATCGGCGTACGCAGACTCATGACCCTTCTTATCGGTGGTCCTTCAATCCCCACAGCATTTGCCTCATTCCTCCCACCATGGTTAGGGATTGGGTTGTCAACAATGCGACCGTAACACTTTGCTTCAAACCCTTGTTAATCTTTTTTTTTTTCAACCAACACTTTGCATATTGCACATCAATTTGCACAACCCCCTCACTTGTACTATACATTGCCTATAAACAAAAGAGCTCCTCCAATGAAAATGAACCAATATTCTCCTATTCCCTAAGGTAAGGTAAAATCATGGTTTTTCACATAAAGCATATAATGAGCTAAGACAAAGAATAGGCAATAGGCTCAATGGGTTAATCAAAGAAAAATGATGCAAGGTTGGCTATTTGGCCAAAGTAGTTAATTAAGAAAGAAGGCCTCAATCATGTTCATGCATGCAAGTGAAAATGTAGCCTCAAAAAGAATCAAAGCAAGTTCTAGAGTGATCAAATGACATGAGTGAAAATCACACAAGAAAGGAAAGAATGACATAAATGCTGAATTCATCCATCAATAGGCTCAAAATCTCACAAGGTATGCATCTATCAATCTCAATCCATCATTTAAACATCCAAAACCAAGCATGTCAAATTCAAGACGAAAGAAGAAATTTGGAAATCATAACCCTGAATTTCACTTGCTTCAAACTCATAGACTTCACAAATCTCAAACTATCATTGGAAATCAAATGAAAACAGAACAAAAACAGAAAACAAAAATTTAAACAGAAAATAGAATGTAAACTCCTCTCCCATACTTAAATTCTACATTGTCCTCAATGTATAGCTCAAAAGCAAATAATCATCAATTAATCCAGACAAGTAAAATAAAAGAAAAGAGAAGAAACATCCTTATCAAATGAAGGGGCCTCCACTGGGTCCCATTGCTTAAAATGCAATGACCAACTTATGCTTGAAGTAGCATGAGAGCTTCCAGGGGTCCCAAGCTTTCTTATGCCCCTTGAAAATTTGTAGGGGTCTCTCCTCCTGTTCAGCAAGGAGGTTCTTGGTCACGAACACAGAAAGTTGTTTATCACTCACTGAGTATGCATACTTCCAATGTTCGAATAACGACTTCAGCTCTATCTCCCTTTGTGTCTTAAATTCTGTAAGTGTGTCATGAACATTATTGATAGATCCTTCAATATTATTATTAGCTGCTGCATGAACAGGATCATCAACTCTCAAGTATGCAGAAATCTCAGCACAAATAGCACAAGTCATAACACCATCACAATCAGTACATGAGTGGCAATGAATATAAGTATTGAAACCAATAAAATCAAGAAATTCATCACACAACTCATCATACCTTTCTTTCACTACAATAGGAAGGGGTTCAAGAATACTTACCTTGGGGGCTTTAAAGTTTTGCCCCTCCTCATTTACCTCTTTAGTCTCTTTGTCTTTCTCTTTAGTGGCTTGTGAGGGAGAGGTAGGTTCATCTAATAACTTCCCACTTCGTGATGTGATATCACTAGCATTTTCCTCGATTCACTTAGGTAGTGAGAGAAGTTCTTCAGAAAATAAGCTTTGCACCTTGCTTAATTCTGTGGTTAACTGGCCTATTAGATCTTGCAGGTTGTTAACTGAGGCCTTTGTTTCTTCTTGAAATTGAATGTTGTTAGTGGCCATTTGCCTCAGTAGCTCCTCCATTGAAGGTTCAGGTTGCCTTGGTGCTAGAGCTTGCTGTGGTCTTGGGGGGAAAGGTGCTTGCCTCTGCTGAAATCCTAGATGTCCATAAGCTGGAGGTTGATTTTGGGATTGTATTCCATAGCTCAAGTTAGGATGATCCCACCACCTCGGATTATATGTGTTGGAGTAGGAGTAGGAGTAGGAGTTATAGTTGTTGGAAGGTTCATAATATCCTCCTACTTCCTTTTCCTCTGCATTTGTGTCCACTAGGAAAGTGGGACACATATCAGTAATATGTCCGGGTGATAAGCAAATCCCACAAGCATGTATTGGTGCTTTCCCCATATCCATTAATCGCATCACCAATGATTGAAGGACATTAGCACCTACAAGACACTTAGAAACAATAAGTCAAAAATTAAAAATAAAACAAAAACAGAGTAAAAAATAGGAAACAAATTAATAGCGCAATTGGATAATTAGTTCCCCGGCAACGGCGCCAAAATTTGGTGTGGTGTGGAATATGATTAAATTTAGAATGAAAATCAGTTGCCAAGTTCCACCAAAAATAAAAACCTTGCAACCAGTTATAGTTAGCAAGGGTCGATCCACAGAGAACTAATTCAATTAACACTATAAATTGATTCCTAATTTAAACTCTCAAAAATAATAAACAATAAAGAGGGGGTTTTGTTTGTTAAATCTAAAATCAGAAATTAAATTCAAAACAAAAAACAGTAAATATGATTTGGAAAATCAATTAAAAGACAATGGTTAAGAGATGGAATCCACCACTAGATTTATATGATTATGCTAACCCACATATCTTTTATACCAATGTGATCAATTATGTTTTTATGTGATTGTGAGATTAATTCTCTGTTTTCCTTAAGTTTTGATTAATCCAGCAACCGCTCACAAATTAATTCCTAATCAATAATTATTTGTAAAGCAACCGCTCTTACACCTACTTATTGATTGCATTAAGATTTAGAAAATCAATCACACTAAGATCTAATCTCACACCGGGATTAAATTACTTAGATCATATGCCTCACTAGTCCTACCACCGCAATCGCGCATAGCAATCCTAGTTTTACCACTTTCGAAATTGGCAAAGAGTATAAAAACCTTTATACCAAATTAAGAACAGAAACATATGAATAAAAATACAATTGTATTGATATAAGGAAATATGCAAGAATCACATAATCAAAACTAGGGTTTCATCTTCCCTTAACCATATAAGAAAACTAGCCACACATGGTAAATTCAAAACCAAAAGAATAGAAGAAGAAAAACATTGTCAAGAATAGAAGTGCAGAAGAAAACTAAAGATCAAACTAGTTTCCAAAGGTTGGGGATGATTGATCTCTAATTGCTCGAACCCGAGACTCCAATCTTCGATCCAATCTCCTTCTCCCTTGTTCTTGGTCTTCTCCTTAGCCTCTTGGCAGTTTCCCCGTCTAGACTCCTCTTTTGAAACCCCAGGCAATCCTATTTATAACTTTGGAGACCTAATTTTGCACTAGAATTCGTATCTGGCTTTCTGATTCGACGACACGGGCCGTGTCATTTGACACGGCCTACCCCGTATCAGGTTCTGATAACACAAATTCAGCTAATTCCAAAGTCAGGGGATAACACGGCTCACCCCGTGTCATTTGA
The DNA here is from genome assembly GCA_029884605.1 of Ormosia emarginata. Taxonomy (NCBI): domain Eukaryota; kingdom Viridiplantae; phylum Streptophyta; class Magnoliopsida; order Fabales; family Fabaceae; genus Ormosia; species Ormosia emarginata. The sequence goes on from JAQQTP010000090.1 coordinate 13,004,563, forward strand.
CATGGGCCGTGTTCTCGGTCAGGGCTGAAATTTGATATTCCTCGTGAAATCAGAGAGATACACGGCCTACCCCGTGTCCTTTGACACGAGCCGTGTTGATCACTTTCTTCAAATTCAACCTTGATTCTTCATGAATGCCCTTCTTCTTTTGCTTCTAGGGGTTGATACTGATCTCCTTGAGTCTTTAACTCTCTTCTCAATGGTTCAATGCCAATGGACTCCATCACTCATAGGTCTCCTGAAAATCACAATACATTTATGAGTGTAAATAACCACATTTAAGCATAGTTTCACAATAAACATCCAAAGACAACTCTAAATCAGAAACTTAGCTAAATGTCAACAATTGAGCACATATGGAGTCCAATTAGATCAAACAAAAGGCATTTAAGAGCTGAAATTATCGATAGATCAACTATAAACTTATATTCCCAGTCAACCATGATGAGGACAAGACAGAACTAAAGGAAAGGAAGTGTTATTCACGCTGCCCCTGACCAAACACAAGGCCCAGCGGCACAACGCGACCCTCATTCTGTTGCACCACCGGAAACCTCTGCCGCTAGAAGCAGGCCTGTGGTCATGAAAACTCTCAACGAGGGGCACGAAACTTCGGCCACCCCATCACAAAGGGTCTCCATCCGGGACAGACTTGTTTGTCCTGGTGGGGTAGCCAACAATGCAAACCAGGGAGCGAGAATCCCCGTGCATGCATGTTTAGGGATCTCAAACAACAATGCAGACCATGCATCCTACTATGAGGATAACGTCTAGTCTGAGATGACGAGGAACGACCTTTGAGAGTTGTTGCGTCAACAAACAACATTGATCAAAGATCAACGACGTCAGTTAGAAGAACGACATCGCCGATTGGAAGATCTGGAAAGATCCGTGAAGGCGGATAATGATGACAGAGAGCGGGATATAGTTTGTAATGAACAAGGAGCCCAGGGTGTCGACACTGAGGTTGTTGGAAACAATACCCCAGCCGTCGGTAATAATTCTCTGACGCCTTAATGACATACAGGGTCCCAAGGAACTTCAAATCTTCGAGCAATTTGGAGCCTTATGATAAGACGATAGATCCTTAAGAGCACTTAGACGCCTACACCCAATCCATGCAGCTCTATGAGCACACCTCGAAATTGTTGTGCCGTGCTTTGCTTCTCTTTTTGAAGAAGGACACTCTTCGATGGTTCGTCACTTTACGGACAAAAATTACAGGTTGGGAAGACCTCACGCAGCATTTCTTGTTGTACTACACCACCGCTAAGGAATGACCGAAATCAATTGATTCTCTTTCTGGAATTCACCAAGGGAGTAGTGAATTCTTGCGTGAATACATTAAGAGGTTCAGTCACGCCTGTGTGGACATAGAAAACTTGGATGACAAGATAGCCCTTTATTAGGCCAGGAATGGTCTTCGAACTGACTTTGGCTTCTTCCGATCATTGGAAAAAAAGAACTCCGCGAGTCTAGATGAATTCTACCTACAGGCAGATAAATACATCGAACTAAAGGATATTACCAAGGCTAAAGAGAGCCTGGAGAAAGGTGAATTCGTCCATAAGAAAAAGAACCAGAACTCCAACCAGCCCAGTGATTCCTCTAAGAGCGAACAGTACTGCCCCAAGTATTCTGAGTACACTCCTTTGAACACCCATCGAGAGACAATCTTGAAAGAGGTCCTTCAAACTGAGTTCTAAGATATTAATAGGCCACCATCCCTAAAGAAGTAGTCCCATAAGGACCACTCGAAACACTGCAGGTGGCATAAAAGTTATGGTCATGAGACAAAAGACTATTATTAACTCCGAGATGTTATCGAATCTCCGATCAATGAGGGACGCTTGCAAAAGTACATCAGCGATTTCCAAGGAAATGAGGACTACAAAAGACGTAGGGATCAAAGACAAAGCCACAATCCCTGGCAAAGTCCGAACCAATGTCAAAGGAGAAGAATTCGGAGCCCCACCAGAAGATCCCGGACACCACCTCGCTGTGATGCTGAAAATAAGCAAGATCAGAATCAAGATACCCAAGGTGGGGGTAGCAGGAAAGATAGGCTTATCAGTACCATTAGTGGAGGATTTGTAGGTGGGGGTTTGTCTAATAATTCTCAAAAGAAGGCACTCCGAACAGCAGTCTTGAGTGTCTCTAATTCTTCATGAAGACCCTATGCTGAAGATAAAGACACACCACCCATTTCCTTTTCTGACAAAGACTATAACGATATTATCTGAGATCATGACGACCTACTGATCATATTTGGGATCATATCTAATGCCGAAATTCGTCGTATCTTTGAGGACTAAGGAAGTTCGGCAGATATCTTGTTCATGGACGCCTTCGAAAGGCTAGAGTTCCCTCTGTCCACGCTCACACCATATGAAGGTGAACTCACTGGTTTCTCTGGAGAAAAGGTTACTCCAGTAGAGTATTTTGAAACTTTCTTAACCCTAGGTGACGATAATTTTTATAGAACCATTAAGGTGTGATTTCTGGTTGTAGATTGTTCCTCTACTTACAACATTATTATGGGTCGTCCTACATTGAATGACATTGCCGCTGTAATATCTACCTCCCATCAGGCCATGAAATTCCTCAACATGAATAATGAAGTGGTCACGGTCAAGGGTGATCAAGTTGCAGTCTGCAAGTGCTATAACGAAAGTTTGAAAATCAGCAGGGCTTCCAAGAAAACAAAGGCATGCACATCCAGCCCAACCTATGATCATGTCAACATCCTGATGACCGAGTTGGATGTACATGAGGAAATCCGAGGTAGTAGACCCCAGTAGGAAGAGGAGCTGGTCCCACTTCAGCTTAGTGACAAGCCATACCAAGTCACCAAAATAAGTGTGAACCTTGAAGAACATGAGAGGATCCAACTAGTAGAGCTTTTGTAGAGAAATAAGGACTTATTTGCTTGGACATCCTCCGATATGCCTGGGCTTGACTCCGCTTTCATCTGTCATCATTTATCTATTAAACGAGATGTAGAGCCGGTCTCGCAAAAGAAAAGAAAAGTTAGCCCCCAGAGGCAATAAATTATTGAGGAATAAGTCAAAGAATTACTAAGTGCTAGTTTCATCAGGAAAATTTCGTACACCACGTGGCTCTCAAGCGCGGTCTTTGTAAAAAAATCCAACGGTAAGTGGAGGATGTGTGTGGACTATACAGACCTGAATAAGACATGTCTTAAAGATCCATACCCCATCCCAAACGTTGACAAACTGGTTGACAGCTCCTCTGGTTTCCGTCTACTGTCTTTCATGAATGCTTACTCTGCATACAATCATATCCCAATGTACCCCAGAGATGAAGATAAAATTGCTTTTATCACTAAAAGAGGGAGTTATTGCTACAGGGTAATGCCTTTCAGATTAAAGAATGCTAGAGCCACTTATTAGAGAATGATAAACAAGGTTTTCGAAAGGCAGATGAGGAGAATGCTAGATATCTACATTGATGATATGATAGTCAAAATCCCGTCGTCAGGATCGTACACCTCAGACCTCGAAGAAGTGTTTGCGCAGCTAAGAAAGCACGATATGAGGCTTAATCCAAAAAATGTGCATTCAGGGTCCAAACTGACAAGTTTTTGGGTTTCATGCAAACACCGATAAATGTAAAATGGTACTTGACATGTATAGTCACTAAATTGTGAAAGAAGTATAATAATTAACTGGACGAATCGTGACTCTCACACGATTCCTAGCCAAAGCCGCTCACAAATCCTTCTTCTCTTTAAGTTATTGAATAAGGGGACAAGATTCGAGTAGACTCAGGAATGCGATGACACTTTGACATCTTTAAAGAATATTCTGTCTTCCCCTCCCATTCTTATAAGGCCGGAGCCAGGTGAAACACTTTACGTGTACCTTTTTGTCCATGAGGAGGCTGTCAGTTCAATACTTGTCAGGGAAATAGTCGAAGGTCAAAAGCCGATTTATTTCATGAGAAAGGTGTTATAGGGCCCTAAGCTTCGTAATCAAAAAATCGAGAAGGTTACATTTGCACTCATCATCATGGCCATGAGGCTAAGACAATACTTCCAATGTCATCCAGTAGTGGTAAGGACAAATCAGCCTATCCGACAGATATTGCATAAGCCATACTTAACAGAGAGGATAATTGCCTGGTCCATTGAGCTTTCTGAGTTTGGAATTATCTACGAACCTAGAGTAGCCATCAAGGCACAGACACTCTCAGACTTCCTAGCTGAACTCACTTCAGACCCTGGTGATACCGAGAAAATATCCTAGATCGTGTTCGTTGATGGGTCCTTGACGAGCGCCGAACTCAGTCAAAATTATAACCGAAGTTATTACCTAAACTTGTAGTATAGTGAACAACACCAGATCATCTCCTCAAGGATCGTAAATGCAATTTAATCAAATCAAGTGAAAGTTAGCAAAAAGGGGGATTTGACAGTTTAAGATCGCACTTAACAAAATTAAAAGAAGAAATAACAATTAAAGAGCAGTCAATTTAGAAACCTATCCAAGATTGGGTGGATTCAATCATAGACCCTTCATAAAACACTTGAAGCGCAATTGAATTGTTAATTTGGATCTAACCGAGATTTCTGCATCAAATTCAGAATTCATACTAGACGATCGTCTAGAATTCAATTAACAAGTGATAAACACAAATCCGCAATCGCACCATTCATGAAGATCTATGTTAATTTCAAGTACCAAATTCAATTAGCTTAGGCACAAATCAGTAACCTAACCTTTTCAATTCTGTGATTAATTTAGATCAATCAATTCTAAGTTTCATCACAAATCTCAATCTTCATTTATGTGATTAGTTTAGATCAATCAGTTCTAAGTTTCATCACAAATCTCAATCTTAAACCAAGATCAATCAGATCAACATAAATAGAATCACCATTCATGCATTCAAGATCAAGAAGAAGAAAAAGAAGAAGAAAGGAGGAATTCAATTACAAATCAAATACAATACATAACCAAGGTCTCAAGAATCCAAACCACAATCTCTTCAAGAGTTCTAAATTGACCCAAAGTAGTTTAGCCCTCCATTACCATGAAGGGGAGCATCAAAATATACAAAAACTATGAGAAACTATGAAGAAACAAGAAGAAACTATGAGAGAAATGAAGGAGAATACATGAAAGAAATGATAACCAATGGTGCCTTTTATAGAAGTCTAGGGTAACAAAATGACAAAGGGAAGTGAGTGGATGAGTGGGTGAGTGAGTGGAGTGTTTGAGTGGAATGGTTGAGTGGGTTGGTTTAGTGGATTGGTTTAGTGGATGAGTGAGTGGAATGGTTAAGTGGGTTGGTTGAGTGGAAAATGCCAAAGGACTTTTGGTGAGTGGGAAATTATGGACATGAATGGGTGAGTGGATGGATGAGTGGGTGGATTAGTGGATGAGTGGGTGGAGTGGTTAAGTGGTTGGATTAGTGTATGAGTGGATGAGTGGGTGGATGAGTGGATGAGTGGATGAGTGGATGAGTGGATGAGTGGATTAGTGGATGGATGAGTGGATTAGTGGATGAATGAGTGGGTGGTTGAGGACGAAAATTTCGTGTCTGATTTGGAAGCCAAAAATGACCAACTATACTTCAGATTCACGAAAAGTGCTCTTCATAAAAGTTGTAGATCCTTGTCTTGGCTATAAAATGGATAGTTGGTTCGTCCAATTTGGCTTCCTTCAGCCTAAGATATGTCCCAAATACCGTAGGTTGCTCAAACCCAACTTCAGCTCCTCTGTTCCGACTTGCAAGCTCAAAATGACCTACTAGACTTCCTTTTTTCAAACAGTGTTCTTCATGAAAGTTGTTTATTTGGATCTTAACTATCCACTGCCCAAATTTGAACCCATCCTCATTATTACATCTTGAGATATGATTTTATGAGTGCACACTGTTCGGATTCTACTGACAGAACCTGTATTCTGACTTCTATGTAAACTTAGGTCCTTTAGACATCTTTTTGGGACTTCGAGCTTTTCATCAAAGTTGTAGAGCTTCCTCTTAGCTTTCCTACAAGGTAAAATTCATGTTCATCAGATATTAGGAACTCAAGTTATGGCCAAAATACAAAAACAGTGTCAAATCTCAATAATGCTGAAAATATTCAATTATGACCAATTTGAGCTCAAACTCACAAAATCATACCAAACTCAATCAATTAAGAATATGGAGAGTGTAAATGACTAAACATAAGGGTTTCTTAATGAATAAAATATGTGATTATCAGTCCTCAAACTCGAAGAGAAGTGGTGTTAGGGTAATCTTAGAAAATTCTGAGGGGGCGATTGTCGAGAACTCCCTTAGGTTCGAATTTCCCACCATAAATAATCAGGCAGAATATGAAGCATGCATTACCGAACTGGTAATGACCAGAGACTTAGGAGCCAAAAAGATCAGACTTTGTAGTGACTCCCAGCTTGTGCCCTCCCAAATCCAAGGCGACTATCAGACCAAAGAACCCCTCCTACAGAAATACTTGATAAGAGTACAAGAACTCCTCACGAGTTTCCAAGTGGTAAAGGTGGAGCATATTGTGGTGTCCCAGGGCCGACAAGGGCGAGGAGTAGACGTCGGTGTAAGAGAAGCATGTACAAGGAGCGGCTCTTGGCAGACTTCTAGGCGAAGGGTCCCATGAATGAACTGAATATGCACTGGAATGAGAGGGATTGAGAGACTATGCAGATATGGAACTGCATAGTTGAGGATGACTTAAAGGAATTGATTAGGCATAGCCATATCAACAAGTTACAATATCTTTTCGAGAGCCTAGAACATAAGAACTCCATAGTTAAGCATGCTTGACCTGGAGCAATTGTGGGATGGGTGACGTCCTAGGAAGTTTCCTAGGATGCGTGTGAGTGAGGACAAAGCACGCTGAAAAGACTTGTGTTGGTTTGTGGAGACACTCATCAATCCTACAGGCAGTCCCG